>OX422187.1:9348204-9948204 GCA_949130485.1 Agelas oroides | reverse complement strand
TACACATTGCATGTCCGTATTCCCCAGGAGCTATTGTGCACAATTGCATAATGTGCACACTACTTCTCTACCCATGCAGGTGATCTTAAGTATATATGGCAGGACATCCAAAAAATCATTGACACCCTCCACATTCGCAACCATAAAGATTCTCGGTGCAAACAAATGTACAACCCTGAGAGCATCAAAGAGGAACACCCTACATATAACACAATGAGCTGCGAACAAACGTTCGTGTGGCTGTCCAGGTTTAAGAAAGTTGTTTGTGCAATGCAAAAAACGCATCATCATTTCTACATCCACAGGATGGTGAAGCGAAGAAACTCATACGTAGAATACTGTTATATGAACAATCGGAGACCATTGCAACCCAAGTCTAAAAATTAGTTCAGCACAGCAAATGTAATGTATATTATATTGTACATGTGT
The DNA here is from genome assembly GCA_949130485.1 of Agelas oroides. NCBI lineage: Eukaryota > Metazoa > Porifera > Demospongiae > Agelasida > Agelasidae > Agelas > Agelas oroides. Next base: position 9,947,775 of record OX422187.1, on the reverse strand, counting down.
ATTTAGTTTATCATCACTTAGAGCATGTTTTCATTAAACAGTTCAATATGATTGGTCAGTATGAAGGTTACAGATCATGACCAGTTTAACCCTAGCCCAGTCAACTTGTATTCCCTACAACCACAACTTTTAGAGTGAAAACCTCCACAACCCACAGACAACCTCGAAAAACTTATACAACCTCAAAAACCTCCACAACCATTTTATTATTTTAAACACAAGCTCACAGGAAGTATTGGGTTCTATATGCACACAGGTTGAAGACGGATTAATTGGATTTAGAGTGAAAACTATTTCAACAATTGTAACCATGATGTGTTGTGATTAGGGCAGGGTTCTGTTGTAGTCCATGTAGCTCTTGCTCCCAGGGTGAGGGCAGGGGTCAACTGTTAGCCTGTAAGTATTTGGTCTAGCAGTTGCTATACAACCTCAAAAACCTCCACAACCCACAGACAACCTCGAAACACCTATACAACCTCAAAAACCTCCACAACCCACAGACAACCTCGAAACACCTATACAACCTCAAAAACCTCCACAACCCACAGACAACCTCGAAACACCTATACAACCTCAAAAACCTCCACAACCCACAGACAGCCTCAAAAAACTCCACAACCCACAGACAACTGCAACAAAACTTTAACAACACAAACAACTTCAGAAATGCACAGATCACAAACAACTTAAACTTTAGTAACACAAAAACAACTTAAACTTTAGTAACACAGATCACCTGTGCATTGTGCCAGCATAAGGACACAACCCATATACAACCAAAGCATAAAACCTCTAAAACCACTAAAACTGGTTGTAGACTAAAGTTATGTGATCCCTATTTCAAGCCACATATGTTGAAATCCAGAAATCCACTTGAAATCCAGAAATCCACTTTGAAATCCGGAAATCCACTTTGAAATCCAGAAATCCACTTTGAAATCCAGAAATCCAGAAATCCAAACTGAAATCCAGAAATCCACCTAGTGGTTACGCTACGTCGCAATAATTTCCTTATTTGGAAGGTTTTAATTAACAGCGGCTGGGGAAAAGTACGAGCACGTGGCAGGAGCGCGATGGCGGCTGAAATCGAGTGTCGAGTTTGCGACCTTCTTAGGTGAATGCAGGGTGCTGTTGGCGGCCCTTTTTCTGATGGTCGATACTATTAGGCACCCTTTTCGTTATTTGCAGTGTTTATTTACCTAGATTTGCCACCATGCATGCTCTGTGACGGGATTTTCTGGGGCATGTTCCGATGCTGCTTTCTAAGGTAGGTGTCTGATTGTGCTGCACAAATCCAGATGCCTTTTGTGAGTAGAATAAAATTATGGTAGAACGTTGCTACACTGTCTATATTTTGAGTACTTAGTTTTTCGTTTTTGTCTGCAACAGATTAAAGCGTTTTCTGGAGGTGTTTCGAAGTGGTGTGCTCCATCTGGAATTATGCAACAGTTAAGAGGTGAGTAGTAAAATGCGTGGTTATAAAACGTGGTAAAAGTAACTTTTGCCTGCCCTGTGCATAACAAGTTTTGAAGTTAACCAGAATTGCAAATGACTCGGTAAAAACGGAAATTCAAAACAATCTTGTAAATCCTCCTTATCAATGCCTGTCATGTCATGGATGGTCCACCCTCAAAAGTGGTCCCCCAGACTGTCCATAGCAGAATAATTGGTCTGCCTGGGCCAAATATTGCAGCCATACCTAGTCCCCCCTTGCCACAAATGGTCCCACCCCTGGCATGGTGTTCAGCAAGCTTGTCAACGTTGATAAGTTCACCAGGAAGGACGAAACTGACCAATCAGCCTTAGGCTGGGTTTTCAAGGCGAGCTAAAACTATGGCCACTCAGTGTATCTGTGTATATTCGAAGTTATGGACTCGAGGCCCTGTAGCTACTCACCCAGTACCCCCTCCCCCCCGCCAAATAGTAGAGTCTGGAATATCTCTGAGCTACTGAAGGAGGATGACGAAGTCACATGTTGGGGAAGGCATATTTGTATTATTTCACTGAGAAGAGGTATCCAGTGAGCTGCGTGAAGAACGACAAGCACAGTATTCGATCAAGAAAGTGTGTGGAATCTATTGATTTGTGAATTATTATCGTAGGGCCTCTGCAATGGTCCGGGACATGGAGACTTAAGTTTGGGCTACTTCAGTAGGCTCTCTCACTCCACAGTTGACTCTGTAGTGCACGTTTGTGACCTGGAATAGTGAAGTAGAGGGCGGATCAATTATGGCGAGGGGTGACTGTTTGCAGTTCCGTAATGGATGGACTGCTATGGATAGTCCGGGGAGGTGGCTTTTGGAAGGGACCACTTATAGTATGGCATGCCATTAACTGTTCCAATTCTTCATCATGGATATATATAGTCGCCTTCAGATTCACTTAGCGATTCTTCCTCACTTGTAGGTATGCAATGAGCACCTGGTGTGATGTCTGTATCAGAGCAACAATCTCTGCAGGGATCGTAGTCTCCAGCGCTGTGTGGATTTTGACACAAACTGGGTTGACATACACATCCTGGCCTACAAGGGCGGTGCTGCCTAACACATCCACACTAACGCTTTGAACAGTTTGTTTTACATTTGCAGTGTAGAACTGTCCTCTTTCCCTTGCCTGATGCACATTGTGGTCAGACTCCCATACCACATTAATGGTATCTCCAGTGTGCTCCGACCCATAGTGTTTGATAGCCAGAGGCTCCATTGTGTTTTGTAATGCTTGCCGCCAGGTGTTTGCTGTCCACATGAATATTTTCCAGAGATATTTGAGGGAATCCTCTGGATGGTAAATCCTCTTCCTGCGTTTGTGTATAAGGCCAGATTGGTGGACAAATGGAGTTAATCCAGGCTGCTGGTGTGGGCTGAGCAACTGATTTATACTTTTGAAGTGAACACTACCGATCAACCGTAGGAATGCTAGAAAACTGTGTTCTTCGTTGTGATACATAATATCTGCAAGTGTTACACTGAATGTTGGTTTGCTGGGAGTCTGAACACAATCTGACATCTCTGACTGTAGCTTGTTCCCAGGCCTCCCCCGTTTTTACCATCCTTTGGAGATAATAAGACGAAGGCCTGGGAGTATTCATCACGTGAGTGGATGTGAGGTGGACATAGAGGGGGGGCTAATATTTACATAGTAAACTTGACAACGAGTTTCCTACCGGTCAAGACGAGTAGTTACGGTCATGCTAAGGTTTGGAGTCTAAAACTGCAGTAGAGCACTCAAATGATCCAATGGCAGTTGCCCCCACCCCCCCCCCTCTCATCCAGCTTGCATCCACCTGACGTCATTGACCTGATGAATGCTCCAGGCCTTTCCCTGTTTTCGCTGGTCTTCCGCTCCCGTGTGTTATGTAAACGCCAAAGAAGGTAAAAACAGGGGAGGCCTGGGAACAAGGCTATCTGACCCCCTATTTTTTTTTTGTGTCATTTAATTACCTGGTTTATGTAATAATTTTTTATACTTTATCATACTTATTCGTTTCATATCATGATTCAACTTCTAACATGCATGCAAACTTTGCACTATCAATCAAAAGGCAGCTGCTGCAATGTTGGACCCCGCCAGATTCTCCAAATAATGCACGTTCTCTAGTGTCTCCTAGAAAACTTTGAAGTGGAGAGACAAAAATGAGCTTGACATCACGACCACTACTAACATTGTACTTGCTAATTCTTGAGTTTTAGCGTCGATGCATGCGGCATCTGGATTTGTGCAGCACATTCGTACACTAACCTCCACCTAGCAGTTGCAGATAGCTCGAGGGAAAAGCGCTTGTGTGGACAAACCAGGCACTCTAGAGGTAAATAAAATACATACACTGGTTCTACTGTAGCCAATATAACTAACCAAGTATGTCTAACTTTCGAAAAGATATAAGTAGAGTCGAATAAGCGGTCCATAAAAACAACGCTCGAGGGCTTGTTGCTTATCAATGCGGCGGAACCGTTTCCGACTTACATCCGGTTCAAATTAAAACACCGGAAGTTGGTACGTAGCGTAACCACTGCCTAAATCCACTGGATTTCGAAATCTCGTACGCCGAACCGCGCCGTGACGGACCGTCTCTCCGCTGACTCGCTGTCGTTCCGTGCGTCTGGGAGGCTTGTTCGGCGGTAGGCGTTTCTGTACTGAAGACTCTTTCGCTGGACACTCGGGTCTGTGCTGTGGCGACTTTTTCGCGGTGAGTACTATACTAGTTTGTGTGTGAGACGCGGTCGGGGGGCTTTAAATGGGAGCGTGCTTCTCTTAGTAACGGCATACTTACCCTAGTAACGGCATCTTTACGCTAGTTATAGCGTGTGCTTTGCTATAGTAACGGTACGCCTAGGGTTATAGTCGGTTCCGTAAGGCTGAGCTATGGCTAGGGTTGGGCTGGGGGCTGTTCGGTGTTATCTTTGAGGCTCACTCATATTGGCATTACGAGTGTGAGGCTCTCTCACACTTGACTAACCACTGTGAGGCTCTCTCACAGTTGCGCTATAGGTGTGAGGCTCACTAGAATTAACATTACGAGTGTGAGGCTCTCTCACACTTGATTTATCACTGTGAGGCTCACTCACAGTTACACTATGCGTCCGAGGCTCACTAAAATTAACATTACTACTGTGAGGCTCACTCACAGTTACGCTACGGGTGTGAAGCTCATTCACACTTGAGTTACTACTGTGAGGCTCACTCACTGTTATGTTACGAGTGTGGAGATGGATAAAGACCTCTCGCAATTAAATACATGTACACTGTGGTAGTTAAGTGGAGATCCCCTGCGGACGGGGTTGCGGGCCTGGGTGGGTTGACTGTACAAGCACCTTGCCTGAGCAGATACTCTCACTATCCACCACCTCAGCCTCCGGCTCAATTATCTCTTCACCAAGGGGGTATCCTATGGTTAACTTTGGAAATGGGAATGGGGCTGGGGTTTGTAAAGATGTATTCGACTAAGGCTTGCTTGTGACCTAGTTACAACAGTAAGCCCAGATACTAAAACCTCGCTGTGTGCATGCTATAGGTTTCTCTACGGGCTGGGTCAGGGGCTGTGTTAGGATAAGGGCTTTATACATGTATCTATGTGGAGATGGATAAAGACGGGGTCTTTTTGACTACAGCTGTCCTTCCTCTCGCAATTAAATACGCTGTGGTAGCTAGGTGGAGATCCCCTGCGGACGGGGTTGCGGGCCTGGGTGGGTTGACTGTACAAGCACTTTGCCTGAGCGGATACTCTCACTATCCACCACCTCAGCCTCCGGCTCAATTATTTCTTCACCAAGGGGGGTATCCTATGGTTAACTTTGGAAATGGGAATGGGGCTGGGGCAAGGAATTATTATTGGAGAGACACTCCCTCATGCACAGTGAGAAGTCTAGCCTGGTGCTTATTGTCATGCTCTTTAGGTCCAAGGCATGCCTGAGGTATTATGGTTGTTAGAACACGTGCGTCTTCGGGTGGATCCATTGAAGGATGCTGCGGGTTCCCCATTTGGCAAGGCCGACAGACTTTATCTGTACCTGCACGTTCAGAAGTTGTGTGTCGAGTGGGGGAGCACCAACACCGCTGGCACATCGAGGTATACTTTGTGACATCATTGCTGGATCAACGAAGGTGATGTTAGCTGGCTTGGGAATAATAGCTGTGCTTTGGGTTATTTAAAAAATATGTATAAGATCACTCAAACAACTCTCATTGTACTTTGTATACTACCTTATGAGCACTTAACCTTACAACTGCTGATACAAGTGTGTGCTGTACAGAAATCAGCTGCAATCAATAACAATGAAAACTACTACGTATGTCATCATTGTATGTATAGAATGTCCTTGGATGCTGTCAGCATTAACTCTGATGATACTTCTCTTGCTCTTAATAGCTTGGGCAAAGATGGGTACATGTATGATTCTGAGCTCTTGGTAAACAACTAGTTTGAAAGAAGTAGCCAACGCCACTAGAGGTGGAGTGCAATGGTTTCAGCTGACCATTCTAAAAGATAATAGGAACAGTGGCGGTACTATGGGGGGGCGGAGGGGGGCGTACGCTCCCCCAAACCGCCCGGGGGGGCGTCTGGCCTGGTCGGTGGGCGCCATACTATGGTTACATGTCAAAGAGACACTGCCACAGCTAGCTAGCTAGCTAGGTAGCATACCGTACGTAGATCAAGAGATGGATATAAGGACATTCTTTGTAGCTCAAGGTAGAGAGAAGTCCACTGATTCAGTCGAAGGAGCAACAGCCCAGGAGTCCACCGATTCCGTCGAACGACCAACAACCAACTCAGTCCCTTCGTCAACAACGGACGTTCAGGTTCTACTCTGAGTGGTGGTGCCGCACATCATAAATTTTGTGCATGCCACAAGCTCTCCCCCCCAACCCTCTACTGCTGTGCACACTTATGAATAGGAATGTTCGAGCAGAACAGACAGAATACAAGGCAATTGTAATCACAGTTGATGCACCAGTACTGGGGGAAAAGGTTGGTCAAAACATAGCACCTTGCCCTTGCCAAATATAAATCACATCTGCTTTTAAAAAGCCTCTCTCAGAGCTACACTATTATGGCTCTCTTATTGATACTGCACTGACATGGGAAAAGATTGACAGAGCTTGCCAAACTACAAAACTTCCTGTTGTTTTGAAAAGAAGTTTAACTGCAGAAGGTGCTTTGACAGCATTAGAATATACTGTACAAGGCATTATTGTTTCCAATCATTCTTTCAACTGTGAGTTTGCGTCTAGCTGTTCTCATATGGATAACAATCACATTCACTATTACTACAGCATTGTAATCTTCACAGGCCTGCAGCTAGAAGTTTTAGAATAGGATTTGGGCAGGAGGTTAGACATCTTCATGGATGGAGGCGTGAGAGAGGGGGGACACGTGTTCAAAGCTTTGGCCATGGGTGCAAAAGCAGTGTTCATTGCCATTTGGGGGCTTGTTTGCAAGGTTACCATGTTCAGAAAATCTATTTGTTTGTTGAGTACAGCTACGCTACCTTGCATGTGCAGGGAAGTGATGAAGTGGAGGAAGTACTGGATATCCTAAAAGAAGAGCTAAACACTGCAATGATGTTGACAGATCTCTGAAACGTATCTAGATGATACTGCATTCTTATTTATAAAGTATCTTCAGGGTGTGCAACATTATTCATTATAATTTTGTCAAGACTTGCATGGTGGTGCATATGTAATTATAAGCTTGTGAGAAGACAGCAATAACTATTAAATATGTATATTAGCTCAGTCAGTTAGATGCCATCGATTTGTTTGTTAGTGGCAGAACCCACACACCACACACTTTCTCCTGTGCATTATTGAATAATGTGCTATGCCTTGTAGCTAATTAACATATTAAACTTTGCTTACCATGCAACTAAAATTAATGGCAGGTGTTACTGGCAGGTGTGATTGAGGGACATTCCTAGGCAATTTCTCACTTAATTGGGGGCCAAGCAAGGCCCCACTTGTCCATTCACATGCAAATTTATCGAGGGACCAACACTTAGCACCAAAGGGATGCTATTAACTGAATCCTACTCTGCAAGCTTAGCCATGTCCTTCACTACTGGCAGCTCATTCTGAGCATTCTTAAATTTGCGGATTGGTTCAATTGCTCATGCAACTTTCAAGGCCATGCAGACTTTATTAATCTGAGCGCTGTCATGACTCTGTGGCTTCTTTGCTTTCTTGCTTTGCTATGTTTACTAAATTTTCACTCAGTCTATAGCTATTAATTAATTAAGAATCTGATCCTGATAACCAACTTAAAATGAGAAACTTTCCGACTTTACATATTGCTTGATGCGGACCCCAAAAGACTGGCAATAGTCTTCTTCTAAGTTAGGATGACCATCATCCGTGGAAGTGTGGGCCAAGCTTCAAGGCAGGGAGCCCAATGTCAGTACTGTTTTATACATCTGACATGAAAACTCCATAAGCCAGGCAATAATGATCTTCGTAATTCTTTTGTAAGTTCATTCCGGACCTTTATCAGAAGTGTAGACTGAGCTTCAAGCCAGGGGCCTCATACATTGGGGGAAGGTTAGACAATGCATGCAAAAGTATACAAATTCACATTAGACCAGGCCTTAGCATGCCAAACTAAACCATCAGCAATTATAACAAAAGTATTGTTCATGATGATACCATTATATAAAGCTAGGGTAAGCAAATGTTTCATCAAAATTTGACACATCGGGGAAAATAAAATATGCTATTTTCTATTGTGCACCATGCGAACAGTGTCCCTGGTTTAGGACACAACAGCCAGCACTGAACTGTGTATTGCCTGACCAATCGACTTTCCATGCTTCCATCTCATAGTTCCAAGGTAGCTCAACAGCAGGTGCAGGAGCTTGGTACTGTACAACGCTCTGTCTCCCATTTGCTGGCCAGAGCCACTGCCCAGTGTTATCAAACAACCTCCACCAATTCTCACACCAACCTTGTTGGGCATTTACTTTGCATCCTTGGTTGGAGCCTCCTTGTTGACCAGCTTAGCACCACCCCACGTATTGGCCTGACAGTTTGGTAGAAAGAGAGCACAGTACGGTGTGCTGTCACCACAAGGTGGACCACTGTTGTCTGGTCTTTGTGCTGGTCTTGCACCAAGAGTGCATGCTGCCGTCTTTCTTGAGAGCCCAGGCCATATTTCATTACTTTGTGCAGATGGGATCCGGTAGATGAAGGTACCAACCTCATCTACGACAGCTGCATATATGTACGGATCAGGTTGGTTGGAGTATGTTCCAAGGAAGTAGTTATTGCTTGCAACCTGTTCATTAAACCAGCCTCCGTCACTGTTACATGTTGATCCCATCTCACCAATAAAAGACCAACCAACTTGATTCCATTGAGTTGCATAAAGCCTTCGATAACTGTTGGTTGCGCCAGCATTTACTGTCCATACATATTCCAAGAATTTAGTCAATTTCACCAGTATTTCCTGCTGCCCAGCAATTGTTGTTGCCATAGGCACACGCATCATTGGGATACAAGATATTTGGTCCTTTGTCCAAGGTGACCTGGTTAAGTGTGTATCACGCCATATTCCACACTCATTCCACCGACAACACAAACAACATTCCTGGAGGTCCTATATACTCCTTTTACTCCAGCAGGATAGTATCCCCAAGTCCAAACTGCAGCTACCATCGACCATGCACAAGAGTGTCTCTGGAGAAACTATCTGAAATGCAGACCTAAAATTCACTTCTTGTAATTCATAAAACAGAATAATTGTCTGGGTGATATTTTATTTGTTAGGGTTTGGAATAGTACCAGGTTTGTATTACAGTACACCCTACAGGCACTCATTGCCTCTTACATACATGTATGTCCTACATGTAGGACGTACAACGTCCCCTTCCTAGGTCACCATTTGTGGATGTGGCTTCAGCCATAATTGACACTGAGGCATCTGTGTCTATACCCAGCTGCTCCACCACAAACTGAGGCCATTCTGCTTGCTTGGGATAAAACTGGTCTATTTCCCAAACAGTGCTGCCATCAGTGAATCCCATCCTCGTCGCCAAAATATGTCGTGACATAAGCTGTCAGTTTAGCATACTCCCATAGCCATAGTACAAGCCATACACTGGACTATGTGTTCTACAATAAAGCCTACATAATTAACCACAAAACGGACACAGGAAATAATCACAGAAATGTATATAAGCATCTTATCATATACACAATAAGTGTTGAACCAGCTAAGACATGTGCCAATATGCCACCTAAGTTGGTTTTATAATTCTAATTTTACACAAAGCACTTACTATTAAGCTAGTGTACATTGAGCTTTCGTTTTTGTAAACCAGCAATGTAAACACTCTTGGAAGTTTGTTAGCTTCACTCTCAGTAGAAGGGTGTCATTTAACACCATCAGCTGCTCTGCACTTTTATGGTCAATGAATTGATATTTACTGATGGTACACTTGTACTGGACCTGGAGATCTTCATTTTGAAGCAGACGGTTAAAAAAGTACAAGGAACACAAACGATCCTGAAGTGAAAAATCTATCTCTGGAGCTTGTGCTTCCTTACATTGTGCCATCATTTGTATGGATATATCAAACTTTACATGTTTCTGTGCATTGGGTGCTTCTAGATCTACTGCCATTTTTTTCTTCAATCTCAATTCATCATCATGTTCTCCTCTCATCTGCAGAAGTTCAACTGACACATGTGTTCCTGCACCAACACCCCTCCCATTAGCATAGACTGCAAGACATAACTTGTAGCCATCCTCACAAAAAAATGGTGGACTGTACCACACCTTGCCAGTTTGTTTGTACAGGGAGAAGTCAGTCATACAAAAAGTCACTTCATCACCATCAACTTTCAGCTGCAGATTTGTAGGTTTACTCTTTGTTGCCCCCAGTTCCTCTCTCGTTTGTAGCAGCTTTAAGGTAGTGTTATTTAACTTCTCACGATCTTTTTGGCACTCCCCCAGCTCTTTTTGACACTTACCCAGCGTCTTTTCACACTCACCGAGCTTCCTTTGACAATTACCCAGCTTATTTTCATACTCACTCAGCTTTCTTTGACTCTCATTCAGCTCTTTCTTTGTCTTCTGAAATGCTCCCAGTAGTATTAAGACATGATTTTGTTGATATCCTGACATGTGTGCATCAAATTCCCTACTCACAACTCTGACAGTGCACCCTGCTTCTTGAAACGGACATTCCACTGGCTCTAGTTCACATATGCTGCGGTGGTTGTCCACGGCAGCTCTTTGTATGCCAGTTGTGCCACAGTTGTTGGGACAAGCCAGTGGGTACTTGGGACATTCAATGTAGTGCTGGGTTGTGATTGTCTGGTATGTGTTTTCATACTGGCAATACTGGCATTGGATCTTGCGTAGGGGACATTGCTCTACCAAGTGAGCTTCTAGCTCTTTGCGTTTCATCTTTGCCCCACACTTGTTCTTGCACTGTACCTCTATATACCCACAGCCTTCGTCAGAATTGAGGTGGGCTTGTAAACTGCTGAGCTCTCCCAACCACTGACAACCCACTCCTTGTTTGGTGCATCGAATTTCAAGCTCATCGATTTCACGTTTCAGTGGTTTATTGAGTATGTGAAGGAAGTTGTCATGGCGACAGTGCGGACATGTTGTGTTCTGCTTCTTGAACCAGTGCTTGAGGCAAGACTCACAGAGATTCTGTCCACAGCATTCAGTGAGGTGAGGGTCACAAAGAACTTTGGTGCAGATAGTGCACTGCAGGCTATTGGGTACTGGTTTGGTGAAGGTAAAGTCATAGCCCCCATAGTCAGCCTGGTAAGGGACAGTCATTGCGACCCTTTGGCCACTATCTTCCATCTGGTTGGAGGCAGTTTCATGAGTCATTGTGACACTTCCTGCACTACACTCCATCTCATTGGGGACAGATTCATGAGTCACTGCGACCCTTCCAGTCATCTCATCAGGAACAGTTTCATGAGTCACTGCGACCCTTCTGACACTATGCTCCATCGGGGACAGTTCTTTGCATTTTGTGAAGCTAAATAGCAGAATCAAACAGTTGAGATATTAGCCGTCACATTTCTTTGTTTAACAAACATTTCACAAAGCCATCCTGCCTATACCATATACTGACCCAAGCTCCCCAACTTTATGCTTGACAAATCAACCGTACCTAGGCTTTGGCAACAAATGTAGATGGGAATCATAACTTATAGTACTAGACTAACTTCTTTACTGACAAATTTCACATCTCCCTGTTGAAAAAGCAGGCCTATAGATGTTATTTAGATTTCTTACCAAGCTGTTGCAATAGTTTCACCAACTGTAGCTTGGTACAAAGTGCCGAGTGATCAGGGCGTTCCTTATCCTGTCAGATCTAGTAAAGGGAGGTTACTAGGGCTTTGGAATGCAGTGAATAATCTTAACTGATTATCTGATTGAACAAGGTATGCCAATTGAGCTGTGCCCAATCTCATTCTCAGCCTCAAGCAGCACTGACAGTAGCTACATGTACATGCATGTACACAGTGGCCTGAGAACTGACCAGGCTGTGCCTTATTTCATGGCTCCCATGCCGGGCAGGGAAAAGGGAGCCTGGTACACATGATTTGCTTATGCTCAGTTACTTCTGGATATTTGGAAACTTTTTTACAGATCTACTTTGTTACACAACTTTGTTACACTAACTCTGACAGAAAGATAACTGATCACATGGGGTCAACAGTGACTACTCCTACTTATAGGTGTTAACAAATGTTGTTCACATGATCTGACAACTGCAGAGCAGACAGAGTAGGGAATGTCCTATTAAAGCATTGATTTTAGTGTCACCAACAGCCAATACAAAAACTGTTTTCAGCATATTCTATTGGCTTGCACAGAATGAAGAGAAAAATTTGCCAAATTTGAATGTGTATATAGACGTACATTTAAAGTAGTACAAAAACATGCCTACATCACATCAACATATAGATCAATCAAAATTCAACTATTTTTCAGAATAACGATCTCTAACAATCTATAACAACGTATCTCATCTAACTGCCATGCAAAATATTCACAAATTCATAATACAAAAATCTAAACTGTTAGAAAATACAATGTAATATGTATATGCAAGCTGAACTACAATCACTGCCCGATTTGAAATATTTGAACTTTGTCTCCATTCTGCTCTCCTACATACAACTTTCCCTTGTCATCAATGCATAGTGGTGCAGGACATCTCTTAAACTGCCCTGGTTCTGACCCCTTAGAGCCAATCTTTTCCTGGAAGGTTCCGTCTTTATCGAACACTGTGATAGTACTCATGCCTGTGCCTACGTACACTTTGTTGTTCACATCAATGGCTACTGACATTGGAGCCATGAGAGAGAATTGTGGAAGAGGGTTACGTCCAGCACCACCAAACTGAAATACTGGATCTCCCTCACTAGTGAACACCCAAACAGTGTTTTGCTTTGTAACTGCGACATACACATTGCCCACACTATTAACAGCAACACCACAAGCCATACACTCTTCAGCGAAACTCTTAATGTAATTGAATTCCCTGTCTAAGATGTGAACTTTTTTGGCACCAATATCTGCAATGTAAATTTGCTCTTTCTCACCAATAGCAACAGCATGTGGAGAGCAAAACTTAAGATCAGGCTTATCGCGCTTTGAAATCGCTAGCAGTTCCTGTCCTGACATGTTGAACTTCTTGATACCCATTGCTCCAAATGCTAAGATGTTGTTACTGCTATCAACAGCAATGCAACAGTGAGAGAGGGTATCATCATGCACCTCAGACACTTTCTCATACTTCTCGTTAAAGATGACAATACTGGGGTTTCCTCGTACCGATATTACAATCTCTGTATTCTTCCCTATGGCAATGGAAATCGGATTCTTAATATTTGGCAGTACTTTCAGCAGTACAGTTGAACCAGCATGTTTGCATGGCGCATTTGCCGATTTAGCAAACACCACACTCTGTTGGTTTCCTTGCTCGACTTGCCTTGGCCTGACTGAAGTAGGCCCCGCCCCTGCATCCATTACAGGCTTTACTGTCCCAGGGCCACAAACAGTGCCCCCAATGATTGTTGTACCACCAGTAGTGATGACCGATTTACTGCCAAATGTCACATTGGGGCCGAAAGTGACTACTCCGCCTTTGGAGGAAATGAATGTCGTTTGTTTGCGTTCAATGTTCTCAGGTGGAAAGGCAACTGCAAAGAATACCACATGAAGGAATTTAAAAGTAGAAAGGTCACTATCAGCTCAGATCCATCAGTTTAATGAACACACCACGGTGTCAAGCCTTAGGCTAAAAATATAACATGCCAAAATTTTGAAGTAGTCAGTGGTTAATGTACTGTATTTAGCACTTTATGCATACAGCTGCTTTGCAACAGAGAAAGTTTCAGACATTGCTTGGATGGGATTCACCAGCTAACCCACATTCACACATGCATAAATCAGGGCTAAGTGATCACTTCTGTCAGTTCAAAAAATATTGAAGAACCGTTTAAGCTGAAGGTTAGTTACCTAACTAAAGGTGTTTACAGACTTCAATTTAACATATATAATCTTTTGGGACGTTTCTGTACCTGATGTACGACAAAGTGATTTATTTCGTCATTATTTACAGCTAGTGTGATTCCTATAGGACTCTCACAACAGAGGTGTGGGAACGTTGTAGCAGGCCAGGTGATTTCACTCTGCATCCTTACCCAGTTGAGCACCCGATGAATGCTGTGGAACTGTAACTTCAGTTGAAATCTGTCCAGCCCCTACATGGAGATGCATAAATATATTAACATAAAAAGTTCTGTTTTGATGTGACACCATTCCCCCAGCCTTGATCCCAGGCCTCCCCCATTTTTTGTTCTTCAGTTTGATAATACTGAACACAAACCAAAGAACAAGAAATGGGTGAGGCCAGGGAACGAGGCTGCATTCTTTTGCTGACTTTGGTAAATCTTATGATGTACTATGCCAACAACAGATGGAAGCTATGCTACCATATCACCTAGAGGATGCAGCAGTACAGGAATTTACATGTCACCCATGCATCCATACCATATTGCCTCTAACTTAACAGATGTCATTAATTCTTCAGACATGTTCTCAACTAGTGTTCCGCCAGAAATTGTAAACCAAGTGGTTCATTCAAACGAAATGGTCCACAGGCGTTTTCAGGGGCTAGCCAAGGGGATACTGGAAAACGCAGAATAACAGAATGGAATAAAATTTCAAGAATGCGCACAGTATGCCAAGCCACACCCTTTTCCTGAGACCAGTCTCTAGCTATGCCCTGAAGTTTGTAAGTAACCTTGTAGTAAAGTACTCGACAATTACAATTTACCTAGGTATACGTGGTAGGGGGTCAGTGTTATCCTTCCTCACTGTTTTTACAGGGAAGGCCAGCAAGAAATCTGTGGCCCACAACAGCATTGGATCAGTCAGCCTTTCAGAGCTATGTCCAAGTTTAGTGCACCAGTTGGCATGAGTACAGTTCCTCCCTGTGAGTTCACCCTCTGAGGTAAACAATCACCTACAACTGCATGTTGGCCATAGACTGAAGCTCAGTCATAGCCTCGTTCCCAGGCTCCCACGTTTTTACCTTCTGTTTGCGTTCACATTAATACACGGGAGCGGAAGACTGGCAAAAAATGGGGAAGGCCTGGGAACATTCATCACGTGAATGACGTCAGGTGGATGTGAGGTGGACGCAGGGGGGGAGGGGCCCAACTGCCAAAACAACGCACTGGATCATCCATTCGAGCGCTCTACCACAGTTTTGGACTCCAGACCTTAGTGTGATCGAAACTATATACTCGTCTTGACTGGTAGGAAACTCGCTTTCAAGTTTAGTATATACACATTTAAATATTGGCCCCTCCCCCCTACGTCCACCTCACATCTACTCATATGATGAATGCTCCCAGGCCTTCCCCATTTTTTGCCGGTCTTCCACTCCAATGTATTATTGTGAACGGAAACGGAAGGTAAAAACGGGGGAGGCCTGGGAACAAGGCTAGCTCAGTCAAGGGATATGGTTTGCAAGACAAGTAACTGGACCGTCAATACTCATGGTTCTTCTTGGTCCAAGTACAAGGACAGTGCACTTGAAGTTGATCATCCTAGCTAGCTCCTAGCATGAATGGTGATACTTGATACTCACCATATCTGTATCCCCCAAAACTATTCTTACGATGTCTTTTAAACTAGAGACAGCACAATAATTTCACTTGAGATGTCATTTCAAAACCAATACCTTGGTCTTCCGTGCTCTCAGAGACAGCATTATACCCAGTCAGCCTGCAGAGGTGAGTAAACCAGGAAGTATCATTGTAATGCACACACATACACATCCTTCGGTAATCTCGTTTCCATGCAGGCTCTTGTGCGAGGTGAAGAATAAAGAGTCTGGTATACACTGTTTGCACATGTCTTGGCAACCTGCATTACATTAGAAGTTGTTTACAATTTCAGCACTGAAAGGCCACACTGTAGGAGTATGCTCCCTATGAGGCAGCTTTGAAGTTAGAAGTGACATCGCTTCAGTTTTAACAATTACACCATCTCATTTGAACTGACTGGGAAAATAGTACATTACCAAATGCCAGCTAGAATGGATAAATAATTGCTGTAAGCAAAGAGCTTAACACTTTCACATGGTCAATGGAAGGCGCCAAGTTACTCAGAAAAAAAGTATAAGGAAGCACATGTTACTGAAGGTTCTAAAGTGTCAGTCATCCTTGGGGATCTAAGCATGCATGCATGAACAATGTGTAACAGGTCATTTTCTCTAAATCCATGCATAAGAGCCTGGAAATGTGGTTAACCTTCTTGGGATTAATTACAGACAGCAGAGTAAACAACCACCCACTAAAGTACTTGTAACTCAGTCCTGTTTACACACTACAAGTTATCCTTACCACAGAAACATGACTTTGCGGTGAGGAGGGAAAGGCCCACTATCTGTGCTGCTATATACGAGTTTCCTAATGTAGGCCACTCCCAGATTTTATCATAAAACAAATTCCTCCTAGCCATCCTACAGATATAGCACAAATCTGTATAGGATGCATAGTCCTGTGATTCATTTGGTTGCATTGGGATTTCACTGCTAGCCCAAGAAAATTGAACATGCTTAACCAGACCCTCTCTCCTTGTAGGAACAGTCTGGAAACAAGAGTAGTTAGTATGTGCTGCACCAAGATATGAGCACATTGCCTTAGCTGTTTCGGCTAAGCTAAATGCATAAACTTGCTAGCTTTGCATTATGCACACACTTCACCTGAAGATCTGTATTCTGTTGGATGTCCATTCTCCGACATAGAGCAGTCCCTCCATGTCAATATGAAGTGCTCGGATCTGATTGAACTTGCCAAGTTCGCTCCCATACTCTCCAAAGGACCGTATGAAATCTCCCTTTGAATCGAATATCGATACACTGCAGGTGCCACTACCAACATACACATTGTCATCATTGTCGATGATCAAAGCTGAAGGGGACGTTGTACAGCCAATTCCAGATCCCATCTTCCCAAACTTGAAGAGATACTCTCCTTCTGGATCAAAAACTTGAATCACGTGATTCATCATGTCGGCCACATAAACATTCCCCTCACTGTTGACAGCGATTCCCTGTGGCATGTTGAGATGTCCAGATCCTAGTGTACGACAGGCATTGGTGAAGGTCTTGTACAAAGTGAGGTCAGGATTGAGCATCTTGACTTGGTGTTTCTGCTGCTCAGTTATGTAGATGCGGCCTCCTTTCCCAATAGCCATTGCTCGTGGGGCCTCGATGGAAAAGCTCGCTCCACGTGTACCTCCAGCCTGCTGTAGAAACTTGCCGTCTTTTGAGAACTTTTGTACAAAGTAGTGTCCAGCCACCAGTATGTTCCCGTCACCATCGACTACAACACCGCTGGGACTAAGAAACTGGCCCATGCCAAGCCCTGGATCTCCACCTATCTCCAATATCTTCTCATGCTCTTTGTCAAAAATGATAACCTTATGTTTCATGGTGCTGACAACCAGGTGTCCTTCTGCCGTCGAGGCAATTCCTTCTGGATTCTCCACGTCAGGGATCACTTTGACGGGCTGTGAGGAGACTGGACCTACCAGTGGCTTAGCTGGCAGTTGATGAGAACGGGGAACACTGGAACCTGAATCGAGAAACATATTATAAACATGTGCAGGAACACAGTGTTTGATGCTACAAACTATTAACTTGCTGCAGGGCAAGATACCTTTCCCTATTTACATCTATTCTCGAAAATGAAAAACAGCCGCCATGTTGGTGTAGCTACCAGGTAGCTTGTTGGCAAATGGAGAGATACCATATAGCTGGAAAATTCGACAGGAAATTAAATTTGGCGGTTTGGCAGTCGAGGTTGAAACCGACAAATTAAAAAGTCCGCCAATATTATTTTCGCCCGCAACGTGTAATGACATAATGCATGCAGTAGCTCTTGGCCCCACCCCTCGACCTTTTCGCCAGCTGTAAGTATACTTATAATGCTTCTAGCATATGTATGTGTTAAATTGGACAAACTATCACAAGTTTAAACATGTATATAAATGAATGCTTAACTGTGGGGTTTATAATTGAAGGGCTGAGAAGCATAGTGGTCTAACCCACAAATGTTGAGTTAGCCCCCCCTAACATGGGAATACTCTTAAAATGCATTTCAGAAGATGCTGAACATTTAGGAATTTGAAATTTCTGACCACATGTTCATATGGTATGTACGTTTTTTATTGCATATTTGCACAATTCATGCAATTTCCAGTACTTGATTTTGGGTTAGACCACTATGCTTCTCAGCCCTTCAATTGATACTGCATATATTACCAGTAATGTATTGTACCTGCTGTACACCAAGATGGAATTAGTATATGGAACTAAAATCACATTACAAAAAGGCCCTAAACACACGTACTAAAGACATTCACCACAGTAACACATACGTCCCAAATATCTGTGAGAGCTACACAATGTGCAAAACAATCATACCTTTACCTTCATCATCTTCATAATCACCACCGCCTAAACCTAATCCACAGAAAGAACAAGCACAGTATATTTGGTGGCCATTACACCTTGATCTAATCTCCTCCATGCTATCTTTGATCACTTACAGAATAATGTTATAGTACCAGGAGTGCATGAATGATATGAACTAGCTGTAACACTTTAACATGTCTTTCAGTACACCACAGTAATCAGAACACCACTATGGAATGGCTATGTGGATTTCTTATACGTACTTACAAACTTTGTAATCTGTGACATGTTTGTTGGTTTCTATTGAGTATTTTTTAGATAATTATATCAAACAGATACTTCAAGTTTCAGTTCTACTGTTGAAATGTAAGAGAAGAAACTGATCGAGTGACTGTGCATGCATTCAGGTAGCTGGCAAACATGTGATGCAGCTTTATACATGAACAAGTGTAGGGGTATGCATGACGTAAGGAAAGGAGACTGCAAGCTGGGAAGAGACAAGGCGACAGCAGACTTAGTGCAAACAGTGATTGCAAGGAGTGTTGAGTAATGCATATCAATTAATTAATGCATTATTGTATACACTCATGTACTTGCATGTAACTTTTATGTACTCAGAATTGTGGGACTTGCTCGGGCTCACCCCAATAAAAGCAATAAAGCAGACAGAATGCAATTTGGCAATATGCTGAAAATACACCCATCACAAAACCATGCACCTGCATGTATTCCAACCATTTACAGCAACAAATATATAGCCCATTGTTTCTGCATGGTATCAGGGGTACGTAGACATGACAATGTAGACACCAGAAATTCCAGGCTCGCATATGTTAACACTATACCCATGCCATGCACCTATATATCTCTGTACACAACAACTGTTTACGTAGTCACAAACATGCATTGCCCACTGTTTCTCCACGATATCTGGGGTACGTAGTACCTTTTTCTTTCATTCCCTGCATCAATTTGGATATGGCACTGTTGTAGTCATCCACACCAGGCCTGCACATGGTCCAGTTGACACCACTGATCACAAATTTCACTCCACGGGCTAGTTCGTTTGTACTGAAATCCACGTCCTCAAACATGATGGGAAAGATTGCCTTCTTGTCCCCATCTGCAGTATAGAGCTGTGTACAAAAACAGCCAATAAGACGATTTAGTTGGGGTCTTCAAGCTATACCATGTTCACATACACATGCACACACACACACACACACACACACACACACACACACCCACACACACACACACACACACACACACACACACCCTCACACACATACATGCAGCACTTTACACACACACAACCTCGTTGGTGCAATATCGCGAGCCAATGTATTTGCTGGTGATGATGGGAACAATGGCCCTGCACTGGGTGAGCCCTGTCCCGATGGCACCATGCCAATCGCTGCCCGCGGAGATGTCATGGACGTCCATCCACACGGAGAAGCCATGATTCTCTAAGTCTCCCTTCAGCCGCGTTACGAACTGAATCACTTCGGGTTCGCGACCATAGCTGATAAACAGCTCTTTACGATCTGACTGAGTCGCCATCCTACTGCAAGCCACCCCTTAGCCTCGTTCCCAGGCTCTCCCCTCGCCCCGACGAAAAATATAAACGGAGGGAGAGAGCCTGGGACCGATTCGCACGTGATACCGCGGCACATAGACGTCACAGCAATGATTACAAAAGTCGTGACGCAATTATGCAGCCACGTGATTGGCTGACTCGAACAGCTACGATATACTACTGAAATAAGTGAGCTGTGACTGCATCGGTGAGACCTCGGCACGGGTCAAACAGCAGCGACGGCGGAGAAGTACCCAGTACGTAGGAAAAACTTTGCCTATTAGGTTATTTACTGTTACCATGTTCCGCTTTAAAAAAAATTGCTACAAGGCTATGAAGAAAGACTCATTTAGTTGGCTAGCGCTTCACTCTGGCCTACAAAATAAACCCACAACCACATTTTAAAGCTCCAACATAGCTACACAACAATAAACGAGTTGTAGTAACAAACTCCTGAGCTGAGAGCCGTACTTCGCGGCTCCTTCGCGGTCTTCATGTGAGTGACGTTTCAGGTTATTTAATGGTTAGTGCAAAGTCGTCGTGCCGCGATATCACGTGCGAATCGGTCCCAGGCTCTCTCCCTCCGTTTATATTTTTCGTCGGGGCGAGGGGAGAGCCTGGGAACGAGGCTAGCCACCCCTTGGACTTACCCACGCAACCGGAAATTTTGAAGCCATATAGAATAAGCTGGGAGGGTCTGTGAATAAGAGTTCACTATACCAAGAATGAGTACACAAGTGAGCAATAAAGTTCCTAGTTGTTGCACGACTGGGCATTTTAAATTCACGGCTAGGCTTACTACTTGAATAATACTAAAAACCCTCCACTGATGTGTCCGTCCGTCTGTCTGTCTGTCCGTCTGTTCCTTTGTTTGTCCCTCTGTTCTTCTGTCTTTCTGTCTGTCCGTCTGTCTGTAAAAGGTCCTATGATACTCTGAGCAGTTTATGTGCTTTATTTCTATGTTTGATGCGGACTCCAAAAGACTGACAATGGTCTTCTTCTAAGTTAGGATGACCATCATTCGTGGAAGTGTGGGCCAAGCTTCAAGGCAGGGAGCCCAATGTCCGTACTACTTCATACATCTGACATGAAAACTCCATAAGCCAGGCAATAATGATCTTCATACTTCTTTTTGTAAGTTACATTCTGGGCCTCTATCAGAAGTGTAGACTGAGCTTCAAGCCAGGGGCCTCATACATTGGGGGAAGGTTAGACAATGCATGCAAAAGTGCACAAGTTCACATTAGACCAGGCCTTAGCTGTAGCATGCATGCCGAACTTAATCATCAACAATCATAACAAAAGTATTGTTGATGATGATACCATTATAAGAGGGTAAGCAAATGTTTCATCAAAATTGGCACATCAGGAAAACTAAAATGTGCTATTTTCTATTGTGCACCTTGCGGACAGTGTCCCTGGTTTAGGACACAACAGCCAGCACTGAACTGTGTATTGCCTGACCAATCGACTTTCCATGCTTCCATCTCATAGTTCCAAGGTAGCTCAACAGCAGGTGCAGGAGCTTGGTACCGCACAACACTCCGTCTCCCATTTGCTGGCCAGAGCCACTGCCCAGTGTTATCAAACAACCTCCACCAATTCTCACACCAACCTTGTTGGGCATTTACTTTGCATCCTTGGTTGGAACCTCCTTGTTGACCAGCTTTAGCACCACCCCACGTATTGGCCTGACAGTTTGGTAGAAAGAGAGCACAGTACGGTGTGCTGTCACCACAAGGTGGACCACTGTTGTCTGGTCTTTGTGCTGGTCTTGCACCAAGAGTGCATGCTACCGTCTTTCTTGAGAGTCCAGGCCATATTTCATTACTTTGTGCAGATAGGATCCGGTAGATGAAGGTACCAACCTGATCTATGACAGCTGCATATATGTACGGTTCAGTTTGGTTGGAGTATGTTCCAAGGAAGTAGTTATTGCTTGCAACCTGTTCATTAAAACCAGCCTCCGTCACTGTTACATGTTGATCCCATCTCACCAATAAAAGACCGACCAACTTGATTCCATTGAGTTGCATAAATTCGAGAGCGGCGACTAATCGAGAGCGGCGTCTGATCGAGGAAGTATACCCTCTATAGCTTGGAGCACTGTAGCTAGGCAACACTACAGGAGGGTTACGTATGAGCAACACTTCAATGTGTTTCCTATAGGTAAAGGGATATCGTGGTGGATCTGATAATACTTTTTTTTTTTTTTTTTTTATGTTGAACAATGAATTATACTTGCAGAACAAGTTAGGATTTAAGTAACAGATTGGGTCATTAGGGTCTTTGAGTGATTTCTGAAAATTTGCATGTTCATGTACCAAATTATACAACACTTTCCTGGCAAAGAATGCTTGTTGAAATAACTTATCATTGCCAAGTTATATTTACTAAGTAAATATAACTAAAACCAACTCATGTAAAAAAGACAAAAGTTTGAGAAAGGTTTGATGCTGGATGTGGGTATCTGTTTGTAATTTGTGGAACAGCCTCCCTGAGGAAGTGGTCAGTTTACCATCTTCTTGTTCATTTAAGGCTGCCTTGCTGCAGCTACCACCATTCTCTCAATGATGTGCATTTTTATCTGGGTTTTTTTTTACCTTGCTCTGTGCGCACATGTATTATTTAATTAATTATAACTCAGTACTTTTCTCATATCCTCTTATTTCCCGGTCAGTCTTGTATCACTAGCATTGAGTTGCTATTTTGACTGTGCCCTTGATTCTGCATAAAAATGTTTAGAGAAAAAAAAATAGCTCATAGCAGCTGTATAAAGTGGTGACACTACTAAATATTCTACAGTTATAGCTATGCAACTTACACAGAAATACAGCTGCACTTCACATGCCATGTGGGATATCATGCATGTGTAGCTCATAGCAGCTGTATAAAGTGGTGACACTACTAAATATTCTACAGTTATAGCTATGCAACTTACACAGAAATACAGCTGCACTTCACATGCCATGTGGGATATCATGCATGTGTAGCTCATAGCAGCTGTATAAAGTGGTGACACTACTAAATATTCTACAGTTATAGCTATGCAACTTACACAGAAATACAGCTGCACTTCACATGCCATGTGGATATTTCCCACTTAGTGAGCAGTTTCTGACATGGGAGTATGCATATGTTTAACCTCAGGATGGTGGCAACTCAAAATTGCAATAATCCCAGTTTTCAAATATCTAGAATACTGAATATTCATAAGTTTAACCCTAAGGGCCCTTTTCCTATTAAATGGCCCAGATATTTTCCCTTGATTCCTTCCTGAGACCAATCATATAATCAAACTTGTCCTTGGGCTATGTCTTCAGGTTCTGCATTATAGCTGCCACTTAATAGATCAGCAAACAGACAAGACCAGCAATAACGATAACAAGCATCTAGAGATCTGAAGGTCCTAAATGGTTTTTCCGCTGGTTGTTCAGTTATGCACAGTTGTGGTTGAATACACTGAAAATTGGTGACAATGGAGAGTATAAATCTGTGATCAGACTTCATTGGATGACATACAAGCATTTGACTATAGCTACATGATAGCTTCCCACTGAAACTTTCAAGTTCCTAATCTCCATTTTAAGTATACTGATCTGAAAGTTGATCCTGCCAGCATGGAAGGTTCAAAGCAGCTGATCAAATTGATCCAGAGTCCAGTGTTAAAGTCACTGACTTTGGAAGGTATGACTTTTGAAAGCTTTTTTTCCTACATACTGGAGTGTCTTCTGGGGAGGCAGAATCCATTGTGTTCTCTTACCCTCCTTTCTGCTGAAATAGGGAAACAAGCAAACGAGTGAATCCAATGCTTCTTTGATATCCTGTATTCTTCTTCTTTGCTGAGTGAATTTGAACTCCATCTGGAAAAATAATGACTTCCATCCTTGACATTTTGAAATGATATATCAATCATGGAAGAAGAACTCTTGTGGAAAAAAACAAACAAACAGAAAAGCCTCATATTCAACGAGGTGGATATGTTATAAGATATCTGACTAAGGGAGATGAGTTACTAGTAAATCAAGCTACATAGTGTCCTTGTTTATCACACCACACCCACCACCATGACCTTTTCTGGGCCAGTTGTCAGATTTTGAGAGTGTCTGCCAAATTTGGCAGTAGCTGCTATCATAATATGAGTAACTACAGAACAATGAAACCATTGTACTTGTGTATTGTATGAGTGTATAATTCTGTTGTACAGAGACTACTGATTACCAACTTTGTAGCTACATGCGCATCATGTGATCCTGAGTGACTTACAGAACAATCACTAACGAGATACATTTTGCAATCATATGCAGATTGGTGACCTCTTGAGCATCATGTGGTCATAGTCCCCATTGCTTTAGTGCTGTCTACCACATGTCTTATATATACACTACTTGGTGCTGAAGAAAATATCTCTTGTTAGATAGCTATTGCTGTAGTATAAGCTGGAATAGCGAGTGACATAGTTATAGAGTAGTTGTACCAGCTAGAAAGAAGTAGAGAAGTGAACTCCTGACATCATGCTGATCACTGCACCAATAGCATTGGGGCTTCTACTTACATCTATGAAAGGCCAACAGATGATTGAAGCTGTAGCTGGCTGTGGTTGGTCAGGCCACATGCCTGGACCAGGAGGCAGTGGGCCATGTCCCTCTCCGGTCAGTAGCCAAACATGCCCAGTAACCCCTAGCTATACCAGCAAATTCAAAGTCAGGGAAATCTTTGGCCATGTCCCAGTTATACTCGCAGCACCGGAGGACAATACTATGGCAATTGTACAAATGGAGAGGGAAGTAACCCTTTGTGTTACAATTTTAATCCAACTACATCTCTTGGTTGCTGTTGTCCGCTTGATGGTTGCTGGACTCCGCCATACTTCAACTGGATAATTGGTGTCTGTAAAGGGAGTGGATGTGATACTAACTATGAAGGTGCACCAGCTACCCAAGGGTATAAGAATGTTGGATCTCAGTTGATTGTAAACTATGTGGCATCGTATCAGTGGAGTAGTGCAGCCAAAAACTGGCAGATTGTTAAAGATTCATCATTCAATACAGATGGATCCAGACCAGAATTTGACTGTGTGAAACCTAATGGGGATCTGGACAAATCTTTAGCCTGGATGCAACCCCAGCCTGGTGGTGCTGCAGCTTGGACTTGGGGATACTATCCAGCTGGAGTAAAGGGAGTAGGACCTCCATGAATGTTGTTTGTGTTGTCGGTGGGCTCTCAAGAAAGACGGCAACTCTTGGTGCAAGACCAGCACAAAGACCAGACAACAGTGATCCACCTTGTGGTGACAGCACACCATACTGTGCTCTCTTTCTACCAAACTGTCAGGCCAATACGTGGGGTGGTGCTAAAGCTGGTCAACAAGGAGGCACCAACCAAGGGTGCAAAGTAAATGCCCAACAAGGTTGGTGTGAGAATTGGTGGAGGTTGTTTGACAATACTGGGCAGTGGCTCTGGCCAGTAAACGGGAGACGGAGTGTTGTGCGGTACCAAGCTCCTGCACCTGCTGTTGAGCTACCTTGGAACTATGAGATGGAAGCATGGAAAGTCGATTGGTCAGGCAATGCACAGTTCAGTGCTGGCTGTTGTGTCCAAAACTAGGGACACTGTCCTCATGGTACACAATAGAAAATAGGTTTTCCTAATGTGTCAAATTTTGATGAAACGTTTGCTTACCCTCTTATAATGGTATCATCACGAACAATACTTTTGTTATGATTGTTGATGATTTAGTTTGACATGCATGCTACAGCTAAGACCTGGTCTAATGTGAATTTGTGTACTTGTGTACCGTCAAACCTCCCCCAATGTATTAGGCCCCTGATTTGAAGCTTGGTCTATACTTCTGATAAAGGTCCAGATCATTGCCTGTCTTATGGAGTTTTCATGTCAGATGTCACATTGGGCTCCCTACCTTGAAGCTTGGCTCACACTTCCGAGAATGATGGTCATCTTAACATAGAAGAAGAAGATTTATGCCAGTCTTTTGGAGTCTTCATAACAAAGATATGAAATAGAGCACACTGCTTGGAGTAGGTTTTACCTGCACTATCATTCAAGGGGTTGCAGTGAATTTTAAATGTAGATACAGTCATGGAACAGCTATAGGAACTTAATTGCTCACTTGTGTACTCATCTATAGGAACTTAATTGCTCACTTGTGTACTCATTCTCTTGGTATAGAAACTCCTGGTAATCATTTGAGACGCAGTAGTGAACTCTTCATGAGTGTAGCTCAAACAGACTCTCCCATATGGCTTCAAAATAAAATTTCCGGTTTGCACGTGCATGCGGGGTACCTGGGGGTTACTGGGCATGTTTGGCTACTGACTGGAGAGCTTGAGGGCCACGGCCCACTGCCTCCTGGTCCAGGCATGTGGCCTGACCGACCACAGCCAGTTGCAGCTTCAATCATCTGTTGGCCTTTCATGGATGCAAGTAGAAGCCCCTATGCTATTGCTGCAGTGATCAGCATTGTGTGTCAAGTTCACTTCTCTACTTCTTTCTAGCTGATACAGCCAATCTATAACTATGTCACTTGCTATTCCAGCTTATATTACAGCAAACAAGAGATATATTCTTCAGCACCAAGTATTGTGTATATACAAGACATGTGATAGACAGTATAAAGACTACCAGTACAATGTTCCACATGATACTCAAGAGGTCATCAATCTTCAGATGATTGCATAATGCATCTTGTTAGTGATTGTTCTGTACAAGGCACTCAGGATCACATGATGCTATGCACGTAGCTACAAAGTTGGTAATCAGCAGTCTCTGTACAACAGAATTATACAGTACAGCACTAAATATTCTGTAGCTATATAAGTTACTCATATTGTGATAGTACCCTACTGCCAAATTTAATTGGCAGATATTTTTAACTTCTGACAACTGGCCCAGAAAAGGTCATGGTGGTGGGTGTAGTGTGATAAACAAGGACACTATATAGCTTGATTTACATCTCCCTTAGTGGAAAATTGATAGACGTTTCTGTAAAGTGTCCCAACAAGCTTTCTAGTTTTCTTACATATTAGGCCAACATGGTGGGACTATCAGAGCTCTGTAGAAATGTTTAGTCCAAGGTACTTATAGTGAGCAACTCTAGCAAGTCCATAAGTGTCACCAACCAACATGGAGGTAAGTATCTAGATGGGAGCTTGTCTGTAACCAGGGTAACCAGTCTGTGCTTGAAACAACCAATATGTTCCCTGGTAGTATCACAAACAGCTGTCATTCTTGGAAATACCAATCAGACGTGTAGTCTCCAGAAACAATCAACCATTTGCATAAGGCAACCTGAGAGGAAGGTGCCACAGTTTATCTTACAACCACAATACACTGACAACCCTCAGACATCAACATCTGTGAAGGGGTCAATACAAATGCACTTCAAAGTTGCAGTAAGGAACTTCCATGCTCATTAATGCAAGCAGGTGATTCCCTCACAGATGTTCTGAGGGTTGTCAGTGTATTGTAGTTGTAAGAGGAAGTGGGCAGCTGCCTCTTCCTGCCATATGTGCTTACTTAGCTTAATTCTGCCTGACATCAAACTCAGAAACAATGGGAAGCAAATAGCCTTGTAACCCTTGTTCCCATGCAGGTCTTCACCACTTTCAGTAGCTAGATGTGGGAAGACTTGGGAGAGTTTGATGATGTCAACCCTCTGTCTACCTGATGTCATTGCACATGAAAAGGCCTCCCAGTCCCCACCCCCCCCCATATATTCCCATTCCGTATTTCACAGTATTTACAGTCGTGGCACCTGAAGCACATCAGAATGATCGCAGCTAAGTATGTGAGCTCAGTGGACCTATTTTCTATTCACAACACAAGAATTTAGCATGGTGGGCGGTTACACAGAGGACCTCAAAAAACCACAAAACAGTCAAAATTGGGGGATGGGCGCTTGCACGGGGATGGGTGCTTGCCCGGGACAATACAGTACTTATTAATCAGTAATGCATATTTGGGGCTGGGTGGGGGGGGCAGTTCCCCCCCTCCCCCAGAGAATTTGATTTAATCAATTCCTCACTTAGTGACCGTGCTTACTGCTGGCTGTGTTACTGTTCACTAGTCTCACAAGCCAGATCCACCAACCCCAACGCACATCGCTTCCAGTATGCGTGCTCCGTGCGCAATACTGAAAGCGATCCACGCTGTGGTTGATTGCATCTGGACTGTTGACTGCCTAGTGCTGACTAGGCAGTGGTTTCAAATCCTAATAATGCGTACTATCACACGACCAGTCAGCTATGTGGTCATGTGTTGTGCATGGGCTCAGTATAGGCATAGATAACAGACCTATAGTATAGGCCCTAGCTGATGGAGATGGTTTCCAGTGTTCCAGTAGCTCAGCAAGCAGTGATGATTATGATCTTTTCAAGAAGCTCTGTGTGCTTCTCTGCATGCCTCAGAACACCTAAATTTCCTGGGGGAGCATGCCCCTATAGTGAAAGATTGCATGGCAGCCATGTTCTCTACTTCAGCTAATAACTTTGCCTCTCCAGATAGAAAAGGTTAAGTACGGCCCTGTACAGCCATTTGCATCAAAATTGAGACCATTCCATCTCTCTATTGTGGACGGTAAGAATGAGTGTTTGTATTGGTTTGAGCAAGCTCAAGAGATCACATGCTGCAGGGTGTTTCTGTACCGAGTGGTAACTTCTCCGTATGTCACAGAATGCATTAGAATGTGCCTCAGGACACCTAAAAATTCCCAAAATTCCCTGGGAGCATGCCTCCAGATCCCCCTAGAGTGAAGGAATGTAGGACAGCCATGTTACTTACTTCAGCTAATAACTTTGCTCCCCTAGATAAAAAAGGTTAGGTATGGGCCTGATAAGTCAACCTGAGAGGAAGCTGCCCAGTTCATCTTACAACCATAATACACTGACAGCCCTCAGAACATCTGTGAAGGAGTCATTATCTAATGCACTTCAAAGTTGCAGTAAGGAACTTCCATGCTCATTAATGCAAGCAGGTGATTCCCTCACAGATGTTCTGAGTGTTGTCAGTGTATTGTAGTTGTAAGAGCAAGTGGGCAGCTGCCTCTTCCTGCCATATGATACTAGCATGATACTAGCTATTAGTATGATATATGTCTGATTGATATTTCCAAGAAATTTGATGTAAGGAAGATCAGCTTCCTCTAATCCTAAACAAATTTCTCTTGAACTCATGACTATGATATCTCCTGCAACCAGGGTAACCACTCCATGGCTTCCAGCCTGACATTTCCAGGCATGATTCCTGCCTGATGGGATCACAGTGAGAACACTGAAAGCCACAGGTACAAGTGGTGTCAAGAGTATCACCAAGCTTTTCAACCTATTTGAAAGACTTCCTTCTGACTGGAGGTTTGCATGAGTTATTTCAATTCCCGAGACAGGAAACCCTAAAAGTTCTTGCTAGCGTTGCTCTTGGACTAAACTTTTCTACAGAGCTCTGATAGTCCCACCATGTTGGCCTAATATGTAAGAAAACTAGAAAGCTTGTTGGGACACTTTACAGAAACGTCTATCAATCTTTCAGCTCACACATCCTGGTGAAACTTTATAAATCGTTAACCAGGCCACACATGGAGTATGCTTGTCCAGTCCGGGACCTGCACCTTAAGAAGGACAATGAAACACTGCAGAAGTTTGGTCTGAGGGTCTGCTCTAAATCATGGAGTTTTGACTATGCAATACTTCTCGATACTCTCAGCATACCAACTCTATCCGATCGGAGAGAAACCCTGAAGTTGTGTTTGTTCTTCAATAACATTACCTATATACCCCTCCTGTCTGATCATAGTCTCTCCTAAGAGCTTCTTGAGAAGAAGGCAAGACCAAAGACTGTAACTACATACTAGACAACAGCATGAAAGCTAGCTCTTGTATATACTGAGAACTTGTCCTATAGTTACGTACTGTGTGTAGGGTAAGCACTAAGCCTGGTTAGACTACTTCAGGTAAATTTGCAGCAAAAAACTCTTGTAGGTAAGTAGCTAGCAGTGACCTTTGTTTTGCTAAAGCCTACTAATAAAGCTTTTACCTATGTAGCGCTGAACTTAAGTGTTCAAGCCAAGCAAAATCTGCAGCACTAACCTCTTGTGAGCATCTTGGGGTGCGGTTTGGCTCAGTTGAAGAGAATTTCTTGATAATTGCCTTAGAGTGGGCTGATCTTCCTGCCATGTGGTACTAACAGTATGATTAATGTCTGATTGGTATTTCCAAGAATACAACCTGTTTGTGATACTACTGGAACAAGTTTGTTGAAGTACAGAATCACCTTGGTCATGCAGAGACAAGTTAGAGAGACAGTAGTTAGCCTCCAAATGGATGTTGAATCATCGGAATGAAAATGTACTTGAGTATAAGTATGTACATGTGTATATTGGCTCAAGAGATATGCAAGTGTGATGATAACCCTCTCTTAACTTAATTTAACTTCACTGTGCATTGCACTCCACTGGAATGTATTCGTGTACAGAGAATGCAGCATCTCAAGGAGAAGGAAAAAAAGAGCTTACATTGAAACACTCGACCTCTTGTGTTAGCTGTATCATGATGTCAATAGTAGCATTCAGTGTGAAAATTTTTACTTATTCATAGGCATACATGGCACATAGTTGCATTAAATTACATTCTTAAACTATGTATGCCTGCACATGTAAATACATAGAGAAAATCCCCTGTTCAACTCACTACTATGGGGCTTGCTCAGGCTCGTCTCAATAACAGAAACATTCCCTAAAGTCCTGAAGCATTCCCATATCTAGGGGAACCCAGGGCATCCGGGTCTCCAAACCTGTAAAGATATAAGGCCCAGTGTGCCCCCTTCTCCACTTCTTTATCCCTGGGCTTCACATCACTTGTAGAATTGACCCCCTGGCACAGTCCTACTGCTAAGATGGGGCTCAGGAAGCCTTATAGTGGAACCCTTCTAAAGAAGACACTATTGGAGCTAAGATTTTGTCTTTTAAGTTGTTTGCAACTCAGACTTTCAGTACATTTCCAGAAGGTGTGTGGTATGCGTAATTGGGCTGGTGAGTACCACATAGCCCAATTTTCAGAGCTTTCCCTTGCTGTATACTGGGCGGGAAGGCAGGCTAGTAGTATGAGTGCCGTGAAATAATTAGTGCAGCAGCCTTCCGCATCATTGGATTAGCAAAGATTCCAAGAATTGAATTTCTTCTTCTAGATTGGATCTACCATTCTATTGCCACTAAAGTCACATGAAATCATATGGGTAGCGAGTTCAAACAAAAAGTAACATTTTCCAATCCAGATAAGTTATGAGTACAGGCTTAAAGAGTGTCAGTCTGTATGTATGGTATGTGTCCTGGATTGTGGTTTTATAACAGGGTTAAATTGTGCCAATTTCCTCAAACTTTTTCATATTTCATATGCATATACTACATAGTCAAACAAAATCAAAAAAAGTACAGTTTAGGTCTAGTACAACAATACTTATACAGCTATAGCGTGTGTACATAGCTACTAAATCAGTGTCCCACCGGTTTGGAGAAGTTACGGCTGCGTCTCTGTGATTGTCACCTCCACGTAATTGATGATGTAGTGCTCTTTATCGTCTCCGCGGTAAGCCTCTAGCCAAAGACCTCGGCTAGGATCCAGCTCTGGAAAGTCACATGAAATCATATGGCCTCCATCAATGGCGCAGTAGCAACTGCCAAACCCAAAGGGACTGCCGCGCTGTGAATAAGTGACAGGTTTCAGCCTCATTTCGAAGACGCGAGGCCATTCCGTCTCTTTGCATGGCTGTTTCTTGTCTGTGTGTATAGTCGGTGGGTTAAAGTCGTAGTGACCCGAATTTCCGTGAATTGGGTAGTAGGGGCCATTTTGATGATATGTAGTACGATCTAAAAATTGGTACCCGAAAGCCTTCCTTTTGTCGCTAATCGTAAAGGATATGGGATCAGGCGGCGTCCCACCAGTGTATTCCAGTCCAACTCTGATTTTCACGGTTAGATCCGAATTACTCTTCAGCTGTGGTGTTTTTCCGTCGAGCAAACTGAGTGAGAAAATACGCTCGTAGTCGTTATTATCTGGTTTGATAATCAGTTGGAGGTCTTGTTTCACTTCATAATCGCAGTCCCAATTGGCGTTATTCCCCAGAAATGCTGGCGTCATAAAACGGTAGTATAGCTCAGTTGGTTTCCCAGAATAGTTTCCTGCGGGTGGTTGCGTAGCCATGATGTAGCAAGTCGCTGACCGATGGAGACAGAAGAATTCTTGCAACGTTATAGCTGCTTGAATAATGTGATCTGGTTGTGTGTACTACTGACTTGACTCGACTTTTTATAGTCCTGAACGTGTTGCGCATTCTCAGCATTTTTGATTTTCCTGGAAGATTGTTCGAAGCACCCATGTATGGAATTGTTGCTTAGTAGCAATACAATGGTAGATCCGGCAATCTAGCGGAAGAATTCAATTCATGGAATCTTTGCTGATCCAACTATACGGAAGGCTGCTGCACTAATTATTTTCGAGTGAATCCAATTAGCGGAAGTGCACATCAAAGTTGCAGTAAGGAACTTCCATGCTCATTAATGCAAGCAGGTGATTCCCTCACAGATGTTCTGAGTGTTGTCAGTGTATTGTAGTTGTAAGAGCAAGTGGGCAGCTGCCTCTTCCTGCCATGTGTGCTTGCATAGCTTAATTCTGCCTGACATCAAACTCAGAACAATGGGAAGCAAATAGCCTTGTAACTCTTGTTCCAATGCAAGTCTTCACCACTTTCAGTAGCTAGATGTGGGAAGGCTTGGGAGATTTTTCAAGTTTGATTATGTCAACCCTCTGTCTACCTGATGTCATTGCACATGAAAAGGCCTCCCAATACCCCCCCCCCCCCCCCCCCCAATATATTCCCATTCCGTATTTCACAGTATTTGCAGTCGTGACAATACGGTACTTATTATACAGTATTGAATATTTGACTTAATCAATTCCTCACTTACTGACCGTGCTTTCCACCAGATCCACCAACCCCAGCACAGATCGCTTCCAGTATGCGTGCTCCGTGCGCAATACTGAAAGCGATCCACGCTGTGGTTGATTGCGTCTGGACTGTTGACTGCCAAGTGCTGACTAGGCAGTGGCTTTCAAATCCTAATGATGAGTACTATCACACGACCAGTCAGCTATGTGGTCATGTGTTTGTGCATTCCTCAGTATAGGCATAAATAATAGACCTATGGTATAGGGCCTAGCTGATGGAGATTGTTTCCAGTGTTCCAGTAGCTCAGCAAGCAATGATGATTATGATGATGAGCCTCTTTTCAAGAAGCTCTGTGTGCTTCTCTGTGTGCTTCTCTGTATGCCTCAGAACACCTAAGATTATCAAAATTTCCTGGGGGAGCATGCCCCTAGAGCGAAGGATTGCTTGGTAGCCATGCTCTATAACATTATAATTGGATAAACATTATTAACCATTCTTAACTTCACTATGCATTGCACTCCACTGGTATGTATTCACAGAGAATGCAGCATCTGCAGCATTGCACAGCAGCCACATTCGCTACTTCAGCTAATAACTTTGCCCCTCCAGATAGGAAAAGTTAAGTACAGCCGTGTAGTACAACTATTTGCATCAAAATTGAGACCATTCCATCTCTCTATTGTGGACGGTAAGAATGAGTGTTTGTTTTCAGTGGCTTCTCAGTTGGCTTCTGCATAAATGAAGGTTATCTGTTACCAACTTGAGCTCGGAAAAATAACTTGCCGACATTTCGTCTGAATGCTGCAGTCGTCATCAGGGCAAAAGTGAAGAGGTGCGAACAAACGTTGCTATTTATAGCCATGCACTACTGAGGATACACATCATTGGAGGTCAAAGGTCGGTGAGGATTGCTCCTCCCTCCCTGCCTCCTCACCACAGCGGTCCAGCAACCAGGGACTTCCAGTCCTCCATCTCGGTTGAAGCGCTTCTCTGAGGGTGTCATCTGGATGTGCAGGGCCTCCTTCACCAACAGCTCCTGTCCTCTGCCATGGTCCAGCACTGTGGTCTCCTCACAGTCGATTGGATGGTGATTCTCCCATGCATGCTCCGCTACAGCTGACTTCTCCATCATCCCCCTCTCGCAGGCATCTCGGTGTTCCTTCAGTCTCGTCTCCAGTCTCCGTCTGGCCTCCCCAATGTAGACCTGGCCGCAGCTGCAGGGGATACGATATACCACATTGGATTGCTTACCAAGAGGTAATGTATCCTTGACCTTGGTCAACATTGAGCAGAGAGTCCGCCCGGACTTAAAGACTACTCTGATGTTGAACTTCCTGCAAACATGCCTAATGTCCTCACTCATCCCAGCCACATAGGGTATCACCACCAGTGGTCCCCTCTCCTCCTCCTGTTCCTCATCACGGCTGCTTGTGTTTGCTGTTTCCTGTGTGGGTGGGGCAGAAACATTAGTTTGCAGGGTAACCGTTCTGCTTGAGGACTCTAGCAAGGTGGTCAACTTCCTTCTGAAGGTTGTCCAGCGTGCTGATGATCTCTCTGGCCCTGTCGTGGAGACATCTCACCACACCTCTCTTCACGTGGGTCGGATGATGGGACTCAAAGTGGAGATACTGGTCTGTGTGTGTGGGCTTCCTGTAGACAGGGATGTCCAGGCTACCATCCTCTCTCCTCCTGAGTAGCGTGTCGAGGAACGTGAGTGTCCCGTCTTCTTCCTGCTCCACAGTGAACTTGATGGCCGGCTGGACCCTGTTGAGATGGTGTAGGAGTTCTTCGGTTGAGCCCTGTGCCGAGGAGGCAGGGAGGGAGGAGCCGGTTCAGCCCTGTGATGAGGAGGCAGGGAGGGAGGAGCAATCCTCACCGACCTTTGACCTCCAATGACGTGTATCCTCAGTAGTGCATGGCTATAAAGAGCAACGTTTGTTCGCACCTCCTCACTTTCGCCCTGATGACGACTGGAGCATTCAGGCAAAACGTCGGCAAGTTATTTTTCCGAGCTCAAGTTGGTAACAGATAACCTTCTCTTCATGAGTGTTTGTATTGGTTTGAGCGAGCTCAAGAGACCGCATGCTGCCGGGTGTTTCTGTACCAAGTGGTATAGGGAGAGTCTTTGACTATGATCAGACATGAGGGGTACATAGGTAATGTTATTGAAGAACAAACACAACTTCAGGGTTTCTCTCCGATCGGATAGAGTTGGTAAGCTGAGAGTATCGAGAAGTATTGCATAGTCAAAACTCCATGATTTAGAGCAGACCCTCAGACCAAACTTCTGCAGTGCTTGGATGTCCTTCTTAAGGTGCAGGTCCCAGACTGGACAAGCATGTGGCCTGCTTAACAATTAATAAAGTTTCACCAGGAAGTGTGAGCTGGAAAATTGATAGACGTTTCTGTAAAGTGTCCCAACAAGCTTTCTAGTTTTCTTACATATTAGGCCAACATGGTGGGACTATCAGAGCTCTGTAGAAAAGTTTAGTCCAAGGTACTTATAGTGATCAAACTTTCGGGGTTTCCTGTCTTGGGAATTGAAACAACTCATGCAAACCTCCAGTCAGAAGGATCTTTCAAATAGGTTGAAAAGCTTGGTGATACTCTTGACACCACTTGTACCTGTGGCTTTCAGTGTTCTCACTGTAATCCTATCAGGCAGGAATCATGCCTGGAAATGTCAGGCTGGAAGCCATGGAGTGGTTACCCTGGTTGCAGGAGATATCTTAGTAGCAATAGAATGGTAGATCCAATCTAGCGGAAGAAATTCAATTCATGGAATCTTTGCTGATCCAACTATACGGAAGGCTGCTGCACTAATTATTTTCGAGTGAATCCAATTTAGCGGAAGTGGAGGTACCACGAAGCGTTACAACAAAACAAAACAGGGCAGAGAGAAGTGGTTTAGTACACCAGGAAGCGTTCTTATCAAACAACACTTGTGAAATTATAGGTAAAAGCATTGTAGTGCACCCAGACGACAAATACGGACAAAAGTAGCTGACAGACCACGGACGGTCGAAGTTCCCTACTTGCACACTTCTGGGGAAGCGCCTTAGTACTGCAAGCAGTTGAAACGCTGAGGTGAGGAGGCCTCCCGCGTGGCGAGTGCTTTTCTTTGAAGACGTGCTTCGATGGATGTAATCTAGCGCAATCTAATCAAGTGGAAGCCAGATTTGAAATTATTTTTAGCAGGCACTTGTCACCCTTTACCGCAAGACTGTCAACCATCACTGCTGGAGTTAGTTAACAACTTGAGACATTAGATTAGATTAGGACTGTTATTCATACTACTATAGCCTGCCTACCTGCCCAGCATACAGCAAGGGAAAGCTCTGAAAATGGGGCTACGATTAATACGCATACCACACACCTTGTGAAAATGTACTCAAAGCCTGAGTTACAGACATCTTAAAAGACAAAATGTTAGCTCCAATAGTGTCTTCTTTAGAAAGGTTCTACTATAAGGCTTCCTGAGCCCCATCTTAGCAGTAGGACTGTGCCAGGGGGTCAATTCCACAAGTGATGTGAAGCCAGGGATAAAGAAGCAAGGAATGGGGCAAATAAGAGAAGCCCCATTGGTTATTGTAACACCAGGCCCTATATCTTTACAGGTTTGGAGACCCAGATGCCCTTGGTTCCCCTAGAGCACTGGTGATATGGGAATGCTTCGGGAATTTAGAGAATTTTCAGGTTGCTGTTATTGAGACGAGCCTGAGCAAGCCCCATACTAGTGAGTTGAACAGGGGATTTTCTCAATGTGCACGCATACGCAGTTTAAGAATGTATTTTAATGCAACTATGTGCCATGTAGGCCTATGAATAAGTAAACTTTTCACACTGAACACAAGAGGTCGAGTGTGTCGAGTGTAAGCTTTTTTGTTTCTTCTCCTTGAGATGCTGCATTCTCTGTGCATGAATACATAATTATACCAGTCGAGTGCAATGCACAGTGAAGTTAAATTAAGTTAAGAGAGGGCTAACTTAGTAATGTTTATCTTTGGAATGAAAAATGTACTTGAGTATAAGTGTGTACATGTATATGGGCTCAACAGATAAGCAAGTGTAATGATTCAACAACCATTGCAGGCTAACTACTGTCTCTCTAACTTGTCTCTGACCAAGGTGATTCTGTACTTCAACAAACTTGTTCCAGTAGTATCACAAACAGGTTGTATTCTTGGAAATACCAATCAGACATTAATCATACTGTTAGTACCACATGGCAGGAAGATCAGCCCACTCTAAGGCAATTATCAAGAAATTCTCTTCAACTGAGCCAAACCTCACCCCAAGATGCTCACAAGAGGTTAGTGCTGCAGATTTACCTTGGCTTGAACACTTAAGTTCAGTGCTACATAGGTAAAAGCTTTATTAGTAGGCTTTAGCAAAACAAAGGTCACTACTAGCTACTTACCTACAAGAGTTTTTTGCTGCAAATTTACCTGAAGTAGTCTAACCAGGCTTAGTGCTAACCCTACGCACACTACATAACTATATAGGACAAGTTCTCAGTATATACAAGAGCTAGCTTTCATGCTGTTGTCTAGTATGTAGTTACAGTCTTTGGTCTTGCCTTCTTCTCAAGAAGCTCTGCACTTCTCCATATGTCACAGAATGCATTAGAATGTGCCTCAGGACACCTAAAATTCCCAAAATTCCCTGGGGAGCATGCCTCCAGATCCCCCTAGAGTGAAGGAATGTAGGGCAGCCATGGTCCTTACTTCAGCTAATAACTTTGCCCCCCTAGATAAAAAAAAGGTTAGGTATGGGCCTGATAAGACAACCTGAGAGGAAGCTGCCCAGTTTATACACTGAAACCCCCTGTTTTGGTCCAAAAATGGTCTCAGAAACAATCTCATAGCCTCTAAATTCCAAAAAATTTTCTGGGGGGGTAAAGGTTGACAAGTGCCTGCTAAAAATAATTTCAAATCTGGCTTCCACTTGATTAGATTGCGCTAGATTACATCCATCGAAGCACGTCTTCAAAGAAAAGCACTCGCCACGCGGGAGGCCTCCTCACCTCAGCGTTTCAACTGCTTGCAGTACTAAGGCGCTTCCCCAGAAGTGGAACTTCGACCGTCCGTGGTCTGTCATCTACTTTTGTCCGTATTTGTCGTCTGGGTGCACTACAATGCTTTTACCTATAATTTCACAAGTGTTGTTTGATAAGAACGCTTCCTGGTGTACTAAACCGCTTCTCTCTGCCCTGTTTTGTTTTGTTGTAATGCTTCGTGGTACCTCCACTTCCGCTAAATTGGATTCACTCGAAAATAATTAGTGCAGCAGCCTTCCGTATAGTTGGATCAGCAAAGATTCCATGAATTGAATTTCTTCCGCTAGATTGGATCTACCATTCTATTGCTACTAAGATATCTCCTGCAACCAGGGTAACCACTCCATGGCTTCCAGCCTGACATTTCCAGGCATGATTCCTGCCTGATAGGATCACAGTGAGAACACTGAAAGCCACAGGTACAAGTGGTGTCAAGAGTATCACCAAGCTTTTCAACCTATTTGAAAGATCCTTCTGACTGGAGGTTTGCATGAGTTGTTTCAATTCCCAAGACAGGAAACCCTGAAAGTTTGATCACTATAAGTACCTTGGACTAAACTTTTCTACAGAGCTCTGATAGTCCCACCATGTTGGCCTAATATGTAAGAAAACTAGAAAGCTTGTTGGGACACTTTACAGAAACGTCTATCAATCTTTCAGCTCACACTTCCTGGTGAAACTTTATTAATTGTTAAGCAGGCCACATGCTTGTCCAGTCTGGGACCTGCACCTTAAGAAGGACATCCAAGCACTGCAGAAGTTTGGTCTGAGGGTCTGCTCTAAATCATGGAGTTTTGACTATGCAATATTTCTCAATACTCTCAGCATACCAACTCTATCCGATCGGAGAGAAACCCTGAAGTTGTGTTTGTTCTTCAATAACATTACCTATATACCCCTCCTGTCTGATCATAGTCTCTCCTATACCACTCGGTACAGAAACACCCTGCAGCATGCGGTCTCTTGAGCTCACTCAAACCAATAACTATTCTTACCGTCCACAATAGAGAGATGGTATGGTCTCAATTTTGATGCAAATAGTTGTACAGGGCCGTACTTACCTTTTCCTATCTGGAAGGGCAAAGTTATTAGCTGAAGTAGCGAATGTGGCTGCTGTGCAATGCTGCAGATGCTGCATTCTCTGTGAATACATACCAGTGGAGTGCAATACATAGTGAAGTTAAGAGATGGTTAATAATGTTTATCCAATTATAATGTTATAGAGTGAAGAATTGCATGGCTGCCAAGCAATCCTTCACTCTAGGGGCATGCTCCCCCAGGAAATTTTGATAATCTTAGGTGTTCTGAGGCATACAGAGAAACACACAGAGCTTCTTGAGAAGAGGCTCATCATCATAATCATCATTGCTTGCTGAGCTACTGGAACACTGGAAACAATCTCCATCAGCTAGGGCCTATACCATAGGTCTATTATTTATGCCTGTACTGAGGAATGCACAAACACATGACCACATAGCTGACTGGTCGTGTGATAGTACCCATTATTAGGATTTGAAAGCCACTGCCTAGTCAGTCAACAGTCCAGATGCAATCAACCACAGAATGGATCGCTTTCAGTATTGCGCATGGAGCACGCATACTAGAAGCGATGTGCGTTGGGGTTGGTGGATCTGGTGGAAAGCACGGTCAGTAAGTGAGGAATTGATTAAGTCAAGTTCTCTGGGGGGGGGGGGGGGGGGGCAACTGCCCACCTTCCCCTATAATAGGCACGGCCTTGCTGTAACTCTTCCACTTCTTTCAAATGTGCAATACTGTATTGTTAATTAATAAGTACCGTATTGTCCCGGGCAAGCACCCATTCCTGTGCAAGCGCCCACCCCCCAATTTTGACCATTTTGTGTGTTTTTTTTAACGTCCTCCGTGTAGCCACCCACCGTGCTAAATTCTTGCGTTGTGAATAGAAAGTAGGTCCGCTGAGCTCACATACTTAGCTGTGATTGTTCTGATGTGCTTCAGGTGCCACAACTGTAAATACTGTGAAATACGGAATGGAAATATATTGGGGGGGGGGGGGGGGGGTACTGGGAGGCCTTTTCATGTGCAATGACATCAGGTAGACAGAGGGTTGACATAATCAAATCTCCCAAGCCTTCCCACATCTAGCTACTGAAAGTGGTGAAGACCTGCATGGGTACAAGAGTTACAAGGCTATTTGCTTCCCATTGTTCTACGTCAGGCAGAATTAAGCTATGTAAGCACATATGGCAGGAAGAGGCAGCTGCCCACTTCCTCTTACAACTACAATACACTGACAACACTCAGAACATCTGTGAGGCAATCAACTTAATGAGCATGGAAGTTCCTTACTGCAACTTTGAAGTGCATTTGTAATGACTCCTTCACAGATGTTCTCAGGGGGTTTCAGTGTATTGTGGTTGTAAATAAACTTTGTCACCTTCCTCTCACGTTGCCTTATGCAATTAGTTGATTGTTTCTGCAGACTATACAGTCTGATTGGTATTTCCAAGAATGACAGCTGTTTGTGATACTACCAGGGAACATATTGGTTGTTTGCACAGAGTGGTTACCCTGGTTACAGACAAGGTAGTGGTTATTTTGGGAATTGGGGCAAGCCTGGGTAAGCTGGGTGTTGAATCTTGCAAACAGGATTAGAGTAGTATTTTTAACATGAAAATTTCCAGTATTGACGTCCTTTATACTTACGGCAGAAAGTTATTTTGTCATGATATCACACATGATTGATTTAGCTAGAGCATGGCAATGTGAAGATCTGGCAACA
The DNA here is from genome assembly GCA_949130485.1 of Agelas oroides. Classification (NCBI taxonomy): domain Eukaryota; kingdom Metazoa; phylum Porifera; class Demospongiae; order Agelasida; family Agelasidae; genus Agelas; species Agelas oroides. Next base: position 9,906,958 of record OX422187.1, on the reverse strand, counting down.
AAGTTTGCAATGTGACATTCTAGCAAGACACTTCCAGGTAAGATTATTCCCCAGACCCTTTCTTGCCCAGTCAGAAGGGTCTGTAGCCCAGACTATTTCATGCAAAGGGGCATGGCAGCTTTTGTGGTCGGCGGTTAAAAGTCTTTGGTCACCACTGGGTAGATCTTTCTTCCCTTTTTACATGAATGGCTGGGGCTCAAGTTTGGTCTGTTAGCTAGCTAACTAGCCATTCCAAAACCACTGCTTTCCAGATAATGCTGTCTGGAAATTGGCAGGTCCTTCTATCTTTACACTGCGTAAATATCACACTGTGGTGCAACATTCACTGTTGCAGTGATCATAGTTAGAATGTTGCCTGCAGATGTGTGCTATAGCTTAGAAGTTTTGCTCCTCATGCTTCACTGAATTCCAGGTAACCATGTGTGCTTGCATAGCTTAATTCTGCCTGGGATTTCAGTGTATTGTGGCAATAAGATAAACTGGGCAGCTTCCTCTCAGGTTGTCTTATCAGGCCCATACCTAACCTTTTTTATCTAGGGGGGCAAAGTTGTTAGCTGAATTAGGGAACATGGCTGCCCTACACTGTAGGGGGGTCTGGAGGCATGCTCACCAGGGAATTTTGGTGTTCTGAGGCACATTCTAATGCATTCTGTGGCATACAGAGAAGTGCAGAGCAAGACCAACTGCATACTAGACAACAGCATGAAAGCTAGCTCTTGTATATACTGAGAACTTGTCCTATAGTTACGTACTGTGTGTAGGGTAAGCACTAAGCCTGGTTAGACTACATACTTCAGGTAAATTTGCAGCAAAAACTCTTGTAGCTACTGAGCAGCTAGCAGTGAACTTTGTTTTGCTAAAGCCTACTTTTACCTATGTAGCACTGAACTTAAGTGTTCAAGCCAAGGTAAATCTGCAGCACTAACCTCTTGTGAGCATCTTGGGGTGCGGTTTGGCTCAGTTGAAGAGAATTTCTTGATAATTGCCTTAGAGTGGGCTGATCTTCCTGCCATGTGGTACTAACAGTATGATTAATGTCTGATTGGTATTTCCAAGAATACAACCTGTTTGTGATACCACTGGAACAAGTGAAGTACGGAATCACCTTGGTCAGAGACAAGTTAGAGAGACAGTGGTTAGCCTGCAATGGTTGTTGAAATCATTACACTTGCTTATCTGTTGACATGTACACACTTATACTCAAGTGCATTTTTCATTCCATAGATAAACATTATTAATATTAACCCTCTCTTAACTTAATTTAACTTCACTGTGCATTGCACTCCACTGGAATGTATTCATGCACAGAGAATGCAGCATCTCAAGGAGAAGGAAAAAAAACTTACATTGAAACACTCGACCTCTTGTGATAGCTGTATGGTGATGTCAATAGTAGCATTCAGTGTGAAAATTTTACATATTCATAGAGGCCTACATGGCACATAGTTGCATTAAAATACATTCTTAAACTGCGTATGCGTGCACATTGAGAAAATCCCCTGTTCAACTCACTAGTATGGGGCTTGCTCAGGCTCGTCTCAATAACAGCAACCTGAAAATTCTCTAAATTCCCGAAGCATTCCCATATCACCAGTGCTCTAGGGGAACCAAGGGCATCTGGGTCTCCAAACCTGTAAAGATATAGTGCTACAATAACCAATGGGGCTTCTCTTATTGGAGCTAACATTTTGTCTTTTAAGATGTCTGTAACTCAGGCTTTCAGTACATTTTCACAAGGTGTGTGGTATGCGTATTAATCATAGCCCCATTTTCAGAGCTTTCCCTTGCTGTATGCTGGGCGGGAAGGCAGGCTAGTATTATGAATAACAGTCCTAATGTAATCTAATGTCTCAAGTTGTTAACTAACTCCAGCAGCGATGGTTGACAGTCTTGCGGTAAAGGTTGACAAGTGCCTGCTAAAAATAATTTCAAATCTGGCCTCCATTTGATTAGATTTCTAAGAACCGAGTTCCTTGCGCTAGATTACATCCATCGAAGCACGTCTTCAAAGAAAAGCATTCGCCACGCGGGAGGCCTCCTCACTTCAGCGTTTCAACTGCTTGCAGTACTAAGGCGCTTCCCCAGAAGTGGAACTTCGACCGTCCGTGGTCTGTCATCTACTTTTGTCCGTATTTGTCGTCTGGGTGCACTACAATGCTTTTACCTATAAGTTCACAAGTGTTGTTTGATAAGAACGCTTCCTGGTGTACTAAACCGCTTCTCTCTGCCCATGGCTTCGCTGTTTTGTGTTGTTGTAACGCTTCGCGGTACATACACTTCCGCTAAATTGGATTCACTCGAAAATAATTAGTGGAGCAGCCTTCCGTATAGTTGGATCAGCCAAGAATTGAATTTCTTCGCTAGATTGCCTGTATTGCTACTAAGCTACAATTCCATACATGGGTGCTTCGACCAATCTTCCAGGAAAATCAAAAATGCTGAGAATGCGCAACACGTTCAGGACTATAAAAAGTCGAGTCAAGTCAGTAGTACACACAACCAGATCACATTATTCAAGCAGCTATAACGTTGCAAGAATTCATCTGTCTCCATCGGTCAGCGACTTGCTACATCATGGCTACGCAACCACCCGCAGGAAACTATTCTGGGAAACCAACTGAGCTATACTACCGTTTTATGACACCAGCATTTCTGGGGAATAACGCCAATTGGGACTGCGATTTTGAAGTGAAACAAGACCTCCAACTGATTATCAAACCAGATAATAACGACTACGAGCGTATTTTCTCACTCAGTTTGCTCGACGGAAAAACACCACAGCTGAAGAGTAATTCGGATCTAACCGTGAAGATCAGAGTTGGACTGGAATACACTGGTGGGACGCCGCCTGATCCCATATCCTTTACGATCAGCGACAAAAGGAAGGCTTTCGGGTACCAATTTTTAGATCGTACTACATACCATCAAAATGGCCCCTACTACCCAATTCACGGAAATTCGGGTCACTACGACTTTAACCCACCGACTATACACACAGACAAGAAACAGCCATGCAAAGAGACGGAATGGCCTCGCGTCTTCGAAATGAGGCTGAAACCTGTCACTTATTCACAGCGCGGCAGTCCCTTTGGGTTTGGCAGTTGCTACTGCGCCATTGATGGAGGCCATATGATTTCATGTGACTTTCCAGAGCTGGATCCTAGCCGAGGTCTTTGGCTAGAGGCTTACCGCGGAGACGATAAAGAGCACTACATCATCAATTACGTGGAGGTGACAATCACAGAGACGCAGCCGTAACTTCTGCAAACGTGGGACAACTGATTTAGTAGCTATGTACACACGCTATAGCTGTATAAGTATTGTTGTACTAGACCTAAACTGTACTTTTTTTGATTTTGCTTGACTATGTAGTATATGCATATGAAAGTATGAAAAAATTTCACCCTGTTATTAAACCACAATCCAGGACACATACCATACATACAGACTGACACTCTTTAAGCCTGTACTCATAACTTATCTGGATTGGAAAATGTTACTTTTTGTTTGAACTCGTTACCCATATGATTTCATGTGACTTTAGTGGCAATAGAATGATAGATCCAATCTATAGCGGAAGAAATTCAATTCTTGGAATCTTTGCTGATCCAATGATGCGGAAGGCTGCATGCTGCACTAATTATTTCACGGCACTCATACTACTAGCCTGCCTTCCCGCCCAGCATACATCAAGGGAAAGCTCTGAAAATTGGGCTATGTGGTACTCAACAGCCCGATTACGCATACCACACACCTTCTGGAAATGTACTGAAAGTCTGAGTTACAGACACCTTAAAAGACAACTTAAAATGTTAGCTCCAATAGTGTCTGCCTTAGAAGGGTTCCACTATAAGGCTTCCTGAGCCCCATCTTAACAGTAGGACTGTGCCAGGGGGTCAATTCTACAAGTGATGTGAAGCCCAGGGATAAAGAAGTGGGGAAGTGGTCAACACTGGGCCCTATATCTTTACAGGTTTGGAGACCCGGATGCCCTGGGATCCCCTAGATATGGGAATGCTTCAGGACTTTAGGGAAAGTTTCTGTTATTGAGACGAGCCTGAGCAAGCCCCATAGTAGTGAGTTGAACAGGGGATTTTCTCTATGTATTTACATGTGCAGGCATACATAGTTTAAGAATGAAATTTAATGCAACTATATGTGCCATGTATGCCTATGAATAAGTAAAAAATTTTCGCACTGAATGCTACTATTGACATCACGATACAGCTATCACAAGAGGTCAAGTGTAAGCTTTTTATTTTCTTCTCCTTGAGATGCTGCATTCTCTGTGCACGAATACATTCCAGTGGAGTGCAATGCACAGCGAAGTTAAGAGAGGGTTATCTTCGGAATGAAAATGTACTTGAGTATAAGTGTGTACATGTGTATATTGACTCAACAGATATGCAAGTGTGATGATTCAACATTCATTTGGAGGCTAACTACAGTCTCTCTAACTTGTCTCTGACCAAGGTGATTCTGTACTTCAATTAACAAACTTGTTCCAGTAGTATCACAAACAGGTTGTATTCTTGGAAATACCAATCAGACATTAATCATACTGTTAGTATCACATGGCAGGAAGATCAGCCCACTCTAAGGCAATTATCAAGAAATTCTCTTCAACTGAGCCAAACCCCACCCCAAGATGCTCACAAGAGGTTAGTGCTGCAGATTTACCTTGGCTTGAACACTTAAGTTCAGTGCTACATAGGTAAAAGTAGGCTTTAGCAAAACAAAGTTCACTGCTAGCTGCTTAGCTACAAGAGTTTTTTGCTGCAAATTTACCTGAAGTACGTAGTCTAACCAGGCTTAGTGCTTACCCTACGCACACTACATAACTATAGGACAAGTTCTCAGTATATACAAGAGCTAGCTTTCATTCTACAGTCTAGTATGTAGTTACAGTCTTTGGTTTTGCCTTCTTCTCAGGAAGCTCTGCACTTCTCTGTATGTCACAGAATGCATTAGAATGTGCCTCAGGACACCTAAAATTCCTAAAATTCCCTGGGGAGCATGCCTCCAGATCCCCCTAGAGTGAAGGAATGTAGGACAGCCATGTTACTTACTTCAGCTAATAACTTTGCTCCCCTAGATAAAGGTTAGGTATGGGCCTGATAAGTCAACCTGAGAGGAAGCTGCCCAGTTTATGTTACAACCATAATACACTGACAGCCCTCAGAACATCTGTGAAGGAGTCATTACAGATGCACTTCAAAGTTGCAGTAAGGAACTTCCATGCTCATTAATGCAAGCAGGTGACTCCCTCACAGATGTTCTGAGTGTTGTCAGTGTATTGTAGTTGTAAGAGCAAGTGGGCAGCTGCCTCTTTCTGCCATATGATACTAGCATGATACTAGCTATTAGTCTGATTGATATTTCCAAGAAATTCGATGTAAGGAAGATCAGCTTCCTCTAATCCTAAACAAATTTCTCTTGAACTCATGACTATGATATCTCCTGCAACCAGGGTAACCACTCCATGGCTTCCAGCCTGACATTTCCAGGCATGATTCCTGTCTGATGGGATCACAGTGAGAACACTGAAAGCCACAGGTACAAGTGGTGTCAAGAGTATCACCAAGCTTTTCAACCTATTTTAAAGACTTCCTTCTGACTGGAGGTTTGCATGAGTTATTTCAATTCCCGAGACAGGAAACCCTAAAAGTTCTTGCTAGCGTTGCTCACTATAAGTACCTTGGACTAAACTTTTCTATAGAGCTCTGATAGTCCCACCATGTTGGCCTAATATGTAAGAAAACTAGAAAGCTTGTTGGGACACTTTACAGAAACGTCTATCAATCTTTCAGCTCACACATCCTGGTGAAACTTTATAAATCGTTAACCAGGCCACACATGGAGTATGCTTGTCCAGTCCGGGACCTGCACCTTAAGAAGGACAACGAAACACTGCAGAAGTTTGGTCTGAGGGTCTGCTCTAAATCATGGAGTTTTGACTATGCAATAGTTCTCGATACTCTCAGCATACCAACTCTATCCGATCGGAGAGAAACCCTGAAGTTGTGTTTGTTCTTCAATAACATTACCTATATACCCCTCCTGTCTGATCATAGTCTCTCCTATACCACTCGGTACAGAAACACCCTGCAGCATGCGGTCTCTTGAGCTTGCTCAAACCAATACAAACACTCATTCTTACCGTCCACAATAGAGAGATTATTATTATTATTTATTATTCCCATTGTTTCTGAGTTTGATGTCAGGCAGAATTAAGCTAAGTAAGCACATATGGCAGGAAGAGGCAGCTGCCCACTTCCTCTTACAACTACAATACACTGACAACCCTCAGAACATCTGTGAGGGAATCACCTGCTTGCATTAATGAGCATGGAAGTTCCTTACTGCAACTTTGAAGTGCATTTGTATTGACCCCTTCACAGATGTTGGGAGGGTTGTCAGTGTATTGTGGTTGTAAGATAAACTGTGGCACCTTCCTCTCAGGTTGCCTTATGCAAATAGTTGATTGTTTCTGGAGACTACACGTCTGATTGGTATTTCCAAGAATGACAGCTGTTTGTGATACTACCAGGGAACATATTGGTTGTTTCAAGCACAGACTGGTTACCCTGGTTACAGACAAGCTCCTATCTAGATACTTACCTCTATGTTGGTTGGTGACACTTATGGACTTGCTAGAGTTGCTCACTATAAGTACCTTGGACTAAACATTTCTACAGAGCTCTGATAGTCCCACCATGTTGGCCTAATATGTAAGGAAACTAGAAAGCTTGTTGGGACACTTTACAGAAACGTCTATCAATTTTCCACTAAGGGAGATGTAAATCAAGCTATATAGTGTCCTTGTTTATCACACTACACCCACCACCATGACCTTTTCTTGGCCAGTTGTCAGAAGTTAAAAATATCTGCCAATTAAATTTGGCAGTAGGTACTATCACAATATGAGTAACTTATATAGCTACAGAATATTTAGTGCTATTGTACATGTGTATTGTATAATTCTGTTGTACAGAGACTGCTGATTACCAACTTTGTAGCTACGTGCATAGCATCATGTGATCCTGAGTGCCTTGTACAGAACAATCGCTAACAAGATGCATTATGCAATCATCTGAAGATTGATGACCTCTTGAGTATCATGTGGAACATTGTACTGGTAGTGTCTATCACATGTCTTATATATATACACAATACTTGGTGCTGAAGAATATATCTCTTGTTTGCTGTAATATAAGCTGGAATAGCAAGTGACATAGTTATAGATTGGCTGTATCAGCTAGAAAGAAGTAGAGAAGTGAACTTGAGACACAATGCTGATCACTGCAGCAATAGCATAGGGGCTTCTACTTGCATCTATGAAAGGCCAACAGATGATTGAAGCTGCAACTGGCTGTGGTCGGTCAGGCCACATGCCTGGACCAGGAGGCAGTGGGCCGTGGCCCTCAAGCTCTCCAGTCAGTAGCCAAACATGCCCAGTAACCCCCAGGTACCCCGCATGCACGTGCAAACCGGAAATTTTATTTTGAAGCCATATGGGAGAGTCTGTTTGAGCTACACTCATGAAGAGTTCACTACTGTGTCTCAAATGATTACCAGGAGTTTCTATACAAAGAGAATGAGTACACAAGTGAGCAATTAAGTTCCTATAGCTGTTCCATGACTGTATCTACATTTAAAATTCACTGCAACCCCTTGAATGATAGTGCAGGTAAAACCTACTCCAAGCAGTGTGCTCTATTTCATATCTTTGTTATGAAGACTCCAAAAGACTGGCATAAATCTTCTTCTTCTATGTTAGGATGACCATCATTCTCGGAAGTGTGAGCCAAGCTTCAAGGTAGGGAGCCCAATGTGACATCTGACATGAAAACTCTATAAGACAGGCAATGATCTGGACCTTTATCAGAAGTATAGACCAAGCTTCAAATCAGGGGCCTAATACATTGGGGGAGGTTTGACGGTACACAAGTACACAAATTCACATTAGACCAGGTCTTAGCTGTAGCATGCGTGTCAAACTAAATCATCAACAATCATAACAAAAGTATTGTTCGTGATGATACCATTATAAGAGGGTAAGCAAACGTTTCATCAAAATTTGACACATTAGGAAAACCTATTTTCTATTGTGTACCATGAGGACAGTGTCCCTAGTTTTGGACACAACAGCCAGCACTGAACTGTGCATTGCCTGACCAATCGACTTTCCATGCTTCCATCTCATAGTTCCAATGTAGTTCAACAGCAGGTGCAGGAGCTTGGTACCGCACAACACTCCGTCTCCCGTTTACTGGCCAGAGCCACTGCCCAGTATTGTCAAACAACCTCCACCAATTCTCACACCAACCTTGTTGGGCATTTACTTTGCACCCTTGGTTGGTGCCTCCTTGTTGACCAGCTTTAGCACCACCCCACGTATTGGCCTGACAGTTTGGTAGAAAGAGAGCACAGTATGGTGTGCTGTCACCACAAGGTGGATCACTGTTGTCTGGTCTTTGTGCTGGTCTTGCACCAAGAGTTGCCGTCTTTCTTGAGAGCCCACCGACAACACAAACAACATTCATGGAGGTCCTACTCCCTTTACTCCAGCTGGATAGTATCCCCAAGTCCAAGCTGCAGCACCACCAGGCTGGGGTTGCATCCAGGCTAAAGATTTGTCCAGATCCCCATTAGGTTTCACACAGTCAAATTCTGGTCTGGATCCATCTGTATTGAATGATGAATCTTTAACAATCTGCCAGTTTTTGGCTGCACTACTCCACTGATACGATGCCACATAGTTTACAATCAATTGGCCACAGTGCACGTGAATCCACTGGATACCGAACTACCAACATCATGCGTAAGCACTCCCGTTCCAAACGGCGGTGTGGTTAGAGTCGCTTCCTCCATTGTAGTGAGCTAAAGAGTGGTAAATACTGAGCTAGTGCGAGGTGTTACTGCTCATGAACGCTATTATCTGGTACTACGGACGATAACACAATCACATTTGTACGCAGTCTCGTCTTACCATACCTGGTACTATATCCTAGCCTTGTGTTCCTCTGATACAGCAAGATTCATCCAATACAGGCACCGCTCTAGCCTGCCGCTAGGTGTAAATAATTCGTTGCTGGGGGGCGTGGCTAGCGCGATCCTGCGTTGATCGATTGAAGTGACCACGCCCCCGTTTCAATCACCCTTGCAGTAACCACGCCCTTTATAAATCACCCTACTAAGGTAGCAAGGTGTGGACAATTTTATGGGATGTAGGTAAGCTAATTTTGGGTTATTGGAGCATAGATAATAGAACAGACGATTATTATAATACAGAAACCGTGAATGTTGGTACCTAAGAACACCACACAATTAACTCTCATATCAGCTAGTGAATCACATAGATCTGGTCTATAGTCTCTTGCCTAGACCCCATTTGGAATTTTCCGAAAGGGGTGTGGGCATGAGACTAAGATGCAGTCATGTATGATTTATGCCACTACATTATTGTCCATGATATTGGCTCTGTGGTATGTATGAATTCATGACAGTGAAAAGTATGCATCCACAAAATTGAAGTACATATATGAACAGACTAAAATACAGAGGCTTGATGTTACTTTTTTCTGGTAACGACAGTAGGGGCTCATGAATGATGTCTTATTGAAATGAGATCTATTGAGAAATAAATCCATTTCAAATCCCAGCTGGATACCGGATTTTTTTCCCGTGGATTTATTTCTCACTCTCTCAACAAAACATCATCAGGCTAAAATACAGCCATTGGAACTGTATCACCTACTGCATAAAACATTTCTTAGCATGAAAATTTTACAGTATACTAAATTTAAACTGTCAGTTATCTCCCTCGATAGGAAATATAATGTAAATAGCTACACAGTTCATCTTCTTCAAATTTGAAATATTTGCAGTTTATCCCCACTCTGGTCCCCTGCATATAACCTTCCCTTTTTGTGTTCCAAGGAAGTAGTAATTTCTACTTGCAACCTATAAACCAGCCTTCGTCACTGTTACATGTCAATCGATCCCATTTCACCAATAAAAGACCAACCAGTTTGGTTCCATTCAGTTGCCAATAACTGTCCACTTTTCCAGCATTGACTGTCCGTACACATTCCAAGAATTTAGTCAATTTCACCAGTATTTCCTGCTGCCCAGCAATTGCCATTGCCATAGGCACACTCATCATTAGGCTACAGAATAGTTGGTCCTTTGTCCAAGGTGACCTGGCATGTAACACACCATGTCCTACACTCGTTCTATGGACAACACAAACAGCATTCCTGGAGGCCCTTTAATCCAGAAGGATAGTACCCCCAAGTCCAAACTACCAACTACCATTGACCATGCACAGTGTCTCTGGAGAAACTGTCTGAAATGCAGACCTAAAATTCACTCAGTCTTGTACTTCATAAAACAGAAGAATTGTCTGGGTAGTATTTAATTTGTTAGGGTTTGGAATATTGTGTTGCATAATTGGGGCGAGCGTGAGCGAGCCCCACACTAGCGAGTTGGCTGGTGGATTCTCGATATGTATGGTACGTACGTGATTCCGTATATCTCTATTTATGCGGCGCCCTGCCCCGGGTCTGGGCATGAGATCAACTGGCATGGGTAAGAGGTCAAGAGCATATTTCTTGTTGCACGTGGCACATTAATGAGCTAAACTGTAAAATTATGAGATCAACTGCTACGAGGCCTGGGTGCGAGGCATAGGTAAGAGGTCAAGAGCATATTTCTTGTTGCACGTGGCACATTAATGAGCTAAACTGTAAAACTATGGATAGACAAGAGAGATTGAGGCGAAGAAGAGAATATGAGAGAGCTTGACGCTCTGCAGAAACAGCAGAACAGAAAGAACTTCGCTTGTCAAGGCGCAGGGAAGCTGACAGGGCTAGGCGTGCTGCTACATAACAGTCAATGCTGTAGTGCATCGCTTGCTCACGCTCGCCCCACAATGTTCTACATTCCCCCTAGTAGTGCCAGGTTTGTATTACAGTACAGCCTACAGGTATGCATTGCCTCTTACATAAATGTATGTCCTACATGTATTTGTGTTGCTTCTCACAGGTGGTGTACGTAGCTAGCTATGCACTGAAGAGGTCACATAAGCCAATGCATGGCAGGGTCTGCTGATCAACAAATAAGGTTAACCTTGAACTATCCAGCTAAGCAAAGCTAAGAACAGTGAATTATCAGCTGCACATACAGTAGTGTTTCTTTAAACTAAAATAGCAATTGTTCTACTATATATAATGCCATATAGGCCCATTGCTACATGTACATATAGCTACTAGTATGTAGCAGTAGTTCAGTGAACCACTTTTAATAAGGCATAGGCAAAGCATACAGACTTTCAACTGAACATCTCTGCTTGAGAGCCTTCAGCAGCTACTTAACTGGCACAACTGAGTTGAAACTGCAGTGTTAGTTAAACGTTACTCATATTCCTTCTTCACCTCCTCCTTTCTCTCAATCTTCTCCTCCTCCACCTCCCCCTTTTCCCCCTCTCCTCAGAGCTGCAGCCCTCCGTGAGGTGTGGGCCACAACTATTCTACATGGGCCGAAGAAAACGACATGCCCATTACTGCAACAGTCAGTTTGTAACTACACTATGTGCTCCACTGGGGCTTTAAGTGTTTTGAAATACATTACCAGGGAATACATTTCTAGCCACATGTACATGTAAACATAGCATGCAGGAAATTTGAAGATAATTTTGCCAGCATTTACATGGAACTGTATCTCCATAGCAGGAAATAATTGCATCTGTGAACATGATTGTTAACTTTTAATTGCTAGCATTTATCTCTGTTTAGAAGTTTGCTGGGGCAAAAGATAAAGACCAGCATGTAACTAATGCACTACTAAGGCAAAGGTTGGTGAAGATTACTCTCAGGTTATGACTCACGAACAATCCTCAACTTGAAACCTGACCAACCAGTCCATGCAGTGGTAGCTACCAGCCCTGTTCTACCTGCAGACAATGGGAAAGCACAATCGTGGTGATGATGAGATGCAACTTTGTAGGATATTTTGGGGACAGGCACTGCAGAAGCTAAAGGGGAATCCAACAACAACGGAGAGCAGTGTTAGTTGTAAAATTTAAGGGGTTAGAAAAGAAAAGGGAGAGCATGCACTATTGAGAAGCGGGAGACCTATACAGGAAGCCAACTCCCTATGATTTAGCTACAGTCTCCCCAAGATTCACACATGTGAAGTTGATATTAAATTCATATCCTGCCAACTTAATTCATTTCCAGTGGTTCTGCAACACCTATACAGGCTGGAAGCAGACACCAGCAGCCATGAAGAGGCCAGGAGAGAGAGATCAGGCTACCTGTGTAGCCTCGTCCCCAGGCCCGTTCGAAAAATCGGCCTGGTATCTACTGTTTGCGCATGCGCCTAATTTCCCGACATTCCGGGAATTCCGGATAATACCGTGTTACCTCCGTGTGCCGTGATGTCAGGTACGTGTATTTTGCCGTATATTAATCGTACACTGCTGACAATTGCTATTTGTGTGCAAGGCCTGGATTCTGCTGTGTTGCATGCCTTCCTGCGACTTTGAGGCGAAGCGACGGCGCTAAAACACGAAAAGAAAGCATCTATGAACCATTTATGCTGGCTGCTTATGGGTTTTGGCAAGTTATAATGAGGGTCCTGCATCGACAGCGCAGTTCAAGCGATAAGCGCTGGGGGTCAGAAGGCCTGGGCAAAGGGCTAGGAGAGCAGCGCTCACCTCTTTAGTGATATAATATGAAGCTGATATATAAAAAACTTCATAGCTCGTAACCGCATGATATTGGCCGTCATTTGACACACCCTTGCATAATTTCACGTGAGCTTTACGCACTAATTAAGCGCATGGGCGCGAACAGTGGATACCAGGCCCTTTTCTCCGATTTTTCGAATGGGCCTGGGGACGAGATTAGCCACCTGTGGTGATCCCCTACATGGCTCGGACAAGTGAGGACATCAGGTACGTTTCCAGGAAGTTTAACATCAGAATATAGTCTTCAGACCCATGCAGGGACACTCTTCATGCTCAATGTTGACAGGGTACCAATATTTAACCCTTTAAACCCTATAGTACACTTTTGATAACGTCATACTGCGCACTGCGCAGAAAAGATAGTCTCTGCGCGCTGGCGCGCAGGTTCTGCGTCAGCAGAAAGGGTGGGACAGGGGGAGGTGGGTGGGACAGGGGGAGGTGGGTGGGGTCACCCACAGGGTGCTGTGCACATGGCAGCTGCTAGGCTTGGCTGCAAAAGGACCGTGGTTGGCACCGGGTGGGCCAACTCTTGGCCTGGCTGCATGAGCAGGCTTAGAAAATGCTACTCTCACCTTTCAGGGGGTTCATTTCTGGCAGGGAAGGCTTCTTGGGCCCTAAGCGGGTGTTTGCCAATCGAGAGTGCTGACCATTGCATGCTCGTTAATGAGGGGGCGTGGTTAAGGTCACGTGTCTGCTTGCTAAGGCTGGAAGTGGAGTTGGGCTCAGTTTTGGAGTCAGAGCTTTGACACAAATGGAGATACGGTGCGTTAAAGGCATGTTTAGGCTAAAACTAATCTCCAGTGAAAAAAATTCAGTGTTTAAAGGGTTAAGTAAAACTTGCAGCATCAGAGCAAAAAAATTAAAAAGCCAGTTCATCTCTCAAGCCATATACACACACTAGTAGGATTTAGCTACGCATTTTACATCTTACAATACACGATATAAAAGTGTAGGAACCTTATTGCATCGTACAATGTACAATTTACCAGAAGGGTTGAACAGTAGCATGACCTGCTAATAAATATACCAATATGCGACCGAATTGGTTTTATAATCCAATTTACATACAGCACTTAAGCTAGGATACATCTTGATAGGCCCATATTTTTAAACCGGCAATGTAAACACTCTTGGAAGTTTGTTAGTTTCACTCTCAGTAGAATGGTGTCATTTAACATCATCAGCTGCTCTGCACTTTTGTGGTCAATGAATTGATCTTTACTGATGGTACACTTGTACTGGACCTGGAGATCTTCTTTTGAAAGCAGATAGTTAAAAAAGTACAAGGAACACAAGTCATCTTCTAGTGAAAATTCTATCTTCTGAGCTTGTGCTTCCTTACATTGTGCCATCATTTGTATGGATATCTCAAACTTTACATGTTTCAGTGCATTGGGTAATTCTGAATCAACTGCCATTTTCTTCTTCAATCTCAATTCCTCATCATGTTCTCCTCTCATCTGCAGCAGTTCAACTGACATGTGTGTACCCGCACCAGCACCCTTCCCATTAGCGTAGACTGCAAGACATAACTTGTAGCCATCCTCACAAAAGAATGCTGGACTGTGCCATGCCTTGCCAGTTTGTTTGTACAGTGAGAAGTTGGTCATGTGAAAAGTCACTTCATCTCCATCGACTTTCAGCTGCATGCACTTAGGTTCACCCTTTGTTGCCTCCAGTTCCTCTCTGGTTTCTAGCAGCTTCAAGGTAGTGTTATTTAACTTCTCACGATCTTTTTGCAGCTTATTTTGACACTCACTCAGGTCTTTCCTTGTCTTCTGAAATGCTCCCAGTAGTATTAACACATGATTTTGTTGATTTCCTGACATGTGCGCATCAAACTCCCTACGCACAACTCTGACAGTGCACCCTGCTTCTTGAAATGGACATTCCACTGGTTCTAGTTCACATATGCTGCGGTGGTTGTCCATGGCAGCTCTTTGTATGCCAGTTGTGCCACAGTTATTGGGACAAGGCAGTGGGTAGTTGGGACATTCAATGTAGTGCTCATGGGTTGTGATTGTCTGGTATGTGTTTTCATACTGGCAATACTGGCATTGGATTTTGCGTAGGGGACACTGCTCTACCAAGTGAGCTTCTAGCTCTTTGCGTTTCATCTGTGCCCCACACTTGTTCTTGCACTGTACCTCTACATATCCACAGCCTTTGTCAGAATTGAGGTGGGCTTGTAAACTGCCGAGCTCTCCCAACTACTGACAACCCACTCCTTGTTTGGCGCATCGAATTTCAAGCTCATCGATTTCACGTTTCAGTGGTTTATTGAGTATGTGGATGAAGTTGTCATGGCGACAGTGCGGACATGTTGTGTTCTGCTTCTTGAACCAGTGCTTGAGGCAAGACTCACAGAGATTCTGTCCACAGCATTCAGTGAGGTGAGGGTCACAAAGAACTTTGGTGCAGATAGTGCACTGCAGTCTATCAGGTGCAGGTTTGGTGAAGGTGAAGTCATAGCCACCATACTCAGCCTGCTGAGGGACAGTTTCATGAGTCATTGCGACCCTTTGGCCACTACGCCCTATCTGGTTGTGGACGGTTCCATGAGTCATTGCGACCCTTCGGATACCATGCTCCATCTGGTTGTGGACAGTTCCATGAGTCGTTGCGACCCTTCGGATACCATGCTCCATCTGGTTGTGGACAGTTCCATGAGTCGTTGCGACCCTTCGGATACCATGCTCCATCTGGTTGGGGACAGTTTCATGAGTCATTGCGACCCTACGGCTACCATGCTCCATCTGGTTGTGGACAGTTCTATGAGTCATTGCAACCCTTCGGCCACTACGCTCCATCTGGTCGGGGACAGTTCCATCAGTCATTGCGACCCTTCGGCTACCATGCTCCATCTGGTCGGGGACAGTTTCATGAGTCATTGCGACCCTTCGGCCACTACACTCCATCTGGTTGGAGGCAGTTTCATGAGTCATTGCGACCCTTCAGCCACTACGCTCCATCTGGTTGGGGACAGTTCCATGAGTCATTGCGACCCTTCGGCCACTACGCTCCATCTGGTTGTGGACAGTTCCATGAGTCGTTGCGACCCTTCGGATACCATGCTCCATCTGGTCGGGGACAGTTCCATGAGTCATTGCGACCCTTCGGCTACCATGCTCCATCTGGTTGGGGACAGTTTCATGAGTCATTGCGACCCTTCGGCCACTACGCTCCATCTGGTCAGAGACAACTCTTTGCATTTTGTGAAGCTAAATAGTAGAATCAAACAGTTGAGATATCATTTCCAAAATCTGCTTCCTAGCTCTTCACTACCACAAAGTCATCCTTCTAACATTGGCCACTATGGTGTTGCTACACAATAGTGTACCATATGCTGACCCATATACCCCCATGGGACCTTAAAAATTGCCAAATCAACCATACCAAGGCTTTGATGACAAAAGTAGACGTGACTTACAATTTACAGTACTAGACTAAGTTCTTGCAATTTTACTGAAATATCCAATGAACTACATCTCCTGGCCTAGATGTTATATGGCTGTTATAGTATTCCTCACCAAGTTCTTTCACTAAACAACTGTAGCTTGGTCTAAAGAGAAGAACCATCAGAGAAATATGGCGTTCTTTATCCTGTCAGATCTAGTAAAGGAAGTTGGTGAGTGTAGTAAGGCTTTGGAATGCTGTGAATATGCTTAACTGATTAGCTGATTGAGTAAGGTATGCTCATCCAGCTGTGCCCAATCTCATTCCCAGCGTCAATCCAACACCGGCAATTACAACTTACATGTACAGTACACAGTGGCCTGAGAACTGGATCAGGCCGGCTGTGCCTCATTTCCAGGCCACTCCTGTGTGGGTCAGAGAAAAGGGAGCCTGATGCGCATGATTTGGTTAGGCTCAGTTACTTCTGGATATGTGGAAACTTCTTACAGATCTACTTTGTTATACTAACTTTGTGAGTAGGTCTGACTGAAAGATAACTGATCACATGGGGCCTACAGTGACTACTCCTACTTAGGTGTTATAAATGTAGTTGACGTGATCTGACAACTGCAGAGCAGACGAGTAGGGAAATGTCCTATTAAAGCATTGATTTTAGTGTCACCAACAGCCATGCAAAAACTGTTTTCAACAAATTTTATTGGCTTGCACACGAAGGTAAAAAAGTTGCCAAATTTGAATGTGTATATGGGCGTACATTCAAAGCAGTACATGAACATACCCATATCAACATAGATCTATCAAAATTTATATCTTTCAAATAGATAATGATCTCTAACAAGCTGTAACCAAAGTATCTTATCTAACTGTCATGCAAAATATTCTTAACACATAAATATTTTGATTCCTAATACAAAAATCTAAACTGTCAGTTATCCTACTCCACTGAAAACGCAATGTAATAATATTATGTATGTACAAAGCTGAACTACAATCACATCACATTTGAAATATTTGAACTTTATCTCCATTCTGTTCCCCTACATACAACTTTCCCTTGTCATCAATGCATATTGGTGCAGGGCATGTTATTCTGTAAGTGATCAAAGATTGCATAGAGGAGATTAGATCAAGGCTAACTAGCAGGCCACCAAATATACTGTGCTTGTTCTTTCTGTTGATTAGGTTTGGGCGGTGGTGATTATGAAGATGACGAAGGTAAATGTATTGATTGTTTTGCACATTGTGTAGCTCTCACAGATATTTGGTGTATGTGTTGCGAATGTCTTTAGTACATATGTTTAGAGCCTTTTAGTAACGTGAGCAATCATCTTGGTGTACAGCAGGTAGCTACACTTAGACATTACCCATCCATCCATCCACATGACTCGGAGATTTGTGATTCAAGGTTGTCCTACCTTAATGCTGAAAAGACAATAATAATGCACTTCAGGCATAAAAGACGTAAACAGCATTTGTACCACTTCTATTATAATGACCAAGTCTTGGATTACTGCAGTGAGTATAAATACCTAGGTTATTGGATTAATGAGCATCTTGATCATAAAACATTAGTAGATTAACAGCTAGGAGGTCATTAGGAAGTCTTATAGCCAAGCCAAAGAAAAATGGTGGATTCTCAGTGCAAACATACTTTACTCAAGACAACACTAGTCACGCCTGTAATAGACTACAGCTGCCGTGTATGGGGTTATGAAAAACACAGTCCCTTAGAATCCATACAAGGAATGCTATGCGATATTTTCTAGGAGTTGCGAAGAACTTCCCCATTGCTGCCCTTTATGGGGACATGGGATGGATTCCTGTTTGGATAACACATGCTTTTACTGTGATAAAATGGTGGTTTAGACTAAAATCTTATAATTGTAATAGAATTGCAAACGCAGTTTTCCAACGGTCTATGACTATGGCTGAATCAGGATGTAAGAATTGGTGCTGGCAAGTTAAACAGCTACTAGTTAATACTATCAGTAGACATACCAAATGGGTTTTCTGTAACCACAACTCTATCTTTCATAAAAAATAAACTCATTTATCTAGCAGAAAGAGTTTGGTTAGAGGATCTGCATAGACCAGTTAGAAACTCAGAAAGTGGAGGTAAACTACAAACTAAATAAAAGCTGTGCTGATACTGCCAGTTTTGTGTTGGCCCCACTTGGCCCTGGCCAGAGATGGGCGGTGGCTTCGCTGTGTGCTGGGTGCCTTCCTCTGGCAGTGGAGACTGGTAGATATCGGACTCCTAAGGTGCCACTAGGGGAAAGAGCATGTAAGTTATGTAATAATGATAAAGTTGAGACTGAATTTCATTTTATGATGGAATGTAGTAAATTAACTACAAAACTTGTGAAAGCTGTTCTTTATTATAACCGATACTTTTATGCACCTCAATATAACTGACAAGTTTTTATATGGTCTGAAATTAATACTTGTAGCTACAATTGCTAAGCTTATTTATAAAATGTAGTTGTAGTTTTTTATATCACACTTAACCTCACCCTTTTGTCATTTTTACACCATTCACTTACACATTCACAATCACAGTGACTCATTAGTCATGCATAAAACATGGTGGGCATTTTCAATGCGTGTCACAAATAAGTTAAGTTTATTTAAGCCACTCGGCTGTCTACTGTTAAAGTGTCTACCGCGGACCGCCCGCAACAACGTTGGACACGCCAGCTACTTCACGGAAGCGCCCCGCTTCCGCCGTGTGTAACTAAACTAGGGGTACATGACATGCAGCAAGCCTCGCGCAAAGCAGAGCCTGGCGACTACAGATACTGACTCTATCCTTTGCTTTGTGTGTATGCTCCTACTTACAGTGTTGAGTTTTATATTCATTTACTTCACTTTCTTTGCATTGCCACTATAAATTTTGATATACTGAGTGGGGTAGACACTAAGTGACAGACTGCAATACCCGAGAGTCTTTGAACAGCAGCGGTTGAATGGCCTTCATGGAACACCAGTGCATGACTTTCTTTCGGTAGCGTAAATCCCTAGCCTCGTTCCCAGGCCCTCGCCCAGCTTCCCGTCGCTTGCAGTACGGAAAAGCGGGAGAGGGCCTGGTACATTTTCTCACGTGAGTGACGTCACGGGTAGAAAGACGGTAGAAAGACTTTAATTGAACGTGGGCGAGCACGACTAAATTGTTATGTGTCTTCACTGTCTTGGCTTGGTAAAACTCTTTGTCCTCCCAACTGTCTCGTGAAGAGCGACATAAAAGCGCCTTCGTGCGCTGCCGTCTTTCGACTCGGAATAGTCGTACTCCAGTGCGTGCGTGCGGGCGAAGTTTTTTGTGGTTTACATGACGCCCACGTTCGCATAATTTGCCCTGTCCGTGACGTCACTCACGTGAGAAAATGTACCAGGCCCTCTCCCGCTTTACCGTACTGCAAGCGACGGGAAGCTGGGCGATGGCCTGGGAACGAGGCTAGTAAATCCCCACAAATAGAGTCCAGAAAATGCTGATCGCTGGAAGTCGAGCTAGATTGCTACGCGGAGCTCGCTCAATACCATTAACCGACCGATAGAAGCTTGACTGGATGTCCACTACGAACTCGTTCGCTTACTATCGCCATCTAGCCTCGAAGTCAAGAGCGATGGACGTCGAGCTAAAAATAAGGTAAGTCGGGGTAATTTCGGTCGCGGGGTATTTCCGGTCACTTAGTAGAGAAGGATTTCTCTATTCTAACAGCTACGCTCTCAGCCAAAACTACGGTGCTGTACATAAGTGGCAACACTTAGCTACAACATACCTGTCAGCAAAGTCGAGACCTTACTTCCTTTGCGCAGATCTGGCGCCACTTGTAGTTGCTGTAAGTGAAACGGCGCCAGTTTGACCTGTCAAAACTTCAGAACTCCTTTCCTTACTCTTAAGCGAAGGGAGGGCGCCCAATCAAAACTGTGCAGACATAAACCTCAACTATTATCAAAAGCGACAGTACACTACTAGCAGCTCAGCACTTGCACTATGCCGTGATATGTGCGATCTCAATGCAGCTGCATAGCCTATATACTTGCGTGGGTGGCGGATGAAAAAACGCGTAGGTGATTCAAAACATTGCAACACTGCCCAAGGCAATTCCCGGCAGGAGTTTTGAAAAGCTAACTGTAGTGCAATGCACCAGGGCAAGAAAAAGGTTAACCCTGGCCCTAACGGCCTAACCTAACCCTAAACCTCGCGTGGGTATACCCCCGGTAATTTCGCCGTGCCGTTAATCCGACTTGATCGCTTAGCTGTCCCCAGGGATGCCTTATACTTGCAAACGTCGTAAAAACGACGAACGAGCACCGCCATCATACTTTTCACTGTCTTCAGCATGACTATCATAGGTGACCGGAAATACCCCAATAATTGTATTTTCTCATATTTAAAACACAACTTTTAAAAAATAATTTTCTCATGTACGTGAACCACCGATTGAAGCGAGTTGTTTGCAGCAAGTAGTACATACTTAGTAGTGTCAGCGACCACTGTTTAGCAAGCTCTTCATTGTGTACTTTTGGCGCTGAGTTCGAGTAAACTTGTAAGAGTCAAAGAGTGACCGGAATTACCTCGTTTTTACCTTACCTCGCTCGATCGCTTGCGTATTTACTCACGCCCAGTAACAGATGAAGATCACGTGTGCCAAACTTGCGGGGGGCCCCCGGGGGCCAAAAAACATACATTTGACGTTCCCGGGGCCGAGACTGCAACGCGGCTACCAAGTATCACCGCGTGACGTCACCACCGAGGCGTACGTCACGATTACCAAGCCTCGCTCCGCTTCGCTGCGCTCGGCAATTAAAATAAAAACGTCTTGACGTAATGTTTGAGTTATGAGGTGGGGTCATCGATCACCTGGCCTCAAGTATGGAAGAGTTAAAAGGAAAGGTACAAACAGGTAAGTTGATTTAGTCTATATATAGCAGGAGTTGTCGACGGCTTGAGTGTATTCCTCCTTCTCCATTCTAACGTTAGTACTGGGCCCAGTGGATGCCAGCAAGTTGGGCATCACTCTCACGCATGAGCACATTCTCGTAGACTTCTCAACTGCCCTCATGAAACCAGAGTATGGCTGTGATTGTTTCAGTGACCTAGATTTGAAAATGGAAAACCTGGGAAAAGTGCGACACTTTCCGTAAGTACTGCACACTATAACTATACAATGGAGTCTTTTTTGTTTGTTTGTTTGTTTTGTAGTCTCATACATAATCTAGGGAACTTGTTTTGGTTCCAATATTTGGTACCCGCAGTACGTTAGAGTCTACCCAAACTGAATTGCGAATTCAAACCCACCAACTGCAAACTGTGCAGCAGCCTAATCCCGAAGGCTAAAAACAGCCTGGTCTGCATGAAGTAGCTAGGATTCAATGTCTGTGTCAGCAGCAGATTGTTGGCACACGATGTAGAATCATTCATTGCCTCCCCATCTGCAAACAAACCTGCCTTGTCGTTGCAACCCTCCAAAATATATCAGGGGATCGAAAGGTACTTCTATCTTGACATCTACATCTTCTCTCGTGCCAGCGGTTAGTGAAGCCTTAATCCGATATGCCAACTCTTCATGGAAGTTAAAGGGAAAGTAGTGTTCCGATTGGAGTGCACCATCAGACCCGCATTCTTGACTGCTCTTGTCCAAGGTAGTAAGGCTATCAGCTGGGATCCACTCGTCCTTGTCATCGCTGTAGCCAATCCAGTGGACTTTTACCCGCTCGTTATCTCTTTCCAACACTTCTACTCGGTAGAGAGCATTGGGGTCGGCTGCCTTCGTTCTCTGGGCTCGAGGAAGATCCACCGTTGCATGTTCCTTGTAGTTTTTGGGGCTTCGTTCTCTGAAGTTGTAGGCCATTCTCCACGGTCGTCGGTACGGTAAACATGGTGCTTCATAATCACTGCACTCGCTTTATATACAGTGAACATCACGGTGACAGTAGATGATTAGTAGTGTCCATGCTTGCCCGGCCGGCCGGTAAAGCGGCGTGCAACTTCCGCGGTAACTTCAAAGTGGTCCGCAACTCACACTAATTCACGCCTTGAAAGTTGCTATAATCGTTATAGCACCAAACTTCTTGATATGGCATGCAGAAGCCTCACATGCAAAGCAGAGCCTGACCACTATAGCTGATTGGGGGCAGAAACGTTGTCCTTGAACCATAGCATTTGAAAGGCTTTTTTCAGTGAGTACAGTCCAGAACTGCTATCGCTTGCTTGCTTAGTACTGCCATAGATAATAGAGTTGCATAGATAGCTACTCTATAGACTCTCTATAGCTGCGTTTACACCTGGGAGTTTCCAAACCGGTTCAATAGAAACCGGCTTGGGAACCGGCTTAAGCGCTACGTGTAAACGCAGCTTATGGTAGCTCATGCACGGTTTCCAGGATTGTAGCATCGACATTCCTGGCTGCTTTCTCAGCACAGATGGAGATCACGTGTGCCTGTAGACTTGTTGGAGTCCCTGGGGGCCAAAACATGACATACATTTGATATTATCGGTACAACATCACAACATGACTATCAAGCCTCAGTAGCACTTTGCTTACGCTACACTTATTTCATGATTTCCAAGCCTCACTAAGCTTCGGCAATAATGATCTAACTTATGATTGTGTCCTAAAAATATAGGTTGATTAGCCTCATACATCTGTGATTACCAGTTATCAATTAAGTATCAGGGCCATTGTCACCATAGATATGATCCCCCTAAAAATTCAATCCATGCCAGATCTTATGTACTAGCTATTTCAATCCTACTTTAGCAAATTCTAAGTTAGTTATCAACCTTGCATCAGCGTTTCTTATTTTTTTTGCAAACTTTTTACTTGACTTGATTTGGCTGTAGAAAGGCGTAGGTTGGCAGTGGTTAGCCCATTATACACATAGGGTGTAGAAACCACTTATCTACCTTTGTATAAGAGCTCCACTTCTGGAGCTTTAGGCACTTTTCTGTCAGGTGGAGTGTTTGCTAGTCCGAAAGCCCTAACCATTGAAAACTTGCTAATGAGTGGGTGTGGTCAAGGCCGCGAACCCCAAGAGAATTGATAACTCAAGGTTCCAGTGCTAGCTTGGAGCAGAAGTGCAAGTACAGATCAATTAAGTATCTATAGCTTAAAATATACCTTTTAAAGAATGGAACTCAGTGAACAATGGGTTAATGGTGAGTAAAAGCGCCAAAATCTAGTTTAGAAGTAGCCAGCAACCTAAACTTGAATTTAGCCCTAAGCTTCTGTCTAATCTGGGACAGGACCTTATCTGCTCGACCACTTAGTACAGCCATGATTCACTTGTTAATTGCCTCATTTCATAACTAGTCCTAAATAGCCAAAAAAAAATCATTTTCACTTGTATGAGGCTATGCATTAACATTGTCCACTTTAGCTAGTTTTTTTTTGGATGCATCCATGCTGACTTAAGAAAGGCAGGTATAACAACATCAGTGGTGTGGAGCCTTACCCAACTATTCCCAAATCATGTGATTGCTCTCTATGTACCAGGTTTAGCGTTCGTGCTAACCTTACATTAGAGAGTGAGGAAGAGGCATCTAAGGAGTTGAAGCTTTTCAAATTGGCTGGGGGTGGAGCTGTGTGTGATGTTACCACACTGGGAATAAGGACCAAGCCAGAAGCGCTACCGCGAATATCCCAGGAGACTGGACTGAAAATAATCACTGGAACTGGGTTTTATGTGGGTGCTTTTCTTTCTGAGGAGATACAGTTGATGAGTATTCCAGAGGTAATAATTAAGGGCACTACAATTCTGCTTCACTTAGTGATCATAAATATCATTGTTTGGCCGCATTTGGAAAACAGTTTAGTTTTAGCTACTTCTGAAGGTTGATGTAAGGTCACACAAACAGGTGACACCCACATGCATAGATGCAGTGAGCCATCTTTGACTTGGACCACACTATAGGCTATGATGTGGTCGTACCATGTTACAGCATTTTGTCACCTGACACATTAAACACTTGTAGTTATGTCATCTGCATTCCCGGAGACATGGCTCATGTACTTACTACACCAGACCCCCCCCCCCCCCCCCCCCCACCTTTAATTGTAGAAGTGAATCTGGCTTGTGGACCAAAAAAATATCTATACTAAAATTCTGAAGCACAATGTTACAGCATACTGGGTATTAGGTGCAGCAGAACACAGCATGCATGTATACACAGCTCACCAGACCTTCCTTTTTTGGAAGTGGGCCTGGCTTGTAGGTCCAATATTTTTTATGGTTAATGTTGCTAGCTCTACATTGTTTATTATAGATGACCAATTTGATGGTAAAGGAAATAGTTCAAGGGATAGGTGACAGTGGTGTGAAATGTGGTGTGATTGGAGAAATAGGGTGTTCTTGGCCACTTGCTGAAGTCGAGAAAAAAGCACTCCAGGCTGCTGCTCATGCGCAGCAGGAAACTGGTATGCCATTTCACAGTTGGTTGGTTTTTCAACAGTTATAGATGTGCTGCTTCATGTAATAGGTGCTCCCCTGATAATACATCCTGGACGGAATGAGAGAGCGCCATTTGAGATTTTAGACATCCTGGAAGCTTCAGGAGCAGATATCTCACACACAGTTATGTCCCACCTTGACAGGACATTCTATGATAATGCTGTGTTGCTGGAGTTTGCAAAGCGGGGATGTTACCTTGAGTATGACGTCTTTGGTATTGAATGTTCCCACAATCAGGTGATTTACTCCCACTCCCACGTTATCTCTCAAATTATTGTATTAGAATTAGAATAACTATATGCTACTCTGTTTCTGCAACAGCTTGTTCCTGATCGAGACTTCCCAAGTGATGCCCAGAAAATACAGAAGGTCAAACTCCTTGTTGATTCTGGGTACACCCATAAAATACTTCTTGCCCATGACATTTGCACTAAACATCGCTTGGTAAGTTATTTGTGAATCAAATGCCTATCTAGCTACTGATTTAGTTGCCACCTGAACACAAGTTGATTATTGCACAATAGATTGATAGGGTAAACCCAACATCTTGAGGGCAACGTAAATGATATTGCACTCTCATTCATGTAATAACATACTTGTTGCACATGTGTGACATGTTGCTGTATATATAAGGAGTGCACCTGGATAATTATGGGAATTGCAATGGGGGGTGGTAGATTGTTGCATAATCATGACCTTTACTCTAGTCTATACTTCTCTAAACTCTATCACTTCTCTGATTACACCCCAAGATGCAACTTAAAGGACCCGCGTAAATAAATAAATATATAAATAAATAATTCACAGGCCAGAGGAAGCGTTGGACATCCAATCTGAGTTGATATTCGTTAATGGCATGGTGCACTTACCCCAGGAATGAAACTTTGGTATACCAACAATTCTCCCTTCACCAGCTACACCACCGTCACCCCTCCCGAAATGATTTTTCCGCTTACGTGACGTCACACGTTCAATATACTACGTATAAAATCATTGCGTGTATTGAGCGCGCTACCGTGCTTCGGGCTAATATTTATGCGCGTAACGCGCGAGTATGAAGCAGGCGAAGGCGTGCCTCGATATTCACGATTGATAAACTGATGTCTGGCTCCTTCCTTGAGGGTAAAGTTTTTTTTTAAAGGCCACAAAACCTGAACTCTAAGGCTTTCTACTTCAGGTAAATTTGCAGCACAAAACCCTGATCTCTAAAACCTTCTACTTCAGGTCTTGTGGTTAAGTAGCAGTGAACTTTTTTTCCCCTAAAGCCTACTAGCAAAGATTTAACCTACGTATAGCACTGAACTCTAAAGTGTTCGAGCCAAGGTAAACCTGCAGCACTAACCTCCCGTGAGCATCTTGGGGTGCGGTTACTTTGCTCGAAATGTACAAAACATTCACTGATTCACTGTACTGTGTTTCTGGTGCAAGCAGCTTTACAGTAGTGTACATGGTGAGATTCTAACCTCAAACATGTTAGAACTTCTTTATATAGGTTAGATACCAAAGCATAATAGGGATTAAATCCCATAGATCCCTACGCTCTCTAAATCGTTTTGACACTGAGCGTGGGATTTATAAGCCCACACAAAGCCTCATAAAACCCACCTGCTTTGCACTTAGGTTTTATGAGGCTTTGTTGGGCTTCTAAATATTATGCTTTGGTATATAACCTATATAAAGAAGTTTGTTGTTTTGGTTTACAATTGCACTTGATGCATTTGAATTTACGATGACTCTTTGTTCCTTCTGAACAACAAGGTTCTATACTTTCGTACTTTACAGACCATACATCTTCCCTACAGCCTCTCCTCCCACCTCTCCTCTCTTTCTTACCATTCCTGAAAAAAAAGCAACAGGAACAAGTCACAACGAAAACAAGTGCATGTAAGGATGGAACCCTCAAAAAGCAACCAAACTAGATGGGAACAACACCACAATACTTTCACACTATCAATACATCTTGTGCATGCAATTTTGCCAACTATGCACACCACAACATTCTCTACATGCACATTAGCCTATTCACACACACACACTATATGAATGAACAAGACACTCAGCATTGCTCACTCCACAGCCTTCTGCACAAAAGAAAACCCATATCTGCCATGTTCAGCAGCAACAAAAGTTCACTACTCTAACATGCCATACAGACCCAGCGCTGCTCATGCACTCACACTTCTGCATACAAGAGGGACCATCTCTGCCATACTCAATAGCAATTACATTGCAGCCACCCACGACATAACCCACTCTCCATGCACATCAACATGCACTACACATCCAGCACTATCCACCCCACTGCCTTCAACAACCCTCCTATGCACACAAATGGCAAAATGGCACAAGATGTAGGGATGGTGTAAAAGTATTGTGGTGTCATTCCCATCTTGTTTGGCTGGTTTTTGAGAGTTCCATCGCTACATGCATTTTGTTTTCGTTCAGAGAACTTTTTTGTGACTTGTATTTTAGACTTTTAAAACACAAAGTGTTAATTTACTTATAAAGTCAACAAAACACGAATGGTTTACTTACAGGGTCTACAATTTCTAGCACCATTTTTCAGAAAGTTAGAATGGCCACTTATGTACACTCATAATTCTCAGCCAAATACTTCAGAGATTTACAATTTGTATGCCTACAACTTTATGAAAGCTAATTTTGGGATTCAGTTGCAAAAATAAAAATCTGATAAAAAGGAGCAATAGACATAGAATGAAGTGCAAAAACCTTTTCAGTGTACCAGTTTATGACAGCTTTTAGTATAGAATCCACAACAGTACCAATCACAAAGCAGAAATGGCTAGGTAGAGTTCTGTGGTGGTTCACATACATGCTGGCAGGTACTTAGTTTGTCATCAGTTTGTACTAATGATTTTTTTACACAGGCATGCTATGGAGGACATGGCTATGCTCACATTCTTGAGAACATTGTTCCCAAGATGCAAGAACGAGGCATAAGTAAAGATGTCATCATGCAGATACTAACCCAAAATCCACAGGAATGGCTTCTTTTTGTATGAAGACTGCCAGTACTCAGTCTGTGATAGGTAATAACAACTGTGTGCTTACATTATTTTTTTTGGTATCAATCTTGCATACTGTAAAAAGCATGCTAATATGATCTGACAACTGCAGAGCAGACAGAGTAGGGAATGTACTATCAAAGCATTGATTTTAGTGTCGCCAGAAAAAACTGTTTCCAGCATATTTTATTGGCTTGCACACAATGAAGAGAAATATTTGAATGTGTATATGGATGTACATTCAAAGCAGTAAAAAAACATGCCTATATCAACATATAGATCAATCAAATTTCAGAATAATGATCTCTAACAATCTATAACCAACGTATCTCATCTAACTGCCATACAAAATATGCTTAACACAAATTCATAATACAAAAATCTAAACTGTTAGAAAATACAATGCAATATGTATATGCAAGCTGAACTACAATCACTGCCCGATTTGAAATATTTGAACTTTATCTCCATTCTGTTCCCCTACATACAACTTTCCCTTGTCATCAATGCATAGTGGTGCAGGACATCTCTTAAACTGCCCTGGTTCTGACCCCTTAGAGCCAATCTTTTCCTGGAAGGTTCCATCTTTATTGAACACTGTGATAGTACTCATGCCTGTGCCTACATACACCATGTTTTTCACATCAATGGCTACTGACATGGGAGCCATGAGAGAGAATTGTGGAAGAGGTTTACGCCCTGGACCACCAAACTGAAATAGTGGATCTCCTTCACTAGTGAACACCCAAACAGTGTTTTGCTTTGTAACTGCGACATACACATTGCCCACACTATTAACAGCAACACCACAAGCCATACACTCTTCAGCAAAACTCTTAATGTAATTGAATTCCCTGTCTAAGATGTGAACCTTTTTGGCACCAATATCTGCAATGTAAATTCGCTCTTTCTCACCAATAGCAACAGCATGTGGAGAGCAAAACTTAAGATCAGGCTTATCGCGTTTTGAAATTGCTAGCAGTTCCTGTCCTGACATGTTGAACTTCTTGATACCCATCACTCCAAATGCTAAGATGTTGTTACTGCTATCAACAACAATGCAGCAGTGAGAGAGGGTATTATCATGCACCTCAGACACTTTCTGGTACTTCTCATTAAAGATGACAATGCTAGGGTTTCCTCGTACCGATATTACAATCTCTGCATTCTTCCCTATGGCAATGGAAATCGGATTCTTAATATTCAGCAGTACTTTCAGCAGTACAGTTGAACCAGCATGTTTGCATGGCGCATTTGCCGATTTAGCAAACACTATATTCTGTTGGCTTTCGTGCTCGACTTGCCTTGGTCCGACTGAAGTAGGCCCCGCCCCTGCATCCATTACAGGCTTTACTGTCCCAGGGCCACAAACAGTGCCCCCAATGATTGTTGTACCACCGGTAGTGATGACTGATTTACTGCCAAATGTCACATTGGGTCCGAAAGTGAGTACTCCACCTTTGGAGGAAATGAATGTCGTCTGTTTGCGTTCAATGTTCTCAGGTGGAAAGGCAACTGCAAAGAATACCACATGAAGGAATTAAAAAGTAGAAAGTTCACTATCAGCTCAGATCCATCAGTTTAATGTGAGATATACACAACATGGTGTCAAGCCTTAGGCTAAAAATATAACATGCCAAAATTTTAAAGTAGTCAGTGGTTAATGTACTGTATTTAGCACTTTATGCATACAGCTGCTTTGCAACAGAGAAAGTTTCAGACATTGTTTGGATGGGATTCACCAGCTAACCCACATTCACACATGCATAAATCAGGGCTAAGTGATCACTTCTGTCAGTTCAAAAATATTGAAGAATCGTTTAAGCTGAAGGTTAGTTACCTAACTAAAGGTGTTTACAGACTTCAATTTAACATATATAATCTTTTGGGACATTTCTGTACCTGATGTAAGACAAAGTGATTTATTTCGTCATTATTATTTTGCTATTTACTGCTAGTGTGTTCCTATAGGACTCTCACAACAGAGGTGTGGGAATGTTGTAGCAGGCCAGGTGATTTCACTCTGCATCCTTACCCAGTTGAGCACCCGATGAATGCTGTGGAGCTGTAACTTCAGTTAAAATCTGTCCAGCCCCTACATGGAGATGCATAAATATATTAACATAAAAAGTTCTGTTTTGATGTAACACCATTCCCCCAGCCTTGTTCCCAGGCCTCCCCCATTTTTTGTTCTTCAGTTTAATACTGAACACAAACCAAAGAACAAGAAATGGGTGAGGCCAGGGAACGAGGCTGCATTCTTTTGCTGACTTTGGTAAATCTTATGATGTACTATGCCAACAACAGATGGAAGCTGTGGTACTATATCACCTAGAGGATGCAGCACTACAGGAATTTACAAGTCACCCATGCATCCATACCATATTGCCTCTAACTTAACAGATGTCATTAATTCTTCAGACATGTTCTCAACTAGTGTTCCGCCAGAAATTGTAAACCAAGTGGTGTGAAGCATGTATTGGCCTTTGGCAGTCCTTGCAATAGCTTGGGTTAAGTGGTAAAATGGTACTATAATTATGAGTATCATAGTCATTCAAACGAAATGGTCCACAAGCGTTTTCAGGGGCTAGCCAAGGGGATACTGGAAAACGCAGAATAACAGAATGGAATAAAATTTCAGGAATGCGTACAGGATGCAAGCCACACCCTTTTACTGAGACCAGTCTCTAGCTATGCCCTGAAGTTTGTAAGTAACCTTGTAGTAAAGTACTCGACAATTACAATTTACCTAGGTATAAGTGGTAGGGGGTCAGTGTTATCCTTCCTCACTGTTTTTACAGGGAAGGCCAGCAAGAAATCTGTGGCCCACAACAGCATTGGATCAGTCAGCCTTTCAGAGCTATGTCCAAGTTTAGTGCACCAGTTGGCATGAGTACAGTTCCTCCCTGTGAGTTCACCCTCTGAGGTAAACAATCACCTACAACTGCATGTTGGCCATAGACTGAAGCTCAGTCATAGCCTCGTTCCCAGGCTCCCACGTTTTTACCTTCTGTTTGCGTTCACATTAATACACGGGAGCGGAAGACTCGCAAAAAATGGGGAAGGCCTGGGAACATTCATCACGTGAATAACGTCAGGTGGATGTGAGGTGGACACAGGGGGGGAGGGACCCAACTGCCAAAACAACGCACTGGATCATCCATTCGAGCGCTCTACCACAGTTTTGGACTCCAGACCTTAGCGTGATCGAAACTATATACTCGTCTTGACTGGTAGGAAACTCGCTTTCAAGTTTAGTATATACACATTTAAATATTGGCCCCTCCCCCCTACGTCCACCTCACATCTACTCATATGATGAATGCTCCCAGGCCTTCCCCATTTTTTGCCGGTCTTCCACTCCAATGTATTATTGTGAACGCAAACGGAAGGTAAAAACGGGGGAGGCCTGGGAACAAGGCTAGCTCAGTCAAGGGATATGGTTTGCAAGACAAGTAACTGGGCCGTCAATACTCATGGTTCTTCTTGGTCCAAGTACAAGGACAGTGCACTTGAAGTTGATCATCCTAGCTAGCTCCTAGCATGAATGGTGATACTTGATACTCACCATATCTGTATCCCCCAAAACTATTCTTACGATGTCTTTTAAACTAGAGACAGCACAATAATTTCACTTGAGATGTCATTTCAAAACAAATACCTTGGTCTTCCGTGCTCTCAGAGTCAGGATTATACCCAGTCAGCCTGCACAGGTGAGTAAACCAGGAAGTATCATTGTAATGCACACACATACACATCCTTTGGTAATCTCGTTTCCATGCAGGCTCTTGTGCGAGGTGAAGAATAAAGAGTCTGGTATACACTGTTTGCACATGTCTTGGCAACCTGCATTACATTAAAATTTGTTTACAATTTCAGCACTGAAAGGCCACACTGTAGGAGTATGCTCCCTATGAGGCAGCTTTGAAGTTAGAAGTGACATCGCTTCAGTTTTAACAATTACACCATCTCATTTGAACTGACTGGGAAAATAGTACATTACCAAATGCCAGCTAGAATGGATAAATAATTGCTGTAAGCAAAGAGCTTAACACTTTCACATGGTCAATGGAAGGCGCCAAGTTACTCAGAAAAAAAGTATAAGGAAGTACATGTTACTGAAGGTTCTAAAGTGTCAGTCATCCTTGGAGATCTAAGCATGCATGCATGAACAATGTGTAACAGGTCCTTTTCTCTAAATCCATGCATAAGAGCCTGGAAATGTGGTTAACCTTCTTGGGATTAATTACAGACAGCAGAGTAAACAACCACCCACTAAAGTACTTGTAACTCAGTCCTGTTTACACACTACAAGTTATCCTTACCACAGAAACATGACTTTGCGGTGAGGAGGGAAAGGCCCACTATCTGTGCTGCTATATACGAGTTTCCTAATGTAGGCCACTCCCAGATTTTATCATAAAACAAATTCCTCCTAGCCATCCTACAGATATAGCACAAATCTGTATAGGATGCATAGTCCTGTGATTCATTTGGTTGCATTGGGATTTCACTGCTAGCCCAAGAAAATTGAACATGCTTAACCAGACCCTCTCTCCTTGTAGGAACAGTCTGGAAACAAGAGTAGTTAGTATGTGCTGCACCAAGATATGAGCACATTGCCTTAGCTGTTTCGGCTAAGCTAAATGCATAAACTTGCTAGCTTTGCATTATGCACACACTTCACCTGAAGATCTGTATTCTGTTGGATGTCCATTCTCCGACATAGAGCAGTCCCTCCATGTCAATATGAAGTGCTCGGATCTGATTGAACTTGCCAAGTTCGCTCCCATACTCTCCAAAGGACCGTATGAAATCTCCCTTTGAATCGAATATCGATACACTGCAGGTGCCACTACCAACATACACATTGTCATCATTGTCGATGATCAAAGCTGAAGGGGACGTTGTACAGCCAATTCCAGATCCCATCTTCCCAAACTTGAAGAGATACTCTCCTTCTGGATCAAAAACTTGAATCACGTGATTCATCATGTCGGCCACATAAACATTCCCCTCACTGTTGACAGCGATTCCCTGTGGCATGTTGAGATGTCCAGATCCTAGTGTACGACAGGCATTGGTGAAGGTCTTGTACAAAGTGAGGTCAGGATTGAGCATCTTGACTTGGTGTTTCTGCTGCTCAGTTATGTAGATGCGGCCTCCTTTCCCAATAGCCATTGCTCGTGGGGCCTCGATGGAAAAGCTCGCTCCACGTGTACCTCCAGCCTGCTGTAGAAACTTGCCGTCTTTTGAGAACTTTTGTACAAAGTAGTGTCCAGCCACCAGTATGTTCCCGTCACCATCGACTACAACACCGCTGGGACTAAGAAACTGGCCCATGCCAAGCCCTGGATCTCCACCTATCTCCAATATCTTCTCATGCTCTTTGTCAAAAATGATAACCTTATGTTTCATGGTGCTGACAACCAGGTGTCCTTCTGCCGTCGAGGCAATTCCTTCTGGATTCTCCACGTCAGGGATCACTTTGACGGGCTGTGAGGAGACTGGACCTACCAGTGGCTTAGCTGGCAGTTGATGAGAACGGGGAACACTGGAACCTGAATCGAGAAACATATTATAAACATGTGCAGGAACACAGTGTTTGATGCTACAAACTATTAACTTGCTGCAGGGCAAGATACCTTTCCCTATTTACATCTATTCTCGAAAATGAAAAACAGCCGCCATGTTGGTGTAGCTACCAGGTAGCTTGTTGGCAAATGGAGAGATACCATATAGCTGGAAAATTTGACAGGAAATTAAATTTGGCGGTTTGGCAGTCGAGGTTGAAACCGACAAATTAAAAAGTCCGCCAATATTATTTTCGCCCGCAACGTGTAATGACATAATGCATGCAGTAGCTCTTGGCCCCACCCCTCGACCTTTTCGCCAGCTGTAAGTATACTTATAATGCTTCTAGCATATGTATGTGTTAAATTGGACAAACTATCACAAGTTTAAACATGTATATAAATGAATGCTTAACTGTGGGGTTTATAATTATTGATACTGCATATATTACCAGTAATGTATTGTACCTGCTGTACACCAAGATGGAATTAGTATATGGAACTAAAATCACATTACAAAAAGGCCCTAAACACACGTACTAAAGACATTCACCACAGTAACACATACGTCCCAAATATCTGTGAGAGCTACACAATGTGCAAAACAATCATACCTTTACCTTCATCATCTTCATAATCACCACCGCCTAAACCTAATCCACAGAAAGAACAAGCACAGTATATTTGGTGGCCATTACACCTTGATCTAATCTCCTCCATGCTATCTTTGATCACTTACAGAATAATGTTATAGTACCAGGAGTGCATGAATGATATGAACTAGCTGTAACACTTTAACATGTCTTTCAGTACACCACAGTAATCAGAACACCACTATGGAATGGCTATGTGGATTTCTTATACGTACTTACAAACTTTGTAATCTGTGACATGTTTGTTGGTTTCTATTGAGTATTTTTTAGATAATTATATCAAACAGATACTTCAAGTTTCAGTTCTACTGTTGAAATGTAAGAGAAGAAACTGATCGAGTGACTGTGCATGCATTCAGGTAGCTGGCAAACATGTGATGCAGCTTTATACATGAACAAGTGTAGGGGTATGCATGACGTAAGGAAAGGAGACTGCAAGCTGGGAAGAGACAAGGCGACAGCAGACTTAGTGCAAACAGTGATTGCAAGGAGTGTTGAGTAATGCATATCAATTAATTAATGCATTATTGTATACACTCATGTACTTGCATGTAACTTTTATGCACTCAGAATTGTGGGACTTGCTCGGGCTCACCCCAATAAAAGCAATAAAGCAGACAGAATGCAATTTGGCAATATGCTGAAAATACACCCATCACAAAACCATGCACCTGCATGTATTCCAACCATTTACAGCAACAAATATATAGCCCATTGTTTCTGCATGGTATCAGGGGTACGTAGACATGACAATGTAGACACCAGAAATTCCAGGCTCGCATATGTTAACACTATACCCATGCCATGCACCTATATATCTCTGTACACAACAACTGTTTACGTAGTCACAAACATGCATTGCCCACTGTTTCTCCACGATATCTGGGGTACGTAGTACCTTTTTCTTTCATTCCCTGCATCAATTTGGATATGGCACTGTTGTAGTCATCCACACCAGGCCTGCACATGGTCCAGTTGACACCACTGATCACAAATTTCACTCCACGGGCTAGTTCGTTTGTACTGAAATCCACGTCCTCAAACATGATGGGAAAGATTGCCTTCTTGTCCCCATCTGCAGTATAGAGCTGTGTACAAAAACAGCCAATAAGACGATTTAGTTGGGGTCTTCAAGCTATACCATGTTCACATACACATGCACACACACACACACACACACACACACACCCACACACACACACACACACACACACACACACACACCCTCACACACATACATGCAGCACTTTACACACACACAACCTCGTTGGTACAATATCGCGAGCCAATGTATTTGCTGGTGATGATGGGAACAATGGCCCTGCACTGGGTGAGCCCTGTCCCGATGGCACCATGCCAATCGCTGCCCGCGGAGATGTCATGGACGTCCATCCACACGGAGAAGCCATGATTCTCTAAGTCTCCCTTCAGCCGCGTTACGAACTGAATCACTTCGGGTTCGCGACCATAGCTGATAAACAGCTCTTTACGATCTGACTGAGTCGCCATCCTACTGCAAGCCACCCCTTAGCCTCGTTCCCAGGCTCTCCCCTCGCCCCGACGAAAAATATAAACGGAGGGAGAGAGCCTGGGACCGATTCGCACGTGATACCGCGGCACATAGACGTCACAGCAATGATTACAAAAGTCGTGACGCAATTATGCAGCCACGTGATTGGCTGACTCGAACAGCTACGATATACTACTGAAATAAGTGAGCTGTGACTGCATCGGTGAGACCTCGGCACGGGTCAAACAGCAGCGACGGCGGAGAAGTACCCAGTACGTAGGAAAAACTTTGCCTATTAGGTTATTTACTGTTACCATGTTCCGCTTTAAAAAAAATTGCTACGAGGCTATGAAGAAAGACTCATTTAGTTGGCTAGCGCTTCACTCTGGCCTACAAAATAAACCCACAACCACATTTTAAAGCTCCAACATAGCTACACAACAATAAACGAGTTGTAGTAACAAACTCCTGAGCTGAGAGTACTTCGCGGCTCCTTCGCGGTCTTCACGTGAGTGACGTTTCAGGTTATTTAATGGTTAGTGCAAAGTCGTCGTGCCGCGATATCACGTGCGAATCGGTCCCAGGCTCTCTCCCTCCGTTTATATTTTTCGTCGGGGCGAGGGGAGAGCCTGGGAACGAGGCTAGCCACCCCTTGGACTTACCCACGCAACCGGAAATTTTGAAGCCATATAGAATAAGCTGGGAGGGTCTGTGAATAAGAGTTCACTATACCAAGAATGAGTACACAAGTGAGCAATAAAGTTCCTAGTTGTTGCACGACTGGGCATTTTAAATTCACGGCTAGGCTTACTACTTGAATAATACTAAAAACCCTCCACTGATGTGTCCGTCCGTCTGTCTGTCTGTCCGTCTGTTCCTTTGTTTGTCCCTCTGTTCTTCTGTCTTTCTGTCTGTCCGTCTGTCTGTAAAAGGTCCTATGATACTCTGAGCAGTTTATGTGCTTTATTTCTATGTTTGATGCGGACTCCAAAAGACTGACAATGGTCTTCTTCTAAGTTAGGATGACCATCATTCGTGGAAGTGTGGGCCAAGCTTCAAGGCAGGGAGCCCAATGTCCGTACTACTTCATACATCTGACATGAAAACTCCATAAGCCAGGCAATAATGATCTTCATACTTCTTTTTGTAAGTTACATTCTGGGCTTCTATCAGAAGTGTAGACTGAGCTTCAAGCCAGGGGCCTCATACATTGGGGGAAGGTTAGACAATGCATGCAAAAGTGCACAAGTTCACATTAGACCAGGCCTTAGCTGTAGCATGCATGCCGAACTTAATCATCAACAATCATAACAAAAGTATTGTTGATGATGATACCATTATAAGAGGGTAAGCAAATGTTTCATCAAAATTGACACATCAGGGAAACTAAAATGTGCTATTTTCTATTGTGCACCTTGCGGACAGTGTCCCTGGTTTAGGACACAACAGCCAGCACTGAACTGTGTATTGCCTGACCAATCGACTTTCCATGCTTCCATCTCATAGTTCCAAGGTAGCTCAACAGCAGGTGCAGGAGCTTGGTACCGCACAACACTCCGTCTCCCATTTGCTGGCCAGAGCCACTGCCCAGTGTTATCAAACAACCTCCACCAATTCTCACACCAACCTTGTTGGGCATTTACTTTGCATCCTTGGTTGGAACCTCCTTGTTGACCAGCTTTAGCACCACCCCACGTATTGGCCTGACAGTTTGGTAGAAAGAGAGCACAGTACGGTGTGCTGTCACCACAAGGTGGACCACTGTTGTCTGGTCTTTGTGCTGGTCTTGCACCAAGAGTGCATGCTACCGTCTTTCTTGAGAGTCCAGGCCATATTTCATTACTTTGTGCAGATAGGATCCGGTAGATGAAGGTACCAACCTGATCTACGACAGCTGCATATATGTACGGTTCAGTTTGGTTGGAGTATGTTCCAAGGAAGTAGTTATTGCTTGCAACCTGTTCATTAAAACCAGCCTCCGTCACTGTTACATGTTGATCCCATCTCACCAATAAAAGACCGACCAACTTGATTCCATTGAGTTGCATAAATTCGAGAGCGGCGACTAATCGAGAGCGGCGTCTGATCGAGGAAGTATACCCTCTATAGCTTGGAGCACTGTAGCTAGGCAACACTACAGGAGGGTTACGTATGAGCAACACTTCAATGTGTTTCCTATAGGTAAAGGGATATCGTGGTGGATCTGATAATACTTTTTTTTTATGTTGAACAATGAATTATACTTGCAGAACAAGTTAGGATTTAAGTAACAGATTGGGTCATTAGGGTCTTTGAGTGATTTCTGAAAATTTGCATGTTCATGTACCAAATTATACAACACTTTCCTGGCAAAGAATGCTTGTTGAAATAACTTATCATTGCCAAGTTATATTTACTAAGTAAATATAACTAAAACCAACTCATGTAAAAAAGACAAAAGTTTGAGAAAGGTTTGATGCTGGATGTGGGTATCTGTTTGTAATTTGTGGAACAGCCTCCCTGAGGAAGTGGTCAGTTTACCATCTTCTTGTTCATTTAAGGCTGCCTTGCTGCAGCTACCACCATTCTCTCAATGATGTGCATTTTTATCTGGGTTTTTTTTTACCTTGCTCTGTGCGCACATGTATTATTTAATTAATTATAACTCAGTACTTTTCTCATATCCTCTTATTTCCCGGTCAGTCTTGTATCACTAGCATTGAGTTGCTATTTTGACTGTGCCCTTGCTTCTGCATAAAAATGTTTAGAGAAAAAAAAATAGCTCATAGCAGCTGTATAAAGTGGTGACACTACTAAATATTCTACAGTTATAGCTATGCAACTTACACAGAAATACAGCTGCACTTCACATGCCATGTGGGATATCATGCATGTGTAGCTCATAGCAGCTGTATAAAGTGGTGACACTACTAAATATTCTACAGTTATAGCTATGCAACTTACACAGAAATACAGCTGCACTCCACATGCCATGTGGATATTTCCCACTTAGTGAGCAGTTTCTGACATGGGAGTATGCATATGTTTAACCTCAGGATGGTGGCAACTCAAAATTGCAATAATCCCAGTTTTCAAATATCTAGAATACTGAATATTCATAAGTTTAACCCTAAGGGCCCTTTTCCTATTAAATGGCCCAGATATTTTCCCTTGATTCCTTCCTGAGACCAATCATATAATCAAACTTGTCCTTGGGCTATGTCTTCAGGTTCTGCATTATAGCTAGGCACAGCCCACTTAATAGATCAGCAAACAGACAAGACCAGCAATAACGATAACAAGCATCTAGAGATCTGAAGGTCCTAAATGGTTTTTCCGCTGGTTGTTCAGTTATGCACAGTTGTGGTTGAATACACTGAAAATTGGTGACAATGGAGAGTATAAATCTGTGATCAGACTTCATTGGATGACATACAAGCATTTGACTATAGCTACATGATAGCTTCCCACTGAAACTTTCAAGTTCCTAATCTCCATTTTAAGTATACTGATCTGAAAGTTGATCCTGCCAGCATGGAAGGTTCAAAGCAGCTGATCAAATTGATCCAGAGTCCAGTGTTAAAGTCACTGACTTTGGAAGGTATGACTTTTGAAAGCTTTTTTTCCTACATACTGGAGTGTCTTCTGGGGAGGCAGAATCCATTGTGTTCTCTTACCCTCCTTTCTGCTGAAATAGGGAAACAAGCAAACGAGTGAATCCAATGCTTCTTTGATATCCTGTATTCTTCTTCTTTGCTGAGTGAATTTGAACTCCATCTGGAAAAATAATGACTTCCATCCTTGACATTTTGAAATGATATATCAATCATGGAAGAAGAACTCTTGTGGAAAAAAACAAACAAACAGAAAAGCCTCATATTCAACGAGGTGGATATGTTATAAGATATCTGACTAAGGGAGATGAGTTACTAGTAAATCAAGCTACATAGTGTCCTTGTTTATCACACCACACCCACCACCATGACCTTTTCTGGGCCAGTTGTCAGATTTTGAGAGTGTCTGCCAAATTTGGCAGTAGCTACTATCATAATATGAGTAACTACAGAACAATGAAACCATTGTACATGTGTATTGTATGAGTGTATAATTCTGTTGTACAGAGACTACTGATTACCAACCTTGTAGCTACATGCGCATCATGTGATCCTGAGTGACTTACAGAACAATCACTAACGAGATACATTTTGCAATCATATGCAGATTGGTGACCTCTTGAGCATCATGTGGTCATAGTCCCCATTCCTTAGTGCTGTCTATCACATGTCTTATATATACACTACTTGGTGCTGAAGAAAATATCTCTTGTTAGATAGCTATTGCTGTAGTATAAGCTGGAATAGCGAGTGACATAGTTATAGAGTAGTTGTACCAGCTAGAAAGAAGTAGAGAAGTGAACTCCTGACATCATGCTGATCACTGCACCAATAGCATTGGGGCTTCTACTTACATCTATGAAAGGCCAACAGATGATTGAAGCTGTAGCTGGCTGTGGTTGGTCAGGCCACATGCCTGGACCAGGAGGCAGTGGGCCATGTCCCTCTCCGGTCAGTAGCCAAACATGCCCAGTAACCCCTAGCTATACCAGCAAATTCAAAGTCAGGGAAATCTTTGGCCATGTCCCAGTTATACTCGCAGCACCGGAGGACAATACTATGGCAATTGTACAAATGGAGAGGGAAGTAACCCTTTGTGTTACAATTTTAATCCAACTACATCTCTTGGTTGCTGTTGTCCGCTTGATGGTTGCTGGACTCCGCCATACTTCAACTGGATAATTGGTGTCTGTAAAGGGAGTGGATGTGATACTAACTATGAAGGTGCACCAGCTACCCAAGGGTATAAGAATGTTGGATCTCAGTTGATTGTAAACTATGTGGCATCGTATCAGTGGAGTAGTGCAGCCAAAAACTGGCAGATTGTTAAAGATTCATCATTTAATACCGATGGATCCAGACCAGAATTTGACTGTGTGAAACCTAATGGGGATCTGGACAAATCTTTAGCCTGGATGCAACCCCAGCCTGGTGGTGCTGCAGCTTGGACTTGGGGATACTATCCAGCTGGAGTAAAGGGAGTAGGACCTCCATGAATGTTGTTTGTGTTGTCGGTGGGCTCTCAAGAAAGACGGCAACTCTTGGTGCAAGACCAGCACAAAGACCAGACAACAGTGATCCACCTTGTGGTGACAGCACACCATACTGTGCTCTCTTTCTACCAAACTGTCAGGCCAATACGTGGGGTGGTGCTAAAGCTGGTCAACAAGGAGGCACCAACCAAGGGTGCAAAGTAAATGCCCAACAAGGTTGGTGTGAGAATTGGTGGAGGTTGTTTGACAATACTGGGCAGTGGCTCTGGCCAGTAAACGGGAGACGGAGTGTTGTGCGGTACCAAGCTCCTGCACCTGCTGTTGAGCTACCTTGGAACTATGAGATGGAAGCATGGAAAGTCGATTGGTCAGGCAATGCACAGTTCAGTGCTGGCTGTTGTGTCCAAAACTAGGGACACTGTCCTCATGGTACACAATAGAAAATAGGTTTTCCTAATGTGTCACATTTTGATGAAACGTTTGCTTACCCTCTTATAATGGTATCATCACGAACAATACTTTTGTTATGATTGTTGATGATTTAGTTTGACA
This sequence comes from Agelas oroides, assembly GCA_949130485.1. NCBI lineage: Eukaryota > Metazoa > Porifera > Demospongiae > Agelasida > Agelasidae > Agelas > Agelas oroides. The sequence goes on along the minus strand of OX422187.1, from coordinate 9,865,936 downwards.
CGCATGCTACAGCTAAGACCTGGTCTAATGTGAATTTGTGTACTTGTGTACCGTCAAACCTCCCCCAATGTATTAGGCCCCTGATTTGAAGCTTGGTCTATACTTCTGATAAAGGTCCAGATCATTGCCTGTCTTATGGAGTTTTCATGTCAGATGTCACATTGGGCTCCCTACCTTGAAGCTTGGCTCACACTTCCGAGAATGATGGTCATCCTAACATAGAAGAAGAAGATTTATGCCAGTCTTTTGGAGTCTTCATAACAAAGATATGAAATAGAGCACACTGCTTGGAGTAGGTTTTACCTGCACTATCATTCAAGGGGTTGCAGTGAATTTTAAATGTAGATACAGTCATGGAACAGCTATAGGAACTTAATTGCTCACTTGTGTACTCATCTATAGGAACTTAATTGCTCACTTGTGTACTCATTCTCTTGGTATAGAAACTCCTGGTAATCATTTGAGACGCAGTAGTGAACTCTTCATGAGTGTAGCTCAAACAGACTCTCCCATATGGCTTCAAAATAAAATTTCCAGTTTGCACGTGCATGCGGGGTACCTGGGGGTTACTGGGCATGTTTGGCTACTGACTGGAGAGCTTGAGGGCCACGGCCCACTGCCTCCTGGTCCAGGCATGTGGCCTGACCGACCACAGCCAGTTGCAGCTTCAATCATCTGTTGGCCTTTCATGGATGCAAGTAGAAGCCCCTATGCTATTGCTGCAGTGATCAGCATTGTGTGTCAAGTTCACTTCTCTACTTCTTTCTAGCTGATACAGCCAATCTATAACTATGTCACTTGCTATTCCAGCTTATATTACAGCAAACAAGAGATATATTCTTCAGCACCAAGTATTGTGTATATACAAGACATGTGATAGACAGTATAAAGACTACCAGTACAATGTTCCACATGATACTCAAGAGGTCATCAATCTTCAGATGATTGCATAATGCATCTTGTTAGTGATTGTTCTGTACAAGGCACTCAGGATCACATGATGCTATGCACGTAGCTACAAAGTTGGTAATCAGCAGTCTCTGTACAACAGAATTATACAGTACAGCACTAAATATTCTGTAGCTATATAAGTTACTCATATTGTGATAGTACCCTACTGCCAAATTTAATTGGCAGATATTTTTAACTTCTGACAACTGGCCCAGAAAAGGTCATGGTGGTGGGTGTAGTGTGATAAACAAGGACACTATATAGCTTGATTTACATCTCCCTTAGTGGAAAATTGATAGACGTTTCTGTAAAGTGTCCCAACAAGCTTTCTAGTTTTCTTACATATTAGGCCAACATGGTGGGACTATCAGAGCTCTGTAGAAATGTTTAGTCCAAGGTACTTATAGTGAGCAACTCTAGCAAGTCCATAAGTGTCACCAACCAACATGGAGGTAAGTATCTAGATAGGAGCTTGTCTGTAACCAGGGTAACCAGTCTGTGCTTGAAACAACCAATATGTTCCCTGGTAGTATCACAAACAGCTGTCATTCTTGGAAATACCAATCAGACGTGTAGTCTCCAGAAACAATCAACTATTTGCATAAGGCAACCTGAGAGGAAGGTGCCACAGTTTATCTTACAACCACAATACACTGACAACCCTCAGACATCAACATCTGTGAAGGGGTCAATACAAATGCACTTCAAAGTTGCAGTAAGGAACTTCCATGCTCATTAATGCAAGCAGGTGATTCCCTCACAGATGTTCTGAGGGTTGTCAGTGTATTGTAGTTGTAAGAGGAAGTGGGCAGCTGCCTCTTCCTGCCATATGTGCTTACTTAGCTTAATTCTGCCTGACATCAAACTCAGAAACAATGGGAAGCAAATAGCCTTGTAACCCTTGTTCCCATGCAGGTCTTCACCACTTTCAGTAGCTAGATGTGGGAAGACTTGGGAGAGTTTGATGATGTCAACCCTCTGTCTACCTGATGTCATTGCACATGAAAAGGCCTCCCAGTCCCCACCCACCCCCCCATATATTCCCATTCCGTATTTCACAGTATTTACAGTCGTGGCACCTGAAGCACATCAGAATGATCGCAGCTAAGTATGTGAGCTCAGTGGACCTATTTTCTATTCACAACACAAGAATTTAGCATGGTGGGCGGTTACACAGAGGACCTCAAAAAACCACAAAACAGTCAAAATTGGGGGATGGGCGCTTGCACGGGGATGGGTGCTTGCCCGGGACAATACAGTACTTATTAATCAGTAATGCATATTTGGGGCTGGGTGGGGGGGGGCAGTTCCCCCCCTCCCCCAGAGAATTTGATTTAATCAATTCCTCACTTAGTGACCGTGCTTACTGCTGGCTGTGTTACTGTTCACTAGTCTCGCAAGCCAGATCCACCAACCCCAACGCACATCGCTTCCAGTATGCGTGCTCCGTGCGCAATACTGAAAGCGATCCACGCTGTGGTTGATTGCATCTGGACTGTTGACTGCCTAGTGCTGACTAGGCAGTGGTTTCAAATCCTAATAATGCGTACTATCACACGACCAGTCAGCTATGTGGTCATGTGTTGTGCATGGGCTCAGTATAGGCATAGATAACAGACCTATAGTATAGGCCCTAGCTGATGGAGATGGTTTCCAGTGTTCCAGTAGCTCAGCAAGCAGTGATGATTATGATCTTTTCAAGAAGCTCTGTGTGCTTCTCTGCATGCCTCAGAACACCTAAATTTCCTGGGGGAGCATGCCCCTATAGTGAAAGATTGCATGGCAGCCATGTTCTCTACTTCAGCTAATAACTTTGCCTCTCCAGATAGAAAAGGTTAAGTACGGCCCTGTACAGCCATTTGCATCAAAATTGAGACCATTCCATCTCTCTATTGTGGACGGTAAGAATGAGTGTTTGTATTGGTTTGAGCAAGCTCAAGAGATCACATGCTGCAGGGTGTTTCTGTACCGAGTGGTAACTTCTCCGTATGTCACAGAATGCATTAGAATGTGCCTCAGGACACCTAAAAATTCCCAAAATTCCCTGGGGAGCATGCCTCCAGATCCCCCTAGAGTGAAGGAATGTAGGACAGCCATGTTACTTACTTCAGCTAATAACTTTGCTCCCCTAGATAAAAAAGGTTAGGTATGGGCCTGATAAGTCAACCTGAGAGGAAGCTGCCCAGTTCATCTTACAACCATAATACACTGACAGCCCTCAGAACATCTGTGAAGGAGTCATTATCTAATGCACTTCAAAGTTGCAGTAAGGAACTTCCATGCTCATTAATGCAAGCAGGTGATTCCCTCACAGATGTTCTGAGTGTTGTCAGTGTATTGTAGTTGTAAGAGCAAGTGGGCAGCTGCCTCTTCCTGCCATATGATACTAGCATGATACTAGCTATTAGTATGATATATGTCTGATTGATATTTCCAAGAAATTCGATGTAAGGAAGATCAGCTTCCTCTAATCCTAAACAAATTTCTCTTGAACTCATGACTATGATATCTCCTGCAACCAGGGTAACCACTCCATGGCTTCCAGCCTGACATTTCCAGGCATGATTCCTGCCTGATGGGATCACAGTGAGAACACTGAAAGCCACAGGTACAAGTGGTGTCAAGAGTATCACCAAGCTTTTCAACCTATTTGAAAGACTTCCTTCTGACTGGAGGTTTGCATGAGTTATTTCAATTCCCGAGACAGGAAACCCTAAAAGTTCTTGCTAGCGTTGCTCTTGGACTAAACTTTTCTACAGAGCTCTGATAGTCCCACCATGTTGGCCTAATATGTAAGAAAACTAGAAAGCTTGTTGGGACACTTTACAGAAACGTCTATCAATCTTTCAGCTCACACATCCTGGTGAAACTTTATAAATCGTTAACCAGGCCACACATGGAGTATGCTTGTCCAGTCCGGGACCTGCACCTTAAGAAGGACAATGAAACACTGCAGAAGTTTGGTCTGAGGGTCTGCTCTAAATCATGGAGTTTTGACTATGCAATACTTCTCGATACTCTCAGCATACCAACTCTATCCGATCGGAGAGAAACCCTGAAGTTGTGTTTGTTCTTCAATAACATTACCTATATACCCCTCCTGTCTGATCATAGTCTCTCCTAAGAGCTTCTTGAGAAGAAGGCAAGACCAAAGACTGTAACTACATACTAGACAACAGCATGAAAGCTAGCTCTTGTATATACTGAGAACTTGTCCTATAGTTACGTACTGTGTGTAGGGTAAGCACTAAGCCTGGTTAGACTACTTCAGGTAAATTTGCAGCAAAAAACTCTTGTAGGTAAGTAGCTAGCAGTGACCTTTGTTTTGCTAAAGCCTACTAATAAAGCTTTTACCTATGTAGCGCTGAACTTAAGTGTTCAAGCCAAGCAAAATCTGCAGCACTAACCTCTTGTGAGCATCTTGGGGTGCGGTTTGGCTCAGTTGAAGAGAATTTCTTGATAATTGCCTTAGAGTGGGCTGATCTTCCTGCCATGTGGTACTAACAGTATGATTAATGTCTGATTGGTATTTCCAAGAATACAACCTGTTTGTGATACTACTGGAACAAGTTTGTTGAAGTACAGAATCACCTTGGTCATGCAGAGACAAGTTAGAGAGACAGTAGTTAGCCTCCAAATGGATGTTGAATCATCGGAATGAAAATGTACTTGAGTATAAGTATGTACATGTGTATATTGGCTCAAGAGATATGCAAGTGTGATGATAACCCTCTCTTAACTTAATTTAACTTCACTGTGCATTGCACTCCACTGGAATGTATTCGTGTACAGAGAATGCAGCATCTCAAGGAGAAGGAAAAAAAGAGCTTACATTGAAACACTCGACCTCTTGTGTTAGCTGTATCATGATGTCAATAGTAGCATTCAGTGTGAAAATTTTTACTTATTCATAGGCATACATGGCACATAGTTGCATTAAATTACATTCTTAAACTATGTATGCCTGCACATGTAAATACATAGAGAAAATCCCCTGTTCAACTCACTACTATGGGGCTTGCTCAGGCTCGTCTCAATAACAGAAACATTCCCTAAAGTCCTGAAGCATTCCCATATCTAGGGGAACCCAGGGCATCCGGGTCTCCAAACCTGTAAAGATATAAGGCCCAGTGTGCCCCCTTCTCCACTTCTTTATCCCTGGGCTTCACATCACTTGTAGAATTGACCCCCTGGCACAGTCCTACTGCTAAGATGGGGCTCAGGAAGCCTTATAGTGGAACCCTTCTAAAGAAGACACTATTGGAGCTAAGATTTTGTCTTTTAAGTTGTTTGCAACTCAGACTTTCAGTACATTTCCAGAAGGTGTGTGGTATGCGTAATTGGGCTGGTGAGTACCACATAGCCCAATTTTCAGAGCTTTCCCTTGCTGTATACTGGGCGGGAAGGCAGGCTAGTAGTATGAGTGCCGTGAAATAATTAGTGCAGCAGCCTTCCGCATCATTGGATTAGCAAAGATTCCAAGAATTGAATTTCTTCTTCTAGATTGGATCTACCATTCTATTGCCACTAAAGTCACATGAAATCATATGGATAGCGAGTTCAAACAAAAAGTAACATTTTCCAATCCAGATAAGTTATGAGTACAGGCTTAAAGAGTGTCAGTCTGTATGTATGGTATGTGTCCTGGATTGTGGTTTTATAACAGGGTTAAATTGTGCCAATTTCCTCAAACTTTTTCATATTTCATATGCATATACTACATAGTCAAACAAAATCAAAAAAAGTACAGTTTAGGTCTAGTACAACAATACTTATACAGCTATAGCGTGTGTACATAGCTACTAAATCAGTGTCCCACCGGTTTGGAGAAGTTACGGCTGCGTCTCTGTGATTGTCACCTCCACGTAATTGATGATGTAGTGCTCTTTATCGTCTCCGCGGTAAGCCTCTAGCCAAAGACCTCGGCTAGGATCCAGCTCTGGAAAGTCACATGAAATCATATGGCCTCCATCAATGGCGCAGTAGCAACTGCCAAACCCAAAGGGACTGCCGCGCTGTGAATAAGTGACAGGTTTCAGCCTCATTTCGAAGACGCGAGGCCATTCCGTCTCTTTGCATGGCTGTTTCTTGTCTGTGTGTATAGTCGGTGGGTTAAAGTCGTAGTGACCCGAATTTCCGTGAATTGGGTAGTAGGGGCCATTTTGATGATATGTAGTACGATCTAAAAATTGGTACCCGAAAGCCTTCCTTTTGTCGCTAATCGTAAAGGATATGGGATCAGGCGGCGTCCCACCAGTGTATTCCAGTCCAACTCTGATTTTCACGGTTAGATCCGAATTACTCTTCAGCTGTGGTGTTTTTCCGTCGAGCAAACTGAGTGAGAAAATACGCTCGTAGTCGTTATTATCTGGTTTGATAATCAGTTGGAGGTCTTGTTTCACTTCATAATCGCAGTCCCAATTGGCGTTATTCCCCAGAAATGCTGGCGTCATAAAACGGTAGTATAGCTCAGTTGGTTTCCCAGAATAGTTTCCTGCGGGTGGTTGCGTAGCCATGATGTAGCAAGTCGCTGACCGATGGAGACAGAAGAATTCTTGCAACGTTATAGCTGCTTGAATAATGTGATCTGGTTGTGTGTACTACTGACTTGACTCGACTTTTTATAGTCCTGAACGTGTTGCGCATTCTCAGCATTTTTGATTTTCCTGGAAGATTGTTCGAAGCACCCATGTATGGAATTGTTGCTTAGTAGCAATACAATGGTAGATCCGGCAATCTAGCGGAAGAATTCAATTCATGGAATCTTTGCTGATCCAACTATACGGAAGGCTGCTGCACTAATTATTTTCGAGTGAATCCAATTAGCGGAAGTGCACATCAAAGTTGCAGTAAGGAACTTCCATGCTCATTAATGCAAGCAGGTGATTCCCTCACAGATGTTCTGAGTGTTGTCAGTGTATTGTAGTTGTAAGAGCAAGTGGGCAGCTGCCTCTTCCTGCCATGTGTGCTTGCATAGCTTAATTCTGCCTGACATCAAACTCAGAACAATGGGAAGCAAATAGCCTTGTAACTCTTGTTCCAATGCAAGTCTTCACCACTTTCAGTAGCTAGATGTGGGAAGGCTTGGGAGATTTTTCAAGTTTGATTATGTCAACCCTCTGTCTACCTGATGTCATTGCACATGAAAAGGCCTCCCAATACCCCCCCCCCCCCCCCCCCCAATATATTCCCATTCCGTATTTCACAGTATTTGCAGTCGTGACAATACGGTACTTATTATACAGTATTGAATATTTGACTTAATCAATTCCTCACTTACTGACCGTGCTTTCCACCAGATCCACCAACCCCAGCACAGATCGCTTCCAGTATGCGTGCTCCGTGCGCAATACTGAAAGCGATCCACGCTGTGGTTGATTGCGTCTGGACTGTTGACTGCCAAGTGCTGACTAGGCAGTGGCTTTCAAATCCTAATGATGAGTACTATCACACGACCAGTCAGCTATGTGGTCATGTGTTTGTGCATTCCTCAGTATAGGCATAAATAATAGACCTATGGTATAGGGCCTAGCTGATGGAGATTGTTTCCAGTGTTCCAGTAGCTCAGCAAGCAATGATGATTATGATGATGAGCCTCTTTTCAAGAAGCTCTGTGTGCTTCTCTGTGTGCTTCTCTGTATGCCTCAGAACACCTAAGATTATCAAAATTTCCTGGGGGAGCATGCCCCTAGAGCGAAGGATTGCTTGGTAGCCATGCTCTATAACATTATAATTGGATAAACATTATTAACCATTCTTAACTTCACTATGCATTGCACTCCACTGGTATGTATTCACAGAGAATGCAGCATCTGCAGCATTGCACAACAGCCACATTCGCTACTTCAGCTAATAACTTTGCCCCTCCAGATAGGAAAAGTTAAGTACAGCCGTGTAGTACAACTATTTGCATCAAAATTGAGACCATTCCATCTCTCTATTGTGGACGGTAAGAATGAGTGTTTGTTTTCAGTGGCTTCTCAGTTGGCTTCTGCATAAATGAAGGTTATCTGTTACCAACTTGAGCTCGGAAAAATAACTTGCCGACATTTCGTCTGAATGCTGCAGTCGTCATCACGGCAAAAGTGAAGAGGTGCGAACAAACGTTGCTATTTATAGCCATGCACTACTGAGGATACACATCATTGGAGGTCAAAGGTCGGTGAGGATTGCTCCTCCCTCCCTGCCTCCTCACCACAGCAGTCCAGCAACCAGGGACTTCCAGTCCTCCATCTCGGTTGAAGCGCTTCTCTGAGGGTGTCATCTGGATGTGCAGGGCCTCCTTCACCAACAGCTCCTGTCCTCTGCCATGGTCCAGCACTGTGGTCTCCTCACAGTCAATTGGATGGTGATTCTCCCATGCATGCTCCGCTACAGCTGACTTCTCCATCATCCCCCTCTCGCAGGCATCTCGGTGTTCCTTCAGTCTCGTCTCCAGTCTCCGTCTGGCCTCCCCAATGTAGACCTGGCCGCAGCTGCAGGGGATACGATATACCACATTGGATTGCTTACCAAGAGGTAATGTATCCTTGACCTTGGTCAACATTGAGCAGAGAGTCCGCCCGGACTTAAAGACTACTCTGATGTTGAACTTCCTGCAAACATGCCTAATGTCCTCACTCATCCCAGCCACATAGGGTATCACCACCAGTGGTCCCCTCTCCTCCTCCTGTTCCTCATCACGGCTGCTTGTGTTTGCTGTTTCCTGTGTGGGTGGGGCAGAAACATTAGTTTGCAGGGTAACCGTTCTGCTTGAGGACTCTAGCAAGGTGGTCAACTTCCTTCTGAAGGTTGTCCAGCGTGCTGATGATCTCTCTGGCCCTGTCGTGGAGACATCTCACCACACCTCTCTTCACGTGGGTCGGATGATGGGACTCAAAGTGGAGATACTGGTCTGTGTGTGTGGGCTTCCTGTAGACAGGGATGTCCAGGCTACCATCCTCTCTCCTCCTGAGTAGCGTGTCGAGGAACGTGAGTGTCCCGTCTTCTTCCTGCTCCACAGTGAACTTGATGGCCGGCTGGACCCTGTTGAGATGGTGTAGGAGTTCTTCGGTTGAGCCCTGTGCCGAGGAGGCAGGGAGGGAGGAGCCGGTTCAGCCCTGTGATGAGGAGGCAGGGAGGGAGGAGCAATCCTCACCGATCTTTGACCTCCAATGACGTGTATCCTCAGTAGTGCATGGCTATAAAGAGCAACGTTTGTTCGCACCTCCTCACTTTCGCCCTGATGACGACTGGAGCATTCAGGCAAAACGTCGGCAAGTTATTTTTCCGAGCTCAAGTTGGTAACAGATAACCTTCTCTTCATGAGTGTTTGTATTGGTTTGAGCGAGCTCAAGAGACCGCATGCTGCCGGGTGTTTCTGTACCAAGTGGTATAGGGAGAGTCTTTGACTATGATCAGACATGAGGGGTACATAGGTAATGTTATTGAAGAACAAACACAACTTCAGGGTTTCTCTCCGATCGGATAGAGTTGGTAAGCTGAGAGTATCGAGAAGTATTGCATAGTCAAAACTCCATGATTTAGAGCAGACCCTCAGACCAAACTTCTGCAGTGCTTGGATGTCCTTCTTAAGGTGCAGGTCCCAGACTGGACAAGCATGTGGCCTGCTTAACAATTAATAAAGTTTCACCAGGAAGTGTGAGCTGGAAAATTGATAGACGTTTCTGTAAAGTGTCCCAACAAGCTTTCTAGTTTTCTTACATATTAGGCCAACATGGTGGGACTATCAGAGCTCTGTAGAAAAGTTTAGTCCAAGGTACTTATAGTGATCAAACTTTCGGGGTTTCCTGTCTTGGGAATTGAAACAACTCATGCAAACCTCCAGTCAGAAGGATCTTTCAAATAGGTTGAAAAGCTTGGTGATACTCTTGACACCACTTGTACCTGTGGCTTTCAGTGTTCTCACTGTAATCCTATCAGGCAGGAATCATGCCTGGAAATGTCAGGCTGGAAGCCATGGAGTGGTTACCCTGGTTGCAGGAGATATCTTAGTAGCAATAGAATGGTAGATCCAATCTAGCGGAAGAAATTCAATTCATGGAATCTTTGCTGATCCAACTATACGGAAGGCTGCTGCACTAATTATTTTCGAGTGAATCCAATTTAGCGGAAGTGGAGGTACCACGAAGCGTTACAACAAAACAAAACAGGGCAGAGAGAAGCGGTTTAGTACACCAGGAAGCGTTCTTATCAAACAACACTTGTGAAATTATAGGTAAAAGCATTGTAGTGCACCCAGACGACAAATACGGACAAAAGTAGCTGACAGACCACGGACGGTCGAAGTTCCCTACTTGCACACTTCTGGGGAAGCGCCTTAGTACTGCAAGCAGTTGAAACGCTGAGGTGAGGAGGCCTCCCGCGTGGCGAGTGCTTTTCTTTGAAGACGTGCTTCGATGGATGTAATCTAGCGCAATCTAATCAAGTGGAAGCCAGATTTGAAATTATTTTTAGCAGGCACTTGTCACCCTTTACCGCAAGACTGTCAACCATCACTGCTGGAGTTAGTTAACAACTTGAGACATTAGATTAGATTAGGACTGTTATTCATACTACTATAGCCTGCCTACCTGCCCAGCATACAGCAAGGGAAAGCTCTGAAAATGGGGCTACGATTAATACGCATACCACACACCTTGTGAAAATGTACTCAAAGCCTGAGTTACAGACATCTTAAAAGACAAAATGTTAGCTCCAATAGTGTCTTCTTTAGAAAGGTTCTACTATAAGGCTTCCTGAGCCCCATCTTAGCAGTAGGACTGTGCCAGGGGGTCAATTCCACAAGTGATGTGAAGCCAGGGATAAAGAAGCAAGGAATGGGGCAAATAAGAGAAGCCCCATTGGTTATTGTAACACCAGGCCCTATATCTTTACAGGTTTGGAGACCCAGATGCCCTTGGTTCCCCTAGAGCACTGGTGATATGGGAATGCTTCGGGAATTTAGAGAATTTTCAGGTTGCTGTTATTGAGACGAGCCTGAGCAAGCCCCATACTAGTGAGTTGAACAGGGGATTTTCTCAATGTGCACGCATACGCAGTTTAAGAATGTATTTTAATGCAACTATGTGCCATGTAGGCCTATGAATAAGTAAACTTTTCACACTGAACACAAGAGGTCGAGTGTGTCGAGTGTAAGCTTTTTTGTTTCTTCTCCTTGAGATGCTGCATTCTCTGTGCATGAATACATAATTATACCAGTCGAGTGCAATGCACAGTGAAGTTAAATTAAGTTAAGAGAGGGCTAACTTAGTAATGTTTATCTTTGGAATGAAAAATGTACTTGAGTATAAGTGTGTACATGTATATGGGCTCAACAGATAAGCAAGTGTAATGATTCAACAACCATTGCAGGCTAACTACTGTCTCTCTAACTTGTCTCTGACCAAGGTGATTCTGTACTTCAACAAACTTGTTCCAGTAGTATCACAAACAGGTTGTATTCTTGGAAATACCAATCAGACATTAATCATACTGTTAGTACCACATGGCAGGAAGATCAGCCCACTCTAAGGCAATTATCAAGAAATTCTCTTCAACTGAGCCAAACCTCACCCCAAGATGCTCACAAGAGGTTAGTGCTGCAGATTTACCTTGGCTTGAACACTTAAGTTCAGTGCTACATAGGTAAAAGCTTTATTAGTAGGCTTTAGCAAAACAAAGGTCACTACTAGCTACTTACCTACAAGAGTTTTTTGCTGCAAATTTACCTGAAGTAGTCTAACCAGGCTTAGTGCTAACCCTACGCACACTACATAACTATATAGGACAAGTTCTCAGTATATACAAGAGCTAGCTTTCATGCTGTTGTCTAGTATGTAGTTACAGTCTTTGGTCTTGCCTTCTTCTCAAGAAGCTCTGCACTTCTCCATATGTCACAGAATGCATTAGAATGTGCCTCAGGACACCTAAAATTCCCAAAATTCCCTGGGGAGCATGCCTCCAGATCCCCCTAGAGTGAAGGAATGTAGGGCAGCCATGGTCCTTACTTCAGCTAATAACTTTGCCCCCCTAGATAAAAAAAAGGTTAGGTATGGGCCTGATAAGACAACCTGAGAGGAAGCTGCCCAGTTTATACACTGAAACCCCCTGTTTTGGTCCAAAAATGGTCTCAGAAACAATCTCATAGCCTCTAAATTCCAAAAAATTTTCTGGGGGGGTAAAGGTTGACAAGTGCCTGCTAAAAATAATTTCAAATCTGGCTTCCACTTGATCAGATTGCGCTAGATTACATCCATCGAAGCACGTCTTCAAAGAAAAGCACTCGCCACGCGGGAGGCCTCCTCACCTCAGCGTTTCAACTGCTTGCAGTACTAAGGCGCTTCCCCAGAAGTGGAACTTCGACCGTCCGTGGTCTGTCATCTACTTTTGTCCGTATTTGTCGTCTGGGTGCACTACAATGCTTTTACCTATAATTTCACAAGTGTTGTTTGATAAGAACGCTTCCTGGTGTACTAAACCGCTTCTCTCTGCCCTGTTTTGTTTTGTTGTAACGCTTCGTGGTACCTCCACTTCCGCTAAATTGGATTCACTCGAAAATAATTAGTGCAGCAGCCTTCCGTATAGTTGGATCAGCAAAGATTCCATGAATTGAATTTCTTCCGCTAGATTGGATCTACCATTCTATTGCTACTAAGATATCTCCTGCAACCAGGGTAACCACTCCATGGCTTCCAGCCTGACATTTCCAGGCATGATTCCTGCCTGATAGGATCACAGTGAGAACACTGAAAGCCACAGGTACAAGTGGTGTCAAGAGTATCACCAAGCTTTTCAACCTATTTGAAAGATCCTTCTGACTGGAGGTTTGCATGAGTTGTTTCAATTCCCAAGACAGGAAACCCTGAAAGTTTGATCACTATAAGTACCTTGGACTAAACTTTTCTACAGAGCTCTGATAGTCCCACCATGTTGGCCTAATATGTAAGAAAACTAGAAAGCTTGTTGGGACACTTTACAGAAACGTCTATCAATCTTTCAGCTCACACTTCCTGGTGAAACTTTATCAATTGTTAAGCAGGCCACATGCTTGTCCAGTCTGGGACCTGCACCTTAAGAAGGACATCCAAGCACTGCAGAAGTTTGGTCTGAGGGTCTGCTCTAAATCATGGAGTTTTGACTATGCAATATTTCTCAATACTCTCAGCATACCAACTCTATCCGATCGGAGAGAAACCCTGAAGTTGTGTTTGTTCTTCAATAACATTACCTATATACCCCTCCTGTCTGATCATAGTCTCTCCTATACCACTCGGTACAGAAACACCCTGCAGCATGCGGTCTCTTGAGCTCACTCAAACCAATAACTATTCTTACCGTCCACAATAGAGAGATGGTATGGTCTCAATTTTGATGCAAATAGTTGTACAGGGCCGTACTTACCTTTTCCTATCTGGAAGGGCAAAGTTATTAGCTGAAGTAGCGAATGTGGCTGCTGTGCAATGCTGCAGATGCTGCATTCTCTGTGAATACATACCAGTGGAGTGCAATACATAGTGAAGTTAAGAGATGGTTAATAATGTTTATCCAATTATAATGTTATAGAGTGAAGAATTGCATGGCTGCCAAGCAATCCTTCACTCTAGGGGCATGCTCCCCCAGGAAATTTTGATAATCTTAGGTGTTCTGAGGCATACAGAGAAACACACAGAGCTTCTTGAGAAGAGGCTCATCATCATAATCATCATTGCTTGCTGAGCTACTGGAACACTGGAAACAATCTCCATCAGCTAGGGCCTATACCATAGGTCTATTATTTATGCCTGTACTGAGGAATGCACAAACACATGACCACATAGCTGACTGGTCGTGTGATAGTACCCATTATTAGGATTTGAAAGCCACTGCCTAGTCAGTCAACAGTCCAGATGCAATCAACCACAGAATGGATCGCTTTCAGTATTGCGCACGGAGCACGCATACTAGAAGCGATGTGCGTTGGGGTTGGTGGATCTGGTGGAAAGCACGGTCAGTAAGTGAGGAATTGATTAAGTCAAGTTCTCTGGGGGGGGGGGGGGGGGGGGGGGGCAACTGCCCACCTTCCCCTATAATAGGCACGGCCTTGCTGTAACTCTTCCACTTCTTTCAAATGTGCAATACTGTATTGTTAATTAATAAGTACCGTATTGTCCCGGGCAAGCACCCATTCCTGTGCAAGCGCCCACCCCCCAATTTTGACCATTTTGTGTGTTTTTTTTAACGTCCTCCGTGTAGCCACCCACCGTGCTAAATTCTTGCGTTGTGAATAGAAAGTAGGTCCGCTGAGCTCACATACTTAGCTGTGATTGTTCTGATGTGCTTCAGGTGCCACAACTGTAAATACTGTGAAATACGGAATGGAAATATATTGGGGGGGGGGGGGGGGGGGGGTACTGGGAGGCCTTTTCATGTGCAATGACATCAGGTAGACAGAGGGTTGACATAATCAAATCTCCCAAGCCTTCCCACATCTAGCTACTGAAAGTGGTGAAGACCTGCATGGGTACAAGAGTTACAAGGCTATTTGCTTCCCATTGTTCTACGTCAGGCAGAATTAAGCTATGTAAGCACATATGGCAGGAAGAGGCAGCTGCCCACTTCCTCTTACAACTACAATACACTGACAACACTCAGAACATCTGTGAGGCAATCAACTTAATGAGCATGGAAGTTCCTTACTGCAACTTTGAAGTGCATTTGTAATGACTCCTTCACAGATGTTCTCAGGGGGTTTCAGTGTATTGTGGTTGTAAATAAACTTTGTCACCTTCCTCTCACGTTGCCTTATGCAATTAGTTGATTGTTTCTGCAGACTATACAGTCTGATTGGTATTTCCAAGAATGACAGCTGTTTGTGATACTACCAGGGAACATATTGGTTGTTTGCACAGAGTGGTTACCCTGGTTACAGACAAGGTAGTGGTTATTTTGGGAATTGGGGCAAGCCTGGGTAAGCTGGGTGTTGAATCTTGCAAACAGGATTAGAGTAGTATTTTTAACATGAAAATTTCCAGTATTGACGTCCTTTATACTTACGGCAGAAAGTATTTTGTCATGATATCACACATGATTGATTTAGCTAGAGCATGGCAATGTGAAGATCTGGCAACAAAGTTTGCAATGTGACATTCTAGCAAGACACTTCCAGGTAAGATTATTCCCCAGACCCTTTCTTGCCCAGTCAGAAGGGTCTGTAGCCCAGACTATTTCATGCAAAGGGGCATGGCAGCTTTTGTGGTCGGCGGTTAAAAGTCTTTGGTCACCACTGGGTAGGTCTTTCTTCCCTTTTTACATGAATGGCTGGGGCTCAAGTTTGGTCTGTTAGCTAGCTAACTAGCCATTCCAAAACCACTGCTTTCCAGATAATGCTGTCTGGAAATTGGCAGGTCCTTCTATCTTTACACTGCGTAAATATCACACTGTGGTGCAACATTCACTGTTGCAGTGATCATAGTTAGAATGTTGCCTGCAGATGTGTGCTATAGCTTAGAAGTTTTGCTCCTCATGCTTCACTGAATTCCAGGTAACCATGTGTGCTTGCATAGCTTAATTCTGCCTGGGATTTCAGTGTATTGTGGCAATAAGATAAACTGGGCAGCTTCCTCTCAGGTTGTCTTATCAGGCCCATACCTAACCTTTTTTATCTAGGGGGGCAAAGTTGTTAGCTGAATTAGGGAACATGGCTGCCCTACACTGTAGGGGGGTCTGGAGGCATGCTCACCAGGGAATTTTGGTGTTCTGAGGCACATTCTAATGCATTCTGTGGCATACAGAGAAGTGCAGAGCAAGACCAACTGCATACTAGACAACAGCATGAAAGCTAGCTCTTGTATATACTGAGAACTTGTCCTATAGTTACGTACTGTGTGTAGGGTAAGCACTAAGCCTGGTTAGACTACATACTTCAGGTAAATTTGCAGCAAAAACTCTTGTAGCTACTGAGCAGCTAGCAGTGAACTTTGTTTTGCTAAAGCCTACTTTTACCTATGTAGCACTGAACTTAAGTGTTCAAGCCAAGGTAAATCTGCAGCACTAACCTCTTGTGAGCATCTTGGGGTGCGGTTTGGCTCAGTTGAAGAGAACTTCTTGATAATTGCCTTAGAGTGGGCTGATCTTCCTGCCATGTGGTACTAACAGTATGATTAATGTCTGATTGGTATTTCCAAGAATACAACCTGTTTGTGATACCACTGGAACAAGTGAAGTACGGAATCACCTTGGTCAGAGACAAGTTAGAGAGACAGTGGTTAGCCTGCAATGGTCGTTGAATCATTACACTTGCTTATCTGTTGACATGTACACACTTATACTCAAGTACATTTTTCATTCCATAGATAAACATTATTAATATTAACCCTCTCTTAACTTAATTTAACTTCACTGTGCATTGCACTCCACTGGAATGTATTCATGTACAGAGAATGCAGCATCTCAAGGAGAAGGAAAAAAAACTTACATTGAAACACTCGACCTCTTGTGATAGCTGTATGGTGATGTCAATAGTAGCATTCAGTGTGAAAATTTTACATATTCATAGAGGCCTACATGGCACATAGTTGCATTAAAATACATTCTTAAACTGCGTATGCGTGCACATTGAGAAAATCCCCTGTTCAACTCACTAGTATGGGGCTTGCTCAGGCTCGTCTCAATAACAGCAACCTGAAAATTCTCTAAATTCCCGAAGCATTCCCATATCACCAGTGCTCTAGGGGAACCAAGGGCATCTGGGTCTCCAAACCTGTAAAGATATAGTGCTACAATAACCAATGGGGCTTCTCTTATTGGAGCTAACATTTTGTCTTTTAAGATGTCTGTAACTCAGGCTTTCAGTACATTTTCACAAGGTGTGTGGTATGCGTATTAATCATAGCCCCATTTTCAGAGCTTTCCCTTGCTGTATGCTGGGCGGGAAGGCAGGCTAGTATTATGAATAACAGTCCTAATGTAATCTAATGTCTCAAGTTGTTAACTAACTCCAGCAGCGATGGTTGACAGTCTTGCGGTAAAGGTTGACAAGTGCCTGCTAAAAATAATTTCAAATCTGGCCTCCATTTGATTAGATTTCTAAGAACCGAGTTCCTTGCGCTAGATTACATCCATCGAAGCACGTCTTCAAAGAAAAGCATTCGCCACGCGGGAGGCCTCCTCACTTCAGCGTTTCAACTGCTTGCAGTACTAAGGCGCTTCCCCAGAAGTGGAACTTCGACCGTCCGTGGTCTGTCATCTACTTTTGTCCGTATTTGTCGTCTGGGTGCACTACAATGCTTTTACCTATAAGTTCACAAGTGTTGTTTGATAAGAACGCTTCCTGGTGTACTAAACCGCTTCTCTCTGCCCATGGCTTCGCTGTTTTGTGTTGTTGTAACGCTTCGCGGTACATACACTTCCGCTAAATTGGATTCACTCGAAAATAATTAGTGCAGCAGCCTTCCGTATAGTTGGATCAGCCAAGAATTGAATTTCTTCGCTAGATTGCCTGTATTGCTACTAAGCTACAATTCCATACATGGGTGCTTCGACCAATCTTCCAGGAAAATCAAAAATGCTGAGAATGCGCAACACGTTCAGGACTATAAAAAGTCGAGTCAAGTCAGTAGTACACACAACCAGATCACATTATTCAAGCAGCTATAACGTTGCAAGAATTCATCTGTCTCCATCGGTCAGCGACTTGCTACATCATGGCTACGCAACCACCCGCAGGAAACTATTCTGGGAAACCAACGGAGCTATACTACCGTTTTATGACACCAGCATTTCTGGGGAATAACGCCAATTGGGACTGCGATTTTGAAGTGAAACAAGACCTCCAACTGATTATCAAACCAGATAATAACGACTACGAGCGTATTTTCTCACTCAGTTTGCTCGACGGAAAAACACCACAGCTGAAGAGTAATTCGGATCTAACCGTGAAGATCAGAGTTGGACTGGAATACACTGGTGGGACGCCGCCTGATCCCATATCCTTTACGATCAGCGACAAAAGGAAGGCTTTCGGGTACCAATTTTTAGATCGTACTACATACCATCAAAATGGCCCCTACTACCCAATTCACGGAAATTCGGGTCACTACGACTTTAACCCACCGACTATACACACAGACAAGAAACAGCCATGCAAAGAGACGGAATGGCCTCGCGTCTTCGAAATGAGGCTGAAACCTGTCACTTATTCACAGCGCGGCAGTCCCTTTGGGTTTGGCAGTTGCTACTGCGCCATTGATGGAGGCCATATGATTTCATGTGACTTTCCAGAGCTGGATCCTAGCCGAGGTCTTTGGCTAGAGGCTTACCGCGGAGACGATAAAGAGCACTACATCATCAATTACGTGGAGGTGACAATCACAGAGACGCAGCCGTAACTTCTGCAAACGTGGGACAACTGATTTAGTAGCTATGTACACACGCTATAGCTGTATAAGTATTGTTGTACTAGACCTAAACTGTACTTTTTTTGATTTTGCTTGTCTATGTAGTATATGCATATGAAAGTATGAAAAAATTTCACCCTGTTATTAAACCACAATCCAGGACACATACCATACATACAGACTGACACTCTTTAAGCCTGTACTCATAACTTATCTGGATTGGAAAATGTTACTTTTTGTTTGAACTCGTTACCCATATGATTTCATGTGACTTTAGTGGCAATAGAATGATAGATCCAATCTATAGCGGAAGAAATTCAATTCTTGGAATCTTTGCTGATCCAATGATGCGGAAGGCTGCATGCTGCACTAATTATTTCACGGCACTCATACTACTAGCCTGCCTTCCCGCCCAGCATACATCAAGGGAAAGCTCTGAAAATTGGGCTATGTGGTACTCAACAGCCCGATTACGCATACCACACACCTTCTGGAAATGTACTGAAAGTCTGAGTTACAGACACCTTAAAAGACAACTTAAAATGTTAGCTCCAATAGTGTCTGCCTTAGAAGGGTTCCACTATAAGGCTTCCTGAGCCCCATCTTAACAGTAGGACTGTGCCAGGGGGTCAATTCTACAAGTGATGTGAAGCCCAGGGATAAAGAAGTGGGGAAGTGGTCAACACTGGGCCCTATATCTTTACAGGTTTGGAGACCCAGATGCCCTGGGTTCCCCTAGATATGGGAATGCTTCAGGACTTTAGGGAACGTTTCTGTTATTGAGACGAGCCTGAGCAAGCCCCATAGTAGTGAGTTGAACAGGGGATTTTCTCTATGTATTTGCATGTGCAGGCATACATAGTTTAAGAATGAAATTTAATGCAACTATATGTGCCATGTATGCCTATGAATAAGTAAAAAAATTTCGCACTGAATGCTACTATTGACATCACGATACAGCTATCACAAGAGGTCAAGTGTAAGCTTTTTATTTTCTTCTCCTTGAGATGCTGCATTCTCTGTGCACGAATACATTCCAGTGGAGTGCAATGCACAGCAAAGTTAAGAGAGGGTTATCTTTGGAATGAAAATGTACTTGAGTATAAGTGTGTACATGTGTATATTGACTCAACAGATATGCAAGTGTGATGATTCAACATCCATTTGGAGGCTAACTACAGTCTCTCTAACTTGTCTCTGACCAAGGTGATTCCGTACTTCAATTAACAAACTTGTTCCAATAATATCATAGACAGGTTGTATTCTTGGAAATACCAATCAGACATTAATCATACTGTTAGTATCACATGGCAGGAAGATCAGCCCACTCTAAGGCAATTATCAAGAAATTCTCTTCAACTGAGCCAAACCCCACCCCAAGATGCTCACAAGAGGTTAGTGCTGCAGATTTACCTTGGCTTGAACACTTAAGTTCAGTGCTACATAGGTAAAAGTAGGCTTTAGCAAAACAAAGTTCACTGCTAGCTGCTTAGCTACAAGAGTTTTTTGCTGCAAATTTACCTGAAGTACGTAGTCTAACCAGGCTTAGTGCTTACCCTACGCACACTACATAACTATAGGACAAGTTCTCAGTATATACAAGAGCTAGCTTTCATTCTACAGTCTAGTATGTAGTTACAGTCTTTGGTTTTGCCTTCTTCTCAGGAAGCTCTGCACTTCTCTGTATGTCACAGAATGCATTAGAATGTGCCTCAGGACACCTAAAATTCCTAAAATTCCCTGGGGAGCATGCCTCCAGATCCCCCTAGAGTGAAGGAATGTAGGACAGCCATGTTCCTTACTTCAGCTAATAACTTTGCTCCCCTAGATAAAGGTTAGGTATGGGCCTGATAAGTCAACCTGAGAGGAAGCTGCCCAGTTTATGTTACAACCATAATACACTGACAGCCCTCAGAACATCTGTGAAGGAGTCATTACAGATGCACTTCAAAGTTGCAGTAAGGAACTTCCATGCTCATTAATGCAAGCAGGTGACTCCCTCACAGATGTTCTGAGTGTTGTCAGTGTATTGTAGTTGTAAGAGCAAGTGGGCAGCTGCCTCTTTCTGCCATATGATACTAGCATGATACTAGCTATTAGTCTGATTGATATTTCCAAGAAATTCGATGTAAGGAAGATCAGCTTCCTCTAATCCTAAACAAATTTCTCTTGAACTCATGACTATGATATCTCCTGCAACCAGGGTAACCACTCCATGGCTTCCAGCCTGACATTTCCAGGCATGATTCCTGTCTGATGGGATCACAGTGAGAACACTGAAAGCCACAGGTACAAGTGGTGTCAAGAGTATCACCAAGCTTTTCAACCTATTTTAAAGACTTCCTTCTGACTGGAGGTTTGCATGAGTTATTTCAATTCCCGAGACAGGAAACCCTAAAAGTTCTTGCTAGCGTTGCTCACTATAAGTACCTTGGACTAAACTTTTCTATAGAGCTCTAATAGTCCCACCATGTTGGCCTAATATGTAAGAAAACTAGAAAGCTTGTTGGGACACTTTACAGAAACGTCTATCAATCTTTCAGCTCACACATCCTGGTGAAACTTTATAAATCGTTAACCAGGCCACACATGGAGTATGCTTGTCCAGTCCGGGACCTGCACCTTAAGAAGGACAACGAAACACTGCAGAAGTTTGGTCTGAGGGTCTGCTCTAAATCATGGAGTTTTGACTATGCAATAGTTCTCGATACTCTCAGCATACCAACTCTATCCGATCGGAGAGAAACCCTGAAGTTGTGTTTGTTCTTCAATAACATTACCTATATACCCCTCCTGTCTGATCATAGTCTCTCCTATACCACTCGGTACAGAAACACCCTGCAGCATGCGGTCTCTTGAGCTTGCTCAAACCAATACAAACACTCATTCTTACTGTCCACAATAGAGAGATTATTATTATTATTTATTATTCCCATTGTTTCTGAGTTTGATGTCAGGCAGAATTAAGCTAAGTAAGCACATATGGCAGGAAGAGGCAGCTGCCCACTTCCTCTTACAACTACAATACACTGACAACCCTCAGAGCATCTGTGAGGGAATCACCTGCTTGCATTAATGAGCATGGAAGTTCCTTACTGCAACTTTGAAGTGCATTTGTATTGACCCCTTCACAGATGTTGGGAGGGTTGTCAGTGTATTGTGGTTGTAAGATAAACTGTGGCACCTTCCTCTCAGGTTGCCTTATGCAAATAGTTGATTGTTTCTGGAGACTACACGTCTGATTGGTATTTCCAAGAATGACAGCTGTTTGTGATACTACCAGGGAACATATTGGTTGTTTCAAGCACAGACTGGTTACCCTGGTTACAGACAAGCTCCTATCTAGATACTTACCTCTATGTTGGTTGGTGACACTTATGGACTTGCTAGAGTTGCTCACTATAAGTACCTTGGACTAAACATTTCTACAGAGCTCTGATAGTCCCACCATGTTGGCCTAATATGTAAGGAAACTAGAAAGCTTGTTGGGACACTTTACAGAAACGTCTATCAATTTTCCACTAAGGGAGATGTAAATCAAGCTATATAGTGTCCTTGTTTATCACACTACACCCACCACCATGACCTTTTCTTGGCCAGTTGTCAGAAGTTAAAAATATCTGCCAATTAAATTTGGCAGTAGGTACTATCACAATATGAGTAACTTATATAGCTACAGAATATTTAGTGCTATTGTACATGTGTATTGTATAATTCTGTTGTACAGAGACTGCTGATTACCAACTTTGTAGCTACGTGCATAGCATCATGTGATCCTGAGTGCCTTGTACAGAACAATCGCTAACAAGATGCATTATGCAATCATCTGAAGATTGATGACCTCTTGAGTATCATGTGGAACATTGTACTGGTAGTGTCTATCACATGTCTTATATATATACACAATACTTGGTGCTGAAGAATATATCTCTTGTTTGCTGTAATATAAGCTGGAATAGCAAGTGACATAGTTATAGATTGGCTGTATCAGCTAGAAAGAAGTAGAGAAGTGAACTTGAGACACAATGCTGATCACTGCAGCAATAGCATAGGGGCTTCTACTTGCATCTATGAAAGGCCAACAGATGATTGAAGCTGCAACTGGCTGTGGTCGGTCAGGCCACATGCCTGGACCAGGAGGCAGTGGGCCGTGGCCCTCAAGCTCTCCAGTCAGTAGCCAAACATGCCCAGTAACCCCCAGGTACCCCGCATGCACGTGCAAACCGGAAATTTTATTTTGAAGCCATATGGGAGAGTCTGTTTGAGCTACACTCATGAAGAGTTCACTACTTTGTCTCAAATGATTACCAGGAGTTTCTATACAAAGAGAATGAGTACACAAGTGAGCAATTAAGTTCCTATAGCTGTTCCATGACTGTATCTACATTTAAAATTCACTGCAACCCCTTGAATGATAGTGCAGGTAAAACCTACTCCAAGCAGTGTGCTCTATTTCATATCTTTGTTATGAAGACTCCAAAAGACTGGCATAAATCTTCTTCTTCTATGTTAGGATGACCATCATTCTCGGAAGTGTGAGCCAAGCTTCAAGGTAGGGAGCCCAATGTGACATCTGACATGAAAACTCTATAAGACAGGCAATGATCTGGACCTTTATCAGAAGTATAGACCAAGCTTCAAATCAGGGGCCTAATACATTGGGGGAGGTTTGACGGTACACAAGTACACAAATTCACATTAGACCAGGTCTTAGCTGTAGCATGCGTGTCAAACTAAATCATCAACAATCATAACAAAAGTATTGTTCGTGATGATACCATTATAAGAGGGTAAGCAAACGTTTCATCAAAATTTGACACATTAGGAAAACCTATTTTCTATTGTGTACCATGAGGACAGTGTCCCTAGTTTTGGACACAACAGCCAGCACTGAACTGTGCATTGCCTGACCAATCGACTTTCCATGCTTCCATCTCATAGTTCCAATGTAGTTCAACAGCAGGTGCAGGAGCTTGGTACCGCACAACACTTCGTCTCCCGTTTACTGGCCAGAGCCACTGCCCAGTATTGTCAAACAACCTCCACCAATTCTCACACCAACCTTGTTGGGCATTTACTTTGCACCCTTGGTTGGTGCCTCCTTGTTGACCAGCTTTAGCACCACCCCACGTATTGGCCTGACAGTTTGGTAGAAAGAGAGCACAGTATGGTGTGCTGTCACCACAAGGTGGATCACTGTTGTCTGGTCTTTGTGCTGGTCTTGCACCAAGAGTTGCCGTCTTTCTTGAGAGCCCACCGACAACACAAACAACATTCATGGAGGTCCTACTCCCTTTACTCCAGCTGGATAGTATCCCCAAGTCCAAGCTGCAGCACCACCAGGCTGGGGTTGCATCCAGGCTAAAGATTTGTCCAGACCCCCATTAGGTTTCACACAGTCAAATTCTGGTCTGGATCCATCTGTATTGAATGATGAATCTTTAACAATCTGCCAGTTTTTGGCTGCACTACTCCACTGATACGATGCCACATAGTTTACAATCAATTGGCCACAGTGCACGTGAATCCACTGGATACCGAACTACCAACATCATGCGTAAGCACTCCCGTTCCAAACGGCGCTGTTGTTAGAGTCGCTTCCTCCATTGTAGTGAGCTAAAGAGTGGTAAATACTGAGCTAGTGCGAGGTGTTACTGCTCATGAACGCTATTATCTGGTACTACGGACGATAACACAATCACATTTGTACGCAGTCTCGTCTTACCATACCTGGTACTATATCCTAGCCTTGTGTTCCTCTGATACAGCAAGATTCATCCAATACAGGCACCGCTCTAGCCTGCCGCTAGGTGTAAATAATTCGTTGCTGGGGGGCGTGGCTAGCGCGATCCTGCATTGATCGATTGAAGTGACCACGCCCCCGTTTCAATCACCCTTGCAGTAACCACGCCCTTTATAAATCACCCTACTAAGGTAGCAAGGTGTGGACAATTTTATGGGATGTAGGTAAGCTAATTTTGGGTTATTGGAGCATAGATAATAGAACAGACGATTATTATAATACAGAAACCGTGAATGTTGGTACCTAAGAACACCACACAATTAACTCTCATATCAGCTAGTGAATCACATAGATCTGGTCTATAGTCTCTTGCCTAGACCCCATTTGGAATTTTCCGAAAGGGGTGTGGGCATGAGACTAAGATGCAGTCATGTATGATTTATGCCACTACATTATTGTCCATGATATTGGCTCTGTGGTATGTATGAATTCATGACAGTGAAAAGTATGCATCCACAAAATTGAAGTACATATATGAACAGACTAAAATACAGAGGCTTGATGTTACTTTTTTCTGGTAACGACAGTAGGGGCTCATGAATGATGTCTTATTGAAATGAGATCTATTGAGAAATAAATCCATTTCAAATCCCAGCTGGATACCGGATTTTTTTCCCGTGGATTTATTTCTCACTCTCTCAACAAAACATCATCAGGCTAAAATACAGCCATTGGAACTGTATCACCTACTGCATAAAACATTTCTTAGCATGAAAATTTTACAGTATACTAAATTTAAACTGTCAGTTATCTCCCTCGATAGGAAATATAATGTAAATAGCTACACAGTTCATCTTCTTCAAATTTGAAATATTTGCAGTTTATCCCCACTCTGGTCCCCTGCATATAACCTTCCCTTTTTGTGTTCCAAGGAAGTAGTAATTTCTACTTGCAACCTATAAACCAGCCTTCGTCACTGTTACATGTCAATCGATCCCATTTCACCAATAAAAGACCAACCAGTTTGGTTCCATTCAGTTGCCAATAACTGTCCACTTTTCCAGCATTGACTGTCCGTACACATTCCAAGAATTTAGTCAATTTCACCAGTATTTCCTGCTGCCCAGCAATTGCCATTGCCATAGGCACACTCATCATTAGGCTACAGAATAGTTGGTCCTTTGTCCAAGGTGACCTGGCATGTACCACACCATGTCCTACACTCGTTCTATGGACAACACAAACAGCATTCCTGGAGGCCCTTTAATCCAGAAGGATAGTACCCCCAAGTCCAAACTACCAACTACCATTGACCATGCACAGTGTCTCTGGAGAAACTGTCTGAAATGCAGACCTAAAATTCACTCAGTCTTGTACTTCATAAAACAGAAGAATTGTCTGGGTAGTATTTAATTTGTTAGGGTTTGGAATATTGTGTTGCATAATTGGGGCGAGCGTGAGCGAGCCCCACACTAGCGAGTTGGCTGGTGGATTCTCGATATGTATGGTACGTACGTGATTCCGTATATCTCTATTTAAGCGGCGCCCTGCCCCGGGTCTGGGCATGAGATCAACTGGCATGGGTAAGAGGTCAAGAGCGTATTTCTTGTTGCACGTGGCACATTAATGAGCTAAACTGTAAAATTATGAGATCAACTGCTACGAGGCCTGGGTGCGAGGCATAGGTAAGAGGTCAAGAGCATATTTCTTGTTGCACGTGGCACATTAATGAGCTAAACTGTAAAACTATGGATAGACAAGAGAGATTGAGGCGAAGAAGAGAATATGAGAGAGCTTGACGCTCTGCAGAAACAGCAGAACAGAAAGAACTTCGCTTGTCAAGGCGCAGGGAAGCTGACAGGGCTAGGCGTGCTGCTACATAACAGTCAATGCTGTAGTGCATCGCTTGCTCACGCTCGCCCCACAATGTTCTACATTCCCCCTAGTAGTGCCAGGTTTGTATTACAGTACAGCCTACAGGTATGCATTGCCTCTTACATAAATGTATGTCCTACATGTATTTGTGTTGCTTCTCACAGGTGGTGTACGTAGCTAGCTATGCACTGAAGAGGTCACATAAGCCAATGCATGGCAGGGTCTGCTGATCAACAAATAAGGTTAACCTTGAACTATCCAGCTAAGCAAAGCTAAGAACAGTGAATTATCAGCTGCACATACAGTAGTGTTTCTTTAAACTAAAATAGCAATTGTTCTACTATATATAATGCCATATAGGCCCATTGCTACATGTACATATAGCTACTAGTATGTAGCAGTAGTTCAGTGAACCACTTTTAATAAGGCATAGGCAAAGCATACAGACTTTCAACTGAACATCTCTGCTTGAGAGCCTTCAGCAGCTACTTAACTGGCACAACTGAGTTGAAACTGCAGTGTTAGTTAAACGTTACTCATATTCCTTCTTCACCTCCTCCTTTCTCTCAATCTTCTCCTCCTCCACCTCCCCCTTTTCCCCCTCTCCTCAGAGCTGCAGCCCTCCGTGAGGTGTGGGCCACAACTATTCTACATGGGCCGAAGAAAACGACATGCCCATTACTGCAACAGTCAGTTTGTAACTACACTATGTGCTCCACTGGGGCTTTAAGTGTTTTGAAATACATTACCAGGGAATACATTTCTAGCCACATGTACATGTAAACATAGCATGCAGGAAATTTGAAGATAATTTTGCCAGCATTTACATGGAACTGTATCTCCATAGCAGGAAATAATTGCATCTGTGAACATGATTGTTAACTTTTAATTGCTAGCATTTATCTCTGTTTAGAAGTTTGCTGGGGCAAAAGATAAAGACCAGCATGTAACTAATGCACTACTAAGGCAAAGGTTGGTGAAGATTACTCTCAGGTTATGACTCACGAACAATCCTCAACTTGAAACCTGACCAACCAGTCCATGCAGTGGTAGCTACCAGCCCTGTTCTACCTGCAGACAATGGGAAAGCACAATCGTGGTGATGATGAGATGCAACTTTGTAGGATATTTTGGGGACAGGCACTGCAGAAGCTAAAGGGGAATCCAACAACAACGGAGAGCAGTGTTAGTTGTAAAATTTAAGGGGTTAGAAAAGAAAAGGGAGAGCATGCACTATTGAGAAGCGGGAGACCTATACAGGAAGCCAACTCCCTATGATTTAGCTACAGTCTCCCCAAGATTCACACATGTGAAGTTGATATTAAATTCATATCCTGCCAACTTAATTCATTTCCAGTGGTTCTGCAACACCTATACAGGCTGGAAGCAGACACCAGCAGCCATGAAGAGGCCAGGAGAGAGAGATCAGGCCACCTGTGTAGCCTCGTCCCCAGGCCCGTTCGAAAAATCGGCCTGGTATCTACTGTTTGCGCATGCGCCTAATTTCCCGACATTCCGGGAATTCCGGATAATACCGTGTTACCTCCGTGTGCCGTGATGTCAGGTACGTGTATTTTGCCGTATATTAATCGTACACTGCTGACAATTGCTATTTGTGTGCAAGGCCTGGATTCTGCTGTGTTGCATGCCTTCCTGCGACTTTGAGGCGAAGCGACGGCGCTAAAACACGAAAAGAAAGCATCTATGAACCATTTATGCTGGCTGCTTATGGGTTTTGGCAAGTTATAATGAGGGTCCTGCATCGACAGCGCAGTTCAAGCGATAAGCGCTGGGGGTCAGAAGGCCTGGGCAAAGGGCTAGGAGAGCAGCGCTCACCTCTTTAGTGATATAATATGAAGCTGATATATAAAAAACTTCATAGCTCGTAACCGCATGATATTGGCCGTCATTTGACACACCCTTGCATAATTTCACGTGAGCTTTACGCACTAATTAAGCGCATGCGCGCGAACAGTGGATACCAGGCCCTTTTCTCCGATTTTTCGAATGGGCCTGGGGACGAGATTAGCCACCTGTGGTGATCCCCTACATGGCTCGGACAAGTGAGGACATCAGGTACGTTTCCAGGAAGTTTAACATCAGAATATAGTCTTCAGACCCATGCAGGGACACTCTTCATGCTCAATGTTGACAGGGTACCAATATTTAAGTAAAACTTGCAGCATCAGAGCAAAAAAATTAAAAAGCCAGTTCATCTCTCAAGCCATATACACACACTAGTAGGATTTAGCTACGCATTTTACATCTTACAATACACGATATAAAAGTGTAGGAACCTTATTGCATCGTACAATGTACAATTTACCAGAAGGGTTGAACAGTAGCATGACCTGCTAATAAATATACCAATATGCGACCGAATTGGTTTTATAATCCAATTTACATACAGCACTTAAGCTAGGATACATCTTGATAGGCCCATATTTTTAAACCGGCAATGTAAACACTCTTGGAAGTTTGTTAGTTTCACTCTCAGTAGAATGGTGTCATTTAACATCATCAGCTGCTCTGCACTTTTGTGGTCAATGAATTGATCTTTACTGATGGTACACTTGTACTGGACCTGGAGATCTTCTTTTGAAAGCAGATAGTTAAAAAAGTACAAGGAACACAAGTCATCTTCTAGTGAAAATTCTATCTTCTGAGCTTGTGCTTCCTTACATTGTGCCATCATTTGTATGGATATCTCAAACTTTACATGTTTCAGTGCATTGGGTAATTCTGAATCAACTGCCATTTTCTTCTTCAATCTCAATTCCTCATCATGTTCTCCTCTCATCTGCAGCAGTTCAACTGACATGTGTGTACCCGCACCAGCACCCTTCCCATTAGCGTAGACTGCAAGACATAACTTGTAGCCATCCTCACAAAAGAATGCTGGACTGTGCCATGCCTTGCCAGTTTGTTTGTACAGTGAGAAGTTGGTCATGTGAAAAGTCACTTCATCTCCATCGACTTTCAGCTGCATGCACTTAGGTTCACCCTTTGTTGCCTCCAGTTCCTCTCTGGTTTCTAGCAGCTTCAAGGTAGTGTTATTTAACTTCTCACGATCTTTTTGCAGCTTATTTTGACACTCACTCAGGTCTTTCCTTGTCTTCTGAAATGCTCCCAGTAGTATTAACACATGATTTTGTTGATTTCCTGACATGTGCGCATCAAACTCCCTACGCACAACTCTGACAGTGCACCCTGCTTCTTGAAATGGACATTCCACTGGTTCTAGTTCACATATGCTGCGGTGGTTGTCCATGGCAGCTCTTTGTATGCCAGTTGTGCCACAGTTATTGGGACAAGGCAGTGGGTAGTTGGGACATTCAATGTAGTGCTGGGTTGTGATTGTCTGGTATGTGTTTTCATACTGGCAATACTGGCATTGGATTTTGCGTAGGGGACACTGCTCTACCAAGTGAGCTTCTAGCTCTTCGCGTTTCATCTGTGCCCCACACTTGTTCTTGCACTGTACCTCTACATATCCACAGCCTTTGTCAGAATTGAGGTGGGCTTGTAAACTGCCGAGCTCTCCCAACCACTGACAACCCACTCCTTGTTTGGTGCATCGAATTTCAAGCTCATCGATTTCACGTTTCAGTGGTTTATTGAGTATGTGGATGAAGTTGTCATGGCGACAGTGCGGACATGTTGTCTTCTGCTTTTTGAACCACTGCTTGAGGCAAGACTCACAGAGATTCTGTCCACAGCATTCAGTGAGGTGAGGGTCACAAAGAACTTTGGTGCAGATAGTGCACTGCAGTCTATCAGGTGCAGGTTTGGTGAAGGTGAAGTCATAGCCACCATAC
This sequence comes from Agelas oroides, assembly GCA_949130485.1. Classification (NCBI taxonomy): domain Eukaryota; kingdom Metazoa; phylum Porifera; class Demospongiae; order Agelasida; family Agelasidae; genus Agelas; species Agelas oroides. The sequence goes on along the minus strand of OX422187.1, from coordinate 9,836,195 downwards.
TCAGCCTGCTGAGGGACAGTTTCATGAGTCGTTGCGACCCTTTGGCCACTACGCCCTATCTGGTTGTGGACGGTTCCATGAGTCATTGCGACCCTTCGGATACCATGCTCCATCTGGTTGTGGACAGTTCCATGAGTCGTTGCGACCCTTCGGATACCATGCTCCATCTGGTTGTGGACAGTTCCATGAGTCGTTGCGACCCTTCGGATACCATGCTCCATCTGGTCGGGGACAGTTTCATGAGTCATTGCGACCCTACGGCTACCATGCTCCATCTGGTTGTGGACAGTTCTATGAGTCATTGCAACCCTTCGGCCACTACGCTCCATCTGGTCGGGGACAGTTCCATGAGTCATTGCGACCCTTCGGCTACCATGCTCCATCTGGTCGGGGACAGTTTCATGAGTCATTGCGACCCTTCGGCCACTACACTCCATCTGGTTGGAGGCAGTTTCATGAGTCATTGCGACCCTTCGGCCACTACGCTCCATCTGGTTGGGGACAGTTCCATGAGTCATTGCGACCCTTCGGCCACTACGCTCCATCTGGTTGTGGACAGTTCCATGAGTCGTTGCGACCCTTCGGATACCATGCTCCATCTGGTCGGGGACAGTTCCATGAGTCATTGCGACCCTTCGGCTACCATGCTCCATCTGGTTGGGGACAGTTTCATGAGTCATTGCGACCCTTTGGCCACTACGCTCCATCTGGTCAGAGACAACTCTTTGCATTTTGTGAAGCTAAATAGTAGAATCAAACAGTTGAGATATCATTTCCAAAATCTGCTTCCTAGCTCTTCACTACCACAAAGTCATCCTTCTAACATTGGCCACTATGGTGTTGCTACACAATAGTGTACCATATGCTGACCCATATACCCCCATGGGACCTTAAAAATTGCCAAATCAACCATACCAAGGCTTTGATGACAAAAGTAGACGTGACTTACAATTTACAGTACTAGACTAAGTTCTTGCAATTTTACTGAAATATCCAATGAACTACATCTGGCCTAGATGTTATATGGCTGTTATAGTATTCCTCACCAAGTTCTTTCACTAAACAACTGTAGCTTGGTCTAAAGAGAAGAACCATCAGAGAAATATGGCGTTCTTTATCCTGTCAGATCTAGTAAAGGAAGTTGGTGAGTGTAGTAAGGCTTTGGAATGCTGTGAATATGCTTAACTGATTAGCTGATTGAGTAAGGTATGCTCATCCAGCTGTGCCCAATCTCATTCCCAGCGTCAATCCAACACCGGCAATTACAACTTACATGTACAGTACACAGTGGCCTGAGAACTGGATCAGGCCGGCTGTGCCTCATTTCCAGGCCACTCCTGTGTGGGTCAGAGAAAAGGGAGCCTGATGCGCATGATTTGGTTAGGCTCAGTTACTTCTGGATATGTGGAAACTTCTTACAGATCTACTTTGTTATACTAACTTTGTGAGTAGGTCTGACTGAAAGATAACTGATCACATGGGGCCTACAGTGACTACTCCTACTTAGGTGTTATAAATGTAGTTGACGTGATCTGACAACTGCAGAGCAGACGAGTAGGGAAATGTCCTATTAAAGCATTGATTTTAGTGTCACCAACAGCCATGCAAAAACTGTTTTCAACAAATTTTATTGGCTTGCACACGAAGGTAAAAAAGTTGCCAAATTTGAATGTGTATATGGGCGTACATTCAAAGCAGTACATGAACATACCCATATCAACATAGATCTATCAAAATTTATATCTTTCAAATAGATAATGATCTCTAACAAGCTGTAACCAAAGTATCTTATCTAACTGTCATGCAAAATATTCTTAACACATAAATATTTTGATTCCTGATCATAAAACATTAGTAGATTAACAGCTAGGAGGTCATTAGGAAGTCTTATAGCCAAGCCAAAGAAAAATGGTGGATTCTCAGTGCAAACATACTTTACTCAAGACAACACTAGTCACGCCTGTAATAGACTACAGCTGCCGTGTATGGGGTTATGAAAAACACAGTCCCTTAGAATCCATACAAGGAATGCTATGCGATATTTTCTAGGAGTTGCGAAGAACTTCCCCATTGCTGCCCTTTATGGGGACATGGGATGGATTCCTGTTTGGATAACACATGCTTTTACTGTGATAAAATGGTGGTTTAGACTAAAATCTTATAATTGTAATAGAATTGCAAACGCAGTTTTCCAACGGTCTATGACTATGGCTGAATCAGGATGTAAGAATTGGTGCTGGCAAGTTAAACAGCTACTAGTTAATACTATCAGTAGACATACCAAATGGGTTTTCTGTAACCACAACTCTATCTTTCATAAAAAATAAACTCATTTATCTAGCAGAAAGAGTTTGGTTAGAGGATCTGCATAGACCAGTTAGAAACTCAGAAAGTGGAGGTAAACTACAAACTAAATAAAAGCTGTGCTGATACTGCCAGTTTTGTGTTGGCCCCACTTGGCCCTGGCCAGAGATGGGCGGTGGCTTCGCTGTGTGCTGGGTGCCTTCCTCTGGCAGTGGAGACTGGTAGATATCGGACTCCTAAGGTGCCACTAGGGGAAAGAGCATGTAAGTTATGTAATAATGATAAAGTTGAGACTGAATTTCATTTTATGATGGAATGTAGTAAATTAACTACAAAACTTGTGAAAGCTGTTCTTTATTATAACCGATACTTTTATGCACCTCAATATAACTGACAAGTTTTTATATGGTCTGAAATTAATACTTGTAGCTACAATTGCTAAGCTTATTTATAAAATGTAGTTGTAGTTTTTTATATCACACTTAACCTCACCCTTTTGTCATTTTTACACCATTCACTTACACATTCACAATCACAGTGACTCATTAGTCATGCATAAAACATGGTGGGCATTTTCAATGCGTGTCACAAATAAGTTAAGTTTATTTAAGCCACTCGGCTGTCTACTGTTAAAGTGTCTACCGCGGACCGCCCGCAACAACGTTGGACACGCCAGCTACTTCACGGAAGCGCCCCGCTTCCGCCGTGTGTAACTAAACTAGGGGTACATGACATGCAGCAAGCCTCGCGCAAAGCAGAGCCTGGCGACTACAGATACTGACTCTATCCTTTGCTTTGTGTGTATGCTCCTACTTACAGTGTTGAGTTTTATATTCATTTACTTCACTTTCTTTGCATTGCCACTATAAATTTTGATATACTGAGTGAGGTAGACACTAAGTGACAGACTGCAATACCCGAGAGTCTTTGAACAGCAGCGGTTGAATGGCCTTCATGGAACACCAGTGCATGACTTTCTTTCGGTAGCGTAAATCCCTAGCCTCGTTCCCAGGCCCTCGCCCAGCTTCCCGTCGCTTGCAGTACGGAAAAGCGGGAGAGGGCCTGGTACATTTTCTCACGTGAGTGACGTCACGGGTAGAAAGACGGTAGAAAGACTTTAATTGAACGTGGGCGAGCACGACTAAATTGTTATGTGTCTTCACTGTCTTGGCTTGGTAAAACTCTTTGTCCTCCCAACTGTCTCGTGAAGAGCGACATAAAAGCGCCTTCGTGCGCTGCCGTCTTTCGACTCGGAATAGTCGTACTCCAGTGCGTGCGTGCGGGCGAAGTTTTTTGTGGTTTACATGACGCCCACGTTCGCATAATTTGCCCTGTCCGTGACGTCACTCACGTGAGAAAATATACCAGGCCCTCTCCCGCTTTACCGTACTGCAAGCGACGGGAAGCTGGGCGATGGCCTGGGAACGAGGCTAGTAAATCCCCACAAATAGAGTCCAGAAAATGCTGATCGCTGGAAGTCGAGCTAGATTGCTACGCGGAGCTCGCTCAATACCATTAACCGACCGATAGAAGCTTGACTGGATGTCCACTACGAACTCGTTCGCTTACTATCGCCATCTAGCCTCGAAGTCAAGAGCGATGGACGTCGAGCTAAAAATAAGGTAAGTCGGGGTAATTTCGGTCGCGGGGTATTTCCGGTCACTTAGTAGAGAAGGATTTCTCTATTCTAACAGCTACGCTCTCAGCCAAAACTACGGTGCTGTACATAAGTGGCAACACTTAGCTACAACATACCTGTCAGCAAAGTCGAGACCTTACTTCCTTTGCGCAGATCTGGCGCCACTTGTAGTTGCTGTAAGTGAAACGGCGCCAGTTTGACCTGTCAAAACTTCAGAACTCCTTTCCTTACTCTTAAGCGAAGGGAGGGCGCCCAATCAAAACTGTGCAGACATAAACCTCAACTATTATCAAAAGCGACAGTACACTACTAGCAGCTCAGCACTTGCACTATGCCGTGATATGTGCGATCTCAATGCAGCTGCATAGCCTATATACTTGCGTGGGTGGCGGATGAAAAAACGCGTAGGTGATTCAAAACATTGCAACACTGCCCAAGGCAATTCCCGGCAGGAGTTTTGAAAAGCTAACTGTAGTGCAATGCACCAGGGCAAGAAAAAGGTTAACCCTGGCCCTAACGGCCTAACCTAACCCTAAACCTCGCGTGGGTATACCCCCGGTAATTTCGCCGTGCCGTTAATCCGACTTGATCGCTTAGCTGTCCCCAGGGATGCCTTATACTTGCAAACGTCGTAAAAACGACGAACGAGCACCGCCATCATACTTTTCACTGTCTTCAGCATGACTATCATAAGTGACCGGAAATACCCCAATAATTGTATTTTCTCATATTTAAAACACAACTTTTAAAAAATAATTTTCTCATGTACGTGAACCACCGATTGAAGCGAGTTGTTTGCAGCAAGTAGTACATACTTAGTAGTGTCAGCGACCACTGTTTAGCAAGCTCTTCATTGTGTACTTTTGGCGCTGAGTTCGAGTAAACTTGTAAGAGTCAAAGAGTGACCGGAATTACCTCGTTTTTACCTTACCTCGCTCGATCGCTTGCGTATTTACTCACGCCCAGTAACAGATGAAGATCACGTGTGCCAAACTTGCGGGGGGCCCCCGGGGGCCAAAAAACATACATTTGACTTTCCCGGGGCCGAGACTGCAACGCGGCTACCAAGTATCACCGCGTGACGTCACCACCGAGGCGTACGTCACGATTACCAAGCCTCGCTCCGCTTCGCTGCGCTCGGCAATTAAAAAAAAAACGTCTTGACGTAATGTTTGAGCTATGAGGTGGGGTCATCGATCACCTGGCCTCAAGTATGGAAGAGTTAAAAGGAAAGGTACAAACAGGTAAGTTGATTTAGTCTATATATAGCAGGAGTTGTCGACGGCTTGAGTGTATTCCTCCTTCTCCATTCTAACGTTAGTACTGGGCCCAGTGGATGCCAGCAAGTTGGGCATCACTCTCACGCATGAGCACATTCTCGTAGACTTCTCAACTGCCCTCATGAAACCAGAGTATGGCTGTGATTGTTTCAGTGACCTAGATTTGAAAATGGAAAACCTGGGAAAAGTGCGACACTTTCCGTAAGTACTGCACACTATAACTATACAATGGAGTCTTTTTTGTTTGTTTGTTTGTTTTGTAGTCTCATACATAATCTAGGGAACTTGTTTTGGTTCCAATATTTGGTACCCGCAGTACGTTAGAGTCTACCCAAACTGAATTGCGAATTCAAACCCACCAACTGCAAACTGTGCAGCAGCCTAATCCCGAAGGCTAAAAACAGCCTGGTCTGCATGAAGTAGCTAGGATTCAATGTCTGTGTCAGCAGCAGATTGTTGGCACACGATGTAGAATCATTCATTGCCTCCCCATCTGCAAACAAACCTGCCTTGTCGTTGCAACCCTCCAAAATATATCAGGGGATCGAAAGGTACTTCTATCTTGACATCTACATCTTCTCTCGTGCCAGCGGTTAGTGAAGCCTTAATCCGATATGCCAACTCTTCATGGAAGTTAAAGGGAAAGTAGTGTTCCGATTGGAGTGCACCATCAGACCCGCATTCTTGACTGCTCTTGTCCAAGGTAGTAAGGCTATCAGCTGGGATCCACTCGTCCTTGTCATCGCTGTAGCCAATCCAGTGGACTTTTACCCGCTCGTTATCTCTTTCCAACACTTCTACTCGGTAGAGAGCATTGGGGTCGGCTGCCTTCGTTCTCTGGGCTCGAGGAAGATCCACCGTTGCATGTTCCTTGTAGTTTTTGGGGCTTCGTTCTCTGAAGTTGTAGGCCATTCTCCACGGTCGTCGGTACGGTAAACATGGTGCTTCATAATCACTGCACTCGCTTTATATACAGTGAACATCACGGTGACAGTAGATGATTAGTAGTGTCCATGCTTGCCCGGCCGGCCGGTAAAGCGGCGTGCAACTTCCGCGGTAACTTCAAAGTGGTCCGCAACTCACACTAATTCACGCCTTGAAAGTTGCTATAATCGTTATAGCACCAAACTTCTTGATATGGCATGCAGAAGCCTCACATGCAAAGCAGAGCCTGACCACTATAGCTGATTGGGGGCAGAAACGTTGTCCTTGAACCATAGCATTTGAAAGGCTTTTTTCAGTGAGTACAGTCCAGAACTGCTATCGCTTGCTTGCTTAGTACTGCCATAGATAATAGAGTTGCATAGATAGCTACTCTATAGACTCTCTATGGTAGCTCATGCACGGTTTCCAGGATTGTAGCATCGACATTCCTGGCTGCTTTCTCAGCACAGATGGAGATCACGTGTGCCTGTAGACTTGTTGGAGTCCCTGGGGGCCAAAACATGACATACATTTGATATTATCGGTACAACATCACAACATGACTATCAAGCCTCAGTAGCACTTTGCTTACGCTACACTTATTTCATGATTTCCAAGCCTCACTAAGCTTCGGCAATAATGATCTAACTTATGATTGTGTCCTAAAAATATAGGTTGATTAGCCTCATACATCTGTGATTACCAGTTATCAATTAAGTATCAGGGCCATTGTCACCATAGATATGATCCCCCTAAAAATTCAATCCATGCCAGATCTTATGTACTAGCTATTTCAATCCTACTTTAGCAAATTCATTTTGGGCTTTGGATGTTAGCCTGGGGCTCTCTCTCTAGCAAATTCTAAGTTAGTTATCAACCTTGCATCAGCGTTTCTTTTTTTTTTTGCAAACTTTTTACTTGACTTGATTTGGCTGTAGAAAGGCGTAGGTTGGCAGTGGTTGGCCCATTATACACATAGGGTGTAGAAACCACTTATCTACCTTTGTATAAGAGCTCCACTTCTGGAGCTTTAGGCACTTTTCTGTCAGGAGGAGTGTTTGCTAGTCCGAAAGCCCTAACCATTGAAAACTTGCTAATGAGTGGGTGTGGTCAAGGCCGCGAACCCCAAGAGAATTGATAACTCAAGGTTCCAGTGCTAGCATGGAGCAGAAGTGCAAGTACAGATCAATTAAGTATCTATAGCTTAAAATATACATTTTAAAGAATGGAACTCAGTGAACAATGGGTTAATGGTGAGTAAAAGCGCCAAAATCTAGTTTAGAAGTAGCCAGCAACCTAAACTTGAATTTAGCCCTAAGCTTCTGTCTAATCTGGGACAGGACCTTATCTGCTCGACCACTTGGTACAGCCATGATTCACTTGTTAATTGCCTCATTTCATAACTAGTCCTAAATAGCCAAAAAAAAAATCATTTTCACTTGTATGAGGCTATGCATTAACATTGTCCACTTTAGCTAGTTTTTTTTTGGATGCATCCATGCTGACTTAAGAAAGGCAGGTATAACAACATCAGTGGTGTGGAGCCTTACCCAACTATTCCCAAATCATGTGATTGCTCTCTATGTACCAGGTTTAGCGTTCGTGCTAACCTTACATTAGAGAGTGAGGAAGAGGCATCTAAGGAGTTGAAGCTTTTCAAATTGGCTGGGGGTGGAGCTGTGTGTGATGTTACCACACTGGGAATAAGGACCAAGCCAGAAGCGCTACCGCGAATATCCCAGGAGACTGGACTGAAAATAATCACTGGAACTGGGTTTTATGTGGGTGCTTTTCTTTCTGAGGAGATACAGTTGATGAGTATTCCAGAGGTAATAATTAAGGGCACTACAATTCTGCTTCACTTAGTGATCATAAATATCATTGTTTGGCCGCATTTGGAAAACAGTTTAGTTTTAGCTACTTCTGAAGGTTGATGTAAGGTCACACAAACAGGTGACACCCACATGCATAGATGCAGTGAGCCATCTTTGACTTGGACCACACTATAGGCTATGATGTGGTCGTACCATGTTACAGCATTTTGTCACCTGACACATTACAACACTTGTAGTTATGTCATCTGCATTCCCGGAGACATGGCTCATGTACTTACTACACCAGACCCCCCCACCTTTAATTGTAGAAGTGAATCTGGCTTGTGGACCAAAAAAATATCTATACTAAAATTCTGAAGCACAATGTTACAGCATACTGGGTATTAGGTGCAGCAGAACACAGCATGCATGTATACACAGCTCACCAGACCTTCCTTTTTTGGAAGTGGGCCTGGCTTGTAGGTCCAATATTTTTGATGGTTAATGTTGCTAGCTCTACATTGTTTATTATAGATGACCAATGTGATGGTAAAGGAAATAGTTCAAGGGATAGGTGACAGTGGTGTGAAATGTGGTGTGATTGGAGAAATAGGGTGTTCTTGGCCACTTGCTGAAGTCGAGAAAAAAGCACTCCAGGCTGCTGCTCATGCGCAGCAGGAAACTGGTATGCCATTTCACAGTTGGTTGGTTTTTCAACAGTTATAGATGTGCTGCTTCATGTAATAGGTGCTCCCCTGATAATACATCCTGGACGGAATGAGAGAGCGCCATTTGAGATTTTAGACATCCTGGAAGCTTCAGGAGCAGATATCTCACACACAGTTATGTCCCACCTTGACAGGACATTCTATGATAATGCTGTGTTGCTGGAGTTTGCAAAGCGGGGATGTTACCTTGAGTATGACGTCTTTGGTATTGAATGTTCCCACAATCAGGTGATTTACTCCCACTCCCACGTTATCTCTCAAATTATTGTATTAGAATTAGAATAACTATATGCTACTCTGTTTCTGCAACAGCTTGTTCCTGATCGAGACTTCCCAAGTGATGCCCAGAAAATACAGAAGGTCAAACTCCTTGTTGATTCTGGGTACACCCATAAAATACTTCTTGCCCATGACATTTGCACTAAACATTGCTTGGTAAGTTATTTGTGAATCAAATGCCTATCTAGCTACTGATTTAGTTGCCACCTGAACACAAGTTAATTATTGCACAATAGATTGATAGGGTAAACCCAACATCTTGAGGGCAACGTAAATGATATTGCACTCTCATTCATGTAATAACATACTTGTTGCACATGTGTGACATGTTGCTGTATATATAAGGAGTGCACCTGGATAATTATGGGAATTGCAATGGGGGGTGGTAGATTGTTGCATAATCATGACCTTTACTCTAGTCTATACTTCTCTAAACTCTATCACTTCTCTGATTACACCCCAAGATGCAACTTAAAGGACCCACGTAAATAAATAAATATATAAATAAATAATTCACAGGCCAGAGGAAGCGTTGGACATCCAATCTGAGTTGATATTCGTTAATGGCATGGTGCACTTACCCCAGGAATGAAACTTTGGTATACCAACAATTCTCCCTTCACCAGCTACACCACCGTCACCCCTCCCGAAATGATTTTTCCGCTTACGTGACGTCACACGTTCAATATACTACGTATAAAATCATTGCGTGTATTGAGCGCGCTACCGTGCTTCGGGCTAATATTTATGCGCGTAACGCGCGAGTATGAAGCAGGCGAAGGCGTGCCTCGATATTCACGATTGATAAACTGATGTCTGGCTCCTTCCTTGAGGGTAAAGTTTTTTTTTAAAGGCCACAAAACCTGAACTCTAAGGCTTTCTACTTCAGGTAAATTTGCAGCACAAAACCCTGATCTCTAAAACCTTCTACTTCAGGTCTTGTGGTTAAGTAGCAGCGAACTTTTTTTTCCCTAAAGCCTACTAGCAAAGATTTAACCTACGTATAGCACTGAACTCTAAAGTGTGCGAGCCAAGGTAAACCTGCAGCACTAACCTCCCGTGAGCATCTTGGGGTGTGGTTACTTTGCTCGAAATGTACAAAACATTCACTGATTCACTGTACTGTGTTTCTGGTGCAAGCAGCTTTACAGTAGTGTACATGGTGAGATTCTAACCTCAAACATGTTAGAACTTCTTTATATAGGTTAGATACCAAAGCATAATAGGGATTAAATCCCATAGATCCCTACGCTCTCTAAATCGTTTTGACACTGAGCGTGGGATTTATAAGCCCACACAAAGCCTCATAAAACCCGCCTGCTTTGCACTTAGGTTTTATGAGGCTTTGTTGGGCTTCTAAATATTATGCTTTGGTATATAACCTATATAAAGAAGTTTGTTGTTTTGGTTTACAATTGCACTTGATGCATTTGAATTTACGATGACTCTTTGTTCCTTCTGAACAACAAGGTTCTATACTTTCATACTTTACAGACCATACATCTTCCCTACAGCCTCTCCTCCCACCTCTCCTCTCTTTCTTACCATTCCTGAAAAAAAAGCAACAGGAACAAGTCACAACGAAAACAAGTGCATGTAAGGATGGAACCCTCAAAAAGCAACCAAACTAGATGGGAACAACACCACAATACTTTCACACCATCAATACATCTTGTGCATGCAATTTTGCCAACTATGCACACCACAACATTCTCTACATGCACATTAGCCTATTCACACACACACACTATATGAATGAACAAGACACTCAGCATTGCTCACTCCACAGCCTTCTGCACAAAAGAAAACCCATATCTGCCATGTTCAGCAGCAACAAAAGTTCACTACTCTAACATGCCATACAGACCCAGCGCTGCTCATGCACTCACACTTCTGCATACAAGAGGGACCATCTCTGCCATACTCAATAGCAATTACATTGCAGCCACCCACGACATAACCCACTCTCCATGCACATCAACATGCACTACACATCCAGCACTATCCACCCCACTGCCTTCAACAACCCTCCTATGCACACAAATGGCAAAATGGCACAAGATGTAGGGATGGTGTAAAAGTATTGTGGTGTCATTCCCATCTTGTTTGGCTGGTTTTTGAGGGTTCCATCGCTACATGCATTTTGTTTTCGTTCAGAGAACTTTTTTGTGACTTGTATTTTAGACTTTTAAAACACAAAGTGTTAATTTACTTATAAAGTCAACAAAACACAAATGGTTTACTTACAGGGTCTACAATTTCTAGCACCATTTTTCAGAAAGTTAGAATGGCCGCTTTTGTACACTCATAATTCTCAGCCAAATACTTCAGAGATTTACAATTTGTATGCCTACAACTTTATGAAAGCTAATTTTGGGATTCAGTTGCAAAAATAAAAATCTGATAAAAAGGAGCAATAGACATAGAATGAAGTGCAAAAACCTTTTCAGTGTACCAGTTTATGACAGCTTTTAGTATAGAATCCACAACAGTACCAATCACAAAGCAGAAATGGCTAGGTAGAGTTCTGTGGTGGTTCACATACATGCTGGCAGGTACTTAGTTTGTCATCAGTTTGTACTAATGATTTTTTTACACAGGCATGCTATGGAGGACATGGCTATGCTCACATTCTTGAGAACATTGTTCCCAAGATGCAAGAACGAGGCATAAGTAAAGATGTCATCATGCAGATACTAACCCAAAATCCACAGGAATGGCTTCTTTTTGTATGAAGACTGCCAGTACTCAGTCTGTGATAGGTAATAACAACTGTGTGCTTACATTATTTTTTTTGGTATCAATCTTGCATACTGTAAAAAGCATGCTAATATGATCTGACAACTGCAGAGCAGACAGAGTAGGGAATGTACTATCAAAGCATTGATTTTAGTGTCACCAGAAAAAACTGTTTCCAGCATATTTTATTGGCTTGCACACAATGAAGAGAAATATTTGAATGTGTATATGGATGTACATTCAAAGCAGTAAAAAAACATGCCTATATCAACATATAGATCAATCAAATTTCAGAATAATGATCTCTAACAATCTATAACCAAAGTATCTCATCTAACTGCCATACAAAATATGCTTAACACAAATTCATAATACAAAAATCTGAAAATACAATGCAATATGTATATGCAAGCTGAACTACAATCACTGCCCAATTTGAAATATTTGAACTTTATCTCCATTCTGTTCCCCTACATACAACTTTCCCTTGTCATCAATGCATAGTGGTGCAGGACATCTCTTAAACTGCCCTGGTTCTGACCCCTTAGAGCCAATCTTTTCCTGGAAGGTTCCATCTTTATTGAACACTGTGATAGTACTCATGCCTGTGCCTACATACACCATGTTTTTCACATCAATGGCTACTGACATGGGAGCCATGAGAGAGAATTGTGGAAGAGGTTTACTCCCTGGACCACCAAACTGAAATAGTGGATCTCCTTCACTAGTGAACACCCGAATCGTGTTTTGCTTTGGAACTGCGACATACACATTGCCCACACTATTAACAGCAACATCACAAGCCATACACTCTTCAGCAAAACTCTTAATGTAATTGAATTCCCTGTCTAAGATGTGAACCTTTTTGGCACCAATATCTGCAATGTAAATTTGCTCTTTCTCACCAATAGCAACAGCATGTGGAGAGCAAAACTTAAGATCAGGCTTATCGCGCTTTGAAATCGCTAGCAGTTCCTGTCCTGACATGTTGAACTTCTTGATACCCATCACTCCAAACGCTAAGATGTTGTTACTGCTATCAACAGCAATGCAGCAGTGAGAGAGGGTATCATCATGCACCTCAGACACTTTCTCATACTTCTCGTTAAAGATGACAATACTGGGGTTTCCTCGTACCGATATTACAATCTCTGTATTCTTCCCTATGGCAATGGAAATCGGATTCTTAATATTTGGCAGTACTTTCAGCAGTACAGTTGAACCAGCACGTTTGCATGGCGCATTTGCCGATTTAGCAAACACTATATTCCGTTGGCTTTCGTGCTCGACTTGCCTTGGCCTGACTGAAGCAGGCCCCGCCCCTGCATCCATTACAGGCTTTACTGTTCCAGGCCCACAAACAGTGCCCCCAATGATCGTTGTATCACCAGTAGTGATGACCGATTTACTGCCAAATGTCACATTGGGGCCGAAAGTGACTACTCCACCTTTGGAGGAAATGAATGTCGTTTGTTTGCGTTCAATGTTCTCAGGTGGAAAGGCAACTGCAAAGAATACCACATGAAGGAATTTAAAAGTAGAAAGTTCACTATCAGCTCAGATCCATCAGTTTAATGAACACACCACGGTGTCAAGCCTTAGGCTAAAAATATAACATGCCAAAATTTTGAACTAGTCAGTGGTTAATGTACTGTATTTAGCACTTTATGCATACAGCTGCTTTGCAACAGAGAAAGTTTCAGACATTGCTTGGATGGGATTCACCAGCTAACCCACATTCACACATGCATAAATCAGGGCTAAGTGATCACTTCTGTCAGTTCAAAAAATAATGAAGAATCGTTTAAGCTGAAGGTTAGTTACCTAACTAAAGATGTTTACAGACTTCAATTTAACATATATAATCTTTTGGGACGTTTCTGTACCTGATGTACGACAAAGTGATTTATTTCGTCATTATTATTTTGTCTATTGTTATTATTTACTGCTAGTGTGATTCCTATAGGACTCTGACAACAGAGGTGTGGGAACGTTGTAGCAGGCCAGGTGATTTCACTCTGCATCCTTACCCAGTTGAGCACCCGATGAATGCTGTGGAACTGTAACTTCAGTTGAAATCTGTCCAGCCCCTACATGGAGATGCATAAATATATTAACATAAAAAGTTCTGTTTTGATGTGACACCATTCCCCCAGCCTTGTTCCCAGGCCTCCCCCATTTTTTGTTCTTCAGTTTGATAATACTGAACACAAACCAAAGAACAAGAAATGGGTGAGGCCAGGGAACGAGGCTGCATTCTTTTGCTGACTTTGGTAAATCTTATGATGTACTATGCCAACAACAGATGGAAGCTATGCTGCCATATCACCTAGAGGATGCAGCAGTACAGGAATTTACATGTCACCCATGCATCCATACCATATTGCCTCTAACTTAACAGATGTCATTAATTCTTCAGACATGTTCTCAACTAGTGTTCCGCCAGAAATTGTAAACCAAGTGGTTCATTCAAACGAAATGGTCCACAGGCATTTTCAGGGGCTAGCCAAGGGGATACTGGAAAACGCAGAATAACAGAATGGAATAAAATTTCAAGAATGCGCACAGTATGCCAAGCCACACCCTTTTCCTGAGACCAGTCTCTAGCTATGCCCTGAGGTTTGTAAGTAACCTTGTAGTAAAGTACTCGACAATTACAATTTACCTAGGTATACGTGGTAGGGGGTCAGTGTTATCCTTCCTCACTGTTTTTACAGGGAAGGCCAGCAAGAAATCTGTGGCCCACAACAGCATTGGATCAGTCAGCCTTTCAGAGCTATGTCCAAGTTTAGTGCACCAGTTGGCATGAGTACAGTTTCTCCCTGTGAGTTCACCCTCTGAGGTAAACAATCACCTACAACTGCATGTTGGCCATAGACTGAAGCTCAGTCATAGCCTCGTTCCCAGGCTCCCCCGTTTTTACCTTCTGTTTGCGTTCACATTAATACACGGGAGCGGAAGACTGGCAAAAAATGGGGAAGGCCTGGGAACATTCATCACGTGAATAACGTCAGGTGGATGTGAGGTGGACACAGGGGGGGAGGGACCCAACTGCCAAAACAACGCACTGGATCATCCATTCGAGCGCTCTACCACAGTTTTGGACTCCAGACCTTAGCGTGATCGAAACTATATACTCGTCTTGACTGGTAGGAAACTCGCTTTCAAGTTTAGTATATACACATTTAAATATTGGCCCCTCCCCCCTACGTCCACCTCACATCTACTCATATGATGAATGCTCCCAGGCCTTCCCCATTTTTTGCCGGTCTTCCACTCCAATGTATTATTGTGAACGCAAACGGAAGGTAAAAACGGGGGAGGCCTGGGAACAAGGCTAGCTCAGTCAAGGGATATGGTTTGCAAGACAAGTAACTGGGCCGTCAATACTCATGGTTCTTCTTGGTCCAAGTACAAGGACAGTGCACTTGAAGTTGATCATCCTAGCTAGTTCCTAGCATGAATGGTGATACTTGATACTCACCATATCTGTATCCCCCAAAACTATTCTTACGATGTCTTTTAAACTAGAGACAGCACAATAATTTCACTTGAGATGTCATTTCAAAACCAATACCTTGGTCTTCCGTGCTCTCAGAGACAGCATTATACCCAGTCAGCCTGCACAGGTGAGTAAACCAGGAAGTATCATTGTAATGCACACACATACACATCCTTTGGTAATCTCGTTTCCATGCAGGCTCTTGTGCGAGGTGAAGAATAAAGAGTCTGGTATACACTGTTTGCACATGTCTTGGCAACCTGCATTACATTAGAATTTGTTTACAATTTCAGCACTGAAAGGCCACACTGTAGGATTATGCTCCCTATGAGGCAGTTTTGAAGTTAGAAGTGACATCGGTTCAGCTCAATTACACCATCTCATTTGAATTGACTGGGAAAATAGTACATTACCAAATGCCATATTGTTTAGCTAGAATGGATAAATAATTGCTGTAAGCGATGGTCAATGGAAGGCACCAAGTTACTCAGAAAAAAAAGTATAAGGAAGTACATGTTACTGAAGGTTCTAAAGTGTCAGTCATCCTTGGGGATCTAAGCATGCATGCATGAACAATGTGTAACAGGTCCTTTTCTCTAAACCCTGCATAAGAGCCTGGAAATGTGGTTAACCTTCTTGGGATTAATTACAGACAGCAGAGTAAACAACCACCCACTAAAGTACTTATAACTCAGTCCTGTTTACACACTACTTACCACAGACACTTTGCGGTGAGGAGGGAAAGGCCCACTATCTGTGTTGCAGCTACTAGTTTCCTAATGTAGGCATATAGGCCCATCAATAAAATTCCTCCTAGCCATCCTACAGATATAGCACAAATCTGTATAGGATGCATAGTCCTGTGATTCATTTGGTTGCATTGGGATTTCACTGCTAGCCCAAGAAAATTGAACATGCTTAACCAGACCCTCTCTCCTTGTAGGAACAGTCTGGAAACAAGAGTAGTTAGTATGTGCTGCACCAAGATATGAGCACATTGCCTTAGCTGTTTCAGCTAAGCTAAATGCATAAACTTGCTAGCTTTGCATTATGCACACACTTCACCTGAAGATCTGTATTCTGTTGGATGTCCATTCTCCGACATAGAGCAGTCCCTCCATGTCAATATGAAGTGCTCGGATCTGATTGAACTTGCCAAGTTCGCTCCCATACTCTCCAAAGGACCGTATGAAATCTCCCTTTGAATCGAATATCGATACACTGCAGGTGCCACTACCAACATACACATTGTCATCATTGTCGATGATCAAAGCTGAAGGGGACGTTGTACAGCCAATTCCAGATCCCATCTTCCCAAACTTGAAGAGATACTCTCCTTCTGGATCAAAGACTTGAATCACGTGATTCATCATGTCGGCCACATAAACATTCCCCTCACTGTTGATAGCGATTCCCTGTGGCATGTTGAGATGTCCCGATCCTAATGTACGACAGGCATTGGTGAAGGTCTTGTACAAGGTGAGGTCAGGATTGAGCATCTTGACTTGGTGTTTCTGCTGCTCAGTTATGTAGATGCGGCCTCCTTTCCCAATAGCCATTGCTCGTGGGGCCTCGATGGAAAAGCTCGCTCCAGGCATACCACCAGCTTGCTGTAGAAACTTGCCGTCTTTTGAGAACTTTTGTACAAAATAGTGTCCAGCAACAAGTATGCTCCCATCACCATCGACTACAACACCGCTGGGACTAAGAAACTGGCCCATGCCAAGCCCTGGATCTCCACCTATCTCCAATATCTTCTCATGCTCTTTGTCAAAAATGATAACCTTATGTTTCATGGTGCTGACAACCAGGTGTCCTTCTGCCGTCGAGGCAATTCCTTCGGGATTCTCCACGTCAGGGATCACTTTGAATGGCTGTGAGGAGACTGGACCTACCAGTGGCTTAGCTGGCAGTTGATGAGAACGGGGACCACTGGAACCTGAATCGAGAAATATATTATAAACATGTGCAGGAACACCAGAAAAGATAGTGTTTGATGCTACTTGTTGGACAGACTATTAACTTGCTGCAGCACAAGACACCTTTTCCTATTTACATCCTGTCCAGTTTATTTCTCCATCACTTGCAGTATAGCTATGAGATTTTAGCTTGTTGACTTAACCAATATTGAAATTAAACAGCCGCCATGTTGGTATACAAGAAGATAGCAGCTTCTATGGCAATCTTAGCGAATGGAGAGATATACTTACAATGCTTCTAATATGTGTTAAATGGGACAAAATACCTAAGTTAAAACAGATACGTAAATAAATGCTTAACTGTGGGGTTTATAATCGTTACCACATATATAGTATATCCATTAATGGACTATACATGGTTGCTCAAATTAGTATATGGAACTAAAATCACTACCAAAAAGGCTGTCAGCACCATGAAACATAAGGTCATACGTACTGAAGACATTCACCAAATATCTGTGAGAGCTACACAATGTGCAAAACAATCATACCTTTACCTTCATCATCTTCATAATCACCACCGCCCAAACCTAATCCACAGAAAGAACAAGCACAGTATATTTGGTGGCCATTACACCTTGATCTAATCTCTTCCATGCTATCTTTGATCACTTACAGAATAACATTATAGTACCAGGAGTGCATGAATGAACACTTCAACATATCTATCAGTACACCACAGAACACAGGATGGCAATGTGGCTACTCCATAAGCATTGAACTGGTGTGGACCAGGAACCTCTCCACCCTGCCTAATAACTGAACACTTAGTTCAGCAATCATTCTTTCACTTAGTAAATGCACAGAAGACTCTTTGAATTCAAAATTCATTATCTATACGTATGTACAAACTTTGTAATCTGTGACATTGATGATGTTTGTTGGTTTCTGTTCAATAATTATCAAAGATACAAACAGATAGTTCAAGTTCTAGCTCTACTGTTGAAATGATAGTTCAAGTTTTGACTCCACTGTTATACATGAGAACGTATAGGGTATATGATGTAGGGAAAGGAGACTTCAAGATGGGAAGAGAAAAGGCAACAGACTGAGTGCAAACAGTCAAGGAGTCTGGGTCAATGCAGTATTTTATACACTCATGTACTTGCACGTAACTTTTATGGACTCAGAATTGTGGGACTTGCTCAGGCTCACCCCAATATAAGCTGTCACATGACAATGCAATGAGAATAATATACCAGAACTTGCAGTCTGGCGTATGCTGAAAATGTACCCATCACAAACCCATGCACCTATATATGCACTGTATACACTGGGGTTGCTGGTGGCCTATTGGTTAAAGCACTGGACTGCGGATCGAAAGGTCCAGGGTTCCAGTCCCACTTGCAGCAGAGATTTATTTCTCTTCTGGGTGCACTCAGCCCTACCTCGAAAATTGAGTAGAAGGTTTTCCTTCGCGTCCCTCCTTCGGAGGGGACATAAGCCGTCGGTCCCAGGGAACCCCTTAAAATTAGCCTAAGTGCTATTGGGGATTTCCTCGTTAACTGGGTCATCCCAGGTAAACCATAATAAAGAATAAAAAATACACTAACTCTTTACATAGCGAAAAATATTGCCTGCTGTTTCTGCTTAGTATCGGGGGTATATATAGTACCTCTTTCTTTCATTCCCTGCATCAATTTGGATATGGCACTGTTGTAGTCATCCACACCAGGCCTGCACATGGTCCAGTTGACACCACTGATCACAAATTTCACTCCACGGGCTAGTTCGTTTGTACTGAAATCCACATCCTCAAACATGATGGGAAAGATTGCCTTCTTGTCCCCATCTGCAGTATAGAGCTGTGTACAAAAACAGCCAATAAGATCATTTAGTTGGGGTCTTCCAGCCATACCACATACATTCACATACACACTCACAAGATATTCCTTTTGCCTCACTTCACCCCCTCCCTACGTACACACTCACACACACACACACACACACACACACACACACACACACACACACACACACACACACACACACACACACACACACACACACACACACACACACACACACATCGCACACACACACACACACACACACACAACCTCGTTGGTGCAATATCGCGAGCCAATGTATTTGCTGGTGATGATGGGCACAATGGCCCTGCACTGGGTGAGCCCTGTCCCGATGGCACCATGCCAATCGCTGCCCGCGGAGATATCATGGACGTCCATCCACACGGAGAAGCCATAATTCTCTAAGTCTCCCTTCAGTCGCGTTACGAACTGAATCACTTCGGGTTCGCGGCCATAGCTGATAAACAGCTCTTTACGATCTGACTGAGTTGCCATCCTACAGCAATCTAAGCCACCCCTTGGACTTCAATACGCGCGCGCGCAAACCGGAAATTTTGAAGCCATATAGCTGGGAGAGTCTGTGGATACACTCAAGAGTTCACTATCAAATGATTACCAGGACCAAGAATGAGTACACGAGTGAGCAATTAAGAGTCCCAGCCTACTAGTTATACGTCAAGGTCATCCTGGCCTCGTAGGGGCAAGGCGCCGAGAGGGACTGCAGGAAACGCCACTCAACTTTGCTGAATGTGCAGCAGGCGACTCTGCATAGGAACATTGTAGGTCTGACGGAGACCGTGTAGCTGTACCCTCATGCATGCACTGATTGTTCATGCAGTCGAAAATATGCTCAAATACAATGAATTAAAATTATCATAATCTTGATCTCTTGAGATTAGGTGATGTGTATTTGCGTAGTAGCATTTAAGGTAGTGGGAGTCCAGGGATGAGCAGGATGATAGAAAAAGTGCATCCAAGTACTGAATAAATTCCATGCCATGTCCTTTACTTTATTCCTCCCCAGGCAGCCCTAAAGCAAATTACTTTTCATCCTTGGTTAGATCCTCCAGCTTTAGCACCACCCCACGTATTGGCCTGACAGTTTGGTAGAAAGAGAGCACAGTATGGTGTGCTGTCACCGCAAGGTGGACCACTGTTGTCTGGTCTTTGTGCTGGTCTTGCACCAAGAGTGCATGCTGCCGTCTTTCTTGAGAGCCCATGCAGGCCATATTTCATTACTTTGTGATGATAGATTTAGCAGATGAACATTCCAACCTGATCAATCTACAGCAGCTGCATAAATGTATATGGTTCCATTTGTGTTCCAAGGAAGTAGTAATTTCTACTTGCAACCTATAAACCAGCCTCCGTCACTGTTACATGTCAATCGATCCCATTTCACCAATAAAAGACCAACCAGTTTGGTTCCATTCAGTTGCCAATAACTGTCCACTTTTCCAGCATTTACTGTCCGTACATATTCCAAGAATTTAGTCAATTTCACCAGTATTTCCTGCTGCCCAGCAATTGCCATTGCCATATATAGGCATGCACTCATCATTGGGATACAAGATATTTGGTCCTTTGTCCAAGGTGACCTGGTTAAGTGTGTATCACGCCATATTCCACACTCATTCCACCGACAACACAAACAACATTCCTGGAGGTCTTATATACTCCTTTTACTCCAGCAGGATAGTATCCCCAAGTCCAAACTGCAGCTACCATCGACTATGCACAAGAGTGTCTCTGGAGAAACTATCTGAAATGCAGACCTAAAATTCACTTCTTGTACTTCATAAAACAGAATAATTGTCTGGGTGATATTTTATTTGTTAGGGTTTGGAATAGTACCAGGTTTGTATTACAGTACACCCTACAGGCACTCATTGCCTCTTACATACATGTATGTCCTACATGTAGGATGTACAACGTCCCCTTCCTAGGCCACTGTGGCTTCAGCCATAATTGACACTGAGGCATCTGTGTCTATACCCAGCTGCTCCACCACAAACTGAGGCCATTCTGCTTGCTTGGGATAAAACTGGTCTATTTCCCAAACAGTGCTGCCATCAGTGAATCCCGTCCTCGTCGCCAAAATATGTCGTGACATAAGCTGTCAGTTTAGCATACTCCCATAGCCATAGTACAAGCCATACACTGGACTATGTGTTCTACAATAAAGCCTACATAATTAACCACAAAACGGACACAGGAAATAATCACAGAAATGTATATAAGCATCTTATCATATACACAATAAGTGTTGAACCAGCTAAGACGTGCCAATATGCCACCTAAGTTGGTTTTATAATTTTACACAAAGCACTTACTATTAAGCTAGTGTACATTGAGCTTTCGTTTTTGTAAACCAGCAATGTAAACACTCTTGGAAGTTTGTTAGCTTCACTCTCAGTAGAAGGGTGTCATTTAACACCATCAGCTGCTCTGCACTTTTATGGTCAATGAATTGATATTTACTGATGGTACACTTGTACTGGACCTGGAGATCTTCATTTTGAAGCAGACGGTTAAAAAAGTACAAGGAACACAAACGATCCTGAAGTGAAAATTCTATCTCTGGAGCTTGTGCTTCCTTACATTGTGCCATCATTTGTATGGATATATCAAACTTTACATGTTTCTGTGCATTGGGTGCTTCTAGATCTACTGCCATTTTTTTCTTCAATCTCAATTCATCATCATGTTCTCCTCTCATCTGCAGAAGTTCAACTGACACATGTGTTCCTGCACCAACACCCCTCCCATTAGCATAGACTGCAAGACATAACTTGTAGCCATCCTCACAAAAAAATGGTGGACTGTACCACACCTTGCCAGTTTGTTTGTACAGGGAGAAGTCAGTCATACAAAAAGTCACTTCATCACCATCAACTTTCAGCTGCAGATTTGTAGGTTTACTCTTTGTTGCCCCCAGTTCCTCTCTCGTTTGTAGCAGCTTTAAGGTAGTGTTATTTAACTTCTCACGATCTTTTTGGCACTCCCCCAGCTCTTTTTGACACTTACCCAGCGTCTTTTCACACTCACCGAGCTTCCTTTGACAATTACCCAGCTTATTTTCATACTCACTCAGCTTTCTTTGACTCTCATTCAGCTCTTTCTTTGTCTTCTGAAATGCTCCCAGTAGTATTAAGACATGATTTTGTTGATATCCTGACATGTGTGCATCAAATTCCCTACTCACAACTCTGACAGTGCACCCTGCTTCTTGAAACGGACATTCCACTGGCTCTAGTTCACATATGCTGCGGTGGTTGTCCACGGCAGCTCTTTGTATGCCAGTTGTGCCACAGTTGTTGGGACAACCCAGTGGGTACTTGGGACATTCAATGTAGTGCTGGGTTGTGATTGTCTGGTATGTGTTTTCATACTGGCAATACTGGCATTGGATCTTGCGTAGGGGACATTGCTCTACCAAGTGAGCTTCTAGCTCTTTGCGTTTCATCTTTGCCCCACACTTGTTCTTGCACTGTACCTCTATATACCCACAGCCTTCGTCAGAATTGAGGTGGGCTTGTAAACTGCTGAGCTCTCCCAACCACTGACAACCCACTCCTTGTTTGGTGCATCGAATTTCAAGCTCATCGATTTCACGTTTCAGTGGTTTATTGAGTATGTGAAGGAAGTTGTCATGGCGACAGTGTGGACATGTTGTGTTCTGCTTCTTGAACCAGTGCTTGAGGCAAGACTCACAGAGATTCTGTCCACAGCATTCAGTGAGGTGAGGGTCACAAAGAACTTTGGTGCAGATAGTGCACTGCAGGCTATTGGGTACTGGTTTGGTGAAGGTAAAGTCATAGCCCCCATAGTCAGCCTGGTAAGGGACAGTCATTGCGACCCTTTGGCCACTATCTTCCATCTGGTTGGAGGCAGTTTCATGAGTCATTGTGACACTTCCTGCACTACACTCCATCTCATTGGGGACAGATTCATGAGTCACTGCGACCCTTCCAGTCATCTCATCAGGAACAGTTTCATGAGTCACTGCGACCCTTCTGACACTATGCTCCATCGGGGACAGTTCTTTGCATTTTGTGAAGCTAAATAGCAGAATCAAACAGTTGAGATATTAGCCGTCACATTTCTTTGTTTAACAAACATTTCACAAAGCCATCCTGCCTATACCATATACTGACCCAAGCTCCCAACTTTATGCTTGACAAATCAACCGTACCTAGGCTTTGGCAACAAAAGTAGATGGGAATCATAACTTATAGTACTAGACTAACTTCTTTACTGACAAATTTCACATCTCCCTGTTGAAAAAGCAGGCCTATAGATGTTATTTAGATTTCTTACCAAGCTGTTGCAATAGTTTCACCAACTGTAGCTTGGTACGAGTGATCAGGGCGTTCCTTATCCTGTCAGATCTAGTAAAGGGAGGTTACTAGGGCTTTGGAATGCAGTGAATAATCTTAACTGATTATCTGATTGAACAAGGTATGCCAATTGAGCTGTGCCCAATCTCATTCTCAGCCTCAAGCAGCACTGACAGTAGCTACATGTACATGCATGTACACAGTGGCCTGAGAACTGACCAGGCTGTGCCTTATTTCATGGCTCCCATGCCGGGTAGGGAAAAGAGAGCCTGGTACACATGATTTGCTTATGCTCAGTTACTTCTGGATATTTGGAAACTTTTTTACAGATCTACTTTGTTACACAACTTTGTTACACTAACTCTGACAGAAAGATAACTGATCACATGGGGTCAACAGTAACTACTCCTACTTAGGTGTTAACAAATATTGTTCACATGATCTGACAACTGCACAGAGCAGACAGAGTAGGGAATGTCCTATTAAAGCATTGATTTTAGTGTCACCAACAGCCAATACAAAAACTGTTTTCAGCATATTCTATTGGCTTGCACAGAATGAAGAGAAAAATTTGCCAAATTTGAATGTATAAATTCAAAACAGCACATAAACATGCCTATATCATTATATAAAATTCAAATTCATATCTTTCAAATATTTTTCAAAATAACGATCTTTAACGATCTATAACCAACTTGTCTCATCTAACTGCCATGCAAAATATTCTTAACATAAAAACATTTCAATTCATAATACAAAAATGTAAACTGTCAGAAAACACAATGTATATGCAAGCTGAAGTACAATCACTGCCCGATTTGAACTTTGTCTCCATTCTGTTTCCCTACATACAACTTTCCCTTGTCATCAATGCATAGTGGTGCAGGACATCTCTTAAACTGCCCTGGTTCTGACCCCTTAGAGCCAATCTTTTCCTGGAAGGTTCCATCTTTATCGAACACTGTGATGGTACTCATGCCTGTGCCTACGTACAATACAGTGGAACCAGCACGTTTGCATGGCACATTTGCCGATTCAGCAAACACCACATTCTGTTGGCTTTCATGCTCGACTTGCTTTGGCCTGACTGAAGCAGGCCCCGCCCCTGCATCCATTACAGGCTTTACTGTCTCAGGCCCACAAACAGTGCCCCCAATGATCGTTGTACCACCAGTAGTGATGACTGATTTACTTCCAAATGTCACATTGGGGCCGAAAGTGACTGCTCCATCTTTGGAGGAAATGAACGTTGTTTGCTTGCCTTCAATATTCTCAGGTGGAGAGGCAACTGCAAAGAATACCATGTGAAGGAATTATGCATAAATCAGGGCTAAGTGATCACTTCAGAACAGTTTAAGTTAGCTAACTAAAGGTGTTTACAGACTTCAGTTTAACATGTATAATCTTTTGGGACATTTCTGTACCTGATGTAAGACATTTATTATTATTTACAGCTAGTGTGATTCCTATAGGACTCTGACTCTGACAACAGAAGTGTGGGAATGAGATCAATTTGTAGCAGGCCCTCTCGGGATGTGATTTCACTCTATATCCTTACCCAGTTGAGCACCCGATGAATGCTGTGGAGCTGTAACTTCAGTTAAAATCTGTCCAGCCCCTACATGGAGATGCATAAACCGTATATTAAGACAAAAAGTTTTGTTTTTGATGTGAGACCATTCCCCCAGCCTTGTTCCCAGGCCTCCCCCATTTTAGCTTGATAATACTGAACACAAACCAAAGAACAAGAAATGGGTGAGGCCAGGGAACGAGACTACATTCTTTCACTGACTTTGGTAAATCGTATGATGTACTATGCCAACAACAGATGGAAGCTATGCTACCATATCACCTAGAGGATGCAGCAGTACAGGAATTTACAAGTCACCCATGCATCCATACCATATTGCCTCTAACTTAACAGATGTTCTTGACCAGTGTTCTGCCAGAAATTGTAAACCAAGTGGTGAGGGATGTATTTGCCTTTGGCAGTCCTTACAAGGGCTTTGGAATGCAGTGAATAACCTAACTGATTGAATGCCAATCATTCCCTATACTGTATACTGACCCAAGCTCCCAACTTTTACCCTCTGCTTTTCCAGCTGTTTCCTATTTAACGTCGAGATTGTCCACAATTTAGTATGGTCAATACCTTGGATACAGCAGGGTCCGGGAATACGCGGACTCAATATGTGTCCACCAAAAATTCAGATATGGTGGAGTCCGGGCAACCGCAGACTTGACACGTGTCCATGCCTACTAGTAAAGCACACATTGGAGGCCTTGTTGGTGAGCTTCATCTAGCAGTTGATGCTAAAGTAATTCTTACTGCAAATGTTGATGTCAGTGATGGACTAGTGAACACGGTAGAAGCTATCATCCACACAACTGCAACCAATGAAGTAAGCTTAGTGTTAAGCAAATTTCACCACCCTAGAGTTGGTTCAGCAGCATTGACACAACTCACTTCTGACACCAAAAGTCCTGAAGATGATCCTCAAGCCTTAACAGAGGATTACAGGAAAGAAGACTATGTACAGGAATAAATTGTAACCAAATGTTCATGGACTGCAAGAGATCTACACAAAATTAACCAAAACAACTGCGCAACAACACATACCACTTAGTGAGCTCCAGCAAATAGTGATTGGTACCTCTTTCATCTAGAAAAAGAGAAATGCAAAGTTCTCACCAAAACCAAAGATGAGACATAAATAGACAAACAAAACAATACGTACACAGCAAAGTAACAGCCACAGATGGCACTTGGCACAGATGACATACAAACCGCCACCAGCAGATATAACTACCCTGAAACGAACACCAGACACCATGCAAACCATGCACTAAGCAGAATACGTGAAACCAAACATGATACCCCTTTACTGAAATCTGTTAAACAACACCTCAGGGTCACTTTGTTCCATAATTATACCATAAAATATAGTGCGGGGTATGTCTTCACTGAAGACTTCTAGTCTGAAATGTGCATTCATTTTTGCAGTCTAAGTTGTCTATTTCAAGAGTAGTGACAAACATGAGCTTAGCCTGACTCTGAGAGTGGCTGTGAACAATTGCTGGCATACATTGATTTGAGTTGGTGGTTAGAGTCCATTGTTCAGTGACCATGTGGTACATCCATTGTGTGAGAATGAGGGTTTTAGGATAAACTAATTAATAAAACCCAACTTAAATTAGGCACAGCAAACCCTAACCCTCAGACTACACTCTTCATAGTATATACTCACCAGTTCGATTAACCCTGAAACTTGAGTAACCACTCGGTGAGGTTACTTTAACCAAGTAGTTTTTGCAGTGTAGGAGTAACCCTGGTCCTGACTGTAATCTTGGTTTACTCAGTAAACCAGGGTTAGCAAAAGGCTTTTGCTATCCTCCACCAAGCACTTTTCATCCCAACCTGATACTCCCCATACTGAACCTATGAATATTACACGTCACTATTCTTCAAGTCAACCCAATCCACTGGTACCACAAAACATGACACCATTAATGAGATCCAATCATTAATGAGATCCAATGACTGGAATGTTGCCAATGGTTGCCACACTGTTCAACATCACTAGTCCATTCCTTCTAACTCCAAGCCAAGCTGCCAATGCTCAGTGGCATGGGAAGATACTTCAGATTGGGGGGGGGGGGGGGGGGGGGGCTGTGTAAGAGTGTAAGCACCCAGCAGTTGGGGGGAGGGGGTATGCCCCCCTTGGAAATTTTTTGAAATTAGATGCTCTAAGATTGCTCCTGGGGCCATTTTTGGACCAAAACAGCCACTAGAATAGTTCTTTCAGTATATAGTGATCGCAGATTGGCAGCTAGACAAGAGTATGCATGTCAGGCCAAACGTAAACATTGCATTTCATGTCACTTGGTGGCTACATATTTTCGAGCCTACACTCTGGATACACTGAGGTACATTGAACGATTGTGGATTTGAATGAAGCTGCTGCTTAGCCAATGAAAAATCTGTGCTTCAAGTTGAAAAGGTAGTGACACGGATATATTATAGGCCTAATAGTCTAGCATAGTGTGAGGGCAATGCCCCCTCCTTTTTGTATGTTGTGGGGGCAACTGCCCCCACTGCCCCCCTGCCTAGAATGCTTCAACGGAAGATCAATAATGAGATTCATGAGTGCCAAGTTACTCTACCGGGTACTATGCTCTAACCCTACCATTGGACAGCTGACTGAACCCAGGGAGGTCATTTGGTCTATTTCACACATTAAAACATTTTTGAATGTAACTTGTTTTAGACTCTAAAAAAAAAGGTGAGTCAAAACCATGTTCTGTTTGAAAGTAGTTCTTGTTTGATACAATATGAAGGGTATTGATTGAGACTTAAGCTCGTACTTTTGACTCTGAAAGTTGTTGTAAATACCAATAGCTTAAGCTGTCCCAGAGCATTTGATGTGACTTTCACTAATGTGCATAGCACACATAATTTTGGAGTGCGGACCAACTAGCGAAATACCCAAAAATTTATCCACCATGAAAATTTCAACGATTATGGTATTCTGTAGTGCATATTCAGCTGAAAATTGTGTCAGACCACTTCTCATGCTCAAAAATTCAAAAATTTATCTGGGGAGCATGCCCCCAGACCCCTCAAAGTATGTCGTGCCCCCCCCCTCCTGCTTATTCACCCTAAAATTGCCAGTGCATTTCCCATAATCATCCCATACCTGCATATGTCACTGCACCAGGTTCCATGAGTGATGTTATAATGATCATTCAAGTTTTCCCATATAGGACTTGTGTGGGCACGAGTGAATGGCTATTAATTGCATGAGTAAATCCGAATGCAATTATGCCATTCACGAGTGTTATTAATGCCATTGATTGCTAATCATAAACCTTGCCAAGTTGACAGTACACTACAATAATAATATATAAGTATAAGCATAGTACAAAGCTATACTGGAAAATATTATGAGTTTGTTGCCGTCTGTATTGTTACAAGTGCGCACGAGTAACAATGCCAACGGCAACAAACTCGTGATATTCTTCCGGTACAGCTTGCTACTATATGAACCTTCTATTTCATTGCACGTTCAAACGCAGCGCATGTGACTTATAGCATCTGATACGGATTCTCACGTCACTTGTAGCTACTACCCAAGAGCTATTCCAAAGTAGTTTTCAAAGCTCTAATTAGCCCTATTGGTCAATATTTTTATGCACATATGCCCTAACAGCACCCTAAATTATTCCTAACCCAACCCTAACCCAACCAATCAGATTAGAGCTCTGAAACACACTTTGGTACTGTTGATATAGATACGGGCTTTCACGTGACTTGCAAGTACCTGATACAGATTCTCGTGTGATTGTAGTAAAAAAAATATGGCTTTTGATAAACTGCATGCAGCTGCAAGGCTTCCCCATTGACTCCCATATTTTTGCATGAGTTAGACGTATGATAAAAACATGTTGCAACACTATTTGGCATTTATTGCACAAGCTTATCTATGGACTGTGATATAGTCATATGATTATCTCCTATAATAGACGGAAACTATACATAACCCATTACCTAGGCAACTGTAGAATGGATGTATGGGCAAAATTTTTATATTTGCCTAGGTAATGAATTATAATTATATAATAATTATAGTTTATATGACCTACTTGCACTTGCTCAGCAAATAATGAGCTAATACACATGTGCTGTTGACAGTCTGTTGTTCAGCAAAACTGTGCATGAGCTATTACATTTTGCACTGCTGACAGTCTGTTTTTCAGCCAGTCATTGAGCTGTCATACAACACTGTTTAAATGTACCCCTGCAACCTGTCGTCTAGGACACGAGTGTACTGACATTTTTTTCCCTACTCCCACATAGTAATTTATGAACATGCCTTCCTCTCTTGAGCTATTCTCCTTAGTGTGGGAAATCCCCACAGGGGTGCTCCCTATAGCTATACAGCGTATTTGGCAGTCAGGTGCATATTCATCATGAGATCACAGGATTACTCAGCATGACCACTGAACTTGACTGAAGGCAACTTAATTCAGGGTTGATTTGTAGATACAGTAGTTTCTCTATTTTCAAATTATATAGGATTTCCCACAACAAGTTCAAAAATAACAACATGACAAAATGACTGCAGTATGCTGTTCATTTGCAGCAATGTTAATTTATGCCTGTATACACACATATAATTATATGTTCCTGAATGATATAATTATTATAAACAAAGTCAAAGTTATGTTCAGCCAGTGTACAGGACACTTTGGGTGCTGCAGAATGGAAAACTCCCTCTCAGACATTTTTAGTAAGCTAACTAATATTTAAGTTTTCTCAGTTTAGTGGAATGGGATATTAGTTTTAGTTTGGTTCTTTGTTTCTTGCTTCTTGCTTCATTCAACAGTTCCAATCTGTCCTGTAACACCTCACAGTGGTGCTTAGACAGCACAGCATTATGGAGACATTCATTTTCCTGCAAGTATAAACCAAATGTGCTGATGGTTTCAGCACTAACCGCTTTTAAACTGTTGAGAAGGTGGAGTCTATGGAGTTTCCAGTTGTATTTGAGACTGCTTCCTAGCAAAAGCAGGCCACTCTCAGTAATGTTATTTTCTTGAAGGTCTAACACTTGCAGTGATGTTTTATTCATCTGAAGAGCACTGCTTAGAGCTTTGACCCCTCTATCTGCTACGTTGGCATTGCGGAGGTAAAGAACCGAAAGGTGCCCATTCTGTGTTAAAGCATTTGCGATAAATTCAGCACCATCATCAGCTACATTATTCATACTCAGGTATAGTACCTTTAGTCTGGTGCAACTGATCAGGACTGAGAGGCCCTTTGCTCCTGTTGCTGTTATGCCACAGCAGCACAGTCTCAAGTCTCTCAAATTCGTATTACTATTGCTGCTGATTGCCTCTACAATGAATGATACACCATCATCTCCGATCTGGTTCCAGCTCATATGCAGACTCACAAGGGCTGTGTTATGAGCTAGTGCATTTCCCAGATCTCTCATAGCTTTTGATGTGAGACCTGTCTTGTCCAGCTTTAACACAGTGAGGGTACTGTTGAATGCAAGCCCATGAGATATATGGGAAATCCCAAGGTCTTTGATGTTGTCATTAAATGACATTTGTAGTCGTTTTAGTGATTTGTTTTTTCTTAACATATCTGCAATTGTGGGACCAGTGTCTTCAGTGATAGTAATTGAACAGGAAGAGATGTTTAAGTCAGTTAGTAATGAATCTGTTGTACTGAGTGCAGTGACAAGTTCCACAAGACCATCTTTTTTGCCCCGCTGAATACTATTCTCTGCCAAATTTAACTTCCGAAGGATATTGTTTGCTTTCAAAAGTTTTGCAATGTATGTAGCACCCACTCCTCGAATGTCATTTCCACATAAATCAGCTTGAAGGTAGCCATGCTTTTCCTTGGGACAAAATTTTAACAATTCACTTGTTAGGCACTTTACTCTTTGGTCATCAATTGCCAATCTTCGCAACTTTAGCCTAAATTCACCTGTGCAATGAAGACAAACTGAAGTCAAGAAGTAGCCTATTGCTAAAGAATCAACTGGATCTTTTGCAGAAATCAAGTGCAGTGTTTTTCGTCTGTACATTAAAGGAAAAGTGCAACATAAGGTTGGATCTTGGGCACCATAAAGACAACGCAAAAGGCCCACTCGTGTTCTTTTACCCTTTCGTCGATTGTAAATTAGGGTGAATATTGCATCATTGAGTCCTTTCACTTCCAGATGAGTGAGTCCAGCATAATACTGGAAGACAGTGATAAAGCGAGGTCTACCAAATAGCTCCTTAAAGCAGTTTATCTGCTCACATTCTGGTAAACGAGAAATGTAGAATGCAGCTAGAAGTTCCTGTACTGACAGATGAAGAAAGTTGTATGTCCAGTGCTTAGGACGAATCAGACTTGGAACCACTTGCATCAGTCCCAAGTGATTGAGTCGGGTTGGAATATTAAGTTCCATCAATTTCTCTGTTGTGAATACATAAATATTTTGCTGAATCCCACAGTATGCTAGAAAGCACATGTGTTTGAATGGATCACTGATGGAAGGTGGAAGATTGTCAAGACTGGAGGGTTCTGGAATATGGTTTCCTTGGTCTGCTTGCTTCTTGATGTCTCGTCGAATGCATTGGTATACAAGTTCAGTGAAGAGCCCATGGTAAGTACTTGGAAGTTCACCATTTCCTTCTAGGAACAAGAAGACAATGATTGCAGCATTAAGTGGAAGGTAGCAAGTGCTTTCAACCATGGGATTCATTTTTACAGCAGTGATGAGTTTTTGGACATCTTCCTCAACTTTAAGGCATGTAGTGAAGTATTGTTCAATGTGAGGTGATCTAAATCCAACTATTTCAATCCTTGTTGTTGCCACGGGGTGTAAGGTTTCAGATGACACTGGACGAGAAGTAACAATTACTGCACTTTCATGAAGCGAAAGTTTATGTGGTTCTTTAATTAGCTTCACAAAGAGAGATTTCTCTTGGAGAGCTGGAGCAAGTTCATCCCATCCATCAAGGAGAAATATAATTTTATGGCCTTTGTTTGCAATAAATTCAGCTGCTGCTTTTTCCTGCTTGGAAGGAGGAAGCATGTCGGCAAGACTTCGGGCAGACTGCACATCCAAATCACGTAACTGGACAAGAATTACCGCGATAAAATCTGAAAAAAGTTTTCCCATTCGCCACTGATCACAAATATGCAACACTAATGTACTTTTTCCCGATCCAGGTGCCCCTTCTATTAAAATCATTTTTCGCTGTTTGTTATCTAGTGTGAATATGTCCTCTAGCTTGACAGGCATCTTTTTGTGGAGTATATCATCAACCTGGCCATGAATGGTCATTCTAACAAATTCATCGTCAACTCTGCCATATCGAACTTTTTCTTCAAGTATCATTGCAAGAGTAATATAAGTAAAAGTGGGTAAATATGGCCACACAAATAAAACTGAATGATTTTGGAGTATACGCTCATAATGTTTTTTGATCTGTGTGCAATAATCATCCAGAAATGTGTTTGATGCTTGTAAGGTTAGGGTTGGCTCATTTTCACAAAACATGCTTGTTATCTGGTGAGCCTGTTCAACATGCTCAGAGTTACTTTGAATCTCACTTTGCTTCAATGTATCACAGAGCATTTCAATGGTGCCTATTTGGTTATTGTTGCAAAGTGCAATCATTAAATCTTTATATGTGGCTTTAGAGCCACACTTTTGTTTCCATTTTCTGAGCATTGCTCTTCGTTTCTGCATTGTAAGCCTTTGGTCATTTTCTATCTCTTCCTTTTCAGGTTCTGTGAGTCCTAGAGAGTCTGCAATTGTTTGCCAGCCAGTTATCTGGAAGCTAATTGTATAAATGTGTTCATGTTTGCATGGTTGATCAATCATTTGATCTGAAATCTGTTTCTGAGTTAGCACTTGTTCTAACTTAGATGGCCTCATCATCTTTGATCCTACAGGTCATAGGAGTACATTCTGTGTAGCTAAATGCAACAAATGGATAATCACATGCCTTTCTTGCATAGGCATGTATCATAGCATGGATGCTTTCCAGTATTTAAAAACCTTAGCTGCCATTTTTTGGGGTTATTAAAGCAACCACTACTCACGTTTTCTATTCATCCATAGGATTGCAACAAGAAGAATGGCAAGTCCAAGTACCACTGTCGACAGGATGAGAGTAATAGTTTCATCATACAGCTCTGAAGAGAAATGAAAACAGGCAGCTACACAATCATGTATAATCTCTACTAGACTGCCAGAATTGTATAAGGCTGAATTTAATCATTGAGTACTTGATTTTGCATGGAAGAGGTAGCTACCTACCAGAAATTTCAAGCTGGTAGACATACTACATTGTACTGTACTCACTGAACCCTATAAGTAATTCCATACCCTGGCTCTTTTAGACACTGCATGAGGAAGTATCCATGATAGCTTGACTACAAACTGAAATAACCTCTCCATATACAGATTTTGTCAAATTGAAAAGACATATAATTACAGATCAAAATCTGACATGAAGTATTATACATACAAAATGATGCAATGCCTATACTTTCCCATGAATGGCGCAAAATTTTGCATAGAGAGCTTTGAGATGCTAAAATTTAACCACAAAAATTTTTGAAAACGCTGTGTCTAGAGTACCGGTATAATGAACATTGAATTTCAGCGGCTATAGCTTCTGCTTACACGCTAACGTAGCCTCGTTCCCAGGCCTTCAATCACAGCTAACTGCATTAGCTGTGATTGAAGGCCTGGGAACGAGGCTAACGCTAACGTACGCACTCGAGTACAAGTACCAGTAAGCCGGACCAATGCAATTTTGCTTCCGCCAGGCCTGGGATCCCCATACTCCTGAGAAAAGGGTCAGCCATACAGGGGGTCCCCATTTTCACAAAGAGATTCCCATATTCCGAGGAAAATAGGGACCCCAGGTCCCTATTCTCCAGGTAATGTGGGGACCTGGGTCCTCATTTTCCCAGGAATATATGGGGACCTGGGGTCTCCATTTTGACATGACACCAGTATACTTTAAGACATTGCGAAGTGAATTTTACTAGCTATAGTGCCTGTACTGAAACATCTTGCCGACTAAATGGGTATCATCTTGTAGGTCTTTTAGCGCTGTATTGATTGGTCTATGTTATATCTTTATTGGAGCTTGTAGCCGCTGTTTAGGGGTGTCTGGGGGAATTCTCCCCCATGAGAATTTTTTGAATTTGATGCTGTGAGATGGCTAATTTGGGCCCAAAACATCACTACTAATCTTTGCTTTAGTCCTGGCATGGTAACATGCAGGATTCTGATTAGGCCTTGGTAGATTATGCTAGCATAATTTTGGGAATAATAGGTGCTTCTGAGCATCAAGAATTATGCTGGCATAATAGGTCAATTTTCCTGATCAGATCCCATTAAGAAGTTACTTTTGTTCACAGCAAGAATTTTCTTTGGGAGGACTACATTCAGTAATGCTAGAGTACAATCACCGAGAAAGGCCTAACTGTAACCACTTTTGGATCGTCATTTTGTATATACATACAAATGTGTGAAATTCAGTTAGCATAATTGAGAATAATAGGTGCATTGAAAAGAATAATAGGTAAAAATTATGGGAATAAAAGAATAGAATAATGGGTAGAAGTTGGACTTGGAGCATAATCTACCAAGGCCTAATTCTGATTCACTTCACGTCTGCACGCAATGCCGTGGAGATAACTGTCCATCGGCGGTTTGAAGCCCCCGGGGAACCGCGTGAAGGAGCGACGCACGCAAGCCGGTCAGATTTTTGCTTATTTAGTCTTATCGCAACGCCGGCCGAGAATGTGTGGCCACCGCGCTCATAATCTGCTCGTTCTCGGCCGTCTCCGAAGCTCTCTTTTACGTCCGGACCGTGAAGTTCGTGCGGGCATGGATTTGTAGAGACAATACGCGGGCTTCGGGGGCTTCTCGCCTGCAAGCAAGAGTCGGGGGTGCTATCTCAGTCAAAACATTGGTCCGGCGGTCGCCGGGTCTGCCGGACCTGCTCCGCCGCCCCTGGATCCTCTGTATAATCACAGGAATATGGGGATCCCGTGTATGGCTGACCATTTAACTGACCATAATCTTGGCATTTGTATTTGTTTTTACAGCAATATATCCCCCCTGGTGCTTTCAAGGTGATCTGGCCTTCTTAATTATAAGTTTCTAGCATTATAACTGGCAGTCGAGATCATGACAACAGCAGTGCGATCCACAATCTGAGGTGAAATCCAGCTCACAAGTTTACACTTTAGTCTCACGCAGCCATGCAAATACAACTTAGGTCTGGCTACAGGAGACTAGATACACTTTAGCCTCTTACCCGGGCCTTCTCAACCAATGTTTGTCATTCACGGAAGCTAACGCTTACCTTTCAGACTTCTTTCCCCGTGCTTTGCACTGCAAGCAACAAATTAAATGTGTGGTAAGCCGAACGGCAACGGTAAAAGTGTAGGAGACACTATAAATTGAGTGAGAACTTTGTGTGATAAGAGAACATTGTACGCTCCATAGTCTCGCAGGTCACTGTGTGGCCACTCCAAATTGCTTGCTTCAAAATGAACTCATCTTCCTACAATATCATACTAGTACCTAAATCCCCGCAATGACAGTTCTCATCCTTGCTCAAGGGGGGCCAATATTCACTGAGTGGAGACATTATTCGCCGGTGAAAAATGTCCTAGGGGGACAATATTCGCTTAGTGAAAATGTCCTGCATGGGGGACATATTGCTCACTGGTAAATGATGTCTGGGGGACATTTTGGGGGGGGGGGGACACTGTACACTATGACACCGGTGTTTTTATCAAAACTCCATGTCTAGAGTACTGGTAATGAACATTGAAGTCTAGGGGTTATAACTCTTGACAGCAAACTCCAATTTCAATGCAACTAGTATCAGTAGATAGAGCCTTGAAAGAGGTACTACAAATGATAGCCATTTTGTTAGGATGTGCCTTCACAGTTCACGGGAGGAAATTATTCACTCTGACAACGTTTTTTTTGACGCTGGTCAACTTCCTGTTATCGCTTTGAATATAATTTGCATCTTATCAAAATTATCGCACATACGATTCATGAAAACATCTATGTACTAGAGCCTTTCACGATTTTCTTATGACACCATAAATGGCTGTACTGCAAAAAGTAACAAGTCAATGTAAGGGGGCATCAAGTCAAAGTCAATGTTTTATATATACCTCAAATAAGGGAGAGTACATGTAAACATGAGCAACAATATAGATATTTACATGCATGTAGAGGTACTGGTCAGACAATAAAAGGAAGGCATTTTACAATAGACAAACACCGCCAAGTGGTAAATATTTAGAAACTGTTCAGAGTCAGTGATGGTGGAAATGACACAGTTTGTGAGGCAGTCAGGAGTAATCTCAGAATGTATAGGTCTGTGTGGCAATGCAAGAAATGTTCCCACAGTTGGGACAATATATAGACAGTTACTTGTCTCCGAAGACAGTCGTTTAGAAATAGATAGGGATGACCTGGTGCCATCAAGACCACGCTCGAGTGTAATGTCCCAGAACTACATGCATGCATCTTCCCAAGCGATGTTGAGTGCAAATTGCAGGGATGGACGGTTTTCTGACATTTTGTGGGCCTTCACTCTGTCTGCTTTTACAACATTTCCTTTCAGATTCCTCATTGACAACTCTGGCCTACTGAGAACTTCGCTGGTAATTGAACTCAGTGCCAGGTTTTGACCCAAGGAATTGGTAGGCTCATCACGTCATATCTGATGCCAATATGGAGTTGAAGACTTGGGAACTGAGGGATGCATTTTGGTCATGACAGACTCTTTGTAGGTAAGAGAGCTTGCTGCATAGAATCCTAGCACACATGAATGGCCAGTTTAGGACTAGGAGAGGGATGTTATTCAATGTGAATTTTGGTAGTTTCAGATTGTGTTTCCCAAGTCCTGCTTGGAAGGACTCTAAGGTCAACAAGCACCCATGATTCTGAGCCATATATAATAACTGGGAGAACACAGCATTCCACTATATTGCGTGATCAGAGGGGACTTTGCAAACCATAGAAGGCACCAAGTTGGCCGTGTGAGAAGAAAGCAGCACAATTCATTCAGTAATAGACTTTTGTTGGAGGGAGCAGAATCCTACCAGACACCAAGACATTTCACTGATTGTACGACTGTGAGGCAGGTCTCACCAATCGTAACACTGTTTCATACTTGATGTGAGTAAAGCACGTTTTGCTGGGCAGAAGCAAAGGCCCCTGGACTTGGTGAAAGAACCAACAGTGAGGACTTGCTCAGTGGCATCCTCAATGTTAGCAGCACTGATATCATCAACGTGGGCAAAGGCTCCAAGAAAGAGTTCATATACACTTATAACAGCCACGTGCACTTTCAGTGAGCAAGACGATATTTTGGACACAAACGTTGAGGTTGAAGAGGTGGAGTACGTCATTCACCACCTGAATCAGACTTGGGCTGGCGGACCTGATATGATCTCGCCAAATGAAAATATCTAAAGTTCAGTCGTCCAGTCTTCTGTGCCAGATTTACAATCATACGTGTCAACTAGAACACATTCCACAGTGCCCTTCAAACATGGTATCATCATCCCAGCTTACAAAGGCAAAGGTAGAGACCCTCTGCTCAAGAAGAGCTACAGAGGTTTAACTTGTCTTTGAAAATCATTTTTGTTTATTCTAGACAATGCTGGCATACCACAAATCTCCTAAACCACCCATAGAAAGAAGGTCTCATGTCGAGACTCAATTTTTGCAGGTCAAGAGGCTAATGAAAAGTTCATTGATGAGGGAGATAATGTGTATTCCTGCTTCTGTGAGTGCTTTTCACACAGTGGAGTTCTGCTTGAAGCACTATTTCATATGAAAAGTGCTGGAGACTCATCAACCATGGTACTGCGACTTAATCACTTGAGTGAAGTTAGATAATCTGCTATCAAAGCCCTTCAATGTCAGCCAAGGAATTCGCCAAGGGTCCGTGCTTTTGCCGACCATCTTCAACCAGCTGATGGACCCTTTGCGTCCATCTTGAGACAAAGACACCTGGGCTTAAGATATCGTTAACGTTTTGTTGAGAAGTCTTGAAAACTTATTTGAGTCAGACTGGGCCAATGGAGCGGAAATAGTCAGTCCAGCAGAGTGAGAGTTGACGTCCCTTTTGCATTTCTTTCGTTGGCTACCAGACCTGTACATGGTTTGCCTGCATCCTTCCGTCTGAATGCACAGCGACTCTTCCAACATTGATTTGAGAGTGTCTTATTTTTGCATGCACATGAATTGGAAAAATGGTGTGGTGAACTCTCTCTTTTCGAATTCATGTGTGTGCGAAAATAAGGAAAGTTCTTTCTTTATTTGGAATTTATGCAAAAATTTGCACATATACCAAAAAAAATTCCCGCTAGCCTTAGTGTTGGTGCTTTCATGCAGCACCATCTTGCTAGTTAGTATAAGTGTGACGGTTGAACTACATTGTTTAATGATTAGTGATCTGTACAGATATAATGTATAATATTTCACCTGTGTAATGTATGTGTATTGTCTAGAATTCTAGAACATTCTTAGGCACCTAGTATATACTTCTGTACACACTTCACTGGAGAGAGCCACTCTTGAATCTCTGCCTGAGGAGAACCGCTAGCCGCAGCTGCTTGCTGCCAGTGGCGTAGCCAGGATGACCAAGTTACGTGGGCACAGCATGGGCACACTCAGTGCGTGCATAACATACATCTGCTGGGGGACCTAGGGCATGCTCCCGCCATATGATGCTGTTTTCGGCCACAAATACAATTCTTTCCTTTTATATGCTTGCTTCATACCCGCATGAAACTTGCGATCGCACATGCTAATAACTGATTATTGACCTTAGCTTTCTACATTATTTTTACCCGGGCACCAGCGAATTTTACGCGGGCACAGGCCCGGGCGTAGCTATGCCGCTGCTTGCTGCCTGTTCATGCTTGTTGAGCTGCCGGTGTCTGGAATACATACATAATCTATACACACACATATTATATTGTATTTTGGGGTATGGTAGTTTGCACTATTTGCAAACTCGAGGCAGTCCTCCTCCCCCAAATTACACCCCAAGTGAATGAATGAAAAGCTACAAAAGTGCACGTGTATGTCCAATGTCTGAGAGGACTTACTGAAGTTTGACACTACAGCTAGATGCAGTTGTCATTGAAGTTAAGGTACGATCAATGTTTCGAAACCTCTGAAATGCATACAAGGGCCAATTGTTTACGTAGACGCAGTACACAATAATTATTTGGAAGAAGACAGGTGTGTGCTGTGTAATGGAGGGAAGGTGGAAGATGTTAAGCATTTTGTATTGGAGTGTGAGGAGTTTGACCAGGATAGATGTCGGCTTCTGGAAAGGATCAAGGGAATTGTGGGAGCAGAGGAGCGGGTGAAGGGATATGAAGAAGGTGATGATGACAGTCGAGTGAGTTTACTGCTAGGGAGAAGGGTAGATGTGAATAGGGAGGTGATGGATGACATAGACAGGTGCATAATGAAAGAGATGGTGACGTGGTGGCAGAGGCGTAAGGTGTTGTTAGGTTGGGTTAAGTAGCTCTTACTCCCCCTGATTACCTGGGTACCGGTGCCCCCTCCTCTCTCTCTCAGTGAACTGACCCTAATAAACCTCATGTCATGGTAGCTGTATTATCATATCACCCAGTTGTATTCGTATGTCACTTAAAAATCTGCCATGTACATGTACTGTGATGGCCCTTACGGGTTCAACTATTCCAATTAAATCATTATTTATTGCGGACGCTGCGCGAACGCGCGTCCCCAAACTCACTGGCGATGCTCGAGGCCTTGCCATATTTCGAAAGTAGATCGCTTATCGAAAGTAGATCGCTTATCCTTGCGCCAAATATAAGGCAAGGAAAGCGTTTCTTCAGTGTTCTGGTGTGTTGTACGGGTAGCGCAGTGTATTTAGCAGGGCGGCACGTAAAAAAAATCGGACTTGAATTGAAGATTCTACGCTCCGAAGCACATTTCTTACGCCTAAAGCAGTTAAATTCCTACAAATATTAATTACTAAAAGTATACATAAAGCGCCAGATATCTTCACGTGCCGACCTAGTAAAATACCGTGAAGTAGTGCAAGAAAAAAATTTCAGGATCGAACTCTTTACAGTCGCCGAGTAATTTGGCGCAAAAGCGCTCGAGCGGTGCGGCTAATCGCTGGTTCGAATAGGGTAGATGCTGGTATTGTGATACAACACCAATTATGGGTTAATGACTTTATCAGAATTGATAGATGTTGATACCTTGGCTAAACATCAGTGATGTTGTCCTTTCTCACTTTCTAACATGAATGGTTGTAACAACCATGATCACATTTTATTGCAGCTTAAATTTT
Organism: Agelas oroides; assembly: GCA_949130485.1. Lineage (NCBI taxonomy): Eukaryota > Metazoa > Porifera > Demospongiae > Agelasida > Agelasidae > Agelas > Agelas oroides. Next base: position 9,795,942 of record OX422187.1, on the reverse strand, counting down.
GAGGCATTTTTTCGACACATTTTGATTAGCATGAAAAAATTGTACCACTGAAAAATCCAGGATATGCATGATAGGTAATGAAAATAGTTTCAGCACAACCTTCTAGGTTCAAAGTATGTAAATGGATTGTAAAATGCTATTCAAAATGCAAACTACAAAATTTTAGTAGGTGTCTCATAATAGGTACCATGTCTCATAAGAGCTACATTAAGGTTAGTCTCGGAGCCAGACCCTCGCACGCGGAGAAGGAGGGTCTGGTAAACTTGCATACATAAACTCTTTATGGGACATGGCCTCCTCACAGGCTTCCTAAGCAATAATTGAAGGTGTTGATTGGGTGAAAATATGCATGTGCTCAATTAGCTACTGTAGACTGTCGCTGCCAGTGAAGATACTAGTAACGAAGCGACCGTTTGATAGTACCTTGGAGAGCGCCACTGCTACTTTTGGCAGGCAATTTAAACAGCGAATAGCAGGGCAGCCCAGAACTGTGGTGTTGGCTAACGAAATTTGCGCGACTTGTGTCCATTGCCGTGAATGCCTCGGCTACATCAAGCACGAGCGCCTACAGGGGGCTTACAATAACTACGATGGACTTACGTCTGCCTCCGTGACTTCCATGCGCCAAAATCTGCCGATGAACGTAGACTACCGTAGCAGAGGGACTTTCACAGTTCCACTGCTCAGGTAGTGAAACCGAAGACTTCTATCCCTTTCATAACAGCTTTCCAGCTGCTTGAGATTCGCTGGAGAATATCTAAGCTTGTTGAACGATGGTCGCTTCGATTCTTGTATCAATCGCTGGTCCGTCAATCAAATTCGCCATGTTGTTATTACACGAACACGTGCCTTCGTGGGCAGAAATGTAATTACACAGTCATCAACCAATCAGATTCATTCCGCCGAAATTCCGCGGACTTCAAATTTGTATGTATGCAAGTTTACCAGACCCTCCTCCTCCTCCGCGTGCGAGGGTCTGGTTCCGAGACTACATTAAGGTGTATAACAAAAGTAATAGCTATAACTCGATAAAGCAAGACAGAACATCAATATGTTTTTACCACTGAATAGCATAGGCACATGACTTTAAATTCATGCACTAAAATCAAACATTGAAAGCCACTACTTTTCTCCAGTCAATTAAATGTGTTTGTGTCTCATAACTGGGGTGTATACCTTACGTTGGGGCGTTTTTAAACAGTAGCTTATTTCTCAATATATTTCGTTCATGTGCTGTTGGACTGTAAGTTGTTTGAGATAAATATCAGTTACAGTTTTCGAAATATTAAAGCAATAAATTTACTATGCCAACAGCCTTAGGGGCAGTTGATCGTAACCTTAACCGATTACACAAATGGAATGCAATTAACCTCAAAGGCGGAAATATAGTTTCACTTCACGTGATGTCAATTTTCAAAAAGATTTTTTCCAAGAAATAAAGCTTCAGGAAGTCAAACGAAGCTCTTCAGAGTGAAATAAAGGACAGACAAAGGCTTTCCAGGGTTATTCTGAACCTAGGTATGTTTTCTGAAGTGTTATGTAACCGGTTTACGGAGGACGCTTACCTATACCGCGTGTTGTGTGTACTGTCTTTGGCTTTGCTCGTGGTCAACAACGCATAGCTCTAGATCTGTCTTGATATTTATGAAGCCCAAGAGATGCTGTACCTCCGTAGTCAGCGCTGTGCCTCTGCTTATTGGCGTTAAAGAAGAAAATTCTCATTACTGCTTGAAAATGAATATTTGTGTAGGGGTCAACTAAAGACTGTGTGATTGTGCTGTCAAGCGAAAACGTGGCTAATAAGTCGTTTTCTCGATCAGGAGATCGACAACCACCCGGGCTGTTATCGCTCACTATGCTCCGCCTCTTGAGGGCTTCTGGACCTACCCACTTGTTCCGAGCGAAGCGAGGCTATACCTGAGTTCAATTTGTCGTCGTCGTCAACAGGAAGTTGGCCTAAAACCTTCGATATCTCAAGAATGGTCTACGGGATCACTATCAGACTGGCAGGCATGAAAGCTCTAGCTGTTACTAAACAGTGAACAAACTGTGTCGTTAGCCCAAGGGAAACAGATGCAGCAGTGAGATATCCGCGTAAAACACGGATTTCTCCAGAACGGTAGGCACAACAGCTATCAAACTTTAATACTGGAATGACAGTTCCACCTGTGAGGAACTAACGGCAGACAAATACCAACTGTACCGTAAGACAAGCACGCTCTTCGTCCCTACCAACTCAAGCATACAACAGGAGCCATTTTTACATGGTAAAACTGGTCTGGTTCCCAGGATACATGGATTGGGAACATAGAAAAGTATACTTGGACCCTTGGGAAAATACGAGGGCAAAGATAATTGGGCGAGCGTGAGCGAGCCCACACTAGTGAGTTGAATCGAGATTTTTCATCGAATATTATTATTATTATCTGTCGTACGTCGTTCCGTATATCCTTGACGCTGTAATTTAACGCGATAGCCGCGGGCCGCGTGCGGACCTTAAGTAAGATTTTCGTACAACTTAGCAGCCAGCTAGCTCCAAGGTGACTTTGAGAAAGATGACGCTTATGAAAGATAGCCAGGGATTGCAGGCGGAGCGTGCGCACTTATTGAAGAAAGGATAGCCTATAGAAGACCTTATGCAATACCTCACGTAATTAAACGTAAAACGGAAAGTGGACGGAATCCGGATACTACGCCGCCATTTTGAGTGGCAAGGAAGACCGCGGTCTATGGAGCTTAAGTACAGCGAAGCACTTTGCGAGCTCGCTGCGTCAACGAAGCATGCAGGTAAGCTTATTCGCTTCGGTGAGCGTTAGGTCCTGTTGAGGCCTTGTACATTCTGGGTGTAAACGTAAAATCACTTACTGCGCTGGTGAGAAAGGAGCTCGCAAACTGCTCCGCTGTACTTAAGCTCCATTGACCGCGGTCATTTAGTATCCGGATTTCCGTCTACTTTCCGTTTCACGTTTGTTTACGTGAGGTGATGACGTCATTGCATAAGGTCTATAGGTAGCTGGATCGAGCGTGAGTGTCTATACTGTATGTAAACAGTTGTGTAGAGAGGTTTAAAGCAGAAATCGGCAGAGACCCTCCTTCTATCCACGACTGATGGATGGCGAACCCTTTCTGCTATATCTCTAAGATGCCTCAACTTGAGGCTTCTTAGCATAGTCCTTACTTGAGACTCAAGTAAGGACTATGCGCGACAAGCCAGGCTGTGTTGACTTAGCCTACAGTTAGCCAGAGTAGATGCTTAGGTTGCACTAACGGCTGCATTGTATGGTACCACCCCATGACAAGCTAGTCTCTGCAACCATCTCCTCTAAGCTGTTAAGCACTTTTGTAGAGAGTAGAGTGACAAGCTTTGTTCAGCTACATGCCACGCCACCTGTGTGCTGTGATCTGACACTTCACTGAAAAGCCTTTGATATAAGTTAAAGCTGTGTATTGCTTGCTCACGCTTGCCCAACAATGTTCTACATTCTCCTAGTAGAGTCGTAACGACTCTATTATCTATGGGCAAACGCGGACGTTCGCGCGTAGCGAGGTCGTTTGCACAATGGTGTATCCCTAGTAATAATAGATTAGGGAAAGCCCCAAGCTTATCGCAGACCGGATACAAAGCTAAAGTTATTTGCCATGGGCCGTGACAACGCTTAGCCGTGTCTATCGCGTTTCGTGACATGCTTGCGTAAGACGCCAATTGGCGTATAATCGGTTTTAAAGCGCTAAGGCTGAGAGGTAATCTACGGAGACTATATTAGGGCTTTCACGATTGAGGTGTGATGAAATTGTGATAAGACGCAAATTATATTCAAAGCGATAACAGGAAGTTCCGGTCATGCTCCTTGGTGGGAAGGAACTGTACAGGCGAGTGAAAAATCTGTCACAAAAACCACGGAGCTGGTCGCTGCCTTGGGAAGTTCTCTTTGCTAGGTAACGTACGGCACCTTAGCGTACCGTAGTAAATACCCTTTCCGGGACTGATACTTTTCAAGGCTACCAGACAGCGTCAAACCACTTCTCCGTACAGTGCAGTACAGTTCTTTCCCACCAGAAGGCATGACCGGAACTGCCGGTTATCGCTTTGAATGTAATTTGCATTTTATCAAAATTCCATCACACCTCAATCGCGTGAAAGCGGCCAGGCCATCACGAAACGGGACCTATGGTGACACAGGGTTTTACAGTGGCCTAACTAGCTGTCATGAAGGTACTTACATTTGCTAAACATGACAAAATCAGATTTTTTTAAATCACTGATAACCTGAGTTTGATAAAAAAATGTTGACACTTCATTCTGACTTGCAGCTCTGGAGCCTTGTATAGAAAGGCTAAGGTAGGTACATTCTTAACAAGCTAGATCTATTAGCTACAACTTGCTGGTAGCAGACTACCGATACAGTACAGCCTCACTGAGCTACAAGTCACTTTGACACTTCAGTGAAGTGCGCACTTAGCTACTGGCTTGCTGCACTACAGCACATCCCATGCCTTCACAGTGCTTTTGATGGCAACAGCGCTTCTTTACAACACCGACCGACATATCTGAATAGGCTTTGCACAGTGTTCTTAGCTCCTACACAACTCAAATATAGAGCATACACACAATATAGCATGGCCACCTTCTGCCTAGCAAGTTGGCTGACTTCATTTATCATCTCGCTTCTCTACATTGCTTCAATTACCACCAATTAGCACCTGTCATAGGTCTTAGACATAGTGTTCATGCAATAGCAAGTAAGCTTCACTTCACTGTGACATGCAATGGCTATGCTTATTGTTAGAAGCTGGATTGTGAACCTAACTCCGATTCCCTATTCCCTGTTCAACTTTTGCCCTAACCTATAGTTAGCCTACCACACTATGTGCAGCTAGTGGGTTAGCTTAATGACTCATTTATGGCAGGACAAGCTGATTTGTCCACCTGCATTCAAGCCACATGCATACAAGGAACCGTTTTCTTTCCACTTGGGGTGCGGTTAGGGTCGTTACACTCCAGGTGGAAAGAAATATATAAATGGTAATGAATTGATGAAAAGCCACAAAAGTGCACGTACATGCCCAATGCTTTAGCATTTCATTCCCAGTGTGAGAGGACTTACTGAAGTTTGACGCCACAGCTTGAAATCAATGAATTGGACCTACGGTGACAGGATTTTACAGTGGCCAAACTAGCTATCTTAACATGAAGGTACTTACATTCGCTAAAGATGAGAAAATTAGATTTTTTAAACCACTACTATTAAACCTGAGTTATGGTCCAAAATGTTGACACTTCAGTGACCACACAAACTTCATCCCGACTTGCTAGGTCTCTTAGCTACAACCTTCTGGTAGCAGGCTACAGATACAGCACGGCCACACTGAGTGACTAGTCACTTTGACACTTCAGTGAAGTGCGCACTTAGCTACTGGATTGCTTGCACTGCAGCACATCCCGTGCGTTCACGGGGCCTAATGTGGACTGTGGACTCGCGGACTCACGGACTCGCACCGGAAATAATTTTAAGGCTGGAATGCTTTGTTCTTTGCCGATACTGCACGTGCAACAGTTCTTCTCAAACGAACCAAGGACTGCTACTGGAGTTGTAGAGGAGGTGTAAACGTTAGCAAGACTTGTGAGAGACTTCGATAGCTTAATTCCCAAAAACTATAGCTATGAAGCCAATCATATGAAGAAGTTTAGGCCTGAATAGGAACTCTTCTCACTTATGCCAAGTTGTAAATTAATGTCGAAGTAACCTATTTACACCTATTTAACAACTGAACACAACACAGAAAATAAACAACCATCGATAATATACCCTCCCTACCTATACCCTATATTATCTATGAAACAACCAAACACAACACAGAAAGTAAGCTCAGAAACAGACTCAACATCTGTAAGTGATGAGGTAGGCTTGATATGCCTTGTGACGATCATGTTACGCTGTATGATGAACTTTTGACCCCCTACACGTGAGCCAATTGAAGTGCGCAGCAACGAAGCATCAATCCATGTCAAGCATCAATCCATGTCATTTTTGGCTATAAAGGCGTGCAAAACCATGGCAGGAACCACAGAATTCCGGAGAAATACAGTTTTATACCATGGCGGAGCTCAGTTGCCTAACAACGGTGAAAGAACGAACGAGGACACCTTCCGCCCTAGGCCTGGAAGCTGCAGCACAAGAGGAAGCTACTGTCCGTCTGATTAGAGTCCGAGACAATCCCGATCGGCTCTACGAGATTGAAGTTCTTGAAGAAGATGAACATCGCGTCAAGGTTCATTATACAGGGTACAGTCATATGATGAATGGCTCAGGCGTAGTGATCTTGTTTTCAAGCCTCCCAAACAACTCGCTCATGAACCGGACTTTTCTTTGCTGTCTGTCCTGGCCTGCAGCATCAAGAAGTCACTTGTAGTAAGCAGGAAAGCAGACTCAGCAGTAAGAATCCAGCTACCGTTTGACATAGAAGTCTTCCACCGGCTCGTGGAGAAGGGGAAGTCCCTGGGAAATTCCCGATATGGATTACAGTCCTACTCAGACCTCAGTGAATTACTGGGAGACAAATGGCACCTACGAATCACAAACATCAATGGAGATTTTTCATACGTCATCCTGGAAACTGTTTGCTTCTACCTAAATCACCTGAAGCCCATCATTGACTTTGATGTTGAGAACAGTGACAACTCAACTAACCTACGCTTGACTCCTGTGTACATTGAACAAGGTTACTCACTAGTTTTTAAGTTTGTACGAGGTGATGGTAACAGTAAGAAGTTAAGCAAATATTTGTAACAGCATGGCATTACCAGAGATTTTACATCAATGTGAATATTGTTAGCTTTAAGTATGGGTGGTGTATGTCATATGAAATGGAATGGGAGATGAAAATGAACCAAGAGGGGGCAAATTTAGTATCATTAGACTCCATTCAACATCAACAGTCTAAATTTAATCTTGGATTAGGTGTGCGGTGAAGGTGGGGTTGAAATGGGATGGGGATAAACAATGTTTCACCTCACCGAACAATAGATACCCATAGCTTTTTCAAACATGGGAGATGAAAATGAACCAAGAGGGGGCAAATTTAGTATCATTAGACTCCATTCAACATCAACAGCCTAAATTTAATCTTGGATTAGGTGTGCAGTGAAGGTGGGGTTGAAATGGGATGGGATAAACAGTGTTTCACCTCACCGAACACTAGATACCCATAGCTTTTTCAAACATGGGAGATGAAAATGAACCAAGAGGGGGCAAATTTAGTATCATTGTCATCAAGTCAAAGTCAATACATTACACTGTATGATTCGGCATTTACTGATGATCGTTATATATAGTAAAGCTTAACAAAGTCAAAGTCAATATGCTACACTGTATGATTCGGCATTTTCTGATTGACACTTTGGAACTTTCTTAGAACCCACAGAGACTAGATGGCTCTGGAAAGGCTTCTCACCACAATGGGCACAGGATGCCTGGCAGGTCCATTTATTGTGTCCTTGCACTTTGCAGTTGCTGCAGGTTACTTCATGTTTCTTTTGTCGTTTCACTCCCATGTTTTCAAGATGTTCGATTCTATTTTGTTTCTGTATGATTTGCTTCAAGCATTGCTCTCCCCGGTGAGAGGTGGATCGAAAGTAGTCTTTTGTCATCAAGTCATTATATTTCTCGAGGCCTTGCTGAGTAAATGGTATAATTGCACCATGTAGCGTCATGAATTCACTAACGTGCATCATCATACAATGCATGTACGGTGTGACAAATTTTGCTGGGAAAATTTCAACAAAAAAGACATGGAGTCCACAAGTACTGGAAGTAATCCACGTATCAACGACAGAGTTGGCATGTGAGGTTGAGCAACGTTCTAGCTAGTCTAGCGTAGCCAGACTAGCCTCAAATCCAAGTTTTCCGTTCTAGATTTGTCTCGCAGTTATGGAGAAAACTCCAGAACGGAAAACTATCCGCTGAGAGTCTGGCTACGCAGTTAGACTGTACTCTAGCCATCGTACACGGAGTCTACGAAATTACATATAGCTGAGGGCTTTCCGCCAATAAACCCTTGTTCGATATCTAGAGAACTCTGAAGCACGTTTAAGCCTTGGGAGTGGGGCTAACTACAGTGAAATGCGCACTTACTGGCTTATTGCACCGCTGCACAATCATTCTCATGGCCATGCCTTCACAGTTCTGCCAGGTAACGACGCTTCTTTACAGCATGGTCGACGCCTCTCATGTAAGGCTAGCTTGGTGTTGTTATATAGCGCCTACACAACTCGTACAGATGGCAGTAGTATGCCCAACTTGTTTGATAACTGTTGCACGTGCAGTGTGTCGGCAAAGAACAAAGCATTCCAGCCGTAAAATATTTCCGGTGCGAGTCTGCTAGTCATTGAGACCATGGTTCAGAAAGTAAGTTGCCGTGCGTGCTGCCAATGTATTCAACTTGAATAGTCTTCGCTCTTACTCTCTTTCACGTCGACCCTGCAGTCTGGCAGTAGCCCTTCACGCTCGTTCTCACGGCTTAGCTGAAGTACACGTCGGCGTGCACGTGGACATTCAATCATCGTGAAATATTTAAATGCGCTGATTTAATAAGTGGTCGGTCAGGCTCGCCCCAACTAATTTTGCTCAGAACAGGCCTGCCACCTATACCTGATACTTTGCACTTGGGATGCCGTTACCACCTGCACCCCAGTCACTGTTTTCTTTCCACTTGGGGTGTGGTTAGCTTCAAAAAAACAAACCAAAAATAAAACAACAAGAAAACAAAAACAAAAAAAACTTCGATGAGCTAGGAGATGAAGACTGTATGAAATCAAGCTATTAAATGTGCCACGCGTTGTAATGCTGGTATTCGCCCAGCTCTTTAATTGATGGTTTATTTGAAAACTGTTATGCTTTTTTACATGGCCGCCATGCACTGCCATTGCTTTGTCCACAACCGTTTTTACTATTGCTGTATAACTTTCATGACTGGGAGACTATTAAACATCATGAAAACTAATACTTCTCTCACTTTTTCTAATGTTCCTTGTTACTAGTCCTTCAGTTGTGTCCTTGAAAAACTATTAATAACGACCGTCATGCTTGTAAATTTTGTATCTCTTTGTACAAGCTAGCTTATGCTGTGGATGCATGCTGTAGTACCATGTGCTAACGCACAGTCATGGTACACACAAAAAAGTAAAACTCGTGTTACAGTAACTTTGTCTTACCCATTCTATCCTACGGATGTGGGCTAGTCGCAGTTGATTCACCTTCACAGCCTCCTTATAACAAATTGGCGCACAATGTTGACAACGGATGTAACAATATTTGGCACAGTCATCATGCGCTTACGTGTACATGTAACATCCGCACACCCGGCTTGATTACCGAAGCTGTAACTTGCGGCGGGTCAGAATCCACATTGAGGCGAGTAGCTAATATAGCAGGAGGCCGAAGGAGTTAAGAATTACTATCCGCACAAGACTGTTGCTTCTATAATATGTTGCTGATATGGCTACAGCCAAGACTGCTAGCGCTGAGGATTACATCCCCGAAAGTAAATTACTATAAATTATTGCTTTCATAATCCAGATATTCATGTCCATGGCCATGGATAGTTTATGAGAGTTCAGCTTGAGGAATGCTTGCCCCAAGTTTCAAATCTTAACTCTTTGTCCTTTCCATTGCTACTTGACTATCCCCCTTATGACAGTGCTATTGGTCACTTAACCCTTCTCCATTACTGTAGTACCACTTGTGTTGTGCCCTACTTGCATAGCCTCATTCCCTGGCCCCAGTTTTTGATTGCTTGCAGTATTATTGAGGCTTTCCCTCTTTGTTTCAACAAGGGGGGAAAGGCTCTGAGATTTTATCCCTTAAGATGATGCCAGGTAGACAGAGGGTAGACGCACGGAGAGCTGTGCCTGATCGTTGTAACTGACAAACATGCCTCAAATCTACCAAACAATGAGGCTCACTTTTGAGCATTCCGGTCTCAAGCCCTTGGACAAGATACTACAAGAAGCATTGAGATTCTTTGTTGGGCACTGCCCCCCATTTCTCTACCTATCACATCATCTCCCAGGTCTTCCCCCACCGTTTTTGCTTACAGTATGCCATAAAAAAAACTGGAGCCAGGAAAGGCCTGGGAATGAGGCTAACACTTGCTTATTTCCTATTCACTATATAAGGAAAATTATTAAAGGTGTGGGAGAACATGTCAAATATATTCATTATGTGTATAGGGCATGTGACCTAACCATTTAAAATGCTGGTTGATATTCATGCTGCTGACTCATTCAGTTACGAAATAACACATGGCAAGAAATGAATACCTTCACCTCCACTAATTCAAGCAAATATGTATAGCTAAAGTAGCTAGTTGGGATGTGCTGTCAGCTGAGAGGTAAATGCAATTGATACTGTAGTGATGAAAATGACGAAAATTTAACGAGAATAAAATGGAAGTGAGAAATAATCAATAAATTGATTTGGAGGGGCCTAAACATGGCCTCAAAAGCAATTCGCCACTTTGCATGTCCCTTTTCTGGTCAATTATACATAAAAACTTTCATATCAAAAAAATTTCACATTAAATATTTGAGTGTTACAGTTTCAACATATTTCTTTGCAGTTGTGTGTCGAGTGGGGGAGCACCAACACCGCTGGCACATCGATGTTCAAAATTTCACACATACATAAAGTGTGAAGTTAAAACGTAGAGGGAGATGGGGATGGGGCATTTATGGCTTAAATGGGTGGGGCATTTATGACTTAAATGGGTGTGGCATTTATGACTTAAATGGGTGGGGGCATTTATGGCTCAAATGGATGGGGCGGTTAGTTACTGTTTTTGGGAGATATGCTCCAAAAAAAAAAATAAATACTGGTCTTCAGGGGAGTACCCTTTCCGGTCCTCGCATGACCACGGGTTTCGGTCCCTTTGAACTCCCGTCCCCGTGGCCTACTGCAGAAAGGGCGGGACCACTCCCCGCCTAAGGCTTGCTTTGAGTGAGGAGCCCAGCTCTCGGTTGGCATTCACACGGCTAAGAATATTCTAATTACTAAGCAAATTGGGGGTGGGGCTAAATGGGTGGAGTTATCATAACACTAACTAGGGGGATGGGCGAACCAACCGAGGGGTCCGTCACGAAAGAAATCTCGTACACCGTCGGCAGAAATCCAAACTGAAATCCAGAAATCCACTGTGAAATCCAGAAATCCAGAAATCCACTATGAAATCCAGAAATCCAATCTGAAATCCAGAAATCCAATCTGAAATCCAGAAATCCACTCTGAAATCCAGAAATCCACTGAAATCCGGAAATCCAATCTGAAATCCAGAAATCCACTCTGAAATCCAGAAATCCACTGAAATCCGGAAATCCAATTCAGGATTCTATTAAAATACTCCGCAAATATCCGTATACTTTACATTAATTACACTACAAGGACGTGCACGTGCACCGATTTTCTATGACGTAATAAACGTCACCACAATGAATGACCTTTGTACGCGGCCGATCTTCGCGGTCGGGTACAAAGGTCATTCTTCCAAGGTGATGTAATTGGATGTATTATGTATGACGAACATGCAGTATGGTATGAATATGTATGTAAACTAACACGCAGTATGCGTATGAATATGTATGACAATCAACGAACACGCAGTATGCGTATGTATATGTATGACAATCAACGAACACGCTGCCTATGCGCTATGTAGCGGTGAACTGCCTGTGACATTGTATTCTGTTAGCATATAGGCTGAGAGGAATGTGGTTCATGATTGTTCATGAGCTGTATCTTCAGAAATAGCGAAATCCAGAAATCCGCTTTGAAATCCAGAAATCCGCTTGAAATCCAGAAATCCACTTTGAAATCTATACCTGGCTTATTATAGGGATCGAATTAATGTTTTAAACAACCAGTTTTAGTGGTTTTCTGGGTTTTGGGGTAAGTAGCTATGAAATGTACGTGCACAGTGACGAGCTACCCCTTTGTATTTGCTTGTCATAAGATGAGAGGTACAAGGTGGGTAGTTCAAGTAAAAAGGTTCTACGCAGTCAGAATTCTGTGGTTTTAAGTTTCTGAGGTTGTAGAGAGGTTGTGAATGGGTCGCAGTGGTTTCTGAGGTTTCTGAGGTTTTAGAGGTTTCTGAGGTTGTAGAGGGGTTGTGGAGAGGTTGTGAATGGGTCGCAGAGGTTTCTGAGGTTTCTGAGGTTTCTGAGGTTTTAGAGGTTTCTGAGGTTTCTGAGGTTGTAGAGGGGTTGTGGAGAGGTTGTGAATGGGTCGCAGAGGTTTCTGAGGTTTCTGAGGTTTCTGAGGTTTTAGAGGTTTCTGAGGTTTCTGAGGTTGTAGAGGGGTTGTGGAGAGGTTGTGAATGGGTCGCAGAGGTTTCTGAGGTTTCTGAGGTTTCTGAGGTTTTAGAGGGGTTGTGGAGAGGTTGTGAATGGGTCGCAGAGGTTTCTGAGGTTTCTGAGGTTTTAGAGGTTTCTGAGGTTTTAGAGGTTTCTGAGGTTTCTGAGGTTTCTGAGGTTTCTGAGGTTTTAGAGGTTTTAGAGGTTTTAGAGGTTGTAGAGGTTTCAGAGGTTTCAGAGGTTGTAGAGGTTGTAGATATTTTGTTGTAGAGGGGTTGTGGGCATGCAGGTTGGATGGATTTAAAATATGGAACAATTTTAATCTAGTATTTATAAAGAGTGCAGATAAACATGCATGTTCCAGAAAGAAAATACAGAAATAAACTAGCATTTACAGCTGTGACAAATGTATTTGCGAATTAACTTAAGTTCTTGCTTGGTAACGTGCTCACAGTATACATGCAACCACGAATTGCATTGTTCACAAAGAACCCATTGCACATTCTTTCCCCTGAAGTGCTGGATCCTGCAGGGAACTGCTGCACACTTTTCTCCAATGTCCACCTCGATGGGCTTAATGAGTGCCCTAGAAGATGGGTTAAGGGACACCAACGGTTGTGGACTTGGGTTAGGGTTAGGGTCAGGGGTAGCTTGCTTGTCTCTTTGGTCTCTGCTTTCTGTATACGAGAGATGATCTCTTGTTGGACTTGGGTTAGGGTTGCCAGGGTTAGCTTGCTCATCTCTTTGGTCTCTGCTCTCTGTATACGAGAGAAGACGATCTCTTTGCAGACCTGTCATGGAGAGACAAATGCATATATACTTGTACTGCTGGTCTATATATGTACACATGCATATGCACTATACTTGTTAGCTTACCTCTCCGCATCATCCTGACAAACGATTCATACAGTTCGTCAGCACTGTCGAGATCGTCACTGCTGTTCTCACCACCATCGCTTACAGTCATGTTGATGTCAATGTCATCCTCGTCAAAACTAATGTTCCGTGAATGCACCCCAAGAAGGTGCAGCCAGTTGCACATATATGTCTCCATGTCAGCTGACTGAAGCTAAACCAGATGCAAAGAAAAATGGGCAGTTATATTTTGTTTGTAGAGATTGCTTTGCTTGCAACTAGCATCATAATTATGAAATAAGTACTTACAGGGTCACTGTACTGGTCACAGGAGTGTCAGTGGCTAACTGGTACACTATCTGGCAAGGGTTGTCCACTGCATACTGTAACAGATGTAGCATAGAGTTAGGCATAAATTGGGCTTATATACTAGTTTCGCTGTGAGATCTATAATCAAACACTTACAAGCATCAAGCATAAAGAGGGTCTCCTCGGGAACTTTCGGTCTCATGATCTTCATCACACCCTTCCGAGTGACACCTGTTGTAGAATTGACGACAACCGCATCGCAAGTGTTCTTCAAAAAGAGGCAGCTTGTATTCCAAACTCCACCCTTGTCAATAACGGCTCCCTTTAGCTGCTTCTCCTCTTCCATGTTCAGCTCCACAATCTCACGAGCTGATGGGATGTACACGGCAATACAGTGTGGGCTGCCATCTCTTGGAACAATACAGGACCGGAGGACTCGCAATACCTAAAAAAGGAATGAGTATACAACCATAGTGCACATAGTAAGTCAGGAGAAAAGTGCTCAGATAGTAACTTTACCTTAGTGAAGAAGAAAATAATAGTGAATAAGAAAAGCAGAGCCAATCAAACTAAATGATTGTGTACCTCATGAGTCGGCCGTCCAGACAGTGCTGCACCCAATGAGTTGAAGAAGTTTACAAGTACTGATGTCCGGCTCTGTTGAAGTAGCCGGATCTCAGGCACCATGGTCGAGCAGAAAAAGTCATGTGTCTCCTCCCATGAGACAACTGTCGGCAGCATAGCACACATCTATATTTGGTAAATAACAGGATAATTCATCTACAGTGTTATGCGTAAAAGTTTTCTCGTGTACATACCAGGCGTGCCACAGAGAGAAGCAGTGCATATGACTTGTGAACACGTCGATGCAATCCTGGGAGACAGTCCTGTATATACACCATCACCTGTTCCAAGATGTCTCTGCTGAATTCTGGCGACTGTAAAAACTTTCCAATGCCAATCAAAATTCCAATGCTGCTGGATGCGGATTCTCTAGCCTCTCGGAGGGCATCCTCACTAGCCTGGTTCATCATACCACATGGAGGAAGGAATGGTATGTGCAGAAGTCGCTGGGAATTCCTGCATGAAAGCCATATCACAACTCGTATCAATTCTACTGCAAGTTTCTTGACCAGGCTCATGCACCCCCTAGTTGCACACTAGAGTCATGCAGTTGCTGATTACCTTTCGGTTGCACAGAAGGACTTGTTGGCTGTTACGATGATTGAAGAACGAGGTATCTTGATCCCAGAGGACATAGTGGCATGGCTGCTTCAGTTATAAAATTGCACAGCAATGTCCTCCATAACAATGTCACTGCGGACATCGTCCAGACCAATGGGTATTGTTGCAATTGCAGCCCTGTTGGTAATGGATGCTAGGGTTGACTTGCCACCTAGGCATGTGAAAATGCCATAAAGGCTCAGTGCCATCTTTAGAGCTGTGGTCTTTCCTGAAGAATGGTTAAAATTTGATATAGGTTAACATAACTGCCAAGTTCATTGTATGTACACAGAAACTATACAGTCTACAAACATCAAGTGCCAAATAGTATGAAACACACCTGTTCCTGACTCCTTGCTGTATGCAAGGACAATTGGACAACAGTCAACCATGCTCATCACTGTCTCATAGTGAAGGGCGAGAACACTGCCAGCAATCACCAGGAAGCAAGGGATGAAGTTGGACCCCAGGCAGTCCCTGGCGGCAGAGACAACACTTACACCTTCTAGGCCATGAATACCAAGCGGCTGGTGTACTGGCAGGGCAAATAAGCGACTGTCTGGCCCTGGTAAGTAGTCACTATACCTGGAGAGTTAAGCTCAATGCATAATTTGACATCACATACACTTTTAACATAATAATGAAGCAATTTTAGACTTGATCTAGCACCTTACCAGTAGAAGTGCTGATCTTCAGCTGGGATCTGACTCCCCCAAGCATCCAGTTGCAGCGACTCTCCCAGCACCCAGACGTCGGTCGCAGGCTGCTTCCCCACACTGACTACCAAGGTCTTGGTAGTGAATGTAGACAACTGTCGGTACTCCTGGCAGAGTTTGAAGATGTACTGGCTCCACAAGGTATCGCTTGTTTTGGTATATTGCAAAGCTGGGTGAACTTTTCTGGCAGCCTTGACAAACGAGCGAACGGTCTGCGCATCGTCGTTGCTAACGAAGACTTCCCTGAAGGAAAAACACTACCTCCAAAGCGAAGTTCGTCACCGGGCGAAACTTTCCTCCTTTAAGGACCACACCGATCTCGCCGTCCTGAACGAGCAAGGACCGAGATGAGTCAGGGCGCCGAGGCTCAGATCGTGTAGCTGAAGACATGATGAGAGCTTGAGTTACGTGAAACAAGTTTGTGAATATTTTCTCATCTAAAGCAACTTTTGATTATTTATACGCATACGGAAACTTGAGGATCATTTCGGGGAAAGACATGTTGCGCATGCGTGCATATCTTACGAACAGGTCGGTGAGATTTTTTTTTTAGCCAGCCGCGGTTAGAGACATATCACAAGCAGTCAGTCACATGCAGCTGGCCTTCTCTTTCTGTCGCTAGGAGCGTGACACGCCAACATAAAGTTCCGCCTGCAGAATGGCCACGCCCAGGAGAGGCAAGAGAAAGAGATTAGCTGAGGACCTTGACAGTCTCATTTCCCCAAGTGTTGGTGAGAACAGAGTGTCTCAGGAACAGCTCTTCAATGACAGCATATCAATGGCTCAGTCAAAACCCTACAATTCTGGAAGTAAGTATCTGTAATTGCAGTTACCAAGGATTGTATTTATGCACACATAAATATTTTGTACTATACAGCCTTTGGAGAGCAAGATCTGCTAGCACGGTTGGGAGTTGAGGGAGTTGTTCTACTTCAGCAGTGTGCTAGTCATGTCCCAGAGGGCTTCCTTGGGTACCGAAACATGTACATTGCCAACATCCTCCAATGCATTGTTGGTGGAGATGTCAAGCCATCTGACATTCAGATGTATTTGGCTTCTATGCCCAAGAGTACACTTGTGGGATCTCCACCATGCAAGCTGCTGTGGGAAGTAACAACCAAGCAAGATTTCCCTCACACTTTGTTCCTGGCCCCCCCAGTGACGAGCTGTCTGGTGTGTTCATCCCAGCTCAAAACTCACAACCATCCAACTGCAGTGATATGCTACACGCTCGAAGGGTCACTGCCAGCAGCAAAAATGACCCTACGTTGCACCAACTGCCATCTCAACTACCGCTATGATCAGTATGGTAACTCAGATGGCTACCAATACTACCGGGGACACATCCGTCCATTTGTCAGGGCAACGAACTCGTCCTATGCCTCTAGGGTGTGTTGTGAGCTCTGGGCAGCAGCAGGGTAAGTGGTGAAAAATGGTAAGTATAATGTGGGAATCTATTACACAGTTTTCTTCCTACAGCCACCATGCTTGGACAAGTTTCCAAGTATCTGCAGAAATATATAATGAATTGCAGCGAAACACAGGCAGTGCTCACACTAGGTCTCTTCAGAAGTTTCTTTGTGAAACACAGCTGGGAATCGGACAAGGTATGACTGTTAGGCTCCAGGCAAATTAATTTCATAGCTTTTACATTTCCTGAAATATCACCGATCCAGATGAGGATGACAAATCTGAACAAGACACACTTTCAGAATGCTCTAACAGGTCGGAAATCCACAGGAAGACAGTTGCCCAGGCATTCTGGAACGGTGAAGTTGAAATGGAACTTCGAGAACGAGGTTGGGAAGACTATAGATTTGCTAAACAGGAAGACAGAGAAAAGCTGATGGAAAAAGTGGACAGAGAACGAGCTACCACTGTCTATGCCCACAAACATTGCACTGAATTGTGCAAGAAGAGAGGTTTGCACGCGACATTATCCTCTACCATAGAATATACATTAATTTTGTGAATTTGCCTATATACAGGATGTGGAACACTCTTTTCAATTGATGGAAACTGGAAACTGAACTACCCCATCTGCATGTACCAGGCTCCAAAGGAGGTCTGTGGATTTGACGGGAAGCTAAATTATGTTTCCTCCTGCTCCAATGGACCACTCCCTGGAAAAGCTTTCTGCCTGCATCACTGCGCTGTAGTGGAGAAGGAGGGTATCCCAACTGGGCTGCGTGAATTTCTACAATTCTGTGGAATCAGCCACAAAAGTGTGTATATGGGATGCATGCACACACAGTCTTTTGTGGCATACATATATAGTAATTATGTCCCTCATGTAGGTACACATGATGAAGCTTCTGAAAATGACCTCACCAAAATTGGAAAGGTGACAGCAGCTTTCCACGATGACAGCTCCAGAGCTAGTGCTGCTGAATGTCAAGGTCAGTAGTCAGCAGTTGTTAAAACAGATCTGACAATTATGATATTAATATTCATCTTTTCATAGGAACTGGAGTTTTTCTGCGTAAGCAAAAGCAGTTATCAAGAACAATAGATGCCACCGAAGAAGACACACAGACCCAGACAGGTTGCAACAAAGACACCGGTGGAAAGAGATCTCTCCAAAAGTGGAGCAGGGGTATCTGGGTCTGCGTGAGTGGTGGTGGGATAATACAAACATGGCAGCCTCTATATCAGTAAGTACATGTCATTTGGTGCAGGTATGAATCATGTATCTCATTAATATAACGTTTATACTGCATCTTCAATTTCTTTCTCGTTAACATAGATCAGAAGGTCCTGCCCAGGTATTCTTGTTGGTCCTAACATGGTTGACAGCCGCATTTGGAAATCAATCCAGGACAGACTGGCAAAAGATTATTTTGTCTTATGACAATATGTGTCATTTGGACGACCTGAAAGTGGCAAAACAACCACTTCCTCTGCCGGGTATGCATATAAAATCCTTTTTGTTGTTACACATTGCATGTCCGTATTCCCCAGGAGCTATTGTGCACAATTGCATAATGTGCACACTACTTCTCTACCCATGCAGGTGATCTAAAGTATATATGGCAGGACATCCAAAAAATCATTGACACCCTCCACATTCGCAACCATAAAGATTCTCGGTGCAAACAAATGTACAACCCTGAGAGCATCAAAGAGGAACACCCTACATATAACACAATGAGCTGCGAACAAACGTTCGTGTGGCTGTCCAGGTTTAAGAAAGTTGTTTGTGCAATGCAAAAAACGCATCATCATTTCTACATCCACAGGATGGTGAAGCGAAGAAACTCATACGTAGAATACTGTTATATGAACAATCGGAGACCATTGCAACCCAAGTCTAAAAATTAGTTCAGCACAGCAAATGTAATGTATATTATATTGTACATGTGTATTTAGTTTATCATCACTTAGAGCATGTTTTCATTAAACAGTTCAATATGATTGGTCAGTATGAAGGTTACAGATCATGACCAGTTTAACCCTAGCCCAGTCAACTTGTATTCCCTACAACCACAACTTTTAGAGTGAAAACCTCCACAACCCACAGACAACCTCGAAAAACTTATACAACCTCAAAAACCTCCACAACCATTTTATTATTTTAAACACAAGCTCACAGGAAGTATTGGGTTCTATATGCACACAGGTTGAAGACGGATTAATTGGATTTAGAGTGAAAACTATTTCAACAATTGTAACCATGATGTGTTGTGATTAGGGCAGGGTTCTGTTGTAGTCCATGTAGCTCTTGCTCCCAGGGTGAGGGCAGGGGTCAACTGTTAGCCTGTAAGTATTTGGTCTAGCAGTTGCTATACAACCTCAAAAACCTCCACAACCCACAGACAACCTCGAAACACCTATACAACCTCAAAAACCTCCACAACCCACAGACAACCTCGAAACACCTATACAACCTCAAAACCCTCCACAACCCACAGACAACCTCGAAACACCTATACAACCTCAAAAACCTCCACAACCCACAGACAGCCTCAAAAAAACTCCACAACCCACAGACAACTGCAACAAAACTTTAACAACACAAACAACTTCAGAAATGCACAGATCACAAACAACTTAAACTTTAGTAACACAAAAACAACTTAAACTTTAGTAACACAGATCACCTGTGCATTGTGCCAGCATAAGGACACAACCCATATACAACCAAAGCATAAAACCTCTAAAACCACTAAAACTGGTTGTAGACTAAAGTTATGTGATCCCTATTTCAAGCCACATATGTTGAAATCCAGAAATCCACTTGAAATCCAGAAATCCACTTTGAAATCCAGAAATCCACTTTGAAATCCAGAAATCCACTTTGAAATCCAGAAATCCAGAAATCCAAACTGAAATCCAGAAATCCACCTACAGTGGTTACGCTACGTAGCCAACTTCCGGTGTTTTAATTTGAACCGGATGTAAGTCGGAAACGGTGCATTGATAAGCAACAAGCCCTCGAGCGTTGTTTTTATGGACCGCTTATTCGACTCTACTTATATCTTTTCGAAAGTTAGACATACTTGGTTAGTTATATTGGCTACAGTAGAACCAGTGTATGTATTTTATTTACCTCTAGAGTGCCTGGTTTGTCCACACAAGCGCTTTTCCCTCGAGCTATCTGCAACTGCTAGGTGGAGGTTAGTGTACGAATGTGCTGCACAAATCCAGATGCCGCATGCATCGACGCTAAAACTCAAGAATTAGCAAGTACAATGTTAGTAGTTGTCGTGATGTCAAGCTCATTTTTGTCTCTCCACTTCAAAGTTTTCTAGGAGACACTAGAGAACGTGCATTATTTGGAGAATCTGGCGGGGTCCAACATTGCAGCAGCTGCCTTTTGATTGATAGTGCAAAGTTTGCATGCATGTTAGAAGTTGAATCATGATATGAAACGAATAAGTATGATAAAGTATAAAAAATTATTACATAAACCAGGTAATTAAATGACACAAAAAAAAAATAGGGGGTCAGATAGCCTTGTTCCCAGGCCTCCCCTGTTTTTACCTTCTTTGGCGTTTACATAACACACGGGAGCGGAAGACCAGCGAAAACAGGGAAAGGCCTGGAGCATTCATCAGGTCAATGATGTCAGGTGGATGCAAGCTGGACGAGAGGGGGGGGGGTGGGGGCAACTGCCATTGGATCATTTGAGTGCTCTACTGCAGTTTTAGACTCCAAACCTTAGCATGACCGTAACTACTCGTCTTGACCGGTAGGAAACTCGTTGTCAAGTTTACTATGTAAATATTAGCCCCCCCTCTATGTCCACCTCACATCCACTCACGTGATGAATACTCCCAGGCCTTCGTCTTATTATCTCCAAAGGATGGTAAAAACGGGGGAGGCCTGGGAACAAGCTACAGTCAGAGATGTCAGATTGTGTTCAGACTCCCAGCAAACCAACATTCAGTGTAACACTTGCAGATATTATGTATCACAACGAAGAACACAGTTTTCTAGCATTCCTACGGTTGATCGGTAGTGTTCACTTCAAAAGTATAAATCAGTTGCTCAGCCCACACCAGCAGCCTGGATTAACTCCATTTGTCCACCAATCTGGCCTTATACACAAACGCAGGAAGAGGATTTACCATCCAGAGGATTCCCTCAAATACCTCTGGAAAATATTCATGTGGACAGCAAACACCTGGCGGCAAGCATTACAAAACACAATGGAGCCTCTGGCTATCAAACACTATGGGTCGGAGCACACTGGAGATACCATTAATGTGGTATGGGAGTCTGACCACAATGTGCATCAGGCAAGGGAAAGAGGACAGTTCTACACTGCAAGTGTAAAACAAACTGTTCAAAGCGTTAGTGTGGATGTGTTAGGCAGCACCGCCCTTGTAGGCCAGGATGTGTATGTCAACCCAGTTTGTGTCAAAATCCACACAGCGCTGGAGACTACGATCCCTGCAGAGATTGTTGCTCTGATACAGACATCACACCAGGTGCTCATTGCATACCTACAAGTGAGGAAGAATCGCTAAGTGAATCTGAAGGCGACTATATATATCCATGATGAAGAATTGGAACAGTTAATGGCATGCCATACTATAAGTGGTCCCTTCCAAAAGCCACCTCCCCGGACTATCCATAGCAGTCCATCCATTACGGAACTGCAAACAGTCACCCCTCGCCATAATTGATCCGCCCTCTACTTCACTATTCCAGGTCACAAACGTGCACTACAGAGTCAACTGTGGAGTGAGAGAGCCTACTGAAGTAGCCCAAACTTAAGTCTCCATGTCCCGGACCATTGCAGAGGCCCTACGATAATAATTCACAAATCAATAGATTCCACACACTTTCTTGATCGAATACTGTGCTTGTCGTTCTTCACGCAGCTCACTGGATACCTCTTCTCAGTGAAATAATACAAATATGCCTTCCCCAACATGTGACTTCGTCATCCTCCTTCAGTAGCTCAGAGATATTCCAGACTCTACTATTTGGCGGGGGGGAGGGGGTACTGGGTGAGTAGCTACAGGGCCTCGAGTCCATAACTTCGAATATACACAGATACACTGAGTGGCCATAGTTTTAGCTCGCCTTGAAAACCCAGCCTAAGGCTGATTGGTCAGTTTCGTCCTTCCTGGTGAACTTATCAACGTTGACAAGCTTGCTGAACACCATGCCAGGGGTGGGACCATTTGTGGCAAGGGGGGACTAGGTATGGCTGCAATATTTGGTCCAGGCAGACCAATTATTCTGCTATGGACAGTCTGGGGGACCACTTTTGAGGGTGGACCATCCATGACATGACAGGCATTGATAAGGAGGATTTACAAGATTGTTTTGAATTTCCGTTTTTACCGAGTCATTTGCAATTCTGGTTAACTTCAAAACTTGTTATGCACAGGGCAGGCAAAAGTTACTTTTACCACGTTTTATAACCACGCATTTTACTACTCACCTCTTAACTGTTGCATAATTCCAGATGGAGCACACCACTTCGAAACACCTCCAGAAAACGCTTTAATCTGTTGCAGACAAAAACGAAAAACTAAGTACTCAAAATATAGACAGTGTAGCACCGTTCTACCATAGTTTTATTCTACTCACAAAAGGCATCTGGATTTGTGCAGCACAATCAGACACCTACCTTAGAAAGCAGCATCGGAACATGCCCCAGAAAATCCCGTCACAGAGCATGCATGGTGGCAAATCTAGGTAAATAAACACTGCAAATAACGAAAAGGGTGCCTAATAGTATCGACCATCAGAAAAAGGGCCGCCAACAGCACCCTGCATTCACCTAAGAAGGTCGCAAACTCGACACTCGATTTCAGCCGCCATCGCGCTCCTGCCACGTGCTCGTACTTTTCCCCAGCCGCTGTTAATTAAAACCTTCCAAATAAGGAAATTATTGCGACGTAGCGTAACCACTCGAAATCTCGTACGCCGAACCGCGCCGTGACGGACCGTCTCTCCGCTGACTCGCTGTCGTTCCGTGCGTCTGGGAGGCTTGTTCGGCGGTAGGCGTTTCTGTACTGAAGACTCTTTCGCTGGACACTCGGGTCTGTGCTGTGGCGACTTTTTCGCGGTGAGTACTATACTAGTTTGTGTGTGAGACGCGGTCGGGGGGCTTTAAATGGGAGCGTGCTTCTCTTAGTAACGGCATACTTACCCTAGTAACGGCATCTTTACGCTAGTTATAGCGTGTGCTTTGCTATAGTAACGGTACGCCTAGGGTTATAGTCGGTTCCGTAAGGCTGAGCTATGGCTAGGGTTGGGCTGGGGGCTGCTCACTCATATTGGCATTACGAGTGTGAGGCTCTCTCACACTTGACTAACCACTGTGAGGCTCTCTCACAGTTGCGCTATAGGTGTGAGGCTCACTAGAATTAACATTACGAGTGTGAGAGACGGTCCGTCACGGCGCGGTTCGGCGTTACGAGATTTCGAAATCCAGTGGATTTAGGCAGTGGTTACGCTTACACTTGATTTATCACTGTGAGGCTCACTCACAGTTACACTATGCGTCCGAGGCTCACTAAAATTAACATTACTACTGTGAGGCTCACTCACAGTTACGCTACGGGTGTGAAGCTCATTCACACTTGAGTTACTACTGTGAGGCTCACTCACTGTTATGTTACGAGTGTGGAGATGGATAAAGACCTCTTGCAATTAAATACATGTACACTGTGGTAGTTAAGTGGAGATCCCCTGCGGACGGGGTTGCGGGCCTGGGTGGGTTGACTGTACAAGCACCTTGCCTGAGCAGATACTCTCACTATCCACCACCTCAGCCTCCGGCTCAATTATCTCTTCACCAAGGGGGTATCCTATGGTTAACTTTGGAAATGGGAATGGGGCTGGGGTTTGTAAAGATGTATTCGACTAAGGCTTGCTTGTGACCTAGTTACAACAGTAAGCCCAGATACTAAAACCTCGCTGTGTGCATGCTATAGGTTTCTCTACGGGCTGGGTCAGGGGCTGTGTTAGGATAAGGGCTTTATACTTTATATACATGTATCTATGTGGAGATGGATAAAGACGGGGTCTTTTTGACTACAGCTGTCCTTCCTCTCGCAATTAAATACGCTGTGGTAGCTAGGTGGAGATCCCCTGCGGACGGGGTTGCGGGCCTGGGTGGGTTGACTGTACAAGCACTTTGCCTGAGCGGATACTCTCACTATCCACCACCTCAGCCTCCGGCTCAATTATTTCTTCACCAAGGGGGGTATCCTATGGTTAACTTTGGAAATGGGAATGGGGCTGGGGCAAGGAATTATTATTGGAGAGACACTCCCTCATGCACAGTGAGAAGTCTAGCCTGGTGCTTATTGTCATGCTCTTTAGGTCCAAGGCATGCCTGAGGTATTATGGTTGTTAGAACACGTGCGTCTTCGGGTGGATCCATTGAAGGATGCTGCGGGTTCCCCATTTGGCAAGGCCGACAGACTTTATCTGTACCTGCACGTTCAGAAGTTGTGTGTCGAGTGGGGGAGCACCAACACCGCTGGCACATCGAGGTATACTTTGTGACATCATTGCTGGATCAACGAAGGTGATGTTAGCTGGCTTGGGAATAATAGCTGTGCTTTGGGTTATTTAAAAAATATGTATAAGATCACTCAAACAACTCTCATTGTACTTTGTATACTACCTTATGAGCACTTAACCTTACAACTGCTGATACAAGTGTGTGCTGTACAGAAATCAGCTGCAATCAATAACAATGAAAACTACTACGTATGTCATCATTGTATGTATAGAATGTCCTTGGATGCTGTCAGCATTAACTCTGATGATACTTCTCTTGCTCTTAATAGCTTGGGCAAAGATGGGTACATGTATGATTCTGAGCTCTTGGTAAACAACTAGCTTGAAAGAAGTAGCCAACGCCACTAGAGGTGGAGTGCAATGGTTTCAGCTGACCATTCTAAAAGATAATAGGAACAGTGGCGGTACTATGGGGGGGCGGAGGGGGGCGTACGCTCCCCCAAACCACCCGGGGGGGCGTCTGGCCTGGTCGGTGGGCGCCATACTATGGTTACATGTCAAAGAGACACGGCCACAGCTAGCTAGCTAGCTAGGTAGCATACCGTACGTAGATCAAGAGATGGATATAAGGACATTCTTTGTAGCTCAAGGTAGAGAGAAGTCCACTGATTCAGTCGAAGGAGCAACAGCCCAGGAGTCCACCGATTCCGTCGAACGACCAACAACCAACTCAGTCCCTTCGTCAACAACGGACGTTCAGGTTCTACTCTGAGTGGTGGTGCCGCACATCATAAATTTTGTGCATGCCACAAGCTCTCCCCCCCAACCCTCTACTGCTGTGCACACTTATGAATAGGAATGTTCGAGCAGAACAGACAGAATACAAGGCAATTGTAATCACAGTTGATGCACCAGTACTGGGGGAAAAGGTTGGTCAAAACATAGCACCTTGCCCTTGCCAAATATAAATCACATCTGCTTTTAAAAAGCCTCTCTCAGAGCTACACTATTATGGCTCTCTTATTGATACTGCACTGACATGGGAAAAGATTGACAGAGCTTGCCAAACTACAAAACTTCCTGTTGTTTTGAAAAGAAGTTTAACTGCAGAAGGTGCTTTGACAGCATTAGAATATACTGTACAAGGCATTATTGTTTCCAATCATTCTTTCAACTGTGAGTTTGCGTCTAGCTGTTCTCATATGGATAACAATCACATTCACTATTACTACAGCATTGTAATCTTCACAGGCCTGCAGCTAGAAGTTTTAGAATAGGATTTGGGCAGGAGGTTAGACATCTTCATGGATGGAGGCGTGAGAGAGGGGGGACACGTGTTCAAAGCTTTGGCCATGGGTGCAAAAGCAGTGTTCATTGCCATTTGGGGGCTTGTTTGCAAGGTTACCATGTTCAGAAAATCTATTTGTTTGTTGAGTACAGCTACGCTACCTTGCATGTGCAGGGAAGTGATGAAGTGGAGGAAGTACTGGATATCCTAAAAGAAGAGCTAAACACTGCAATGATGTTGACAGATCTCTGAAACGTATCTAGATGATACTGCATTCTTATTTATAAAGTATCTTCAGGGTGTGCAACATTATTCATTATAATTTTGTCAAGACTTGCATGGTGGTGCATATGTAATTATAAGCTTGTGAGAAGACAGCAATAACTATTAAATATGTATATTAGCTCAGTCAGTTAGATGCCATCGATTTGTTTGTTAGTGGCAGAACCCACACACCACACACTTTCTCCTGTGCATTA
This sequence comes from Agelas oroides, assembly GCA_949130485.1. NCBI lineage: Eukaryota > Metazoa > Porifera > Demospongiae > Agelasida > Agelasidae > Agelas > Agelas oroides. The sequence continues at coordinate 9,769,794 of OX422187.1, read as the reverse complement.
TTGAATAATGTGCTATGCCTTGTAGCTAATTAACATATTAAACTTTGCTTACCATGCAACTAAAATTAATGGCAGGTGTTACTGGCAGGTGTGATTGAGGGACATTCCTAGGCAATTTCTCACTTAATTGGGGGCCAAGCAAGGCCCCACTTGTCCATTCACATGCAAATTTACCGAGGGACCAACACTTAGCACCAAAGGGATGCTATTAACTGAATCCTACTCTGCAAGCTTAGCCATGTCCTTCACTACTGGCAGCTCATTCTGAGCATTCTTAAATTTGCGGATTGGTTCAATTGCTCATGCAACTTTCAAGGCCATGCAGACTTTATTAATCTGAGCGCTGTCATGACTCTGTGGCTTCTTTGCTTTCTTGCTTTGCTATGTTTACTAAATTTTCACTCAGTCTATAGCTATTAATTAATTAAGAATCTGATCCTGATAACCAACTTAAAATGAGAAACTTTCCGACTTTACATATTGCTTGATGCGGACCCCAAAAGACTGGCAATAGTCTTCTTCTAAGTTAGGATGACCATCATCCGTGGAAGTGTGGGCCAAGCTTCAAGGCAGGGAGCCCAATGTCAGTACTGTTTTATACATCTGACATGAAAACTCCATAAGCCAGGCAATAATGATCTTCGTAATTCTTTTGTAAGTTCATTCCGGACCTTTATCAGAAGTGTAGACTGAGCTTCAAGCCAGGGGCCTCATACATTGGGGGAAGGTTAGACAATGCATGCAAAAGTATACAAATTCACATTAGACCAGGCCTTAGCATGCCAAACTAAACCATCAGCAATTATAACAAAAGTATTGTTCATGATGATACCATTATATAAAGCTAGGGTAAGCAAATGTTTCATCAAAATTTGACACATCGGGGAAAATAAAATATGCTATTTTCTATTGTGCACCATGCGAACAGTGTCCCTGGTTTAGGACACAACAGCCAGCACTGAACTGTGTATTGCCTGACCAATCGACTTTCCATGCTTCCATCTCATAGTTCCAAGGTAGCTCAACAGCAGGTGCAGGAGCTTGGTACTGTACAACGCTCTGTCTCCCATTTGCTGGCCAGAGCCACTGCCCAGTGTTATCAAACAACCTCCACCAATTCTCACACCAACCTTGTTGGGCATTTACTTTGCATCCTTGGTTGGAGCCTCCTTGTTGACCAGCTTTAGCACCACCCCACGTATTGGCCTGACAGTTTGGTAGAAAGAGAGCACAGTACGGTGTGCTGTCACCACAAGGTGGACCACTGTTGTCTGGTCTTTGTGCTGGTCTTGCACCAAGAGTGCATGCTGCCGTCTTTCTTGAGAGCCCAGGCCATATTTCATTCCTTTGTGCAGATGGGATCCGGTAGATGAAGGTACCAACCTCATCTACGACAGCTGCATATATGTACGGATCAGGTTGGTTGGAGTATGTTCCAAGGAAGTAGTTATTGCTTGCAACCTGTTCATTAAACCAGCCTCCGTCACTGTTACATGTTGATCCCATCTCACCAATAAAAGACCAACCAACTTGATTCCATTGAGTTGCATAAAGCCTTCGATAACTGTCGGTTGTGCCAGCATTTACTGTCCATACATATTCCAAGAATTTAGTCAATTTCACCAGTATTTCCTGCTGCCCAGCAATTGTTGTTGCCATAGGCACACGCATCATTGGGATACAAGATATTTGGTCCTTTGTCCAAGGTGACCTGGTTAAGTGTGTATCACGCCATATTCCACACTCATTCCACCGACAACACAAACAACATTCCTGGAGGTCCTATATACTCCTTTTACTCCAGCAGGATAGTATCCCCAAGTCCAAACTGCAGCTACCATCGACCATGCACAAGAGTGTCTCTGGAGAAACTATCTGAAATGCAGACCTAAAATTCACTTCTTGTAATTCATAAAACAGAATAATTGTCTGGGTGATATTTTATTTGTTAGGGTTTGGAATAGTACCAGGTTTGTATTACAGTACACCCTACAGGCACTCATTGCCTCTTACATACATGTATGTCCTACATGTAGGACGTACAACGTCCCCTTCCTAGGTCACCATTTGTGGATGTGGCTTCAGCCATAATTGACACTGAGGCATCTGTGTCTATACCCAGCTGCTCCACCACAAACTGAGGCCATTCTGCTTGCTTGGGATCAAACTGGTCTATTTCCCAAACAGTGCTGCCATCAGTGAATCCCATCCTCGTCGCCAAAATATGTCGTGACATAAGCTGTCAGTTTAGCATACTCCCATAGCCATAGTACAAGCCATACACTGGACTATGTGTTCTACAATAAAGCCTACATAATTAACCACAAAACGGACACAGGAAATAATCACAGAAATGTATATAAGCATCTTATCATATACACAATAAGTGTTGAACCAGCTAAGACATGTGCCAATATGCCACCTAAGTTGGTTTTATAATTCTAATTTTACACAAAGCACTTACTATTAAGCTAGTGTACATTGAGCTTTCGTTTTTGTAAACCAGCAATGTAAACACTCTTGGAAGTTTGTTAGCTTCACTCTCAGTAGAAGGGTGTCATTTAACACCATCAGCTGCTCTGCACTTTTATGGTCAATGAATTGATATTTACTGATGGTACACTTGTACTGGACCTGGAGATCTTCATTTTGAAGCAGACGGTTAAAAAAGTACAAGGAACACAAACGATCCTGAAGTGAAAAATCTATCTCTGGAGCTTGTGCTTCCTTACATTGTGCCATCATTTGTATGGATATATCAAACTTTACATGTTTCTGTGCATTGGGTGCTTCTAGATCTACTGCCATTTTTTTCTTCAATCTCAATTCATCATCATGTTCTCCTCTCATCTGCAGAAGTTCAACTGACACATGTGTTCCTGCACCAACACCCCTCCCATTAGCATAGACTGCAAGACATAACTTGTAGCCATCCTCACAAAAAAATGGTGGACTGTACCACACCTTGCCAGTTTGTTTGTACAGGGAGAAGTCAGTCATACAAAAAGTCACTTCATCACCATCAACTTTCAGCTGCAGATTTGTAGGTTTACTCTTTGTTGCCCCCAGTTCCTCTCTCGTTTGTAGCAGCTTTAAGGTAGTGTTATTTAACTTCTCACGATCTTTTTGGCACTCCCCCAGCTCTTTTTGACACTTACCCAGCGTCTTTTCACACTCACCGAGCTTCCTTTGACAATTACCCAGCTTATTTTCATACTCACTCAGCTTTCTTTGACTCTCATTCAGCTCTTTCTTTGTCTTCTGAAATGCTCCCAGTAGTATTAAGACATGATTTTGTTGATATCCTGACATGTGTGCATCAAATTCCCTACTCACAACTCTGACAGTGCACCCTGCTTCTTGAAACGGACATTCCACTGGCTCTAGTTCACATATGCTGCGGTGGTTGTCCACGGCAGCTCTTTGTATGCCAGTTGTGCCACAGTTGTTGGGACAAGCCAGTGGGTACTTGGGACATTCAATGTAGTGCTGGGTTGTGATTGTCTGGTATGTGTTTTCATACTGGCAATACTGGCATTGGATCTTGCGTAGGGGACATTGCTCTACCAAGTGAGCTTCTAGCTCTTTGCGTTTCATCTTTGCCCCACACTTGTTCTTGCACTGTACCTCTATATACCCACAGCCTTCGTCAGAATTGAGGTGGGCTTGTAAACTGCTGAGCTCTCCCAACCACTGACAACCCACTCCTTGTTTGGTGCATCGAATTTCGAGCTCATCGATTTCACGTTTCAGTGGTTTATTGAGTATGTGAAGGAAGTTGTCATGGCGACAGTGCGGACATGTTGTGTTCTGCTTCTTGAACCAGTGCTTGAGGCAAGACTCACAGAGATTCTGTCCACAGCATTCAGTGAGGTGAGGGTCACAAAGAACTTTGGTGCAGATAGTGCACTGCAGGCTATTGGGTACTGGTTTGGTGAAGGTAAAGTCATAGCCCCCATAGTCAGCCTGGTAAGGGACAGTCATTGCGACCCTTTGGCCACTATCTTCCATCTGGTTGGAGGCAGTTTCATGAGTCATTGTGACACTTCCTGCACTACACTCCATCTCATTGGGGACAGATTCATGAGTCACTGCGACCCTTCCAGTCATCTCATCAGGAACAGTTTCATGAGTCACTGCGACCCTTCTGACACTATGCTCCATCGGGGACAGTTCTTTGCATTTTGTGAAGCTAAATAGCAGAATCAAACAGTTGAGATATTAGCCGTCACATTTCTTTGTTTAACAAACATTTCACAAAGCCATCCTGCCTATACCATATACTGACCCAAGCTCCCCAACTTTATGCTTGACAAATCAACCGTACCTAGGCTTTGGCAACAAATGTAGATGGGAATCATAACTTATAGTACTAGACTAACTTCTTTACTGACAAATTTCACATCTCCCTGTTGAAAAAGCAGGCCTATAGATGTTATTTAGATTTCTTACCAAGCTGTTGCAATAGTTTCACCAACTGTAGCTTGGTACAAAGTGCCGAGTGATCAGGGCGTTCCTTATCCTGTCAGATCTAGTAAAGGGAGGTTACTAGGGCTTTGGAATGCAGTGAATAATCTTAACTGACTATCTGATTGAACAAGGTATGCCAATTGAGCTGTGCCCAATCTCATTCTCAGCCTCAAGCAGCACTGACAGTAGCTACATGTACATGCATGTACACAGTGGCCTGAGAACTGACCAGGCTGTGCCTTATTTCATGGCTCCCATGCCGGGCAGGGAAAAGGGAGCCTGGTACACATGATTTGCTTATGCTCAGTTACTTCTGGATATTTGGAAACTTTTTTACAGATCTACTTTGTTACACAACTTTGTTACACTAACTCTGACAGAAAGATAACTGATCACATGGGGTCAACAGTGACTACTCCTACTTATAGGTGTTAACAAATGTTGTTCACATGATCTGACAACTGCAGAGCAGACAGAGTAGGGAATGTCCTATTAAAGCATTGATTTTAGTGTCACCAACAGCCAATACAAAAACTGTTTTCAGCATATTCTATTGGCTTGCACAGAATGAAGAGAAAAATTTGCCAAATTTGAATGTGTATATAGACGTACATTTAAAGTAGTACAAAAACATGCCTACATCACATCAACATATAGATCAATCAAAATTCAACTATTTTTCAGAATAACGATCTCTAACAATCTATAACAACGTATCTCATCTAACTGCCATGCAAAATATTCACAAAATTCATAATACAAAAATCTAAACTGTTAGAAAATACAATGTAATATGTATAATTATGCAAGCTGAACTACAATCACTGCCCGATTTGAAATATTTGAACTTTGTCTCCATTCTGCTCTCCTACATACAACTTTCCCTTGTCATCAATGCATAGTGGTGCAGGACATCTCTTAAACTGCCCTGGTTCTGACCCCTTAGAGCCAATCTTTTCCTGGAAGATTCCGTCTTTATCGAACACTGTGATAGTACTCATGCCTGTGCCTACGTACACTTTGTTGTTCACATCAATGGCTACTGACATTGGAGCCATGAGAGAGAATTGTGGAAGAGGGTTACGTCCAGCACCACCAAACTGAAACACTGGATCTCCCTCACTAGTGAACACCTGAATCGTGTTTTGCTTTGTAACTGCGACATACACATTGCCCACACTATTAACAGCAACACCACAAGCCATACACTCTTCAGCAAAACTCTTAATGTAATTGAATTCCCTGTCTAAGATGTGAACTTTTTTGGCACCAACATCTGCAATGTAAATTTGCTCTTTCTCACCAATAGCAACAGCATGTGGAGAGCAAAACTTAAGATCAGGCTTGTCGCGCTTTGAAATCGCTAGCAGTTCCTGTCCTGACATGTTGAACTTCTTGATACCCATTGCTCCAAATGCTAAGATGTTGTTACTGCTATCAACAGCAATGCAACAGTGAGAGAGGGTATCATCATGCACCTCAGACACTTTCTCATACTTCTCGTTAAAGATGACAATACTGGGGTTTCCTCGTACCGATATTACAATCTCTGTATTCTTCCCTATGGCAATGGAAATCGGATTCTTAATATTTGGCAGTACTTTCAGCAGTACAGTTGAACCAGCATGTTTGCATGGCGCATTTGCCGATTTAGCAAACACCACACTCTGTTGGTTTCCTTGCTCGACTTGCCTTGGCCTGACTGAAGTAGGCCCCGCCCCTGCATCCATTACAGGCTTTACTGTCCCAGGGCCACAAACAGTGCCCCCAATGATTGTTGTACCACCAGTAGTGATGACCGATTTACTGCCAAATGTCACATTGGGGCCGAAAGTGACTACTCCGCCTTTGGAGGAAATGAATGTCGTTTGTTTGCGTTCAATGTTCTCAGGTGGAAAGGCAACTGCAAAGAATACCACATGAAGGAATTTAAAAGTAGAAAGGTCACTATCAGCTCAGATCCATCAGTTTAATGAACACACCACGGTGTCAAGCCTTAGGCTAAAAATATAACATGCCAAAATTTTGAAGTAGTCAGTGGTTAATGTACTGTATTTAGCACTTTATGCATACAGCTGCTTTGCAACAGAGAAAGTTTCAGACATTGCTTGGATGGGATTCACCAGCTAACCCACATTCACACATGCATAAATCAGGGCTAAGTGATCACTTCTGTCAGTTCAAAAAATATTGAAGAACCGTTTAAGCTGAAGGTTAGTTACCTAACTAAAGGTGTTTACAGACTTCAATTTAACATATATAATCTTTTGGGACGTTTCTGTACCTGATGTACGACAAAGTGATTTATTTCGTCATTATTTACAGCTAGTGTGATTCCTATAGGACTCTGACAACAGAGGTGTGGGAATGTTGTAGCAGGCCAGGTGATTTCACTCTGCATCCTTACCCAGTTGAGCACCCGATGAATGCTGTGGAACTGTAACTTCAGTTGAAATCTGTCCAGCACCTACATGGAGATGCATAAATATATTAACATAAAAAGTTCTGTTTTGATGTGACACCATTCCCCCAGCCTTGTTCCCAGGCCTCCCCCATTTTTTTTTCTTCAGTTTGATAATACTGAACACAAACCAAAGAACAAGAAATGGGTGAGGCCAGGGAACGAGGCTGCATTCTTTTGCTGACTTTGGTAAATCTTATGATGTACTATGCCAACAACAGATGGAAGCTATGCTACCATATCACCTAGAGGATGCAGCAGTACAGGAATTTACATGTCACCCATGCATCCATACCATATTGCCTCTAACTTAACAGATGTCATTAATTCTTCAGACATGTTCTCAACTAGTGTTCCGCCAGAAATTGTAAACCAAGTGGTTCATTCAAACGAAATGGTCCACAGGCGTTTTCAGGGGCTAGCCAAGGGGATACTGGAAAACGCAGAATAACAGAATGGAATAAAATTTCAAGAATGCGCACAGTATGCCAAGCCACACCCTTTTCCTGAGACCAGTCTCTAGCTATGCCCTGAAGTTTGTAAGTAACCTTGTAGTAAAGTACTCGACAATTACAATTTACCTAGGTATACGTGGTAGGGGGTCAGTGTTATCCTTCCTCACTGTTTTTACAGGGAAGGCCAGCAAGAAATCTGTGGCCCACAACAGCATTGGATCAGTCAGCCTTTCAGAGCTATGTCCAAGTTTAGTGCACCAGTTGGCATGAGTACAGTTCCTCCCTGTGAGTTCACCCTCTGAGGTAAACAATCACCTACAACTGCATGTTGGCCATAGACTGAAGCTCAGTCATAGCCTCGTTCCCAGGCTCCCCCGTTTTTACCTTCTGTTTGCGTTCACATTAATACACGGGAGCGGAAGACTGGCAAAAAATGGGGAAGGCCTGGGAACATTCATCACGTGAATAACGTCAGGTGGATGTGAGGTGGACACAGGGGGGGAGGGACCCAACTGCCAAAACAACGCACTGGATCATCCATTCGAGCACTCTACCACAGTTTTGGACTCCAGACCTTAGCGTGATCGAAACTATATACTCGTCTTGACTGGTAGGAAACTCGCTTTCAAGTTTAGTATATACACATTTAAATATTGGCCCCTCCCCCCTACGTCCACCTCACATCTACTCATATGATGAATGCTCCCAGGCCTTCCCCATTTTTTGCCGGTCTTCCACTCCAATGTATTATTGTGAACGCAAACGGAAGGTAAAAACGGGGGAGGCCTGGGAACAAGGCTAGCTCAGTCAAGGGATATGGTTTGCAAGACAAGTAACTGGGCCGTCAATACTCATGGTTCTTCTTGGTCCAAGTACAAGGACAGTGCACTTGAAGTTGATCATCCTAGCTAGTTCCTAGCATGAATGGTGATACTTGATACTCACCATATCTGTATCCCCCAAAACTATTCTTACGATGTCTTTTAAACTAGAGACAGCACAATAATTTCACTTGAGATGTCATTTCAAAACCAATACCTTGGTCTTCCGTGCTCTCAGAGACAGCATTATACCCAGTCAGCCTGCAGAGGTGAGTAAACCAGGAAGTATCATTGTAATGCACACACATACACATCCTTCGGTAATCTCGTTTCCATGCAGGCTCTTGTGCGAGGTGAAGAATAAAGAGTCTGGTATACACTGTTTGCACATGTCTTGGCAACCTGCATTACATTAGAATTTGTTTACAATTTCAGCACTGAAAGGCCACACTGTAGGAGTATGCTCCCTATGAGGCAGTTTTGAAGTTAGAAGTGACATCGCTTCAGCTTTAACAATTACACCATCTCATTTGAATTGACTGGGAAAATAGTACATTACCAAATGCCATATTGTTTAGCTAGAATGGATAAATAATTGCTGTAAGCGATGGTCAATGGAAGGCACCAAGTTACTCAGAAAAAAAAGTATAAGGAAGTACATGTTACTGAAGGTTCTAAAGTGTCAGTCATCCTTGGGGATCAGAGCATGCATGCATGAACAATGTGAAACAGGTCCTTTTCTCTAAATCCATGCATAAGAGCCTGGAAATGTGGTTAACCTTCTTGGGATTAATTACAGACAGCAGAGTAAACAACCACCCACTAAAGTACTTGTAACTCAGTCCTGTTTACACACTACAAGTTATCCTTACCACAGAAACATGACTTTGCGGTGAGGAGGGAAAGGCCCACTATCTGTGCTGCTATATACGAGTTTCCTAATGTAGGCCACTCCCAGATTTTATCATAAAACAAATTCCTCCTAGCCATCCTACAGATATAGCACAAATCTGTATAGGATGCATAGTCCTGTGATTCATTTGGTTGCATTGGGATTTCACTGCTAGCCCAAGAAAATTGAACATGCTTAACCAGACCCACTCTCCTTGTAGGAACAGTCTGGAAACAAGAGTAGTTAGTATGTGCTGCACCAAGATATGAGCACATTGCCTTAGCTGTTTCAGCTAAGCTAAATGCATAAACGTGCTAGCTTTGCATTATGCACACACTTCACCTGAAGATCTGTATTCTGTTGGATGTCCATTCTCCGACATAGAGCAGTCCCTCCATGTCAATATGAAGTGCTCGGATCTGATTGAACTTGCCAAGTTCGCTCCCATACTCTCCAAAGGACCGTATGAAATCTCCCTTTGAATCGAATATCGATACACTGCAGGTGCCACTACCAACATACACATTGTCATCATTGTCGATGATCAAAGCTGAAGGGGACGTTGTACAGCCAATTCCAGATCCCATCTTCCCAAACTTGAAGAGATACTCTCCTTCTGGATCAAAAACTTGAATCACGTGATTCATCATGTCGGCCACATAAACATTCCCCTCACTGTTGACAGCGATTCCCTGTGGCATGTTGAGATGTCCAGATCCTAGTGTACGACAGGCATTGGTGAAGGTCTTGTACAAAGTGAGGTCAGGATTGAGCATCTTGACTTGGTGTTTCTGCTGCTCAGTTATGTAGATGCGGCCTCCTTTCCCAATAGCCATTGCTCGTGGGGCCTCGATGGAAAAGCTCGCTCCACGTGTACCTCCAGCCTGCTGTAGAAACTTGCCGTCTTTTGAGAACTTTTGTACAAAGTAGTGTCCAGCCACCAGTATGTTCCCGTCACCATCGACTACAACACCGCTGGGACTAAGAAACTGGCCCATGCCAAGCCCTGGATCTCCACCTATCTCCAATATCTTCTCATGCTCTTTGTCAAAAATGATAACCTTATGTTTCATGGTGCTGACAACCAGGTGTCCTTCTGCCGTCGAGGCAATTCCTTCTGGATTCTCCACGTCAGGGATCACTTTGACGGGCTGTGAGGAGACTGGACCTACCAGTGGCTTAGCTGGCAGTTGATGAGAACGGGGAACACTGGAACCTGAATCGAGAAACATATTATAAACATGTGCAGGAACACAGTGTTTGATGCTACAAACTATTAACTTGCTGCAGGGCAAGATACCTTTCCCTATTTACATCTATTCTCGAAAATGAAAAACAGCCGCCATGTTGGTGTAGCTACCAGGTAGCTTGTTGGCAAATGGAGAGATACCATATAGCTGGAAAATTTGACAGGAAATTAAATTTGGCGGTTTGGCAGTGGAGGTTGAAACCGACAAATTAAAAAGTCCGCCAATATTATTTTCGCCCGCAACGTGTAATGACATAATGCATGCAGTAGCTCTTGGCCCCACCCCTCGACCTTTTCGCCAGCTGTAAGTATACTTATAATGCTTCTAGCATATGTATGTGTTAAATTGGACAAACTATCACAAGTTTAAACATGTATATAAATGAATGCTTAACTGTGGGGTTTATAATTATTGATACTGCATATATTACCAGTAATGTATTGTACCTGCTGTACACCAAGATGGAATTAGTATATGGAACTAAAATCACATTACAAAAAGGCCCTAAACACACGTACTAAAGACATTCACCACAGTAACACATACGTCCCAAATATCTGTGAGAGCTACACAATGTGCAAAACAATCATACCTTTACCTTCATCATCTTCATAATCACCACCGCCTAAACCTAATCGACAGAAAGAACAAGCACAGTATATTTGGTGGCCATTACACCTTGATCTAATCTCCTCCATGCTATCTTTGATCACTTACAGAATGTTATAGTACCAGGAGTGCATGAATGATATGAACTAGCTGTAACACTTTAACATGTCTTTCAGTACACCACAGTAATCAGAACACCACTATGGAATGGCTATGTGGATTTCTTATACGTACTTACAAACTTTGTAATCTGTGACATGTTTGTTGGTTTCTATTGAGTATTTTTTAGATAATTATATCAAACAGATACTTCAAGTTTCAGTTCTACTGTTGAAATGTAAGAGAAGAAACTGATCGAGTGACTGTGCATGCATTCAGGTAGCTGGCAAACATGTGATGCAGCTTTATACATGAACAAGTGTAGGGGTATGCATGACGTAAGGAAAGGAGACTGCAAGCTGGGAAGAGACAAGGCGACAGCAGACTTAGTGCAAACAGTGATTGCAAGGAGTGTTGAGTAATGCATATCAATTAATTAATGCATTATTGTATACACTCATGTACTTGCATGTAACTTTTATGCACTCAGAATTGTGGGACTTGCTCGGGCTCACCCCAATAAAAGCAATAAAGCAGACAGAATGCAATTTGGCAATATGCTGAAAATACACCCATCACAAAACCATGCACCTGCATGTATTCCAACCATTTACAGCAACAAATATATAGCCCATTGTTTCTGAATGGTATCAGGGGTACGTAGACATGACAATGTAGACACCAGAAATTCCAGGCTCGCATATGTTAACACTATACCCATGCCATGCACCTATATATCTCTGTACACAACAACTGTTTACGTAGTCAAAAACATGCATTGCCCACTGTTTCTCCACGATATCTGGGGTACGTAGTACCTTTTTCTTTCATTCCCTGCATCAATTTGGATATGGCACTGTTGTAGTCATCCACACCAGGCCTGCACATGGTCCAGTTGACACCACTGATCACAAATTTCACTCCACGGGCTAGTTCGTTTGTACTGAAATCCACGTCCTCAAACATGATGGGAAAGATTGCCTTCTTGTCCCCATCTGCAGTATAGAGCTGTGTACAAAAACAGCCAATAAGACGATTTAGTTGGGGTCTTCAAGCTATACCATGTTCACATACACATGCACACACACACACACACACACACACACACACCCACACACACACACACACACCCACACACACACACACACACACACACACACACACACACACACACCCTCACACACATACATGCAGCACTTTACACACACACAACCTCGTTGGTGCAATATCGCGAGCCAATGTATTTGCTGGTGATGATGGGAACAATGGCCCTGCACTGGGTGAGCCCTGTCCCGATGGCACCATGCCAATCGCTGCCCGCGGAGATGTCATGGACGTCCATCCACACGGAGAAGCCATGATTCTCTAAGTCTCCCTTCAGCCGCGTTACGAACTGAATCACTTCGGGTTCGCGACCATAGCTGATAAACAGCTCTTTACGATCTGACTGAGTCGCCATCCTACTGCAAGCCACCCCTTAGCCTCTTTCCCAGGCTCTCCCCTCGCCCCGACGAAAAATATAAACGGAGGGAGAGAGCCTGGGACCGATTCGCACGTGATACCGCGGCACATTGACGTCACAGCAGCAATGATTACAAAAGTCGTGACGCAATTATGCAGCCACGTGATTGGCTGACTCGAACAGCTACGATATACTACTGAAATAAGTGAGCTGTGACTGCATCGGTGAGACCTCGGCACGGGTCAAACAGCAGCGACGGCGGAGAAGTACCCAGTACGTAGGAAAAACTTTGCCTATTAGGTTATTTACTGTTACCATGTTCCGCTTTAAAAAAAATGGCTACGAGGCTATGAAGAAAGACTCATTTAGTTGGCTAGCGCTTCACTCTGGCCTACAAAATAAACCCACAACCACATTTTAAAGCTCCAACATAGCTACACAACAATAAACGAGTTGTAGTAACAAACTCCTGAGCTGAGAGTACTTCGCGGCTCCTTCGCGGTCTTCACGTGAGTGACGTTTCAGGTTATTTAATGGTTAGTGCAAAGTCGTCGTGCCGCGATATCACGTGCGAATCGGTCCCAGGCTCTCTCCCTCCGTTTATATTTTTCGTCGGGGCGAGGGGAGAGCCGGGATTCACTTTGTTCACCGACTCTGAGGACAGAAGGCACATGATTACCACGTGACAGAATATGCTGCGATGATGCGCGCATTCGCGCGCCGAACTGAACGTATGCTGGCACTGGCAGTGAGTGTACAGGCTACGCATGCCAATATGTAGGGTTTGGCTTTGCAGAATGAAGTCTTTATGCAAGCTAAAACAAATGGAAATCACAGCCAATGTAGAAGAAAAGTACTAAACTCTCTGATAAAGTAAAATATACACAAGGTTCACTGAAATGAAATCTGAAGATGAGAACAGTGACACAAGCAATGCGCTACTGTGTCTGCAAATTTGGTAGAGATCTGTGACTGTCTCGGAACTTGGATCTTTGTGTTTTGCATCTAAAGAGAACAATGGGAATAGTAAACATCACATTAATGGATTAGAATGAAATTCCTAGCATTCACCAATGACATAATACGCACCGCCACACTGGCCCATGGTGATCATATGGCATTGACAATGTGCTGTACGATATTCCAAGGGCAACAACCATGAATACAAGCTACAACTAGTGCTCTATGGACGAAACCGATGTGGGCACATGGATTTTTCAACAAAACTGAAGCCGCCTGGCTAGTCAAAATTGCTTCTCATGAACAACTGACCATTAAACTAGCAATGTACAGGTCTAGCCTGTCAGATGGCTTCAGCACAGTTGAAAACTGAATGCACTCATCCTGACTTCATTCATAGAACCACTCTTGTTTGTAGCACTAATTCACAATTCTTGGAATGTCATCACAGCATATTAATTGCCACTATGATGTGACGTCATGTCTCCCTCCTGTTCACAGATAAAGGTCTGGTGACTTGATGAACATTCGTGTGTTGAGTGCGGCCAATCAGACAGATGGCTGTAAATCACTCAGCTACTTAATTTTGTTGTCTACCAGTCTCATGCCCAAACCCAACCAACAGAGAAAGGGTCTTGTGACAAAAGCCAGAATCCTTGTGCTGAAGCTTTGTAATTTTAGATGAAAGATAAATAAATGCTTTGTGTTGAAGAATCGCAAGTTTTTAGCAGCACAATTGAAGTACTTTTACTTGCTCCTGCATTATATTTAAGCCAGACCTACTTCCGCAAAAGGGAAGGGTCTGGTGAAATGCGTATACAAGCTGTGTCCCACTGCACTGTACAGTGTGGTACAATCACATTGCAGTATTTTGTCAAATGATGCATTACATGACTGTTTGAGTAGCAATAGCAGTCTTGAAAATGGTGAAAGAGAGCTAGGGCATCTTTTCCACTACTGCAGAAGCTGTACAAAACACTTCGACTATACTTCTCGAGGAGCGTGCTTACTCCGCAACAGGTAAATTCAAGAGTGCATTATTTGATATCTGGTTACATCATCCAGCTAATTGCATTCCAGTGGGACATGGCTTGTATACGCAGTTCACCAGACCCTTCCCTTCTTTTGCGGAAGTGGGTCGGGCCTGCGAGACTCCATTACATTACTGATTATAAATCTGGAGTAAGCCCAATTAGGTATTTGGCTTGTGTCAGCAGACACTTTTTGGTGAGAGGGTGGGTTTAACTTAGCCTCGTTCCCAGGCCTCCACCCGTATTTTGTTCTTCAGTTTGCGTTCAGTATCGCTCTTTCGCTTCCGTGTATTATACTGAACGCAACCGAAGAACAAAAAATGGGTGGAGGCCTGGGAACGAGGCTAGGTTTAACTAAAGAGTGCGCAGGTACCAATTTTAAACTAGAATTCTCTTTCAAAAGCTAGCAATCAGCTTTTCCTCTGAGTGCATTCCACAAACACACAAACCCTCTGAGAAGCCACCTGACTCTTCCCTGTGCATGACACTGAACACAATCTGTGCTGTGGTTGGTTTGGTCTGGCTTACGTGATCATCAGCCAAGGCATAAAGTTAATGACACCCACCATGGAGTTATTCTACCTCCTTGGGGAGAAAATGGCAATCCCAACAAACTCTGCATAATGCAGAGTTTGTTGGGGTTGCCATTTTCTGCTGATAAACAATTTGGTAGCTTTCATGTAGCTTCTTCTGATCTAAACTAAGGCCATACTTCATTCGAACATCATCCCAAACAGCGATAAATGGTAAAATTGCTTCAATTCTGCTGATCTGTTGTCATCAGAGTTTGCATGGCCAAGATGCTTGAGCACTTCAAGCTGGGGTGTCATCAAGAGTATGTAGCCTGCCAGTGGCACACGTTACTTTGTTACTTACATAAATCATTGTACATACATGTGTGCCACTGGCAGGCACAGATCCCATATTTCTACCTCAACTATCAGACTATCACTTTGCAGGGGCATTTTAGACTAGCTTTACAAATTTCGCCCTCACCTTGTGTTTCGGACACGCCAACTTTCCCCTCTTACATACACTCGAGTAATGCATTACGTAATCACAGCGCACGTGCCTGACCTCAGAATCGGTGAACAAAGTGAATCCCGGGAGAGCCTGGGAACGAGGCTAGCCACCCCTTGGACTTACCCACGCAACCGGAAATTTTGAAGCCATATAGAATAAGCTGGGAGGGTCTGTGAATAAGAGTTCACTATACCAAGAATGAGTACACAAGTGAGCAATAAAGTTCCTAGTTGTTGCACGACTGGGCATTTTAAATTCACGGCTAGGCTTACTACTTGAATAATACTAAAAAACCCTCCACTGATGTGTCCGTCCGTCTGTCTGTCTGGTCCGTCTGTTCCTTTGTTTGTCCCTCTGTTCTTCTGTCTTTCTGTCTGTCCGTCTGTCTGTAAAAGGTCCTATGATACTCTGAGCAGTTTATGTGCTTTATTTCTATGTTAGATGCGGACTCCAAAAGACTGACAATGGTCTTCTTCTAAGTTAGGATGACCATCATTCGTGGAAGTGTGGGCCAAGCTTCAAGGCAGGGAGCCCAATGTCCGTACTACTTCATACATCTGACATGAAAACTCCATAAACCAGGCAATAATGATCTTCATACTTCTTTTTGTAAGTTACATTCTGGGCCTCTATCAGAAGTGTAGACTGAGCTTCAAGCCAGGGGCCTCATACATTGGGGGAAGGTTAGACAATGCATGCAAAAGTGCACAAGTTCACATTAGACCAGGCCTTAGCTGTAGCATGCATGCCGAACTTAATCATCAACAATCATAACAAAAGTATTGTTGATGATGATACCATTATAAGAGGGTAAGCAAATGTTTCATCAAAATTGACACATCAGGGAAACTAAAATGTGCTATTTTCTATTGTGCACCTTGCAGACAGTGTCCCTGGTTTAGGACACAACAGCCAGCACTGAACTGTGTATTGCCTGACCAATCGACTTTCCATGCTTCCATCTCATAGTTCCAAGGTAGCTCAACAGCAGGTGCAGGAGCTTGGTACCGCACAACACTCCGTCTCCCATTTGCTGGCCAGAGCCACTGCCCAGTGTTATCAAACAACCTCCACCAATTCTCACACCAACCTTGTTGGGCATTTACTTTGCATCCTTGGTTGGAACCTCCTTGTTGACCAGCTTTAGCACCACCCCACATATTGGCCTGACAGTTTGGTAGAAAGAGAGCACAGTACGGTGTGCTGTCACCACAAGGTGGACCACTGTTGTCTGGTCTTTGTGCTGGTCTTGCACCAAGAGTGCATGCTACCGTCTTTCTTGAGAGTCCAGGCCATATTTCATTACTTTGTGCAGATAGGATCCGGTAGATGAAGGTACCAACCTGATCTACGACAGCTGCATATATGTACGGTTCAGTTTGGTTGGAGTATGTTCCAAGGAAGTAGTTATTGCTTGCAACCTGTTCATTAAAACCAGCCTCCGTCACTGTTACATGTTGATCCCATCTCACCAATAAAAGACCGACCAACTTGATTCCATTGAGTTGCATAAATTCGAGAGCGGCGACTAATCGAGAGCGGGGTCTGATCGAGGAAGTATACCCTCTATAGCTTGGAGCACTGTAGCTAGGCAACACTACAGGAGGGTTACGTATGAGCAACACTTCAATGTGTTTCCTATAGGTAAAGGGATATCGTGGTGGATCTGATAATACTTTTTTTTTTTTTTTTTTTATGTTGAACAATGAATTATACTTGCAGAACAAGTTAGGATTTAAGTAACAGATTGGGTCATTAGGGTCTTTGAGTGATTTCTGAAAATTTGCATGTTCATGTACCAAATTATACAACACTTTCCTGGCAAAGAATGCTTGTTGAAATAACTTATCATTGCCAAGTTATATTTACTAAGTAAATATAACTAAAACCAACTCATGTAAAAAAGACAAAAGTTTGAGAAAGGTTTGATGCTGGATGTGGGTATCTGTTTGTAATTTGTGGAACAGCCTCCCTGAGGAAGTGGTCAGTTTACCATCTTCTTGTTCATTTAAGGCTGCCTTGCTGCAGCTACCACCATTCTCTCAATGATGTGCATTTTTATCTGGGTTTTTTTTTACCTTGCTCTGTGCGCACATGTATTATTTAATTAATTATAACTCAGTACTTTTCTCATATCCTCTTATTTCCCGGTCAGTCTTGTATCACTAGCATTGAGTTGCTATTTTGACTGTGCCCTTGCTTCTGCATAAAAATGTTTAGAGAAAAAAAAATAGCTCATAGCAGCTGTATAAAGTGGTGACACTACTAAATATTCTACAGTTATAGCTATGCAACTTACACAGAAATACAGCTGCACTTCACATGCCATGTGGGATATCATGCATGTGTAGCTCATAGCAGCTGTATAAAGTGGTGACACTACTAAATATTCTACAGTTATAGCTATGCAACTTACACAGAAATACAGCTGCACTCCACATGCCATGTGGATATTTCCCACTTAGTGAGCAGTTTCTGACATGGGAGTATGCATATGTTTAACCTCAGGATGGTGGCAACTCAAAATTGCAATAATCCCAGTTTTCAAATATCTAGAATACTGAATATTCATAAGTTTAACCCTAAGGGTCCTTTTCCTATTAAATGGCCCAGATATTTTCCCTTGATTCCTTCCTGAGACCAATCATATAATCAAACTTGTCCTTGGGCTATGTCTTCAGGTTCTGCATTATAGCTAGGCACAGCCCACTTAATAGATCAGCAAACAGACAAGACCAGCAATAACGATAACAAGCATCTAGAGATCTGAAGGTCCTAAATGGTTTTTCCGCTGGTTGTTCAGTTATGCACAGTTGTGGTTGAATACACTGAAAATTGGTGACAATGGAGAGTATAAATCTGTGATCAGACTTCATTGGATGACATACAAGCATTTGACTATAGCTACATGATAGCTTCCCACTGAAACTTTCAAGTTCCTAATCTCCATTTTAAGTATACTGATCTGAAAGTTGATCCTGCCAGCATGGAAGGTTCAAAGCAGCTGATCAAATTGATCCAGAGTCCAGTGTTAAAGTCACTGACTTTGGAAGGTATGACTTTTGAAAGCTTTTTTTCCTACATACTGGAGTGTCTTCTGGGGAGGCAGAATCCATTGTGTTCTCTTACCCTCCTTTCTGCTGAAATAGGGAAACAAGCAAACGAGTGAATCCAATGCTTCTTTGATATCCTGTATTCTTCTTCTTTGCTGAGTGAATTTGAACTCCATCTGGAAAAATAATGACTTCCATCCTTGACATTTTGAAATGATATATCAATCATGGAAGAAGAACTCTTGTGGAAAAAAACAAACAAACAGAAAAGCCTCATATTCAACGAGGTGGATATGTTATAAGATATCTGACTAAGGGAGATGAGTTACTAGTAAATCAAGCTACATAGTGTCCTTGTTTATCACACCACACCCACCACCATGACCTTTTCTGGGCCAGTTGTCAGATTTTGAGAGTGTCTGCCAAATTTGGCAGTAGCTACTATCATAATATGAGTAACTACAGAACAATGAAACCATTGTACATGTGTATTGTATGAGTGTATAATTCTGTTGTACAGAGACTACTGATTACCAATTTTGTAGCTACATGCGCATCATGTGATCCTGAGTGACTTACAGAACAATCACTAACGAGATACATTTTGCAATCATATGCAGATTGGTGACCTCTTGAGCATCATGTGGTCATAGTCCCCATTGCTTAGTGCTGTCTATCACATGTCTTATATATACACTACTTGGTGCTGAAGAAAATATCTCTTGTTAGATAGCTATTGCTGTAGTATAAGCTGGAATAGTGAGTGACATAGTTATAGAGTAGTTGTACCAGCTAGAAAGAAGTAGAGAAGTGAACTCCTGACATCATGCTGATCACTGCACCAATAGCATTGGGGCTTCTACTTACATCTATGAAAGGCCAACAGATGATTGAAGCTGTAGCTGGCTGTGGTTGGTCAGGCCACATGCCTGGACCAGGAGGCAGTGGGCCATGTCCCTCTCCGGTCAGTAGCCAAACATGCCCAGTAACCCCTAGCTATACCAGCAAATTCAAAGTCAGGGAAATCTTTGGCCATGTCCCAGTTATACTCGCAGCACCGGAGGACAATACTATGGCAATTGTACAAATGGAGAGGGAAGTAACCCTTTGTGATACAATTTTAATCCAACTACATCTCTTGGTTGCTGTTGTCCGCTTGATGGTTGCTGGACTCCGCCATACTTCAACTGGATAATTGCTGTCTGTAAAGGGAGTGGATGTGATACTAACTATGAAGGTGCACCAGCTACCCAAGGGTATAAGAATGTTGGATCTCAGTTGATTGTAAACTATGTGGCATCGTATCAGTGGAGTAGTGCAGCCAAAAACTGGCAGATTGTTAAAGATTCATCATTCAATACAGATGGATCCAGACCAGAATTTGACTGTGTGAAACCTAATGGGGATCTGGACAAATCTTTAGCCTGGATGCAACCCCAGCCGGGTGGAGCTGCAGCTTGGACTTGGGGATACTATCCAGCTGGAGTAAAGGGAGTAGGACCTCCATGAATGTTGTTTGTGTTGTCGGTGGGCTCTCAAGAAAGACGGCAACTCTTGGTGCAAGACCAGCACAAAGACCAGACAACAGTGATCCACCTTGTGGTGACAGCACACCATACTGTGCTCTCTTTCTACCAAACTGTCAGGCCAATACGTGGGGTGGTGCTAAAGCTGGTCAACAAGGAGGCACCAACCAAGGGTGCAAAGTAAATGCCCAACAAGGTTGGTGTGAGAATTGGTGGAGGTTGTTTGACAATACTGGGCAGTGGCTCTGGCCAGTAAACGGGAGACGGAGTGTTGTGCGGTACCAAGCTCCTGCACCTGCTGTTGAGCTACCTTGGAACTATGAGATGGAAGCATGGAAAGTCGATTGGTCAGGCAATGCACAGTTCAGTGCTGGCTGTTGTGTCCAAAACTAGGGACACTGTCCTCATGGTACACAATAGAAAATAGGTTTTCCTAATGTGTCAAATTTTGATGAAACATTTGCTTACCCTCTTATAATGGTATCATCACGAACAATACTTTTGTTATGATTGTTGATGATTTAGTTTGACATGCATGCTACAGCTAAGACCTGGTCTAATGTGAATTTGTGTACTTGTGTACCGTCAAACCTCCCCCAATGTATTAGGCCCCTGATTTGAAGCTTGGTCTATACTTCTGATAAAGGTCCAGATCATTGCCTGTCTTATGGAGTTTTCATGTCAGATGTCACATTGGGCTCCCTACCTTGAAGCTTGGCTCACACTTCCGAGAATGATGGTCATCTTAACATAGAAGAAGAAGATTTATGCCAGTCTTTTGGAGTCTTCATAACAAAGATATGAAATAGAGCACACTGCTTGGAGTAGGTTTTACCTGCACTATCATTCAAGGGGTTGCAGTGAATTTTAAATGTAGATACAGTCATGGAACAGCTATAGGAACTTAATTGCTCACTTGTGTACTCATCTATAGGAACTTAATTGCTCACTTGTGTACTCATTCTCTTGGTATAGAAACTCCTGGTAATCATTTGAGACACAGTAGTGAACTCTTCATGAGTGTAGCTCAAACAGACTCTCCCATATGGCTTCAAAATAAAATTTCCGGTTTGCACGTGCATGCGGGGTACCTGGGGGTTACTGGGCATGTTTGGCTACTGACTGGAGAGCTTGAGGGCCATGGCCCACTGCCTCCTGGTCCAGGCATGTGGCCTGACCGACCACAGCCAGTTGCAGCTTCAATCATCTGTTGGCCTTTCATAGATGCAAGTAGAAGCCCCTATGCTATTGCTGCAGTGATCAGCATTGTGTCTCAAGTTCACTTCTCTACTTCTTTCTAGCTGATACAGCCAATCTATAACTATGTCACTTGCTATTCCAGCTTATATTACAGCAAACAAGAGATATATTCTTCAGCACCAAGTATTGTGTATATATATAAGACATGTGATAGACACTACCAGTACAATGTTCCACATGATACTCAA
Organism: Agelas oroides; assembly: GCA_949130485.1. Lineage (NCBI taxonomy): Eukaryota > Metazoa > Porifera > Demospongiae > Agelasida > Agelasidae > Agelas > Agelas oroides. The sequence continues at coordinate 9,748,234 of OX422187.1, read as the reverse complement.
GAGGTCATCAATCTTCAGATGATTGCATAATGCATCTTGTTAGCGATTGTTCTGTACAAGGCACTCAGGATCACATGATGCTATGCACGTAGCTACAGGGTAACCAGTCTGTGCTTGAAACAACCAATATGTTCCCTGGTAGTATCACAAACAGCTGTCATTCTTGGAAATACCAATCAGACGTGTAGTCTCCAGAAACAATCAACTATTTGCATAAGGCAACCTGAGAGGAAGGTGCCACAGTTTATCTTACAACCACAATACACTGACAACCCTCAGACATCAACATCTGTGAAGGGGTCAATACAAATGCACTTCAAAGTTGCAGGAAGGAACTTCCATGCTCATTAATGCAAGCAGGTGATTCCCTCACAGATGTTCTGAGGGTTGTCAGTGTATTGTAGTTGTAAGAGGAAGTGGGCAGCTGCCTCTTCCTGCCATATGTGCTTACTTAGCTTAATTCTGCCTGACATCAAACTCAGAAACAATGAGAAGCAAATAGCCTTGTAACCCTTGTTCCCATGCAGGTCTTCACCACTTTCAGTAGCTAGATGTGGGAAGACTTGGGAGAGTTTGATGATGTCAACCCTCTGTCTACCTGATGTCATTGCACATGAAAAGGCCTCCCATTCCCCACCCCCCCAAACCACAAAACAGTCAAAATTGGGGGATGGGCGCTTGCACGGGGATGGGTGCTTGCCCGGGACAATACAGTACTTATTAAACAGTAATGCATATTTGGGGCTGGGTGGGTGGGGGGGGGGGGGGGGTGGGCAGTTCCCCCACCTCCCCCAGAGAATTTGATTTAATCAATTCCTCACTTAGTGACCGTGCTTACTGCTGGCTGTGTTACTGTTCACTAGTCACTAGGGGGGGGGGGCAGTTCCCCCACCTCCCCCAGAGAATTTGATTTAATCAATTCCTCACTTAGTGACCGTGCTTACTGCTGGCTGTGTTACTGTTCACTAGTCTCGCAAGCCAGATCCACCAACCCCAATGCACATCGCTTCCAGTATGTGTGCTCCGTGCGCAATACTGAAAGCGATCCACACTGTGGTTGATTGCATCTGGACTGTTGACTGCCTAGTGCTGACTAGGCAGTGGTTTCAAATCCTAATAATGCGTACTATCACACGACCAGTCAGCTATGTGGTAATGTGTTGTGCATGGGCTCAGTATAGGCATAGATAACAGACCTATAGTATAGGCCCTAGCTGATGGAGATGGTTTCCAGTGTTCCAGTAGCTCAGCAAGCAGTGATGATTATGATCTTTTCAAGAAGCTCTGTGTGCTTCTCTGCATGCCTCAGAACACCTAAATTTCCTGGGGGAGCATGCCCCTATAGTGAAAGATTGCATGGCAGCCATGTTCTCTACTTCAGCTAATAACTTTGCCTCTCCAGATAGAAAAAGGTAAGTACGGCCCTGTACAGCCATTTGCGTCAAAATTGAGACCATTCCATCTCTCTATTGTGGACGGTAAGAATGAGTGTTTGTATTGGTTTGAGCAAGCTCAAGAGATCGCATGCTGCAGGGTGTTTCTGTACCGAGTGGTATAGGAGAGACTATGATCAGACAGGAGGGGTATATAGGTAATGTTATTGAAGAACAAACACAACTTCAGGGTTTCTCTCCGATCGGATAGAGTTGGTATGCTGAGAGTATCGAGAAGTATTGCATAGTCAAAACTCCATGATTTAGAGCAGACCCTCAGACCAAACTTCTGCAGTGTTTCATTGTCCTTCTTAAGGTGCAGGTCCCGGACTGGACAAGCATACTCCATGTGTGGCCTGGTTAACGATTTATAAAGTTTCACCAGGATGTGTGAGCTGAAAGATTGATAGACGTTTCTGTAAAGTGTCCCAACAAGCTTTCTAGTTTTCTTACATATTAGGCCAACATGGTGGGACTATCAGAGCTCTATAGAAAAGTTTAGTCCAAGGTACTTATAGTGAGCAACGCTAGCAAGAACTTTTAGGGTTTCCTGTCTCGGGAATTGAAATAACTCATGCAAACCTCCAGTCAGAAGGAAGTCTTTCAAATAGGTTGAAAAGCTTGGTGATACTCTTGACACCACTTGTACCTGTGGCTTTCAGTGTTCTCACTGTGATCCCATCAGGCAGGAATCATGCCTGGAAATGTCAGGCTGGAAGCCATGGAGTGGTTACCCTGGTTGCAGGAGATATCATAGTCATGAGTTCAAGAGAAATTTGTTTAGGATTAGAGGAAGCTGATCTTCCTTACATCGAATTTCTTGGAAATATCAATCAGACATATATCATACTAATAGCTAGTATCATGCTAGTATCATATGGCAGGAAGAGGCAGCTGCCCACTTGCTCTTACAACTACAATACACTGACAACACTCAGAACATCTGTGAGGGAATCACCTGCTTGCATTAATGAGCATGGAAGTTCCTTACTGCAACTTTGAAGTGCATTAGATAATGACTCCTTCACAGATGTTCTGAGGGCTGTCAGTGTATTATGGTTGTAAGATGAACTGGGCAGCTTCCTCTCAGGTTGACTTATCAGGCCCATACCTAACCTTTTTTATCTAGGGGAGCAAAGTTATTAGCTGAAGTAAGTAACATGGCTGTCCTACATTCCTTCACTCTAGGGGGATCTGGAGGCATGCTCCCCAGGGAATTTTGGGAATTTTAGGTGTCCTGAGGCACATTCTAATGCATTCTGTGACATACGGAGAAGTGCAGAGCTTCTTGAGAAGAAGGTAAGACCAAAGACTGTAACTACATACTAGACAACAGCATGAAAGCTAGCTCTTGTATATACTGAGAACTTGTCCTATAGTTACGTACTGTGTGTAGGGTAAGCACTAAGCCTGGTTAGACTACTTCAGGTAAATTTGCAGCAAAAAACTCTTGTAGGTAAGTAGCTAGCAGTGACCTTTGTTTTGCTAAAGCCTACTAATAAAGCTTTTACCTATGTAGCACTGAACTTAAGTGTTCAAGCCAAGGTAAATCTGCAGCACTAACCTCTTGTGAGCATCTTGGGATGCAGCTTGGTCATGCAGAGACAAGTTAGAGAGACAGTAGTTAGCCTCCAAACGGATGTTGAATCATCGGAATGAAAATGTACTTGAGTATAAGTATGTACATGTGTATATTGGCTCAAGAGATATGCAAGTGTGATGATAACCCTCTCTTAACTTAATTTAACTTCACTGTGCATTGCACTCCACTGGAATGTATTCATGCACAGAGAATGCAGCATCTCAAGGAGAAGGAAAAAAAGAGCTTACATTGAAACACTCGACCTCTTGTGTTAGCTGTCAATAGTAGCAATCAGTGTGAAAATTTTTACTTATTCATAGGCATACATGGCACATGGTTGCATTAAATTACATTCTTAAACTATGTATGCCTGCACATGTAAATACATAGAGAAAATCCCCTGTTCAACTCACTACTATGGGGCTTGCTCAGGCTCATCTCAATAACATTCCCTAAAGTCCTGAAGCATTCCCATATCTAGGGGAACCCAGGGCATCCGGGTCTCCAAACCTGTAAAGATATAAGGCCCAGTGTGCCCCCTTCTCCACTTCTTTATCCCTGGCAGGCTAGTAGTATGAGTGCCGTGAAATAATTAGTGCAGCAGCCTTCCGCATCATTGGATTAGCAAAGATTTCAAGAATTGAATTTCTTCTGCTAGATTGGATCTACCATTCTATTGCCACTAAAGTCACATGAAATCATATGGGTAACGAGTTCAAACAAAAAGTAACATTTTCCAATCCAGATAAGTTATGAGTACAGGCTTAAAGAGTGTCAATCTGTATGTATGGTATGTGTCCTGGATTGTGGTTTTCATAACAGGGTTAAAATGTGCCAATTTCCTCAAACTTTTTCATATTTCATATGCATATACTACATAGTCAAACAAAATCAAAAAAGTACAGTTTAGGTCTAGTACAACAATACTTATACAGCTATAGCGTGTGTACATAGCTACTAAATCAGTGTCCCACCGGTTTGGAGAAGTTACGGCTGCGTCTCTGTGATTGTCACCTCCACGTAATTGATGATGTAGTGCTCTTTATCGTCTCCGCGGTAAGCCTCTAGCCAAAGACCTCGGCTAGGATCCAGCTCTGGAAAGTCACATGAAATCATATGGCCTCCATCAATGGCGCAGTAGCAACTGCCAAACCCAAAGGGACTGCCGCGCTGTGAATAAGTGACAGGTTTCAGCCTCATTTCGAAGACGCGAGGCCATTCCGTCTCTTTGCATGGCTGTTTCTTGTCTGTGTGTATAGTCGGTGGGTTAAAGTCGTAGTGACCCGAATTTCCGTGAATTGGGTAGTACGGGCCATTTGAATGGTATGTAGTACGATCTAAAAATTGGTACCCGAAAGCCTTCCTTTTGTCGCTGATCGTAAAGGATATGGGATCAGGCGGCGTCCCACCAGTGTATTCCAGTCCAACTCTGATCTTCACGGTTAGATCCGAATTACTCTTCAGCTGTGGTGTTTTTCCGTCGAGCAAACTGAGTGAGAAAATACGCTCGTAGTCGTTATTATCTGGTTTGATAATCAGTTGGAGGTCTTGTTTCACTTCAAAATCGCAGTCCCAATTGGCGTTATTCCCCAGAAATGCTGGTGTCATAAAACGGTAGTATAGCTCCGTTGGTTTCCCAGAATAGTTTCCTGCGGGTGGTTGCGTAGCCATGATGTAGCAAGTCGCTGACCGATGGAGACAGATGAATTCTTGCAACGTTATACTGCTTGAATAATGTGATCTGGTTGTGTGTACTACTGACTTGACTCGACTTTTTATAGTCCTGAACGTGTTGCGCATTCTCAGCATTTTTGCTTTTCCTGGAAGATTGTTCGAAGCACCCATGTATGGAATTGTAGCTTAGTAGCAATACAATGGTAGATCCGGCAATCTAGCGGAAGAATTCAATTCATGGAATCTTTGCTGATCCAACTATACGGAAGGCTGCTGCACTAATTATTTTCGAGTGAATCCAATTTAGCGGAAGTGCACATCAAAGTTGCAGTAAGGAATTTCCATGCTCATTAATGCAAGCAGGTGATTCCCTCACAGATGTTCTGAGTGTTGTCAGTGTATTGTAGTTGTAAGAGCAAGTGGGCAGCTGCCTCTTCCTGCCATGTGTGCTTGCATAGCTTAATTCTTCCTGACATCAAACTCAGAACAATGGGAAGCAAATAGCCTTGTAACTCTTGTTCCAATGCAAGTCTTCACCACTTTCAGTAGCTAGATGTGGGAAGGCTTGGGAGATTTTTCAAGTTTGATTATGTCAACCCTCTGTCTACCTGATGTCATTGCACATGAAAAGGCCTCCCAATACCCCCCCCCCCCCCCCCCCAGAGAACTTGACTTAATCAATTCCTCACTTACTGACTGTGCTTTCCGCCAGATCCACCAACCCCAGCACAGATCGCTTCTAGTATGCGTGCTCCGTGTGCAATACTGAAAGCGATCCACGCTGTGGTTGATTGCGTCTGGACTGTTGACTGCCAAGTGCTGACTAGGCAGTGGCTTTCAAATCCTATAATAATGGGTATACTATCACACAACCAGTCAGCTATGTGGTCATGTGTTTGTGCATTCCTCAGTATAGGCATAAATAATAGACCTATGGTATAGGGCCTAGCTGATGGAGATTGTTTCCAGTGTTCCAGTAGCTCAGCAAGCAATGATGATTATGATGATGAGCCTCTTTTCAAGAAGCTCTGTGTGCTTCTCTGTATGCCTCAGAACACCTAAGATTATCAAAATTTCCTGGGGGAGCATGCCCCTAGAGCGAAGGATTGCTTGGCAGCCATGCTCTATAACATTATAATTGGATAAACATTATTAACCATCTCTTAACTTCACTATGCATTGCACTCCACTGGTATGTATTCACAGAGAATGCAGCATCTCCTCCCTCCCTGCCTCCTCATCACAGCGGTCCAGCAACCAGGGACTTCCAGTCCTCCATCTCGGTTGAAGCGCTCCTCTGAGGGTGTCATCTGGATGTGCAGGGCCTCCTTCACCAACAGCTCCTGTCCTCTGCCATGGTCCAGCACTGTGATCTCCTCACAGTCGATTGGATTGTGATTCTCCCATGCATGCTCCGCTACAGCTGACTTCTCCATCATCCCTGTCTCGCAGGCATCTCGGTGTTCCTTCAGTCTCGTCTCCAGTCTCCGTCTGGCCTCCCCAATGTAGACCTGGCCGCAGCTGCAGGGGATACGATATACCACATTGGATTGCTTACCAAGAGGTAATGTATCCTTGACCTTGGTCAACATTGAGCGGAGAGTCCGCCCGGACTTAAAGACTACTCTGATGTTGAACTTCCTGCAAACATGCCTAATGTCCTCACTCATCCCAGCCACATAGGGTATCACCACCAGTGGTCCCCTCTCCTCCTCCTGTTCCTCATCACGGCTGCTTGTGTTTGCTGTTTCCTGTGTGGGTGGGGCAGAAACATTAGTATGCAGGGTAACCGTTCTGCTTGAGGACTCTAGCAAGGTGGTCAACTTCCTTCTGAAGGTTGTCCAGCGTGCTGATGATCTCTCTGGCCCTGTCGTGGAGACATCTCACCACACCTCTCTTCATGTGGGTCGGATGATGGGACTCAAAGTGGAGATACTGGTCTGTGTGTGTGGGCTTCCTGTAGACAGGGATGTCCAGGCTACCATCCTCTCTCCTCCTGGATAGCGTGTCGAGGAACGTGAGTGTCCCGTCTTCTTCCTGCTCCACAGTGAACTTGATGGCCGGCTGGACCCTGTTGAGATGGTGTAGGAGTTCTTCGGTTGAGCCCTGTGCCGAGGAGGCAGGGAGGGAGGAGCCAGTTCAGCCCTGTGATGAGGAGGCAGGGAGGGAGGAGCAATCCTCACCGACCTTTGACCTCCAATGACGTGTATCCTCAGTAGTGCATGGCTATAAAGAGCAACGTTTGTTCGCACCTCTTCACTGATGACGACTGGAGCATTCAGGCGAAACGTCGGCAAGTTATTTTTCTGAGCTCAAGTTGGTAACAGATAACCTTCTCTTCATGAGTGTTTGTATTGGTTTGAGCGAGCTCAAGAGACCGCATGCTGCCGGGTGTTTCTGTACCAAGTGGTATAGGGAGAGTCTTTGACTATGATCAGACATGAGGGGTACATAGGTAATGTTATTGAAGAACAAACACAACTTCAGGGTTTCTCTCCGATCGGATACAGTTGGTAAGCTGAGAGTATTGAGAAGTATTGCATAGTCAAAACTCCATGATTTCGAGCAGACCCTCAGACCAAACTTCTGCAGTGCTTGGATGTCCTTCTTAAGGTGCAGGTCCCAGACTGGACAAGCATGTGGCCTGCTTAACAATTAATAAAGTTTCACCAGGAAGAGTGAGCTGGAAAATTGATAGACGTTTCTGTAAAGTGTCCCAACAAGCTTTCTAGTTTTCTTACATATTAGGCCAACATGGTGGGACTATCAGAGCTCTGTAGAAAAGTTTAGTCCAAGGTACTTATAGTGATCAAACTTTCGGGGTTTCCTGTCTTGGGAATTGAAACAACTCATGCAAACCTCCAGTCAGAAGGATCTTTCAAATAGGTTGAAAAGCTTGGTGATACTCTTGACACCATGCACTTGTACCTGTGGCTTTCAGTGTTCTCACTGTAATCCTATCAGGCAGGAATCATGCCTGGAAATGTCAGGCTGGAAGCCATGGAGTGGTTACCTTGGTTGCAGGAGATATCTTAGTAGCAATAGAATGGTAGATCCAATCTAGCGGAAGAAATTCAATTCATGGAATCTTTGCTGATCCAACTATACGGAAGGCTGCTGCACTAATTATTTTCGAGTGAATCCAATTTAGCGGAAGTGGAGGTACCACGAAGCGTTACAACAAAACAAAACAGCGAAGCCATGGGCAGAGAGAAGCGGTTTAGTACACCAGGAAGCGTTCTTATCAAACAACACTTGTGAAATTATAGGTAAAAGCATTGTAGTGCACCCAGACGACAAATACGGACAAAAGTAGCTGACAGACCACGGACGGTCGAAGTTCCCTACTTGCACACTTCTGGGGAAGCGCCTTAGTACTGCAAGCAGTTGAAACGCTGAGGTGAGGAGGCCTCCCGCGTGGCGAGTGCTTTTCTTTGAAGACGTGCTTCGATGGATGTAATCTAGCGCAATCTAAGCAAGTGGAAGCCAGATTTGAAATTATTTTTAGCAGGCACTTGTCAACCTTTACCGCAAGACTGTCAACCATCGCTGCTGGAGTTAGTTAACAACTTGAGACATTAGATTAGATTAGGACTGTTATTCATACTACTATAGCCTGCCTACATGCCCAGCATACAGCAAGGGAAAGCTCTGAAAATGGGGCTACGATTAATACGCATACCACACACCTTGTGAAAATGTACTCAAAGCCTGAGTTACAGACATCTTAAAAGACAAAATGTTAGCTCCAATAGTGTCTGCCTTAGAAGGGTTCCACTATAAGGCTTCCTGAGCCCCATCTTAGCAGTAGGACTGTGCCAGGGGGTCAATTCCACAAGTGATGTGAAGCCCAGGGATAAAGAAGCGAGGAATGGGGCAAATAAGAGAAGCCCCATTGGTTATTGTAACACCAGGCCCTATATCTTTACAGGTTTGGAGACCCAGATGCCCTTGGTTCCCCTAGAGCACTGGTGATATGTTTATCTTTGGAATGAAAAATGTACTTGAGTATAAGTGTGTACATGTATATGGGCTCAACAGATAAGCAAGTGTAATGATTCAACAACCATTGCAGGCTAACTACTGTCTCTCTAACTTGTCTCTGCATGACCAAGGTGATTCTGTACTTCAACAAACTTGTTCCAGTAGTATCACAAACAGGTTGTATTCTTGGAAATACCAATCAGACATTAATCATACTGTTAGTACCACATGGCAGGAAGATCAGCCCACTCTAATGCAATTATCAAGAAATTCTCTTCAACTGAGCCAAACCACACCCCAAGATGCTCACAAGAGGTTAGTGCTGCAGATTTACCTTGGCTTGAACACTTAAGTTCAGTGCTACATAGGTAAAAGCTTTATTAGTAGGCTTTAGCAAAACAAAGGTCACTGCTAGCTACTTACCTACAAGAGTTTTTTGCTGCAAATTTACCTGAAGTAGTCTGACCAGGCTTAGTGCTAACCCTACACACACTACATAACTATAGGACAAGTTCTCAGTATATACAAGAGCTAGCTTTCATGCTGTTGTCTAGTATGTAGTTACAGTCTTTGGTCTTGCCTTCTTCTCAAGAAGCTCTGCACTTCTCCGTATGTCACAGAATGCATTAGAATGTGCCTCAGGACACCTAAAAATTCCCAAAATTCCCTGGGGAGCATGCCTCCAGATCCCCCTAGAGTGAAGGGATGTAGGGCAGCCATGTTCCTTACTTCAGCTAATAACTTTGCCCCCCTAGATAAAAAAAAGGTTAGGTATGGCCTGATAAGACAACCTGAGAGGAAGCTGCCCAGTTTATACACTGAAACCCCCTGTTTTGGTCCAAAAATGGTCTCAGAAACAATCTCATAGCCTCTAAATTCAAAAAAATTTTCTGGGGGGATGCCCCCAAACCCCCCTAGCTGTTGCGTGCTTACACATGGAGTATGCTTGTCCAGTCTGGGACCTGCACCAGGACAATGAAACACTGCAGAAGTTTGGTCTGAGGGTCTGCTCTAAATCATGGAGTTTTGACTATGCAATAGTTCTCGATACTCTCAGCATACGTACCAACTCTCTCTGATCGGAGAGAAACCCTGAAGTTGTGTTTGTTCTTCAATAACATTAAAAGGAGCATCCTATATACCCCTCCTGTCTGATCATAGTCAAAGACTCTCCCTATACCACCCGATACAGAAACACCCTGCAGCATGCAGTCTCTTGAGCTCACTCAAACCAATAACCGTCCAAAATAGAGAGATGGAATGGTCTCAATTTTGATGCAAATAGTTGTACAGGGCCGTACTTACCTTTTCCTATCTGGAAGGGCAAAGTTATTAGCTGAAGTAGCGAATGTGGCTGCTGTGCAATGCTGCAGATGCTGCATTCTCTGTGAATACATAGCTACCAGTGGAGTGCAATGCATAGTGAAGTTAAGAGATGGTTAATAATGTTTATCCAATTATAATGTTATAGAGCATGGCTGCCAAGCAATCCTTCGCTCTAGGGGCATGCTCCCCCAGGAAATTTTGATAATCTTAGGTGTTCTGAGGCATACAGAGAAGCACACAGAGCTTCTTGAAAAGAGACTCATCATCATAATCATCATTGCTTGCTGAGCTACTGGAACACTGGAAACAATCTCCATCAGCTAGGGCCTATACCATAGGTCTATTATTTATGCCTGTACTGAGGAATGCACAAACACATGACCACATAGCTGACTGGTTGTGTGATAGTACCCATTATTAGGATTTGAAAGCCACTGCCTAGTCAGCACTTGGCAGTCAACAGTCCAGATGCAATCAACCACAGAATGGATCGCTTTCAGTATTGCGCACAGAGCATGCATACTGGAAGCGATCTGTGCTGGGGTTGGTGGATCTGGCGGAAAGCACGGTCAGTAAGTGAGGAATTGATTAAGTCAAGTTCTCTGGGGGGGGGGGGGGGGGGGGGGGCAACTGCCCACCTTCCCCTATAATAGGCACGGCCTTGCTGTAACTCTTCCACTTCTTTCAAATATGCAATACTGTATTGTTAATTAATAAGTACCGTATTGTCCCGGGCAAGCACCCATTCCTCCACCCCCCCAATTTTGACCATTTTGTGTTTTTTTTTAACGTCCTCCATGTAGCCACCCACCGTGCTAATTTCTTGCATTGTGAATAGAAAGTAGGTCCGCTGAGCTCACATACTTAGCTGTGATTGTTCTGATGTGCTTCAGGTGCCACAACTGCAAATACTGTGAAATACAGAATGGAAATATATTGGGGGGGGGGGGGGGGGGGGGGTACTGGGATGCCTTTTCATGTGCAATGGCATCAGGTAGACAGAGGGTTGACATAATCAAATCTCCCAAGCCTTCCCACATCTAGCTACTGAAAGTGGTGAAGACCTGCATGGGAACAAGAGTTACAAGGCTATTTGCTTCCCATTGTTCTACGTCAGGCAGAATTAAGCTATGTAAGCACATATGGCAGGAAGAGGCAGCTGCCCACTTGCTCTTACAACTACAATACACTGACAACACTCAGAACATCTGTGAGGCAATCACCTTAATGAGCATGGAAGTTCCTTACTGCAACTTTGAAGTGCATTTGTAATGACTCCTTCACAGATGTTCTCAGGGGGTTTCAGTGTATTGTGGTTGTAAATAAACTTTGTCACCTTCCTCTCATGTTGCCTTATGCAATTAGTTGATTGTTTCTGCAGACTATACAGTCTGATTGGTATTTCCAAGAATGACAGCTGTTTGTGATACTACCAGGGAACATATTGGTTGTTTGCACAGAGTGGTTACCCTGGTTACAGACAAGGTAGTGGTTATTTTGGGAATTGGGGCAAGCCTGGGTAAGCTGGGTGTTGAATCTTGCAAACAGGATTAGAGTAGTATTTTTAACATAAAACTTTTCCAGTATTGACGTCCTTTATACTTACGGCAGAAAGTATTTTGTCATGATATCACACATGATTGATTTAGCTAGAGCATGGCAATGTGAAGATCTGGCAACAAAGTTTGCAATGTGACATTCTAGCAAGACACTTCCAGGTAAGATTATTCCCCAGACCCTTTCTTGCCCAGTCAGAAGGGTCTGTAGCCCAGACTATTTCATGCAAAGGGGCATGGCAGCTTTTGTGGTCGGCGGTTAACTCTTTACCGACAAATGACGCCGTACGGCGTCATGAGATTAATGTTCCCGTATGACCAATGACGCCGAACGGCGTCATGAGTACTTACCTGCCTTTGGGTATTTCCCCCGGAAGATAGCGGTTTAGTACGCACCGTACACGCGTCTAACAGTATTCATTACACCCACCGGAAGCTAATCGTGCACATTTTAATTGAAACTAGTACTTTGACGAGGCGGAAGTTGAATGTAGCGTAGCGTGTCGTGCTACCGCAATCGACCGGGCCGTGTTTGTCGCGACCGATCTCGAGAAGTATACAAGTTACGAAGATGCGATAAAAAGCAATGTATAGCTAAATGAAAGCTCTAACTTCGCTACAGATTTCAAAGGAAGCAGAACTGTAACATCCAAGTTACAGGCACCAGAACAGACCGAAGGTAGCAACTTCCGGTATAAAAGTTCGGGTTTATCTCCAAGCTTGTTCTTTAGTGGTAAGCTTCAGAACTACAGCGAAGCTAGGCAAAGCCTAAGGCTCTCCAATGTTTCTGACCAGAAGTCTGTAGCTTGTTTGCAACTGGAGATATAACACGGAGTATACAACATGTCGTCTAGGCCGCTTTCGGAATTCCTGTGTGGTCATTTACGTAATATTGCAATAATTTGCTACGGTCGGTAAAGAGTTAAAAGTCTTTGGTCACCACTGGGTAGCTAGGTCTTTCTTCCCTTTTTACATGAATGGCTGGGGCTCAAGTTTGGTCTGTTAGCTAGCTAACTAGCCATTCCAAAACCACTGCTTTCCAGATAATGCTGTCTGGAAATTGGCAGGTCCTTCTATCTTTACACTGCGTAAATATCACACTGTGGTGCAACATTCACTGTTGCAGTGATCATAGTTAGAATGTTGCCTGCAGATGTGTGCTATAGTTTAGAAGTTTTGCTCCTCATGCTTCACTGAATTCCAGGTAACCATGTGTGCTTGCATAGCTTAATTCTGCCTGGGGTTTCAGTGTATTGTGGCAGTAAGATAAACTGGGCAGCTTCCTCTCAGGTTGTCTTATCAGGCCCATACCTAACCTTTTTTATCTAGGGGGGCAAAGTTGTTAGCTGAAGTAGGGAACATGGCTGCCCTACACTGTAGGGGGGTCTGGAGGCATGCTCCCCAGGGAATTTTGGAAATTTTAGGTGTTCTGAGGCACATTCTAATGCATTCCGGGAGCTTCTTGAGAAGAAGGCAAGACCAAAGACTGTAACTACATACTAGACAACAGCATGAAAGCTAGCTCTTGTATATACTGAGAACTTGTCCTATAGTTATGTAGTGTGTGTAGGGTAAGCACTAAGCCTGGTTAGACTACTTCAGGTAAATTTGCAGCAAAAAACTCTTGTAGGTAAGTAGCTAGTAGTGACCTTTGTTTTGCTAAAGCCTACTAATAAAGCTTTTACCTATGTAGCACTGAACTTAAGTGTTCAAGCCAAGGTAAATCTGCAGCACTAACTTCTTGTGAGCATCTTGGGGTGCGGTTTGGCTCAGTTGAAGAGAATTTCTTGATAATTGCCTTAGAGTGGGCTGATCTTCCTGCCATGTGGTACTAACAGTATGATTAATGTCTGATTGGTATTTCCAAGAATACAACCTGTTTGTGATACTACTGGAACAAGTGAAGTAGGAATCACCTTGGTCAGAGACAAGTTGGAGAGACAGTGGTTAGCCTGCAATGGTTGTTGAATCATTACACTTGCTTATCTGTTGACATGTATACACTTATACTCAAGTACATTTTTCATCCCATAGATAAACATTATTAATATTAACCCTCTCTTAACTTAATTTAACTTCACTGTGCATTGCACTCCACTGGAATGTATTCATGCACAGAGAATGCAGCATCTCAAGGAGAAGGAAAAAAACTTACATTGAAACACTCGACCTCTTGTGATAGCTGTATGGTGATGTCAATAGTAGCATTCAGTGTGAAAATTTTACATATTCATAGGCCTACATGGCACATAGTTGCATTAAAATACATTCTTAAACTGCGTATGCGTGCACATTGAGAAAATCCCCTGTTCAACTCACTAGTATGGGGCTTGCTCAGGCTCGTCTCAATAACAGCAACCTGAAAATTCTCTAAATTCCCGAAGCATTCCCATATCACCAGTACTCTAGGGGAACCAAGGGCATCTGGGTCTCCAAACCTGTAAAGATATAGGGCCTGGTGTTACAATAGCCAATGGGGCTTCTCTTATTGGAGCTAAGATTTTTAAGATGTCTGTAACTCAGGCTTTCAGTACATTTTCACAAGGTGTGTGGTATGCATATTAATCATAGCCCCATTTTCAGAGCTTTCCCTTGCTGTATGCTGGGCGGGAAGGCAGGCTAGTATTATGAATAACAGTCCTAATGTAATCTAATGTCTCAAGTTGTTAACTAACTCCAGCAGCGATGGTTGACAGTCTTGCGGTAAAGGTTGACAAGTCCCTGCTAAAAATAATTTCAAATCTGGCCTCCATTTGATCAGATTTCTAAGAACTGAGTTCCTTGCGCTAGATTACATCCATCGAAGCACGTCTTCAAAGAAAAGCACTCGCCACGCGGGAGGCCTCCTCACCTCAGCGTTTCAACTGCTTGCAGTACTAAGGCGCTTCCCCAGAAGTGGAACTTCGACCGTCCGTGGTCTGTCATCTACTTTTGTCCGTATTTGTCGTCTGGGTGCACTACAATGCTTTTACCTATAAGTTCACGTGATATAAAATGGCGTGCTGCAAGTGTAACAGATCCGGCTCCTGTAAGGGCTGTGCCTGTAGAAAGGCAAAGAAATCCTGCGATAACTGCCTGCCCGGGAAGCTAGGGAACTGTACCAACCGCCAACCTGCTGTCACACGAACCGCCAACCCCGCCAATACTAACCCCAACCCGCCAACCACAACCACCACTGCCGCGACCAGTCAACTCGGACCTCCGTCCTCAGCGCCCGACTCCTCTGCACACACTAGTGCCCCAAGTCAGCCCTCTGTTCCTGATACACCTTTCTCCCTCGATGAGCACCCCCCACCGCTACCAGAATATGTCCCCATGAGCACACCAACGTTCACATGGGGAAAGTTTAGTGGCTCGGCCTTTGCAAAATCCCTAGACGCCACATACGCCGAAGTAGTCCACTGGAGGCGCAACCACTTCACTGTTCCTTTTGGCAAGGCAGGAAAAGACTTTGTGAGGGAGTTATCAAGGCTCTACTCAGCCTACGGATCCGCCTCCGCTATGGAATCTGTCGCCTTAAAGGCTGCCTTGGTGTTCCCAATACTGCTCCTGCAAAAGCCAAGCAGGGCCTCTAAGACCAAACATCACATTACACATCTTGAGAGAAGGTTGGGGTGGTGGTCCAACGGAGAATTGGACGAACTAGTGAGGGAAGGCAGAGCCATACAACAGAGGCTACCCAAAAATGGTTCGACTAAGGTCAACTCCAACCTGGCTCGCTCTTTCTCCAACCTGATGTTCATGGGGAAGTGTAAGGCCGCCCTTGACCTCTTGTCCAGGGAGGAGAAAGGGGGCATTCTCCATCTTGACGATCCTGTCAACCCAGACGACCCAAACTCACCTACTGTCAGAGAATCACTGATCAGCAAGCACCCCGTAGGCCAACCAGTGTATAACTCATGTATAATTCCAAATGAACCACAGGACCCCCACCCCGTGATATTTGAGTCCCTAGACGCCAATGTCATCCGTTCAGCTGCCTTGAGAGTGAATGGTGCCGCCGGCCCCTCTGGCCTGGACTCCCACGAATGGAGACGTCTTTGCACCAGCCACAAGGGTGCATCAAGAGACCTCTGCGCCTCTCTTGCATCAGTTGCCATAAGGATCAGCACCTCATATGTGCACCCCTCATCCATAGCCCCACTCCTTGCATGTCGTCTCATCGCACTCGACAAACATCCTGGAGTCCGCCCAATCGGCATTGGAGACACGGCCCGCCGTATCCTAAAGCCGTCCTTTCCATCACACAGCCAGATATCCAGGATGCATCAGGCTGCCAGCAGATGTGTGGTGGACAGATTTCTGGGATTGAGGCTGCTGTTCATGCAGCACGTCAAGCATTTGACTCAGCGGAATGCGAAGCTGCCCTACTCATAGACGCCACGAATGCATTCAACTCCCTTAACCGCCAAGTAGCACTGCAAAACATCAGACGCCTCTGTCCCCCAATTGCCACCATCCTAGTCAACTCTTACAGAGCCCCAACAGAGCTCTTTGTGGATTGTGATGTCATCCTTTCACAGGAAGGAACAACACAAGGTGACCTGCTAGCCATGGCCATGTATGGCCTGGCTACAATCCCTCTCATTCGAAGGCTGAACGGCCCCTGCAAGCAAGTTTGGTATGCCGATGACTCCGCTGCCTTTGGCTCCCTTGAACATCTACACAGCTGGTGGGATAGACTGACCACAGAAGGCCCCAGCTATGGCTACTTTGCCAATCCTTCCAAAACATGGCTGGTGACTAAAGACCTGCACCTCCAAAATGCGGCCAAGATCTTTGCTGGCTCAGGGGTTAACATCACCCCAAATGGTAGGCCTTACCTTGGTGCAGCCTTGGGCTCCCCAGACTTCATCGAGGAACACCTGCGATCTAAGGTCGGGGAATGGACATCAAGTATTACCCTCCTCAGTGAGATCGCAAAGTCTCAGCCCCATGCTGCCTACTCAGCCCTGGTACATGGCCTTTCAAGCAAATGGTCCTACCTGAGCAGGGTAACCCCTAATATTAGTCACCTATTGATCCCACTTGACACCGCTTTGAGAACGGAGCTGCTGCCCGCCCTCACTAGTAGGCCCACACCCAACGACCAGGAATGTGCCCTCTTTGCCTTACCAGCACGGCATGGGGGCTTGGGGATAAGAATCCCCTCCAAGAATGCAGAGAAAGAACTGCAGTCCTCCCAACTAGTCACCTTCTCCCTCGTATCTCACATCCTTGAACAAAACCAGGAGTATGGATATGACATCATAGCCGATCAGCTGCAGAGCAAGGCCACTATCAGAAATCGGAACAAAGAAATGAGCTCCAAAGAAGCAGATCACCTCTACAGCCATTTGCCAGCCCAACTGCAGAAAGCAGTGGATCTAGCCAAGGAGAAAGGTGCCTCCACCTGGCTCACAGCTCTCCCCCTCAAGGAACATGGCTTTTCACTGCATAGGGCTGCTTTCCACGATGCCATGGCCCTGCGATACGGATGGTCTCCCTCAAATCTCCCGCCCATGTGCGACTGCGGCAACCATTTCACTGTTGAACATGCACTCTCATGTGCCAAAGGAGGTTTTCCTTCCATCAGGCACAATGAATTACGTGACCTCACAGAAGTGTGTAGCGAGGTGTGCATTGAACCCAACCTGCAGCCAACTACGTCAGACCAACTGTCTGGAGCCACTGCCAATTCACAGGACGGGGCGAGGCTTGATGTCTCAGCAAATGGAGTGTGGGGTGGGAGATTTGAAAAGACATTTTTTGATGTGCGAGTCTTCAACCCCCACGCCCCCTCTAACAAGAACCAGACGCCTTCCGCCTGTTACAGAAAGCATGAGAAAGAGAAAAAACGAGCTTATGAACAGAGGATACGCGAGGTGGAGCACTCGTCTTTCACTCCACTTGTTTTTTCGGCCACAGGAGGGATGGGGAGAGAGGCAACCTGTTTCTACAAACGCCTGGCCTCCATGCTCGCTGAGAAGTGGGATCATCCATACAGCACCACACTCTGGTGGCTAAGGTGTCGTCTGACCTTTTCCCTCATCCGTTCAGCCATCCAAGCCCTACGAGGAGCAAGATCCTCTCGAGGCCAAGCCGCCCACCCTCCAGCAGCCATAGACCTTGCCATCACTGAGTCCTATATTACACCAGATTTTTAATCTCTTTGTTTCACCCAAGTTTCCTTTTTGTTTTGTACATACGTCACTTACTATACATTTTTTGGTTGTTGTTGTTGTTGTATCACGTGCAGTGCATGTGTGTGTTGAATCATCAAAAAAAAAAATTTCGAAAAAAAAACAAAAAAAAAACTATAAGTTCACAAGTGTTGTTTGATAAGAACGCTTCCTGGTGTACTAAACCGCTTCTCTCTGCCCATGGCTTCGCTGTTTTGTTTTGTTGTAACGCTTCGTGGTACCTCCACTTCCGCTAAATTGGATTCACTCGAAAATAATTAGTGCAGCAGCCTTCCGTATAGTTGGATCAGCCAAGAATTGAATTTCTTCCGCTAGATTGCCGGATCTACCATTGTATTGCTACTAAGCTACAATTCCATACATGGGTGCTTCGACCAATCTTCCAGGAAAATCAAAAATGCTGAGAATGCGCAACACGTTCAGGACTATAAAAAGTCGAGTCAAGTCAGTAGTACACACAACCAGATCACATTATTCAAGCAGCTATATATAACGTTGCAAGAATTCTTCTGTCTCCATCGGTCAGCGACTTGCTATATCATGGCTACGCAACCACCCGCAGGAAACTATTCTGGGAAACCAACTGAGCTATACTACCGCTTTATGACACCAGCATTTCTGGGGAATAACGCCAATTGGGACTGCGATTTTGAAGTGAAACAAGACCTCCAACTGATTATCAAACCAGATAATAACGACTACGAGCGTATTTTCTCACTCAGTTTGCTCGACGGAAAAACACCACAGCTGAAGAGTAATTCGGATCTAACCGTGAAGATCAGAGTTGGACTGGAATACACTGGTGGGACGCCGCCTGATCCCATATCCTTTACGATCAGCGACAAAAGGAAGGCTTTCGGGTACCAATTTTTAGATCGTACTACATACCATTCAAATGGCCCGTACTACCCAATTCACGGAAATTCGGGTCACTACGACTTTAACCCACCGACTATACACACAGACAAGAAACAGCCATGCAAAGAGACGGAATGGCCTCGCGTCTTCGAAATGAGGCTGAAACCTGTCACTTATTCACAGCGCGGTAGTCCCTTTGGGTTTGGCAGTTGCTACTGCGCCATTGATGGAGGCCATATGATTTCATGTGACTTTCCAGAGCTGGATCCTAGCCGAGGTCTTTGGCTAGAGGCTTACCGCGGAGACGATAAAGAGCACTACATCATCAATTACGTGGAGGTGACAATCACAGAGACGCAGCCGTAACTTCTGCAAACGTGGGACAACTGATTTAGTAGCTATGTACACACGCTATAGCTGTATAAGTATTGTTGTACTAGACCTAAACTGTATTTTTTTTTGATTTTGCTTGACTATGTAGTATATGCATATGAAATATGAAAAAGTTTGAGGAAATTGGCACATTTTAACCCTGTTATAAAACCACAATCCAGGACACATACCATACATACAGATTGACACTCTTTAAGCCTGTACTCATAACTTATCTGGATTGGAAAATGTTACTTTTTGTTTGGACTCACAGAAACTTAGGTAGCTCATTACAAGCATTTGTGTGCGTTGACTTCTGGTTTCATGCCTATAATTTAGCTCAGGTACTACGAGCACAAATTACAATGTCTCAGTTGCAGCCCTTGTCACATGAAAACTTGGGGCCTGTGAGCTAAAAAACACAGTGACTTACTACAGGCCTATAACTATATAGTTACCCTGCTTGCAGGGGATACCATAGTCATGAGTTCAAGTAATAGAAGTTTGTTTAGTATTAGAGGAGGCTGATGTTCCTTATATTCTTGGAAATACCAATCAGACATATATCATACCAGTTGTATATCCCATGGCAGGAAGAGGCAGTTGCCAGTTCATCTTACAACTACACCACACTCACAATCTCTGAATATCTGTGAGGTAATCATCTTGCATGGAGGTTCCTTATTACAACTTTGAGTGCATTTGTAATGACTCCTTCACAGATTTTCTGAGGGTTGTCAGTGTATTATGGTTGTAAGATAAACTGGGCAGTTTCCTCTCGGGTTGCCTTATGCAATTAGTCAGTTGCATGGTTGTTTTTGCAGAGTATACAGTCAGGATATATACTTCTGATTGGTATTTCCTAGAATAATACCTACAATAATTGTGATACTACAGGAACACATGCATTGGTTGTTTTTTGCTACTGTGTCATTTCTCTTCCAAACAGTAAGTTAACCGTCAGCTATATCACCCTCTGTCCTTGTCTTTGTTATGAGCGCATATACCAGTGGGGTATGAAAACTACTTGTATACTTCAATCTTTTACAGACATACATACATGCATTCTGTACTTGTTGGAGGTTGCTTAGCGACCAAAAATTTGAACTTGAATAGTGTATAAGTCAACTAGCAATTTTGGGCCGTCCCTAAACTGCGGAATGAACCAAGAGTCAAAGGTTGAACTGATGCATGCACAAAGCATCTCACCACCACTTTTACTAGTTATGTAACGAAGGTCTCAGCGTGTCCACACAAAGGAAGAGCTTTGTTCTCTATTTTATTGACACACATATAACATGCAAAGTATAAACAGGAGGTTGGTAGGTTCATGCATGGTCTGAGCCCCAGACCCCTCTGACCAGATAACGAAGGTTCTGGGAAATATCCTTGCTCAGAAGTGTCTTAAACTGGAATGCTGTTGTCAGGGTTGATGAGGGAGAGAAGCCACATTGGCTAAGTGGTATCCAAGTTCTATATACTTACGGCAGAAGGTACTTTGTCATGATATCATACATGGTTAAAGATGGCAATTTGTAGTTGCAAGATAAACTGGGAAGTTTCCTCTTTGGTTGCCTTATGCAATTAGTCAGTTGGCTGTTTATGGCGGAGCACTGGCATGATATACGTCTGATCTATTTCCAAGAAGGATAGATACCTGTTTGTGATACTACAGGAACATATTGGTTGTTGGGTACAACAGCTGGAATATGAGGCCCAATGTTGAGAAGTAGATTGAATCCAGCCCTTTGGGCCACAACCCTTGTCAGGTAGGTGATGAATACCATTACAGGATCATGAATCTCATTAGCAAATGTCCAGGATTGGTGTGAAGTGTGTTTTGGGGTCACTGCAAAAAGCAGATTGGTTGTTGTAACCACTCGTGGTTACCCTGGTTGCAGAAAAGCTGAGGAAACAGTGGTTATATGAGAAGTTTGTTGTAGTATTATACATAAGCAACCTGAACCCAAATCATACCTTATACAACTGATAACCTTAGAACATTTGTGAGGGAGACACTACTCTTAAGCTCAAAATATGATGCTTTTGTGGTGACTCTCTCACATATGTGCACTTTTTATTATATCTGCAAGATCATGGTTGTTATTGCATGCTCTTGGATACATGCAGGTGTACCCCTTTCAAAGGTATTCAGTGGTTATACTACATTTGCGTTGTGAGATGCATGGAAGCTTCCTCTCTGCTTTTCCACTGCAATTACAATACATATTCTGTAAAAACTAAATAGTGAACATGGAGGGCAATTTTCAGTCGTGCACAAACGTCACTACCTGGTAGCTAGTGATGTCAGTCACAAAGGTCACTATATACCTGGTAGCTAGTGAAGTTTGTGGTAATTGTCAGTCACAAACATCACTACCTGGTAGCTATAGTGAAGTTTGTGGTATTTGTCAGTCACGAACATCACTATCTGGTAGCTAGCTAGTGAAGTTTGTGGTAATTGTCAGTCACGAACATCACTACCTGGTAGCTAGTGAAGTTTGTGGTATTCGAACACCACTACCTGGTAGCTATAGTGAAGTTTGTGGTAATTGTCAGTCACTAACATCACTACCTGGTACTAGTGAAGTTTGTGGCAATTGTCAGTCATGGACATCACCACTTGGTAGCTAGTGACGTTTGTGGTAATTGTCAGTCACTAACATCACTACCTGGTACTAGTGAAGTTTGTGGCAATTGTCAGTCATGGACATCACCACTTGGTAGCTAGTGAAGTTTGTGGCAATTGTCAGTCATGGACATCACCACTTGGTAGCTAGTGAAGTTTGTGGCAATTGTCAGTCATGGACATGCCACCAATATCATGTGCACTACCTAGTGACTTTCACCATTTAATTTTCACAGGAGAACCACTGTCTCTTCAGCTTGTCTGCAACCTGGGTAACCACTCAGTAGATTAAAACAACCAGTTTGTTTTTGCAGTGCATGCATGGGTCTCTACAAAAGCCATGCAGAGACAGGTAGCAGCCACCTCTGTGTGGTAAGCCTTTACATGGCACACTTGGACTGCAGCTGTCAACAGAGCCCTCATGAATATCATTAATGGTTGTTTTGGGGGCTGTTTTGTTCTCCCATTAACCCTTTACTACCAATGACGACTATAGTTGTCATCGAAATTCGGCCGCATGTTATCGGTTGGCACAATCCATTTGAAGATAGGTTCTGCGCTAACAGAAAGGGTGGGACGAGGGGAGGTGGGTGGCAGTGCATGGCGGCTATTGCAGCAGGCTGTAGACTGAAAGCCCTGGTTAACAACGCCAGGTGGGCCATTGCTCTGCTTTCTTGCACAAACGGGCCTAGAAAACACTCCTTTTGCCTTGTACAGGCTCCATTTCTGACATTTTAGGCAGCTTTCAGTTCGGAGGAGCACTCTCTGGTCGGAGGGTCCTGACAATTGAACGCTCACTAATGAGTGGGTGTAGTCAATGTCATGAACTTGTAAAGAACATGTGGAAGAAGCTGTGGCTCAAGTTTCCAGAGCTGAAAAGTGGAAATACAGGTGAAACAAGGTGTGACTATTCTAAACAAGACCTCTAGAAAATAAAATTCAGTAGTTAAACGGCTAAGCACAGCCTGGTTGCAGCTCCTGAGTAGCATGTTGAGGAATGGGAGTGTCCCGCCTTCTTCCTGCTCCACAATGAACTTGATGGGTCAGCCTGACCCCATTGAGATGGTGGAAGAGTTCTTTGGCTGAGCCTTTTCTGAGGATGCAGAAAATATCAACATACCTCTTCCACAGCTTGCATCTGGTGGGTGCTGTCTCCAGCGCCAGCTCCTCAAAGAACTCTATGTAGAGGTTGGTCACCACAGTAGAGCCCATCACTGCACCTTTCTTCTGCTCATAGAAGTTTCCTCCATACATAGATGAAGTAGGTGGACTTCAGGCACATCTCCAGTAGCTCCGCAACCCATTCTGGGGAAAGAATGGTCCTGTCTCCCAGTGTCTCGTCTTCCCTAAGCCTCTCGCAGATGACGGAGATTGCTTCACCTATGTCTTTGTCTACAGGAAGCCTATGCACACAGATCGCTATCTCCACTTTGAGTCTCATGCATCATCTGACCCACGTGAAGAGAGGTGTGGTGAGATGTCTCCATGACAGGGCCAGAGGGATCATCAACACGCAGGACAACCTTCAGAAGGAAGTTGACCACCTTTACTGCAACACTGTCAACCATCGCTGCTGGAATTAGTTAACAACTTGAGGCGTTAGATTATGGCTGTTATATTCATAGTGCTACCCTCTGGTTTGCCTTCCAACCCAGCATACATCAAGGCTATGTGGTACTCAACAGCCCTCTTACACATACTACACACCTTCTGAAAATGTACTAGAATGCAATGTAAGTTATCACGCTTATTAATTTTATTTTTTCTTCTCCTTGATACGCTGCAATTCTCTGTGAATACATACCAGTGGAGTGCAATGCACAGTGAAGGTAAGAGGGTTAACGTTTATCTTTGGAGTGAAAATGCACTTGAGTATAAGTGTGTATACATTATATGGGCTCAACAGTTATGCAAGTGTGATGATTCAATAACCATTTGGAGGCTAACCACTTTCAACTTGTCTGTGACCAAGGTGATTCAACTTGTCCCAGTACACAAAGAGGTTGTATTCTTGGAAATACCAATCATAAAGATCAGCCTCCACTAATACAATTATCAAAACAAACATTAAAATTCTCTTCAACTGAGCCAAACAGCACCCCAAGATGCTAGAGCTCATGTGGCAGTATCCACTCAAACTGTTTGTGTAAATCAATTTCACCTTTTACTATATGCCTCTATGGCAGCCCATAAATTACGTCAACACGTAGCACTAATTGCTACCTCTTGTGATCACATGCATCATAGCTTCCAACCTCCTCTGCACGTACACTGTATACCTATAGCAATGATTTATATGTAGGTATATTGAACGCGCGACGTCACATAAGTGTAAAAATCCCCTCTGGCACCACTGTGATGATTGAGGGCGCCACTGTGAAAATTGAGGGTGGTATACCAGGTGAAGGGAAGTGCACCAAAGTTTCATTTCGGTAAGTGCACCACAAGTATCCAGTCAGATTGGATGTCCAACGCTTCCTCTGCCCTGTGAATTAATTCATATACATGAATCCTTTATTTCGCATCTTGGGGAGTAAGGTGGATCCTTTATTTCGCATCATTGGGGTGTGATCATGACTCAGTCGCCATCAGAATGTTCACCATGCATCTCAGTTTTTACAGTGCAGTTATTCAGCCTGATGTTCCAGCCATATGATACCACTGGTGTAATATGTCTGCAGCTGATTGGTATTTCAAGATTGATACCTGTTTGTGATACTACTGGAACATAATGGTTGTTTTAACCACAGAGTGGGTTACCCTGGTTGTATGTACAAGACACATGTGGCAGATTAGTGGTGACCTTCACTACCGTTGCATGGTGAAGTCACCAGCACTTTACACAAATGTTACACTATCTGTAATCTTTGTGCCCATTCATTATGTTGGCTTCCAACCAGGCACTTAACATACTAGGTACCATACCTGGAAATGTCAAGCTGTAGGCTTTTAGAGGAGACACTGGTCTTGAGTTCATGAGAAGTTTGTTTCGATAAGTGCATTAATTGAGGTTTGGAGACCTGGGATGCCCTGGGTTTCCCCAGAGCACTGGTTGATATTTTGCTTCAGTAGCTCTCAGAACTGAAAGGAGGAATTTCAATTTGATATACTTTGTAAGGCAAAATTTCGATTGTGGTTGTGGGTTTAGCAAAATACATAACAGTGCCACCATGCAATATGGCACTTACGCTTCAAACATGGTGACAAAATTTTACACAGTTATTTGGACTCACTATACTGTCAGGTTCAAAGAGCAATAGGTTATCTTGAGGTGTCTTTGCTATCAGGCAAAAGAACACAATATTGGGCTTGTTTTTACTAGCTGAACACAAGTGATTAGCTATTATGTTAGGGTACCTATATGCTCAACTGGGCTCTTGCAGTACATGAACTACCGGTGCTATTCTGTAGTGGTGCACAAGTTCAGTTTGGCGACTAAATAAAAGGCAAAAGGTTAGTGGAAAGCCAGTAATGTGCAAAATGTTTTGTGTAGAACTTTTTCTACTGGATTTGGTTGGGCCAGGCGAGCTTCTTTCTATTTCTACTTCTACTTCTATTTCCCCCCAAAAATGGAATATGTAGAAATTCAGCAGGGGACATGCCTTCAGGCCACCCTAGCGTTTCACTCTTAACATGCATTAGTTGTGTTGTTTCAGTAAGGAACTTACACTTTTAGTTTAGTTGCGGTTAGTTTTCAGATTTCTGAAATTAATTTTGGTTTAATCTCCAGCTGTAACAGTTGTTTCAGTTATAGTTTCAATTACCTAAAAGTCCAACACCCTTACTAAAAGGAATTTAGTTGTAGTTATCAGTGAAAAAAAAGGTAGTTCTGGAGTCTTATTGGTTTAGTTTAGTTACAGCCTCCAGTTCTCTGGATAATATTAGTTAGTAATAGTTTGCTTAACTAAAAGTTCTAAGGCCTTACAAAAGGGTATTAAATTAGTTGCTTTACATGCTAGGTGCATAACATACATTAGTTGCTTTACGTGCTAGGTGCATAACATGCATTAGTTGCTTTACGTGCTAGGTGCATAACATACATTAGTTGCTTTACGTGCTAGGTGCATAACATACATTGGTTGCTTTACGTGCTAGGTGCATAACATGCATTAGTTGCTTTACGTGCTAGGTGCATAACATGCATTGGTTGCTTTATGTGCTAGGTGCATAACATGCATTAGTTGCTTTACGTGCTCATTAGTTGCTTTACGTTCTAGGTGCATAACATACATTGGTTGCTTTACGTGCTAGGTGCATAACATGCATTAATATAGTTGCTTTGCATGCTAGGTGCATAACATGTCTTAGTAGCCTCGTCCCCAGAGGGGCCTGGGGACGAGGCTAATGTATTAGTTGCTTTATGTGCTAATTGCATATATGTACCTACTACCTACCACATAAAGCATGTTAAGGACACTATCATTATACCATGTATAATACTAAAGCAACACCTGTGCATAGTTGCTATGGTAACTTCATATTTTATTACTGGCTACATTTTATTATAAAGATCCACTGAATGGGATGTTATATCAGAGTCGGTAGACTCTCTATGTATAGGGATGGCGCAGACGCGCAATACTTATAAGCAAAAGCTGTATAACCATTCACCACAAATACGCTAAAAGGTTATTTAGGTGCCCAGCCTTCCTCTTGGAGCAGCAAGACTAATATAGTTGCCCAAAAGTGTAATGGAAGCCAGTTAAATGCAAAAGTGTGCAGTAGTTGTTTTCTACTGTTTTCTTTCTTTCACTATGTTCAACAGCGATATCTTGAAAATGGTTTAGGTACTCACCCTAATTTTAGCACGAAACTGATGCTTATCACAGCCTGGAGCTCTATGAACACTCAGCATCTTCATGGCTTCAAATTTACCCTGGTCAATAAAAGCCATTCACAATACCAGCAGGAATTATGCACGGTTCACACCGTCTTTTCCATGGTAGTGGGCAAGGTGTATGAACACCACATGGGTAAGGTGCTGCATTCAGCTGCCTACTTATAGCTACACTAAAAATAGCCAACTCACAGGTTTAGTAAATTGTAATGCTAAGATGGGCATTTTTCTAGGCTTGTTCCCAGGCCTCCCCCGTGTTTACCTTCCTTTTGCGTTCACATAATACACGGGAGAGGAAGACTGCAAAAAATTAAAACACCGGTCTTCTGCTCCCGTGAATGCAAACAGAGGGTAAAAATGGGGGAGGCCTGGGAACAAGGCTATCAGTTTTCTGTGTTCCAGCTGGTCAGTCATCCTGTGATCGAAAATCAGGAAAGTGGTTTAACAAAGTTTGGTACAGAGAGTGGTTGGCCCTTCATCAGATTCTAGCTGACAATGTTACACATAGTTATTGCATGCTTAGATCCACTACTAAACTGTCAGTGCCGTATCAAGTTCTGAAGTTGTGATTACACTTGTTAGGTCTAGCTGTAACTATAATTAACATCAGAAAAGTACAGAAACAAGGAAATATGAACATTAAAGATGCAGGGATGGTATGCTAAAAAGTATGCAAACAAGGTAGGGATGATATAAAAGTGAAAGTAAATATACAAACCTACATTTTTGGCAGTTACTCTAGTATGAAAAAGATGCAGGGATGGGGCTTCATATATTTACCTTCACTATATCATCGGCCTACTTTGCTTAGAGCATCTTGCCTCACGCTGGAAATAAAGGAATTTAAATGTTATGAAGCGATAATGGAGGAAAGTGAAAAGGCTGGCAGTCACCTGCATGGAGTCGAACCCAGCTAGGACACCTGGCTTGAGGTGCCATTGCTCTGCCACTGAGCCATGACAGCCGGACAACCACCAACCCTCACAATCCTCTATATGTACTGCACAGGTGGGACTGATTGCCTCAGTCGCACACCTGGCATCTACTCAGTATGTGCCATCAGAACTCAGTTAAGGGTCAACCTGAAAATTCCCTCCATCAGGAAAGAACCCATGCTGAGTGGTTTATCTCATTCTAAATGCTGGGTGAGCACTGGCGGCTCAAGCCAAAGGTGTCCTGGATTCAACTCCCAGCTACTGTATGCCAGCCTTTTCACATTCCTCCATTTTCTAAATTCGTTTCTCATCCCTACCTTGTTTGCATACTTTTGGCATGCCATCCCTACATTTTTTCTATGTATTAGAGCAGAACATAGAGAGGCAGCTTCCCAGATCACCTTACAACCATTAACATCTGTGACTCACATGCTTGCAGTTAAGTGCATTTTTGATGATGATATGTACATATAGCTATCTTCCTTTCATGATGTTGAACAGCTATAGCTATGTCTGTGGCCACAGGCATGCATACAAACTCTGTTTGGTTGTGTACTATGACCCACAAAGGATTGTCCTTGGAAGTTATGAATATCTTACATCCTCACTACTATATAAGCTGAGATTATTTTTTGGACAGTGCATGCACATACTGCCTTTCAGTGCCGAGTACACACATCACAATTGTTGCTTCAATCTGTTGGAGCGAACACAGTGGATTTGCTTCGTGCCATGCAGCGACTGTCCTCAGACAGTGAGTTTATTGACATTAATCTCTTGTAGTTTTTATTTGTATTTTCTTGTGCTACACACCACAAATTTCTTCACCGCCAGGCTTGCTGTGCAAATCTGCATGGCAGCAGTTGTACAGAGTCTGCCCGCATTGTCCCTTCGCACGTGCTTCAATTTTTCGCTAGGCTGTGGCGTTGGCAATTCGAGAACGCGAGATTGCCAACTTGGCTAGGCCTCGCCGCTCGATCCCGCGTGTTCTTGAATGCAGCAAACCCAAGGAGACCAGCCGCTCCCAAAACTGATTGCGTGGTCGCGGCGGACAGGGAAGGGAATCTTGTTGGGGCGAGCGTGAGTGAGTTGAATTGCGATTTTTCATATATTATTACTTGTTGTACGTCGTTTCGTATGTCTTTGAGGGTTTTCTGCCCATTGCGGCGTACAGCAATGGTTTTGCCTTTCTGATCGTTCCCTAATGTCGCAAGCCACACCCTTCGCAGATGAGACTTGCCAATTGCTCAGCGGACGCCCACGCATGACCCCCACGAACACAGCGCGCGTCGGCATGTTGAAACTTGCGAGATGGCAGCGAACAGTGCGAAACGATCTTTTCCGAGTCTTCCTCCCAACAACTTAGTTCTTCCAAGCGAACGATTAGTCTGGCAACGACAAACAAGCCATGAGTGAGCGAAAAAATGATCCAGTTGAAGCCGGACTAACCTGACCGGTGGCTACGGCCCTAGCGAGTCGGTAGATGGGGATGGCGCGGACACACAATATAAGCACATCAGTACTTGCTCTTAGCTTTGTCATCGTTGTTCTGACCGTTAGTCTTTTCCGTATAGCTTTGTTTAAGCGCTGATTGTGAAGTAGGAATGTCCGAACGTCAGAAGGGAGATCACTGAGACCGAGAGCTACGTGTTTCTGCGAGCAGAAGACAGAAGTAAAGCTCAAGTCATTTCGAGCGACGATGACCGATCGTCTTTGGCGGTTTATGCGGAACACTCGCCAGCCTTGGGACCAAGATCTGATGACTTTTCTGTGTACAGGAGGAGTTGAAGTTGTCGTAACCAAGTGGCATTTGTGCTGTTAATGCTGTGCTGCGAAAGCCTTAATGTTTAAATGTTAAGGGCTACCCGAATATGCCCCAATTTTCACCTCTTTTCAATTATATAGCAGCCGTAAAAAGGATTGCTGTTTCATGCCACTGAGTTTCTGTTAGACCATGACCAGTAGTAATAGTGGCTACAGTGGCTTAGCTCTCAGGCTACGTCTTCAGTTCCGCATTTTGCTGTATTTATTGCTACAAACGGTTTGTTTACACGAGCGCGCCTGCTGTTAATTAGTTGCCATGACAACAAATTATTTTCATTTACAGAATCGGGGAGCATCATTGTTGTCTTTGTTGCAAACCCCATGTTCATACTGCCATGGGTTCATGAGATATTTACAGTTAAATTTACTATGTAAAAAGTTGATGGGTGTATGATTTGTATAGTTAAGGCTGCCTTAACTGTTCTAGCTAGCATGGCTACAAATGTGCGATAAGCGTATCTAAGTACCCAGCCGTTGTCTTTGCGTAGTTTTATAACCAGAGAGTTTAAACATTTTGACTACGCCCACTTGCGGAACCACACTCCCACGCATACATCCTGCGTACACATAACTGACTCAATGTCTTTATCAGTAAGTGTAGGAAATGAGTTTATTCACATATTTTTGGAAAGCACACATTGTTTGACTGTTTATTATTATATGTAGTTATTCCCCCATTGCCTACACCCTTGATAGCGAAAGTGCCATTTCAGTCTCCTGTCTCCCATCTCAATTTTGTTCAGCCATGCATGTTAACTCAAGAACGGTTCAAGTACTCACCATGGTTTAAGCACGGATGCAATGTGTAACTCAGCACGCAGGTCCAGCGATACATAGTGTAATGCTTGTCGCCCATACACATGACTATCTCTCTCAGCTGATTTAATTACACAGTCTATAATTTGCGAATGGGGATCCCATGCACGCAGAGGGGGTTGTGGGCCTGGCTGGCTGTACAAGCACATCGTCTGAGTATGATGCTCACTATCTGTCACCTCGGCCTCTAGTCTCGCAAGCCACTACAAAGGGTGTGATTTGCAAGACTAGCAGTACTAGCTCAATTACCTATCTCCCGACATACCGTGTAGCTAGAAATTTTCGAGGACTAAAATTTTCGCGGTTTTCGCGGTTTTCGCGGATTTGCATCAAACCTCAAAAATTACCCTCAGACAGGGCAAACCATACACTGTAAAAAGGTTTAGGTTACTTCAACCATATATTTCGGTCACCTCAGTTGCATTCCTTTTGTGTGCGTGACATGTAAAGTTCAAGGTGTGCTTACAATTCGAATCAGAGTGAGCTGAGAAGCTTCCCTCATTTGCTAAATTAGTATCTCCTTTCTGAAAGCCTATATATCTGGTGAGGTTTGTTGCTTCTTTGATCTTACGCATGTTCCCCTGGAGAGTTCCTTGGTTGCATGCATGCAGGGTTGTGGTAGTAATGCCAGGAATGTAGCCAAATAGGTCTTCTGAAAAAAGAGAGTAGCTAATGTAACTAATGAAAAGCTTCTCAATGAACTTTCAAGAAAACCTATTTGGTAGCATTCCTTGGTGACACCGATGCAACTGAGACAACCTAAAAATGTAGTTGAAGTAAACTAAGTGTTGTGCAGTATACTTACGTACGCCATCCTCGAAAATTAAATCGCGAAAAGTTTGTCGAAGGGCTATCCGTGAAAATTTAATCCTTGAAAGTCTCTAGCTATACGGTATTGTCCAGGCTTTAAGGGGACACTTCCAAACTATTTCTAAAAAATTAGCTTCATTATGACGTTAAGTCTTGGACCCCTCCCCCCCCCCCCCCCCCACCCCCCCAATCTTAGCATCATGGCAAAAGTAGCTGATAGTCATACCTGGACTTGAAGACAGTGGCAGATATACATGTAGGACGGTCTATATTATTAAAAAGAAGTTCATGCTAAAATTAGCGTCATGGCCCTAACCCCCTCCCCCCCTTAGTGTCATAATGACGTTAATTTTTAAAAAATAGTTTGGAAGTGTCCCCTAAACGCTGACTTCTATGCTATAAAAGCGCATAGGAATCTGTAGCTATAATCATAACTTTTGAGAAGCGATCAAAAACTGGACAGTGGGAAAGTCTGGAAACGCAAGGTTATTTCGCAGGTTATTTCGCTGGTCCTGCTGTCTAGTCCAAAATCAAGTCCAAAATTGAGTACATTATCCAATCCATAGTCCACTCCATAGTCCAGTCCAGACTCCAGTCCAGAGTCCAGACTTTCGGTATAATTATGGGCAAGTGGAAAGCACTAACGTGCGGAACTGACGTATACGGAAACGGAAGTACAGAAGTGAGAAGGAAAGCCACCTGACCGGCCTATGCTCTGTGTCTAGAGCCTTGCTGACTCACGACTGTGTGATCGGTTGAGTTCAGAGTAACTTTCGCAATTCCTGGAAACAAAATAGGAAGTGAGCAAAGGTACATACTTCAACTACAACACCCGCATGGCACATCGCTGGGCGACAATCACCCTTTTGTTAAAAGCTCTGAACGTTAACACACACAGTCGAGCCAGTAGATAGGACATGGGTTTTCTTCTCGCTTCCGTACTTTTTTTCGCGCCTAACCGCACCCCAAGTGGAAAGAAAACGGTGAATTGAACGCAGGTGGCTTGAATACAGGTGGCTTGAATACAGGTGGTTGAATGCAGGTGGACAAATCAGCTTTTCCTTCCATAAGTAAGTCACTACCGTGGAAGCCTGGCTAGATTACGGCAAAAGTGGAAGAGGGAACAGGGAATCAGAGTTAGGTGCACAATCTAACTTCTAACATACAGCCATTGCATGTCTAAGACCTACGATGGGTAAGAATTGGTGGTAATTGAAGCCATGTAGAAGCGAGATGATAAAGAAAGCAGTCAACTTGCTTGGAAGATGCCCAGCTACCATTGTGTATCTGTATCTGAGTTATGTAAGAGCTAAAAACACCACGCAAAGCCTATTGGGAGACTTCAGTCAGTGTTGTAAAGAAGTGCCATTGCCATCAAAAGTGCTGTGGTGGCATGCGATGTGCTGTAATGCAGCAAGCCATAGCTAAGTACACACATCACTGAACTTTCAATTGACTTGTAGCTCAGTGTGGCTGCATGTGGTGTATTGGTTGTCTGCTACCAGAAAATTGTAAGGTAATAGATCTAGCTTGTTAACAATGCACCTACCTTAGCCTTTATACCAGTTTCCAGAGCTGCAAGTTGGGATGAAGTTTGTGTGGTCACTGAACTGTCAACAATTTTGATAACTAAGATAGCTACTGTAAAATCCTGTGTCACCATAGGTCCCATTTGGTGGTGGCAAATGTTTGGCCCTAGCTATATAATCTCCGTAGATTACCTCTCAGCCTTACTGCTTTAACCAAAGATACTTCAATGACAACTGTATCTAGTGTACAACTGTGCAAAGGAAGTATGACGGACATAGTGAAGGATCAGTTCAGGAAGGTCACCACAGGTGAGTGGTGGTTCCGATAGATTAAAATATTGTGAATAGCGTTGCCCAAGTAAGGTGACATTCTCTAAATTTTAGTTGGTTGTTGTACCATTTTTATGTAATGTAGGTATAGATGATGTATCACACTTTAGGCATTTGATGGCTTTCCAAAAGTCTTTGGAAGTTGTGTGTCGAGTGGGGGAGCACCAACACCAGCTGGCACATCAGTGTTCATTATGTGAACATTTTCACGCATACACAAAGTGTGAAGTTAATGGGATATGGGGGATGGGGCATTTATGGCTCAGATGGGTGGGGCATTTATGGCTCAAATGGGTGGGGCATTTATGGCTCAAATGGGTGGGGCAGTTATGGCAAAGTAAGTTATTGTTTTTTGGAAGATATGCTCAAAAAACAGTGGTCTTCAGGGGAGTACCCTTTCCGGTCCTCGCATGACCACGGGTTTCGGTCCCTTTGAACTCCCGACCCATGGCCTACTACAGAAAGGGTGGGACCACTCCCTGCCTAAGGCTTGCTTTGAGTGAGGAGCCCAGCTCTCAGTTGGCATTCACACAGCTATGAATATTCTAATTACTAAGCAAATTGGGGTGGGGCTAAATGGGTGGAGTTATCATAACACTAACTAGGGGGATGGGCGAACCAACATACCATCTCCCGCAGACTCACTGTCGTCCCATGTGTCTGGGAGGCTTGTTGTTCGGCGGTAGGCGTTTCTGTACCAAAGACTCTTTCGCTGGACACTCGGGTCTGTGCTGTGGCGAGTTTGGTTTCAGTTTGGTAAAAAAGCATTATCTTGGCCTCTCTTGAGTTTTGTGACCACCTTGTTTTTCGTCATTATTGTTAGGTCCTTGGTAAACCAGGGAAGAGTTTTCCTCTTAGGAATCTTGCCTTTGGGGATACGTTTCTCCATTGTTTCAAGGAATATATCTTGGAATTTTGTCCATGCCACCTGAACATCAAGAAGTGACAAGAACACGCAGCACACTCAATGGTCATCATGAAGTCAAAGAAAGAAGGGCTACACAAGTTTTTTGTATCTTGGAATTTTGTCCATGCCACCTGAACATCATTAGTTTCATCCAAAGTTTTGTCATGTCCATTTGGGAGAGTAGTTTATTGGCCTTGTCAAGTCAGCTAGAGCATATTTCCAGACATTTCTTGCCTGGATTACTGGGTTTTGGAATGTGCCATTTATGGTTGCCAGAATTCTGATGTATCAAGTGGTGGAATGACATCTTGATTCAGGGAGGAGGAGAGAACAAGATCATGAGGGTTGAACTTATTAGATGTAACATGGGCGGGTTGTGACAAGTTGCACAAATGAAAAACTATCTAAAATATTACACAATTTAGAAAGTAAAGGATGATTTACATTTAAAAAGTTACCACTAAAATCACAAAACATGTGAAACATTTAAATTTACAAATACAAATTGTCGGAAAAAGTGGTACGGGAAGAGGGTGGGCAGTACAGTAAACAAACACGAATGTTTCTATTACCATTGTGTACAGAAAGAGCTAAAAATTCAAGATCAAAAAGACCATGGGAAAGCCAAATTTTAAACTCATACATACACAATAGTGCCACCACCATTTTGATTTCTGACAATGTTATAGTTTCTGTTTCCATACTTCAATTTCTGTACTTCAGTTTCTGCACTTTGGCTTCTGCACTTCGGTTTCTGCACTTCAGTGTTTTCCATTTGCCCTTTGGTATATGCACTTGCTTGAGCATACAGTAGCAGTTTAGATCTTTCCAAATTCCAAATATACATATTTCCTATAATACACTACCAAGGGTGATGGCTGTAATCTCCATGCCCACCATAAAACATTTATCCCGAAAATATGCCCAAGGGTGATGAACGTAAGTGGCTCCTCAAAGAGGGGGTGGGCATATTTCGAGAGTTGTTATATTTCTTTTGAAAATACACCCACCTCACACGCAGTTAGTCTAGCCCTGTAGATGTACACATCCGCTGATTCTGCACTCCCTGACTCTTGCCATGCACTTGCTTATGCATTAACAGCAAATGGTGCCTGCCTTCACTTGTTAGTCCCCCCTTTTGCACAGTACCACTTCTTCAATGCTTCTTGCTTGACATAACCGCATGTAGTACGTCCTAAACAGGTGGGCGTACTTTCGAGAGAAAAACACTCTTTGCAATAGATTGATTCAAAAAAGTGGGGGGTGGGCTTATTTTTGAGTGTGGGCCTATTTTCAGGAGAATACAGTATAACTGTCAATATGAGGACAAGAGTTCATAGTTATGAACTACTGTGACATTGCTTTCAATACATGCAGTGTGGTTGATTTGCCTGCTAGCAGCTGCAGCACTACTTAGGGTTACTGCAACTGAAACCACTCATCCAGGATGCGGCTACCAGGAGCGTGTGTGTGAATGTAGTAGTATTGCAAACGAATGCTACTTTCAGTTGGAGATAGAGGAGCTGCAGACCTTCACCAGCTACAATCTTGTACCATCCGAAAATGGGGGGCTTGTGCGTGGCAGAGACGCCGCCAGTAGCTACTTCATTAATGACAACGGGGAACTTGTGCCTTCCGATCGGCCTGAACCAAACCCAGCGCAGTGTATCATCTATGGAGAGAAATTTCTGGCAAATAATTGCACTGAACCAATGACAGTAGATTCAAGAACCTACAACACATTCATTGGAGTGAATGGACTGACCCCAGGGCCAACCCTGATTGTTCATTACGACCAGACTGTTATCATTGATGTCAAAAACAGTCTGGTCAGCGAAGGTCTCTCCATTCACTGGCATGGCATGCACCAGATGAATACTCCATGGATGGATGGCATTGCACACATCTCTCAATGCCCCATAAACCCAGGTTCTACTTTTCGTTACATCTTCAAAGCTAAACCTACTGGCACAATGTGGTATCATTCACATGTTGGCGTACAGCGAACAGAAGGGATGTATGGAGCACTAATTGTAAAGGAAACAAGGGATACAATGCGTGAAGCCAGGTCGCTACTTAAGGATGAACTAGGAATTGAAGAGTTGTTTGTATTAAAAGACAAGCCTGATAGGCATACTCTTTCCTTGTTGGACTGGCAGGAAGATGTCTTGGCTATCGACTTACAACAGGCGTTCAATGGCCAACATTTTCCAGGGGTACGGGAAGGAGAACTCCCTCGTATGTCACCCCCCTTCAAGATTCCACGAGCTCCTGATGGATCCGAGGTGAGTCGAATCCCCTACTGGTCTGGGATCATTAATGGACGTGGCAAAAATGAGAAAATTCCTTACCAGAGATCTAGACTAAGCACTTTTTATGTGGACTACAACTGGAATCAGAGCACACAACTGTACTACCGGTTCCGACTAATTGGAGCTCAAAATCGATTCATCTACAGGTTCTCCATTGCTGGACATAAATTGATTGTAGTAGGCACTGATGGTTTTTTAACCCGTCCCCTGGAAGTCGACTACGTATTTATACATACAGGAGAACGCTATGATTTTCTTCTGAAAGCAAAGACAGGACAGGATTCATTCCGAGACAACTACTTGATACTAGCTGAGACACTAGATGGCAACGATGCACATACTGCGGAAGCTATACTTAGCTATGCAGATGAACCTCCACCAACCAGTGATTATGAGAACATTGAAGCGAGTGCATTTGGTAGGTGCTCTGAATCAAGAAGGTGTGAAGCACTCAACTGTCCCTTTCAAAAATATAACGAATCTGATAATGTCTTCATTGACTGCAAACCTGTTACAGATCTGAGGCTACTTTTCAAAACACCCATAGAAGAGCTTCCTTCGAGTGGCCAACAAGTGTCTGAACACTTCTTTAATTTTGGAGCTAATGGAGAAGGCGGTACTCGCTCCATAAATGGACGCAACTTCCTCTCACCACATGGTTCACTACAAATGCAACCAGGACAGGAACAGAAGGAAAAAGTATGTGAACTTGGAAACGTTGATTGCTCATCTCCACAAGAATGTGTCTGCACTCAAATACATAACCTCACCGCAGATTATGGAGAAACAGTGCAGTTTGTTATAAGTGTTGTTGGGCAAGGAGGACAGAGTGCCCATCCAGTGCATCTACATGGACACAGTTTCCATGTAGCTGGAATATTCTATGATGACAACACCCAAAATGATCACCCAGGTGATTCAGTTTCAACTAACCCTGACATCACCTGTCACAACAACCCCAGATGTACTGATCCAGAGTGGACCAACAATGGTCCCTTAGTGTTTGTCAACAGGCGGACAATTCGTAAGGACACTGTCATTGTGCCTCCAGGTGGGTATGTGGTGATTCGTTTCCTTGCAGATAATCCAGCGTACTGGTTCATGCACTGCCACATTGAACCTCACCTATTAGATGGGATGGCTGTTGTCATTAATGAACTCTATGATCGCCAAAATCCACCTCCAACTGAGTTGGGAAGATTGCAGTGCGGAAACTTCATCTGGAGTGTGCAAGAATTCGAAGAAAAACTCAATTTCGATCCCTCAAATACTGAAAATCCCACTTTCATTCCAACCTCAAATACCGTAACCCCCACTTTCATTCCAACCTCAAGTACCGAAAAACCAAAGCCCTGTAAAGCTGCTGGTTTCAGTTATTGCTGTCAAGGTCTAGGCTCCCAATGCTATGTTTCTGAAAGCGACTGTTGGTGTGATTATGGGTGCCACACTGATGCTAGGAAAAAGTGCTGCCCAGATATCTCTGAGACATGCCCATCAAGTGAGCCTGATCAATGTTTACTAGATAAGGAGTATTTATACGACTACCCATCCATCACATCATACACATGCACACCCCTGTATGCTTGCTAATACATTATTATCAGAGTAGCCAACCCATGAAAGCTTTTCATATAGAAGTGACAAGACTCAATGATATGTAAACTCAGACACACCCTTAGCAATATTTGGTTAAAATCATGGGATCCAATTTGTACCAAATTAATAGATAGTGCACATCACTATCCCAACTGCTATATAGATGAATTTCGAAATGAATGGCTGGTGATTAGGTAAGGACATAGCTAATAGTGTGTACATGATTCATTAGTTCTATGAAGACAAAGCTGAATCATGCACCCATTGATCCAAACTGTTCATCCATCACAGCTATATACATTCACTCACCCATTTGTCCAATCATCCATCCATTTATACTGTTTTGAAAGCAAGAGCCCCCTTTATCAAAATGTTGAATCGTATTTGAGCTTTGTAGAGTATCAGAGGTATGCAAAACAAAAGGCAAAACACCTGGGAAATCACACCAAGTGAGGCATTTGTTGATCAACTCAATATACTTCGGACAAGGATTATACCTTATGTTTGAGGTAAACTATATTTTAGACTTTTAACAATGCAGCAAGTTGTGCTTGTGGCTGCCAAGTAACTCATTTACATGGTAATTTTATTACTTATGAATTCTATAGGCAGTTCAAGGGCTGGTGTGACTTCGACCTACCAGGGCTGTGCTGCAGCTGGCTACAGTGGGTGCTGTACTGGTGAAAACTGCAAAACTGCCTCCGGCTGCTACTGCGATGTTTATTGCTACTTTTTCCGCAACTGCTGCGATGATATCACAGTTGTTGGCTGCTATCGTAAGAATGCAATGAAAACTCTTTGCTACATAGTAGTATAGCATTGCAGTATACTTTTTCCCATTTCTGAGACCAAATTTTCAGCACTTGATTCGGCAGCTCCTTATTTGTGGTTTGATGGCCTTGTCAAATGTTTTAAAATTTCAGCAAATCTAGGGGCTGATCCAGGATTTCTGTAACAGAGATACTACTATAGCTTGCTTATGTGTGCAATTCGCTACCTCACAACATGGACGTGTAGCAACTGTCAAAAATTTTCCTACTAATTATTCATATGTGTGTTAAATATTATCATGTACACTCGAAAAAAGTGAGTTTTGCAACCTTGTGTTTGTATGATTAGTGATTACAAACACAATGCTCAACACAAGTGCACAAAAGCATTTGGAGGGAAAAGGGGGGTGGCTAGCCATGTACCCTTTTCATTCCCCCCTCCCCTAGATCAGCCCCTCTTAATCATTGAATCTCCCAAGAAAAATCAAGCTGGTTGTTTAACCATGGTGTGGTTACCTTAGTATATACAGACAGTAGTTTATGTCACTAATTACATAACACAACCACATGCAGAAGAACCTGGCTGGTCTGAATTCTGAACCACTTAGTCACCTGCAACCATCAAGGGGCATGAAATGACTTTAAAAAGCGGTTTTAGTGACTCCCTCACATGTACAGGTGTTCAGGCTGAGATTTGTTAGATCATTGTTGTTGCAAGATGATTTGGGTCCGAGGTTGGTTAAGCAAATTCTTGTCTCAAAAAAGCCAGAACAGGGTTTTGCAGAATCTTTGTAACACCCAAGCACAAAGTGGTATTTGATTGATAATTAAGAGGCTGTGAACAAGGTGCATGGTACTGCCTACATAGGTGCATAATAAGATAACATCACATGATCATAGCTCAAGCAGTACAGGCTTTGACTTCCATATAAGGAACTCATTACAGGTTTTGGTGTTGCAAAGATCCTGCAAAACCCTATAACAAGTATGCAACTAATAGCAACCAGGGTACCCAGTATGTGGTAATTTGTTTTTATGGTGACAATGCTATGTCCAGGATGCTGTGGTATTGTCCTTCGGGCACAGTATTGCTGCAAGCATTACTATATGAGTCACATCTCCAATTTCCTTACAGCACCTCAGCTGCGTGCATTCTTCTTCAAGCAGTGAAACTATTTAGTATTTGGTTAGCTTATGTTTGGAATGTTTTCCATGTAACATGCACATACTGGCTATAGTTATAATGTTAAAGGTTGTAGCATTGTGCCGAACTGATGCCTAGGTGTATTGATTCAATTTGGTAGTAAAATTGTTTCACATTGTACATCAATTTGATTTTGTTTTCAAGTTTGTCGGTGAAATGATACTGCACAGATGCACTGCACTTGTAATAGAACTTTACAAATACATTTTTTCGATTTATGGCTTAATTCCCTGGCCTCTAGTCAGTGTTGTTTTAGTTATACTATAACTATTACCAAAACTACACCTTTTGCCGTTTTTGTATATTGATAATTAAAACTAACAACTAACTATTGCATGAAATATATTTGCTAATTAAACTAAAACTAAACCAAAGCACCATGGTCTTGTAATTATAATTACCAATACTACACGGCACAACTACACATGTTAATAGTTTTTCCTAGCCTCGTTCCCAGGCCTTCTATATAGTACTAACGCGCGCATTAGCTGTGATAGAAGGCCTGGGAACGAGGCTGAGTTTTTCCTGAATCCCCGGCCCATCCGATGTGGGCCTGGCCTGGGAACAAGACCAATTCATTCTTGTTTCGTTCCAACACGTGTAACACGTGGTCTACAATCGTGCGTGTTTAAACTCGTTTATACTCGTTACTTGTTTCTGTAAAACGACGACTTGCTTTTGGACATTGACTCGTTCCTTGAAATGGCAGAGCCGCCAGTGTCACCGATATTTTCCGAGTCAGCTGGCAGCGAAGGTACGCCTGGTACATCGGGTCGAAGAAAAAGTCAAGTTTGGCAGTATTTTGAATTTGATGCTGATGAAAAGAAGAGCAGCTGCACTGTCAAGACAGACAACCAGCAAATCTGTGGAAAGCAAATTCCCGGAAAATTTCCCACAAATTTGAAAAACCACCTCCGAATAGCACACCCCGAGGTGTACGCAGCACTTCTTGAAAAAGAGGAGGCAGAAAAAAAGACCAAAGCAGAAAAGGAGTGCGAGAGGAAGGCGGCATCTTTGAAGGTGAGCCATCAGTTAACACTGGCAGAATCTCTCAAAAGCGGACAAACCTATGAGAAAAGTAGCCGGCGACAAACCGAAATTACAAAAAAGCTGGCAATATTTGTTGGGAGTTCCAATGTAGCATACAGTATTGTTGAGAATCTCGAATTTCGTGACCTCTTGGCCACACTTGACAATCGCTACAGCACTCCTAGTAGGACACTGATTGTCAAAGAAGTGCAGAAGGTTCTGATTGAGTTGAAAGCCAGGATTGGCACCTTCTTGCATGAAGCAAGAAAAATCAGCATTTGCGCTGATGTATGGTCAAAAAAGGGCCTTACGTCGTCTTATCTAGGCATTACGGCCCATTTTTTCTCGAGAAAAGACCATCGCAGACACTGTGTCACACTTGCTGTGCGAAGGATGGTGTCAGCTCACACAGGAGCTTACATCAGAAAGGTTGTAGATGAGGTGCTAGGTGAGTGGGAGATTCATCCTACCAAAGTGTTAGCTTCACTGACAGATAATGGCAGCAACATGGTGGCAGCGTTTCGTGTGCAACTTCAGGTTCTTCAGGATGATGAAGATGATGAAGAAGACGAAGAGGAAAATATGGAAGAACAAGAGTTGGAAGAGCAAGAGTCAGACTTTGAGAGCATTGATTTTGAAGACCGAGAATGTGATCAAGCAATTGCTTTTCATTCACTTGGTCGTGTCAGTTGCTTCGCACACACGCTACAGCTCGTTGTAAACAAGTTCTCCGAAATTACTGCTTTCAAAGGTGTTTTGAATCGTGCTCACACTCTCATAAGAAAGGTCAACTCTTCAGGAAAAGCTACTGAGAGTTTGGTGTTGCTCAGCGGTAAAAAGCTTGTTCGAGATTGCCCAACACGATGGAGTTCAACGTATTTAATGATCAATCGTATGTTGGAAGTACGAAACTCCTTGACTTCTGTCCTCGAAGAGTTAGAATGGGACAATCTAGCAGTCAGTGAATGGAAGCTACTTGAGGCGCTGCGGGATCTGCTCCATCCTTTTGCTATTTTCACAGCGCTTGTTCAGGGTGAAGAATTTACCACTTTATCTTGTGTTGTTCCAGCTATAATGGACCTTTGCCTTCATCTTGAGGAATTCAAGCGCAATCCAGAGCCAGAAGTGTGTGAAGCAGCAGCCTTGCTGCTGAGGGAGCTTAAGAGACGTTTTAGGAAGTATACCGATCCTGGTGACACAGACCATGAGAGCATCTTCATTGTTGCAACCTCACTTGATCCGAGGTATAGACTGCTGTTAAGTGCAGCTCAATTGGATTGTGTCAAACAAGAGCTCGTCAAGAAGTTAAAGGAAGCAGCAAGAGAGAAAAATGATGCTAGCTCTTCAAGTGAGAATGAATCGACGTCTCATGACATCATCGTTCAAGATTGCGAGGAACCTCCAACCAAGCGTTTTAAACACCTCAATCGGATTTTGGAAGAGAAATGGAAGGAGGGACTTAGAAAAACATCCGCCATCCCTCTAGAAAAAGCAGAGGTTGAGCGGTATTTTCAGACAGTCGAGTCTGTTGTGGAAAAAGTTGACCCTATCACTTATTGGATTTCCCATGAAAAGAATTACCCCTTACTTAGCTCAGTTGCAGTGGATATATTAACAATCCCAGCCTCTTCTGCACCCATTGAGCGGGTATTTTCTACTGCTGGCGAATCAACAGCCGGTAAACGCAATCGTCTTTCGGATCGAAATCTTGAATGTGAAATATTGCTAAGGAGGAATAGACACTTTCTGTAAGTTTATCTTAACTGTGGATTTATTGAGTAGTGATTTCAGTAATTATGACTATGTTACTTAAGGTCATCTTGTATTGATATCAAATCAAAGCAGTGCTCTCTTTGATGTTAGCTCTTTGAGGTCTCTTATTGATTTGTGGTTGTATCAAAGCCTGTAGGCAGTTTTTTTTCTTTAAGTTCACCTCTTGCAGTTCATCTCTTATTGATTTGTTGTTGTACCTGCCTGTGTGCTTATGACTTGTCTTGGAAAGCTTTTTGATACAGTTTTTGCACACAATTGTTGTGCATGCTGTGCATGGTAACTATCATAAACTAACTAAATATATGGCTTAATATCCCTTTAGTAATTAAAACTAAAAACAAACTATAAGAAGCCTGATAGCATTGATTAATTACCAAAAACTAATTTGGTGGCTGTTTACTTTCTTAATTAAAACTACAAACTATGCTACTACAAAGTTGTGTGTGTTAATTAAACTAAGAACTAAGAGGCCAAGAAAACTTGGAACTAAAACAACACTGCCTCTAGTCTCCCTAACAAAGGCAGGATTATATAGACGTACAAAGTCACCCATAGTAGAATACCAGGCCTCCTCGTAAATGACGTAACTATTTGCTAACCCTGGGACAAAAAGGTACATTTGGCCAAGGTAATATATGTACAGCTCAGGTTGGTTGGAGTACGTTCCAAGGAAGTAGCTATTGCTTGCAACCTGTTCATTAAACCAGCCTCCGTCACTGTTACATGTTGATCCCATTTCACCAATAAAATAACAACCAACTTGATTCCATTGAGTTGCATAAAGCCTTCGATAACTGTTGGTTGTGCCAGCATTTACTGTCCATACGGATTCCAAGCATAAAGCTTTCGACCTGGTTAAGTATGTACCACGCCATATTCCACAACCTTTCCACCAACAACACAAACAGCATTCCTGGAGGTCATACTTCCTTTACTCTGGCAGGATAGTATCACAATTTTAATCCAACTACATCTCTTGGTTGCTGTTGTCCACTTGATGGTTGCTGGACTCCACCATACTTCA
This sequence comes from Agelas oroides, assembly GCA_949130485.1. Taxonomy (NCBI): domain Eukaryota; kingdom Metazoa; phylum Porifera; class Demospongiae; order Agelasida; family Agelasidae; genus Agelas; species Agelas oroides. The sequence goes on along the minus strand of OX422187.1, from coordinate 9,704,942 downwards.
ACTGGATAATCGGTGTCTGTAAATCTTGATTGTGAACTATGTTGCATCGTATCAGTGGAGCAGTACAACCAAAAATTAACTGGCGGATGGTTAATGATTCATCATTTAATAAAGACCAGAATTTGACTGTGTGAAACCTAATGGGGGTCTGGACAAATGCTTAGCCTGGATGCAACCCCAGCCGGGTGGAGCTGCAGCTTGGACTTGGGGATAGCTTCCCTCTCCATTTGTACAATTGCCATAGTATTGTCCTCCAGTGCTGCGAGTGTAACTGGGACACGGCCAAAGATTTCCTTGACTTTGAATTTGCTGGTAGCTAGGGGTTACTGGGCATGTTTGGCTACTGACTGGAGAGGGACATGACCCACTGCCTCCTGGTCCAGGCATGTGGCCTGACCAACCACAGCCAGCTACAGCTTCAATCATCTGTTGGCCATCACTCTATAATAATTATTATATGTAGCTTGCTAGTCCATGCAGCTTCTACTCTGTAGCCAACAACAGTACATACTCATAGATGTGATGGAGAGTAATAGTTGTCAGTACAATGGGGACCATGGTTCACATGATGCTCATGAGTTCAGTGACCTGCAGCTGACCGCAAGATATATCTCATTAGTGATTGTTCAGTACGCGTCACATGAGGATCACATGATTGTGCTTTGTAACAATTGGTAATCGCTGCATGACAACTCATATTACTGTACATGGACAAATAGTTTAACTGTTCTGTGGCTATACTGGTATTATGATAGTAGCTACTGCCAAATTTGGCAGTCATTCTCAACATCTGACAACCAGCAGAGAAAAGGTGCAGTCTAAAGAAAGAGCATACTATGTAGGTTGATTTACTACTAACTCATCTCCCTTAGCCGAATGTCTTGTAACATATCCTTCTCCAGGAATGTCAGGCTTTTCAGCTTTTTTCCACAAGAATTCTTCTTCCATGATTGATACATCATTTCAAAATGTCGAGGCTGAAAGTCATTGTTTTCCAGGTGGAGTTCAAACTCACTCAGTAGAGGGGAAGAATACAAGATATCAAAGAATCGTTGGATTAGCTTGTCTGGTTGTTTCCCTATTTCAGCGGAAAGGAGGCTAAGAGAACACAATGGATTCTGCCTCCCTTGAAGACTCTCTAGTAAGTAGGAAAAAAAGCACTCAAAAGTCATACCTTCCAAGGTCAGTGACTTTAACAATGGACTCTGGAATAACTTGATCAGCTTCTTTGAACCTTCCATGTAGGCAGGATCAACTTTCAGATTAGTATACTTAAAATGGAGATTAGGAACTTGCAGGTCCTTGGGGGAAGTTATCATGCAGTCAAATGCTTGTATGTCATCCAATGAGGTTTGATCACAGATGTACTCTCCATTGTCACCAATTTTCAGTGTATTCAACCGCAACTGTGCATAACTGAACAACCAGCGGAAAAACCATTCAGGACCTGTACAAGCACAGATTTCTAGGTGCTTGCAATCAATATTGCTCTTTGGAAAGGGGACAATCTGGTTGCACTGTAATTGCTTGATATATTCGCCTTCTACCAAATCTACATACTTAAGTATGAGTCGTTGTTCGTGTGAACAAGGAGTGGTGAAGAATGTATGCAAAAGCAGCTGCATACAAGATGAATGCATCGTTTGTCCCTCAAAGTAAAGGCAGTGAAACTGTGACTGCTGTATGAACCGGGAGAGAGCAAGAACAAAATTTGGATGCTCATGTTCTGCAAAAGGTGTGTTTATCTTGTCACTTTCAACAATCCCTCGAAAGATGATGGTGGTGAGACATTGGGCTTGGAGCAATGTCTCAATTTCATGAGCTGCTTCAACATACTCATTTTTGATAGGTGAATTATCAAATGCAAACATATCCAAGCACTTTAGACCACCGTATGGTAATGCATTCAGTGCACCCTCATTGTAGTACCGTGGGGCATGCAGAGGTTGATAAAACAGGGGAGCTACTGCTCTCAGGACAGCAGCTAGATCTTCTGCTGTAAAGTTGTCAAAAATCAAAGTGCTGAGTTGCGGCTTCTCAGAGGCAAGAACTGCTTCCACAAGGAGTGATGCTGACTTTGCTAACTGATGCTCCTCTACATCAAAACTGACATTCTCCTCACCTATCATAGGATCTTCGGCTAAGATATCAAAAAGAAGGGCTTTCGCATTGCTAAATGCACTCTTCAAAGTGCTTAGGCTAGACCGGTGAGCAAAGAAATCAGAAGAAAGGAACTTCACAAGATCGACTTGGACAGTATCTGGACAGTAGTAGCTTGTCACAAGTTGCAGGAGTTGTGCACAAGAGATATCCAATTTGTCAAAGTGACTTTGATGGCGTCTTGGGATGAGGTGTTCATCACACTTTATCCCATTAAACGTACAACCACAACTTGCAAACACTTTCACCCCAAACAGGAGTAACAGAACATTTCGTACCTTGCATAGTTGACAGCCAAAGCATATGACAGAGCTTTGCAAAAGACATAATCCTTCCCTTCGGGTCTGTAATCATCACGTAGAATATTCCGTGGAAACCTCTGCAAATGGAAAAACCCATCATCACTAATCAGATCAGGACAAGGAGTGCTGTCCATGCAGTAGTGTAAAAATAATTTCTCTTGTGCATGATAAAGTGGCCAGATGAAAAAGCTACACACATACCAGTTTTATCCAAACTACTGTTATTAAATTACTTCATATAGTTGGATTCAAAAATTGCCGGCTGAATTTCAAATACCTAGTAAACGTTTTGAAGGAAGTAATCTCAGTGGGCATACTACATTGAATCTGAGAGGTTCTTCAATTCCCACTATAGTAGAGCCACGATGCTATAGCTTTGGATCAGGTTGTCAGATGGAAAGTGTTCAACCCAGGGTTCTCGCTATAGAAATCGGGTATCAGTAAAACCCGGTGTCATAGGGGATCCGGCACCCCCGAGAATTTGGCATCCCCGAGCCAAATCCCCTAGGGATTTTGGAACCCCCTCAGTGCTTTTGGTATCCCCCACCGAACAGGGAATTTGGCATCCCCATGCATAATTCCATACTATTAAGGTGGCACGGTCGTCCCTCGGCGGAGGTTAACGAAAACATAAACTTGGGTTACAGTCAGGACCAGGGTTACTCCTAGTTTCAGGGTTAGGGTTTGGTTTAGGGCAATCTTGCTTTGCCTAATTTTAAAAAGGGTTTTAGTAGCTCATTAATATATTCATGAACCCAAAATTGCCACTCGATGGACGCATCTACACACTCACTGTAGGTAGCGTCCCAACCACCAATGTATCTCAAATCAATCTATGCCAGCTTTTGTTCAAAGCTACTCTCAAAGTCAGGCTAGACTCATGTTTGTCACTACTCTTGGAATGGACAACTTTGACTGCACCAAAATGAATGCACATTTCGAAAAATTCACAGCTTGTCTACGGGAGGGGCTCATTCACGAGTGGAAGCAAGCATTACTAGCCCCACCTCTCCCCCTTATGTCGCTAAACAACTCACGGCTCTGTTCCACACACAGCCACCGTTCAGCTCCCTTGTCTGTCAGACTGTAGCACAAACGATAAATTGCGTATTCTAGTTAAAGCCCAGCCCAGCACTCGAAGCACCTGGCCACGGTCACCAACTAGACTAGGCATACGGCCGCGAGACCTGGGCCTACTCAACAAATACAGTCTTGGCCACTGTGGCCTTTCTGCTGCTTCTAGACACAAGCTTGCTTTCACAAGCAGGCATCACGCACTACTCACAGCTACTGACACTACAGCACTCTACTAAACTCCTTCTCTTTTTTTTTTTTTTTTTTTTTTTTTTTTTTAAGTCGATCTAAGCTTATCTTCAAAGTTCCGAGCACCACATGAAGGGTGCCGCCAGGCCACATCTTAACTAACTTAATTATAAACTGATTATTGGATGGCAATGCCGACAGGAAACGGGGAAAATCCCCAATTTTACGGACCGTGAACGGTTTGAGACTCCCAAAACGGACTGTGCGCTAAAATTTTAACAAGAAAAAGAAGACTATCAACTTGGATTCCAGGTTTGTTGACCTTGAAAATACAGGGTACCGTGCCACCTTAATATATTAGCTTTAAAATCAATCACTTCTGTTATGGCACCTTATGTAACAATACAATACTACAATCACTTGAAACATTTATTACAGTTCCACTGTTCGCTTTCTGCTGGAAATTGCTGTAGACCGACACACTTGAGGTCCCCACACGTGTCACACTCGACCATATCATCATATGTTTCTGGCTGCAGAACAGTTCAATCTCCATTGGGGGAAATAGGTCTGGTAACGAGGTCCTTGTAGTGAAGGACACCATCCACGAGTTGGAACTTTTTTGCCCTTTTCCTAATAACAGCTTTCCCTGCTTTTGTCGCTCCTTCGGGGTAGGTACCGTTGGCTAGGTAGTCCTGCACTTCGTCGTAGTTCGTTAGCTCTTCACGCTCCGCCTCACCGTCCGACCGAACTTCAATCTCCGCTGCATAGTCCGCCATGATTCTGATTCTCGGTAAATGTGACATGTAGAGTACCACACGCTCTTCAAGTAGTCACGCAAGTTCACCATGACTGACACCTTTTGATAAGCTCAGCAATCCGATTCGTTGAGCTGTACCGTCGCGGGATGCCAAATTCCCCAAGGGATGCACCGCAGGGTGCCAGAATCCCTCAGCGTATTTTACTCGGGGGTTCCAAAATCCCTAGGGAATTTGGCTCGGGGGTACCAAAAACCGGGGAAGCCAAATTCCCTATGACACCGGAACGGAACGGAACGGAACGGAACGAGTGGAACGAACGGAATTCCCGGGAAAAATTTACGCACCGTCGTGTGACTGCTAATGTCTGTGCTCTAACTGTGTGTAGGACTCATACTGTGCCCTATAAGTTACAAAAATCGTCGATGGGTAGCCAGGAAAGTTGTTTGTAAACTTAATGACTGCATCCTGGGCAGGAAGTCAAGTGTGAGGCAACGCAGACGCGTGCGCCGGTAGCTAAACGCGTACGTCGACTAACTTTGCTAAACTGTTCTCTTGCTACTTGCTTTGCTGCTGGAATCCACAGTAAATTACAACTGCTCGAGGTAAGCTTTAAATTTTTAATAAGCCTTCGTATCCGCTAGTATATTCCTACCGTTTCTGCTCCAAGTCGAGCGTCTGTTAATCTACAGCTCTGTGGTGCAGTGCTCAGCACCGAGCTTACCCTCAGTATGATTACCATCGTCTTAGACAGGAGTGCCAGCAACTATGTCCCTTCTAGGGAAATGCCGCTATGTGAAAAGCGCGACGCTAAGGCACAAACGAACTACTGGAGAGGGGCATACGGTTAAATGCGTGCAGCGCTAGAGGCCAGAATCAAACACAACACCTTGGAGAGTGCTTTTGTGATACTAAAAAGCAGAAAGCAGGGTCGTACCTTGCTCTTAGCTACGTTCCGTTCGTTCCGCTCGTTCGTTCCCTTCCGGGTTTTACTAATACCCATAGAAATCTACTTCCAAATGGTGCATAGTACAATAGGCAGGTATGAAACGCCCTCTCTACACACCACTATCGAAAAAACGTTAAGTGGGAAGCCAGGATAGTAACTGCTATGGGCAGGGTTTAGGAAGTGATCCACCAAATGGTGCTCTTACCTAAATTTACCACATCCAAATGGTGCTGCACTGATTAACCAAATGGTGCAAAACCATCCGCTAAAGACCTAGCGAGAACCCTGGTTCAACCTTCATACTGCATGCCAGACCTTGTCAGGTTCAGGAATACATATTTCATACATACAGAGCTACATATATAATTTAGCATCTGCATGCAATGTCATAGCATCACGCTTTAAAGCTACAGCACTGCAGCTCTTTAGTAGTAGAAATTCAACAACCTATGGAACTGGTAAAATTACCTCAGCTGGTTACCAGATCTGCATGTGTATGGTTGGTGATTCACACAAGAGATTCGCTTTCTTGTCAGTGAGTAGAAAGCCATTTACGAAACTAAAAATCCTAGTGAATCCCTGTTAGCAAGAGTTCCTTTTGCGGGTGGCAATCACTTGAAGAACTTGAGTCCTAGAGAAAGCACAGAGTGTGCAAGCAATCCCCTTACTATCACTTGAGCCACTTCCAGTAGCTAGATGACATTCCCTTGTCAGTTTATATACTATGTAGGCAGTCATGTGCTACTTGAGACTGTCAGTAATCACTGAACTAAACTACTGGAATGGTCTACTGGAATGGACTCCTGGACTGACACTTTTTTTGCACTAAAAATCATTTTTATGGCCTATGACGAGATTCCCTTACCTGTAAAGCTGCATCCTGCTTTAGATCAATCAGTCATAGTATCCTCTATCTCACTGCACAGAACCACACATATTAAAATAAGCTAAACAACAGATGAAGATCATGTTATTGTTATTGCTACAAGTGAAGGCAGCCTGTGTCCAACTTGTGTGAAGGTTCTAGCATGGATAGCTTGGTACAAAAGCCTCTTGGGAGGGGGGAAAGTTGTGAGTAAAAGGCTATAGCATAGACAGTAGTGTGACATAAGTTTACTCTGGTTCTCAAAGATCACAGTTGCAGGATACAGTCTGTCCATAGCTGCCTACATATTCATCTGTCATTTAAAGTATCATGAAGCATACATGACTGACTAGCAGTGGGCATGATCACTCTTCTCAAGCAGAAGCTGTGCTATCAACCCAAGCTTCACCAGCTTATGTGCTACCGTATCAAGCGACTAAGTAAGACACTAATCTGTATCTACACTACAAATGCTGGCAGTTGTTGAACCGGCTGTATTGCACTTGCTTCATGCAGCAGTACATTGTTATTTACATAGTCAAAATAGACAAGATGTAGCAAGAGAGGCAGGAGGCCATGTCAGAGACCTGGATGTACCGGCAGGAAAATCTTGTTAGCTATAGGCCATAAAAATTATTTTTAGTGCAAAAAAAGGTCAGTCCAGTAGTTCATTCCAGTAGTCCAGTCCAGTGATGATTTATTGACAGCCGCTACTTGATCACATACAGAAAGAAATTATTCTAACAGGGTCCGTGTACTTTTGCGCCATTCCGTCGTCGTCGACAGCCCAAAACGAATTGTCATTAGCCACACCCGACTTTTCACTATTCGTTTTGGAACTTCCGTTCCCAAATCGAAAAGCGGAAGTTATATTTCACTATTCGTTTTGGAACTTCCGCTCCCAAATCGAAAAGCGGAAGTTAAGTTTCACTATCTGTTTTGGAACTTCCGCTCCCAGATTGAAAAGAGAAAGCTGATTGGCCAAAACAAATTGTCGTTAGCGGTCCGGTGTACTTTTGCGCCATTCCGTCGTCGTCGCCAGTCCAAAACGAATTGTCATTAGCCACACCCCACTTTTCACTATTCGTTTTGGGACTTCCGTTCCCAAATCGAAAAGCGGAAGTTAAATTTCACTATTCGTTTTGGAACTTCCGCTCCCAAATCGAAAAGAGAAAGTTGATTTGCCGCAATTTGTTCTGGAACAAATCGAAAAAGCAGGGCACCATTCGTTTTGGAACTCGCCTTCCAAATCGAAGAGAGGACGCTAAAGCGGAAATTGGATTCACAATTCGATACGGAACTTGGTCTTGAAGTCGAAAAAGTCAACGTCACTATTCCATAATTCACCTTCCGATCCGAATCGAAACCCGGAACGAAAATCCTGGCTTCAAGTTGGATGAAGCAAGCCGTGGTGAAACAGAGGGGCTACACACGCTAATCTCAACGGATTCTCTCACCTGGTTGACAAACGCAATGGTGGGTGGGCGTGTCGGGGGCGGGGCATTGCGTTAAGCACAATAAAGTATGTAGGACGGTGTAGTGGGCGGAGCATCACGCTGTGAGCCAACTAGTAGTGGAACGTGGGTGGGAGGGGGGTTGACGGGAGGGCAATTCAAGATGCTCAACTGGATATAACTCATGTCAAAAGTCTGTGCCAGACGAGTAGTATAAGGAATGGTTTGGTGACCTCCGCATGCAAGCCGTGTCTCATGGGACTCCTGAAATACCTGTGGGAAGTGTGCTTGCTACCGATGAAGTGTAATCAAAATACCTTTACAGCTCCTGCAGTAGCGTTACGTCCACATTTCACAATAGTAAATTTTTTCCAGCTTTTGTGGTATAGTATATGACAACTGACGAGGAGTTTGGCTGATGGTAGCCTCGTTCCTATGCCTTCCTTCCTTTTGATCGCATACAGTATGCAAAAACTGCAGGTGGTCAAAAACCTGATGGTGTAAAGGCCTGGAAATGATGCTAGCTGGTGGCCTTTTTAATTGTTAAAAGGTGACATATTGTATTACCTGACTCTATATCAGTATCTTGTTTTATGTCCTATCTAGCCAATCACATGCCTTGGAACCAAACTGAAGAATAAGGAGGTTCTACAAATCAAAGTTAATAATTGTTGTCATTCTTAAACTTTGAATTAATGAAAACTTTGTGAATCATTTTCTCGTATTCCTAAAGATAGAGTGAATGTAGACAATGGTAAGAATTAGTAAATACGACAGTACGTTAGCACCCGTATGCTGTACTGTGATTTATATGGTTAGGGCTGGTATAAATACAGTATAGCATACGGATGCTGACGTACTGTCGTTAACGGCTTGTAAGACACTTCGGAGCTGAGGGGACTAGATTCCCTCCCGGCAAACCCCCTCCCACCCACGTTCCACTATACTTTGCAGCATGATGCTCCGCCCACTACACCGTCCTACATATTTTATTGTGCTTAACGCAATGCCCCGCCCCCGACACGCCCACCCACCATTGCGTTTGTCAACCAGGTGAGAGAATCCGTTGAGATTAGCGTGTGTAGCCCCTATGTTTCACCACGGCTTGCTTCATCCAACTTGAAGCCAGGATTTTCGTTCCGGGTTTCGATTCGGATCGGAAGGTGAATTATGGAATAGTGACATTGACTTTTTTGACTTCAAGACCAAGTTCCGTATCGAATTGTGAATCCAATTTCCGCTTTAGCGTCCTCTCTTCGATTTGGAAGGCGAGTTCCAAAACGAATTGTGCCCTGCTTTTTCGATTTGTTCCAAAACGAATACAGTCGAATCGCCACCGTACCGGAAGTCCATACGTAGCCATACAAAATTATTTTCGGCACACGGTCAAACGCGCGCGTTGAATATAACCTTTGACCCCAGTCCACGCAGACCTATAAATCGGTATATCTTGGGAAATGCAGAAAGTTTCATCCTGGTCTGTGTCGGCTAGGCTTCTTGTGTCACTGTGAGTCAACCAAGTACAAGGAGTACGCTTCCCTGCATGTGTAAGGTGAAAAATAAACCCATTAACAAGTGCATGTGTGTGTACCATGCATGCTCAAGATGAGTAAAGAAAAATTTTACATTTTAAATCATGATGACAGACTAAGCAAAAACCTCCGATCAAATGCAGTATACACAGCTGTAAAATGTAGCCGATTAAAAATCTAGCCTTGCTTCAAGTGAAAGATCAGGTATCTGATGGAGCAACCATTGCTACTTACATGCCTTCTTTGCCGGAATAAGCAGTTATTTTCTACCTAGCCCCCCACCCTGCTATTCGTCACCTGCTTTACGAATGAGGTACATAATCTCTAGCAGGTAAAACTGAAGCTTCTGAAACAATTGGGGAAGTCAACCTTGACACGGATTGTCTCATTAGGGGAGAACCTACTTCAGGGCTCATGCAGCTGCTTTTGAGCTTTCTTCTCCCCACTGCCCTCTGTCACTCAATGAACTATGTACTCAAACAGCACTAAAAATGGTTGGGGATAATTAGAAAGACCAACGAGCAAACAAAAATGTGACTTTCAACTGAAGTTCTCAAGCTACAATGGGCACACATTTTTGGATCACTGAAATGTGATACATATCTACATGGAAGGACAGTGGTATGCCAGAGGAGGGAGGACATGATGTCACGTTGTAGCGACAATTTATGGCATTCCAAGGGCAAGAATCATGGATGCAAGCTACAAGGATCGCTCTATGGACTAAGTCACGACAGGCGCATAGTGTTTTCGACTAAGCTGAAGCCATCTGGCTAGTCAAAATTGGATATTATGGCTCACCTCGCAGGCTAAGCTTGTAAGTTGCCAGTTTATCACTAGGCAAGTCACAGGAGGCCATTTTAACTGCCAGACTTGTTTAGTTTTGTCGAAAACCTTACGCCCGTTGCGTCCATCGCTACTTTCTCCATAGAGCCGTTCGTTTAACTTGTATCCACACTTCTTGATCTTTGAATGTCAATTATTGTAGCTATCACGTGATCGCGTCCTCCCTCCTCTGGTGGTATGCCTAGCCTCATTCCTAGGCCTTCCCATTTTTTGTTATTCAATTTTAACACACGGAAGTGGAAGAGCAGTGAAAAATCATGGGAAAGGTCTGGGAACTCTTATCATGCGACGTGACACAAGGTGGACAATGAAATGCTCGATGGTGGAGTCTGGTACGTTATTTGAATGTGGACCCCTCCCCCCCAATATGCAATGTCCACCTCGCATCCACCTGACGCCATTCACGTGATAAGTGTTTCCAGGCCTCTCCCGTTCTTCTACTTCCGTGTATTAATACTGAAGGCGAACCAAAGAACAAAAACGGGGGAGGCCCAGGAATGAGGCCAGTGGTAAGCCAGGTATAGGGAGTGTGTGAATCAGGATTTCAATGCCGCAACTGTCTAAACACACTAACTTACCAGCAGACCAAGAACTTAGATGAGAAGTTCATTATGTGGTAGTTGACAGTCAAGAAGGCAACTGAGGAATCCAACAGTATGGAGGAGAGTGCAATGATCTGGAGATAGACGATGATGGTGAAGTTACTAAGATCACAGGTTATGGTTTTTGGGGTGGAAAGTGATGTAGAAAAGACTTACTGTTCCCCATACAGCAGTTGAATTAGTCTCTGTTACCTATTTTGTTGTACAAATGCCTCAAACCTTGCTCTACTGGTGTACACAGTACTATAGATGGTTTTCATGGGGCGTGGCTTCACTTCCGGAGGGCAAAAGTCGGTGTCTGGGTTTAGTGCAGCTGCGTGCAAAATACAGGCTAGTAAGTGCTACATCGAGTCCTTACCATTAGTACCGAAAGATAAAAGAAGCTGGTTCTCTCAAGGTGAAAGGTCCGCTGTACAGCTGCCTATCGATCGCGCGTTTGCCCTCCGGAAGTAGGGCGCTTAATTGACATTTGGAAACCATCTATACACAATGGGGCCATTTACAGCTTCCTTCAGTTACAGCCTTCCTGTCTTCAAGCATAATACTAGATGCTTCTGGCTACCTCCTGATACCCATATCTCTTGTGTTCCGCTACCGTACTCTTCAAACAATGAGCTTAAACATGCACACTAATTCATCGACCAGCCCTCTTGGATGCCTATTTCCTCCTTGTTTTCCTAACTTGCAAATTGATTTCACCTATCTATAAGTTACGTACCTTTTTTGACCATAACTGTGTCTCAAACGATCCTTTCCAGAGCGAAAAACCTGTAACTATGCGATTCTGTGAGGGCTGAAGTACACGCTGTCAAGTGAGCTTCCTTGCCGCCATATTATACTTCCGGGTTTGCGCACTGTACTGCGTAATTTACAGGAAGTTGCACGCTGGCGATTCGACTGCTTTTCGATTTGGGAACGGAAGTCCCAAAACGAATAGTGAAAAGTCGGGTGTGGCTAACGACAATTCGTTTTGGGCTGTCGACGACGACGGAATGGCGCAAAAGTATTGATGTGACATTACATAGGAAGGAACAAATTTGTAATGTCACATCCCAATTTTCTTGAAGAAATTGCTCAATTTTTAGCTATATGGTATGTCACATCAAAGCAGGCTGATTTCTTACATTTTGGTGAACAAATTGCTTATTTGTTTGAAATGTGATATTTTATAGAATTATCATTACTCCTCTGTACATGTGCGCAACTCAGACAACCCTTAACAGGTTGAAACAACCCAAAATTTTTTACAGTACTGTTATGATATACATGCACTGCAAACAAGTTGGTTGTTTTAACCACAGAGTGGTTACCCTGGTTGAGCTGTAACAGCACCAAGGTGTTGTACGGAGGACAATTGTAAGCTACTGTTTGCTCCAAGGAAGATGTATGTTCAGGTTGTTAGCTCTTCAGCTGTGGTCTGTGTCTGGAGGAAAAATCCACACCTGTGTCCGTTCACTTGTCGTTGCCGTCGGAAGGCGCCAAACCTGGTCTTCTGGCTACTACTGCTTGCGGGGGATGTCGAGCAGAATCCAGGCCCAGTGAGGTATCCCTGCACTGTGTGTGAGCAACCAGTACGTTGTAATCAGCGAGGAATAGAGTGCACGAGGTGTGAAAACTGGAGTCATGCTAGCTGTTGTGGTGTTTCTATTGATGAGTATGAGAAGATTAGTGTGAATGAGAATGAGCTGTGGTATTGTCCTGGATGTCTAGCTTGTGAATTACCGTTTGTTGATGCCAGTCTTACGAGTATCAGTAGTGGAGATAGGCTGGTCAATGCTGAGGGTGGTGATGACTTACAACAGTTGCCAAAGTTGTTTGAGAGCAGTGGGAATGTGCTATTTTGTCACTTGAACATTAGGAGTCTTGTTTCTAAGTTTGATGAGTTGCAGGTCCTCATAGAGGGTTGTAAGGGCCTTGTGTTGGGTATTAGTGAAACTTGGCTATATGAGGGAGTGTCTGATGCGGAGGTGAAGATACAGGGTTTTCGGATGTATAGAAGAGACAGAGTAACCAGAGGTGGTGGTGTATTGGTTTATATCACTGAGGACATTGTTAGTAGGAGGAGGCATGACCTGGAAGTTACAGATATTGAGGCGTTGTGGATAGAAGTAAGGATAAGGAGGAGGAGGATACTTATCTGTAACAGTTATAGACCACCAAATGCTCAATCAGCATGGATGGAGAGTTTGGGAGTGATGATTGAGAGGGCTGTACTGGAGAAGATGCCTGTATTTTTGATGGGAGATCTCAACTGTGACATGTTGAATCCTAGCACAAATGCTCTTAGACTGGATAGGGTGATGTCTGAGTATGGGCTATTGCAAATGATAAGTTGTCCTACTAGGGTAACTGCCAACTCCGCATCTCTGATTGACTTGTTTTTCACCTCGGATCCTGATTTGGTAAGAGATGTGGGTTGTGAGGAGTTTGGACTGAGTGATCATGGTATGATATTTGGAGCACTGGACATCAAAGTGGTGAGGCAGAGGGGTTTGATGAGAATGATTAGATGCTTTCGCATGTGTGATCAAGAAGCATTAATTGGGGACTTGAAATCTGCCCCATGGCAGGTGATGGAATCAATGACTGACATTGGTGATCGATGGGAGTACTGGAAACAACTGTTTTGGGAAATTGTTGATTCTCACATCCCATTGAAGAGGGCAAGGGTGAGGAGTAAGAGTCTGCCATGGATCACTCATGGAATCAGGGCACTGATGAGGGCAAGGAGCTACTTTTCTACAAAGGCAAAAAAGAGCAGGAAGGATGAAGATTGGGAGAAGTACAAGAGTGTGAGAAACTTGGTGACACAGAGAATACGGAAGGCAAAGATTCAGTACTTTGAGGAGCTTAGTGAGGAGTCAAAGGGAAATCCAAAGAAGGCATGGAGAGAGGTGAACAGGCTACTGGGTAGCACTTGCAAGCATGGTATTAACTCTATAAGAACAGATTCACATTTGCTGACAGAGAGAGAGGATATTGCTGACGAGTTTGGCAGGTATTTCTCATCAATAGTTGGGGATTCAGATAGTGAGGTCAACTCAGCTGATGTTTGTGCAAGGCTTAGGGGATGTGAGAAAGAGTTTAAATTTGACAGGGTTAAGGAGGATGAGGTCTTAGCACTGCTGAGAAGTCTTGATCCTAACAAAGCAGTGAGCTCAGATGAAGTAAGCGCTAAGATTCTTCGTGTTGCTGCAGCTGGCATTTCTGGTAGCTTGACATCATTGTTCAACTATAGTTTGGAAAGTGGTGAGCTGCCTGGTGAATGGAAGTCGGCACATATTACACCTGTGCCTAAAGGGGGTGATAGCGAGATTGTAGTGAACTATAGACCGGTTTCTGTATTACCAGTTGTTGCCAAGGTATTTGAGAGGTTGATACACAAACAGCTGTATACTTTCCTTCACCTTAACAACATTTTAGAGCCAAATCAATTTGGTTTCAGACCAGGGCACTCTACACAGGATGTGCTAGTAAATATGGTTGATGGATGGAGAAAGGCAATGGATGAGGACAAAGTGGTGGGGGCTGTTTATTTGGATTTTAGTAAGGCTTTTGACATGGTGGACCACTCATTACTGTTGTTGAAAATGGCAAAATATGGTGTTAGAGGAAAGGAGCTGAAGTGGTTTACAGATTATTTGTACGAAAGAAGGCAGAGAGTATGTGTTGAGAATGCTAAGTCTGACTGGGCTACCATCAGAAGAGGGGTACCACAGGGCTCAATTTTGGGGCCACTGCTGTTCATAATCTATGCAAATGATCTCCCTCAAGCTGTGCAACACTGTTTTGTTCAACAGTATGCTGATGATACAACACTCTCCCTTGTGAGTAAGGATGTACGTGGCTTGGAAGATGGTCTTACTAGTGACTTAGAGGGAGTGGCAAAGTGGGTGATTGATAACAAACTCAGGCTCAATGAAGAAAAGACCCAGATGTTGCTGCTGAGTAGAAGGCGGAGGTTACAAGAATTGGAGCAGGTGGATGTAAGAATGGGAGGAACGAAAGTTGCAAGAAGTAAGAAGGTGAAATACTTGGGAGTCTGGATTGATGACGGGCTAACATGGCAGGACCAGGTGGAGGCAGTGAGGAGGAAGTGCTTTGCAGGGCTTGCAAAGTTGAAGCGATTGAGAAATGTCCTTCCAAGTTCGACAAAGAAGAGAATATTTTGTGCACTCGTGCAGCCGCACCTAGACTACTGCTCTGTTGTTTGGCAGGAGTGCTCATTAGCGTTGCAACTCAGACTTGACAGGATTCAAAATTATGGCATGAGACTCATCCTGTCACAGCCTCCCAGAACTCCGAGTGAAGGTCTTAGGAAAAGACTGAACTGGATGCCTCTAAGCACTAGAAGAGAGATGTTCCGCATGGTATTGGTGCACAGGTGTTTAAGAAAGCAGGCCCCTCAATGTTTGAGTGATAGATTTAAAACAAATGCGGAGATTGGGAACTTCAAAACACGTGGCAGCAACAACTTGTTTCTGACTTTGGTAAAAACTGAGTTCTTCAGGAGGTCATTTACATTTAAAGGAGCATGGGAGTGGAACAAACTGCCAGTTGAACTAAAGGAACTGGGCTCGGTGGACAATTTCAAGAGATGTTTGAAGAAATACCTCCTGGACAAGTTATAGTTAGAACAATGACTAATTATACAGGATTTATAGTAGATATATATTTTTTTATAACTTGTAATATTATTATAGTCTAAATTGTTGTTGTGTGTACTTGTCATGCAGGACTCCCTGGTGGACCAGCCTTCAGGCTGAAGGGACTTTTCCTGTTAAAAATGAAAATTTAACTAACTAACTAACTAACTGGTTGCAGACAAACTGGAGAGACATTTAGTTATGAGAGGTTCGCTTTGGTATTAGAGACTAATTGCATAAGGCAACCCAAGGGACAGCTGCCAAGTTCATCTTACAACCACAACACACTGAAAACCCTCATAACATCTGTCATTCCCTCACCTGAGAGCATGGAAGTTCCTTACTGGAACAAAAGTGCATTTGTAATGCTCCTTCACAGATGTTCTGAGGTTTGTCAGTGTATTGTGGTTGCCGTGGTAAGATGAACCAGGCAGCTGCCTATTGGGTTGCGGTATGCAATAAGTCTTCAATACCAAAAGGGAACCTCTCATAACCACTGTCTCTGCAGCTTGTCTGCAACCATGGTAACCACTCTGTGGTTAAAACAACCAACTTGTTTTTGCAGTGATGCATGTATGTCTGATTGGTATTTCCAAGAAGATCAGCCTCCTCTATTAGCTACTAAATACACTTCTCTTGAACTCATGACTATTGTATCTCCTGCTACCAGGGTACCACTCTGTAGCTTCCAGCCTGACATTTCCAGGTATGATACCTGCCACATACCTGATGGGATTACAGTGATCAGTTGATCTCATACCTAAATGGGAAGCAACCAAGGCAATGCTGAGGGTGCTAATCTGTCTACAAACTTCACTAACTGCTAGCCCTGAGAGAAACAAGTACAAGTATGATGTCAGAGTGGAATGGCGCAAAAGTACACGGACCTAGCTCGATTTCTTGAACAAATTGCTCAGTTTGTCCTTACTATCTAGTATGTCATATCATATTTCAGCATTACTCCTACATACATGTGTGCAACTCAGACAACCCTATAAACTGGTTGAAACAGAGTGGAATGGCGCAAAAGTACACGGACCTAGCTCGATTTCTTGAACAAATTGCTCAATTTGTCCTTACTATCTAGTATGTCATATCATATTTCAGCATTACTCCTACATACATGTGTGCAACTCAGACAACCCTATAAACTGGTTGAAACAGAGTGGAATGGCGCAAAAGTACACGGACCTAGCTCGATTTCTTGAACAAATTGCTCAGTTTGTCCTTACTATCTAGTATGTCATATCATATTTCAGCATTACTCCTACATACATGTGTGCAACTCAGACAACCCTATAAACTGTTTGAAACAGAGTGGAATGGCGCAAAAGTACACGGACCTAGCTCGATTTCTTGAACAAATTGCTCAATTTGTCCTTACTATCTAGTATGTCATATCATATTTCAGCATTACTCCTACATACATGTGTGCAACTCAGACAACCCTATAAACTGGTTGAAACAGAGTGGAATGGCACAAAAGTACACGGACCTAGCTCGATTTCTTGAACAAATTGCTCAGTTTGTCCTTACTATCTAGTATGTCATATCATATTTCAGCATTACTCCTACATACATGTGTGCAACTCAGACAACCCTATAAACTGGTTGAAACAGAGTGGAATGGCGCAAAAGTACACGGACCTAGCTCGATTTCTTGAACAAATTGCTCAATTTGTCCTTACTATCTAGTATGTCATATCATATTTCAGCATTACTCCTACATACATGTGTGCAACTCAGACAACCCTATAAACTGGTTGAAACAGAGTGGAATGGCACAAAAGTACACGGACCTAGCTCGATTTCTTGAACAAATTGCTCAGTTTGTCCTTACTATCTAGTATGTCATATCATATTTCAGCATTACTCCTACATACATGTGTGCAACTCAGACAACCCTATAAACTGGTTGAAACAGAGTGGAATGGCGCAAAAGTACACGGACCTAGCTCGATTTCTTGAACAAATTGCTCAATTTGTCCTTACTATCTAGTATGTCATATCATATTTCAGCATTACTCCTACATACATGTGTGCAACTCAGACAACCCTATAAACTGGTTGAAACAGAGTGGAATGGCGCAAAAGTACACGGACCTAGCTCGATTTCTTGAACAAATTGCTCAGTTTGTCCTTACTATCTAGTATGTCATATCATATTTCAGCATTACTCCTACATACATGTGTGCAACTCAGACAACCCTATAAACTGGTTGAAACAGAGTGGAATGGCGCAAAAGTACACGGACCTAGCTCGATTTCTTGAACAAATTGCTCAATTTGTCCTTACTATCTAGTATGTCATATCATATTTCAGCATTACTCCTACATACATGTGTGCAACTCAGACAACCCTATAAACTGGTTGAAACAGAGTGGAATGGCGCAAAAGTACACGGACCTAGCTCGATTTCTTGAACAAATTGCTCAGTTTGTCCTTACTATCTAGTATGTCATATCATATTTCAGCATTACTCCTACATACATGTGTGCAACTCAGACAACCCTATAAACTGGTTGAAACAGAGTGGAATGGCGCAAAAGTACACGGACCTAGCTCGATTTCTTGAACAAATTGCTCAATTTGTCCTTACTATCTAGTATGTCATATCATATTTCAGCATTACTCCTACATACATGTGTGCAACTCAGACAACCCTATAAACTGGTTGAAACAGAGTGGAATGGCACAAAAGTACACGGACCTAGCTCGATTTCTTGAACAAATTGCTCAGTTTGTCCTTACTATCTAGTATGTCATATCATATTTCAGCATTACTCCTACATACATGTGTGCAACTCAGACAACCCTATAAACTGGTTGAAACAGAGTGGAATGGCGCAAAAGTACACGGACCTAGCTCGATTTCTTGAACAAATTGCTCAATTTGTCCTTACTATCTAGTATGTCATATCATATTTCAGCATTACTCCTACATACATGTGTGCAACTCAGACAACCCTATAAACTGGTTGAAACAGAGTGGAATGGCACAAAAGTACACGGACCTAGCTCGATTTCTTGAACAAATTGCTCAGTTTGTCCTTACTATCTAGTATGTCATATCATATTTCAGCATTACTCCTACATACATGTGTGCAACTCAGACAACCCTATAAACTGGTTGAAACAGAGTGGAATGGCGCAAAAGTACACGGACCTAGCTCGATTTCTTGAACAAATTGCTCAATTTGTCCTTACTATCTAGTATGTCATATCATATTTCAGCATTACTCCTACATACATGTGTGCAACTCAGACAACCCTATAAACTGGTTGAAACAGAGTGGAATGGCACAAAAGTACACGGACCTAGCTCGATTTCTTGAACAAATTGCTCAGTTTGTCCTTACTATCTAGTATGTCATATCATATTTCAGCATTACTCCTACATACATGTGTGCAACTCAGACAACCCTATAAACTGGTTGAAACAGAGTGGAATGGCGCAAAAGTACACGGACCTAGCTCGATTTCTTGAACAAATTGCTCAATTTGTCCTTACTATCTAGTATGTCATATCATATTTCAGCATTACTCCTACATACATGTGTGCAACTCAGACAACCCTATAAACTGGTTGAAACAACCCAAAGTTTTTACAGTGTCGAGATCGACATATATATATATATATATATATATATATATATAAAAATATATTATTTGATGGGTGAGAGGGCAATATGGCAGGAATTGCAAAAACAAGTTGGTTGTTTTAACCACAGAGTGGTTACCCTGGTTGCAGTCAAGCTGAGGAGACAGTGGTTATGAGAAGCTTATTTCGGTACTAGAGGATATATTATTATTGCATAAGCAACCTGAGCCCAAATCATACAATACAACATGACAACCCACAGAACATCTGTGAGGGAGTCACTACAACCAAACTTAAAAAGATGATGCTTTTGACAAAAGCTGCATGGTGCATCACTGCAAGAACAAGTTGGTTGTTTTAACCACAGAGTGGTTACCCTGGTTGCAAACAAACTGGAGACAGTGGTTATGAGAAGTTTGCTTTGATATTAGCAAAGCAACCCAAGGAGAATCTGCCCAGTTCATCTTACAACCACAATACACTGAAAACCCTCATAACATCTGTGCTTCCCTCACCTAGTAACATTAACAGCATGAAAGTTCCTTACTGCAACTTTGAAGTGCACTTGTAATGGCTCCTTCACAGATGTTCTGAGGGTTGTCAGTGTATTGTGGTTGTAAGATGGACTGGACAGCTGCCCATTTGGGTTGCCTTATGCAATAGGTCTCAAATACCACAAGCGAACCACAGTCCCTTGTCTCTTATTTCCTAAAACCTATTTGGCTATATTCCTGCATGCATGCATATATATATGCATTTCATGCATGCATGCCATGGCATTTCTAACCACAGCCATGCAACCAAGGAACTCTCCAGGGTAAGATCAAAGAAACAACGAACCTCACCAGAAATGCTGGCTTATACTATAGGCTTTCTGAAATGAGATACTAATTAGGGAAGCTTCCTAACTACACTCTATTCAAATTGTAAGCACTTCTTGAACTTCATGTGTCACACACACAAAAGGAATGCAACTGAGGTGACCAAAACATGGTTAAAGTAACCTAAACCTTTTTAAAGTGAGCTTCAGCTTGTCTACAACCATGGTAACCACTCTGTGGTTAAAACAACCAATTTGTTTTTGCAGTCGAAATTAAGGGTTGTCAGTGTATTGTGGTAGTAACATAAAGTGGCAAGTAGTTAGGAAGCTTCCCTAATTAGTATCTCATTTCAGAAAGCCTATAAGCCAGCATTTCTGGTGAGGTTCGTTGTTTCTTTGATCTTACATATCTGCCCCTGGAGAGTTACTTGGTTGTATGGCTGTGGTTAGAAATGCCATGCAGGAAATGAAATAAGAGACTAGGGACTGTGGTTATGAGAGGTTCGCTTGTGGTATTTGAAACCTATTGCATAAGGCAACCCAAATGGGCGGCTGTCCAGTTCATCTTACAACCACAATACACTGACAACCCTCAGAACATCTGTGAAGGAGTCATTACAAGTGCACTTCAAAGTTGCAGTAAGGAACTTTCATGCTGTTAATGTTACTAGGTGAGGGAAGCACAGATGTTATGAGGGTTTTCAGTGTATTGTGGTTGTAAGATGAACTGGGCAGATTCTCCTTGGGTTGCTTTGTTAATATCAAAGCAAACCTCTCATAACCACTGTCTCTCCAGTTTGTCTGCAACCAGGGTAACCACTCTGTGGTTAAAACAACCAACTTGTTCTTGCAGTGTAGGTCTTTCTTCCCTTTTTACATGGATGGGTGGGGCTCATGTTTGGTCTGTTAGCTAACTAGTCATTCAAACACCATTGCTTTCCAGAAAATGCTGTCTGGAAATTGTCAGGTCCTTCTATCTTTATGCTGCCTATATATCACACTGTCATAATCTGTGGTATAACATTCACTGTTGCAGTGGTCATAGTTAGGATGTTGGCTGCAGAAGTGTGCTATAGCTAAGACATTTTGCTCATGCTTCACTGGGTTCCATGTAGGTAACCATGTGTACTTGCATAGCTTAACTCTGCCCGACATCAAACTCATGAACAATGGGAGGTGAATAACCTTGTAGAACATCTGTGAGGGGATCTAGAGCTCCTTACTGCAATTTTGAAGTTCATTTATAATGTCTCCTTCACAGATGTTCTGAGAGTTGTCAGTGTATTGTGGTTGCAAGATAAACTGGGAAGCTTCCTCTCAAGTTACCTTATGCAATTAGTCAGTTAGCTGTTTTGGCAGAGAACTGGCATGATATACGTCTGATTTATTTCCAAGAAGGATAGATGCCTGTTTGTGATACTATATATATATACAGCCTAGCTACTTGGCTACACTCCTGGCATTTCAACCATATTCATGCAACCAAGGAACTCCTCCATGGGCAGATGTGTACGATCAGAGAAACACCAAACCTCACCAGAAATGCTGATTTATAGGCCTTCTGCAAGATCCTAATTTAACAAAATGGAGAAGCTTCTCAACTACACTTTGATTCAAATTGGAAGCATCCCTTGAGGTTTATAATGTTTCACTTACACAACAAGCATGCAACTGAGATGACCAAAATATGCTTGAAATAACCCAAATGTTTTTACAGTGATATACGTAGGCAAAGGCATTGTAGTGCACCCAGACAACAAATACGGACAAAAGTGGCTGACAGACCACGGACGGTCAAAGTTCCCTGCACTCTGTACTTGCACACTTCTGGGCAAGTGCCTTAGTACTGCAAACAGTCAAAATGCTGAGGTGAGTGACGAGTGGTTTTCTTTGAAGGCGTGCTTCCATTACAGCAATGGATCTAATCAAGCGGAAGAAACTCGGTTCTTAGAATTCTTCATGAAGCGGAAGCCAGATTTTAATCTTCTACCGAACAATGACGACACTTGACAGTGGCGGATTTAGGGGGGGTAAGGGGGGTGCAAATGCACCCCCCTTTGGCAGTTAGTAATGTATTTTGCGTACATAACTGCACGAGTCCATCAAATGACTATGCAGCAGTGGCATGCAGCAACAACAACCAGGCACAGTTACACACTCACGTATCAGTTCCTTACTGATCTCCAGACATTTGACTAGGCCTAGAGTTGCTTCGAGATATTCAGTTCGGCCCGAGGGGTCCGCCACGGCGCGCCTCGGCGTACGAGATTTCGAAATCCACTGGATTTCACGTGGATTTCGGATTTCAGAGTGGATTTCTTGATTTCACTGTGGACTTCTGGATTTCAGTTTGGATTTCTGCCGACAGGTTTCTTCTTGTATGTTCTTGGATATTTTAGTTATAGTTCCCAGCTTAGCTAGTTAGTTGTAGTTTTGGTTAACTAAATTTTAAAAAGGCCATACTAAAATGTATTTTTAGGAAAATTATAGTCAACTAAAACAACACTGTCGGACAGTGTACGAGATTTCTTTTGTGACGGACCCCTCGGTTCGGCCTTCCAGCTATATTTTGTATGAATGCGTTCACGTGACCGAAAGTGGGCGTGGGAACCCAAAAAATTTCCGCCGCGCGAAGCGCGCCGGTGACTGCACCCCCCTTTCTAAATTTCTAGATCCGCCACTGCTTGACGACCAAAATTTAGCAGGCACTTGTCGACCTTTACCGCAAGACTGTCAACCATCACTGCTGGAATTAGTTAACAACTTGAGACATTAGATTATGGCTGTTATATTCATAGTGCTACCCTCTGGTTTGCCTTCCCACCCAGCGTACAGCAAGGCTACGTGGTACTCAACAGCCCGATTACACATACCACACACCTTCTGAAAATGTACTAAAAGCCTGAGTTACAGACACCTTAAAGGACAAAAAAATGTTAACGTCCAATAGTGTACTGTCCACTATAGAAGGGTTTCACTATAAGGCTTCCTGAGCCCCATCTTACCAGTGATGTGCAAATAAGAGAAGCCCCATTTCTTATACCAGACCCCTATATCTTTAGAGGTTTGGAGACCCGGTACATACAACCAGGGTAACCCACTCTGTGGTTAAAACAACCAATATGTTCCAGTAGTATCACAAACAGGTATCAATCTTGAAATACCAGTCAGACATATTATACTAGTGGTATCATATGGCAGGAACATCAGGCTGAATAACTACACTGTAAAAACTGAAGTGCATGTTCTGATGGTGACATGTGGCAGATTAGTGGTGACCTTCACTACCATTGCATAGTGAGGTCACCAGCACTTTACACAAATGTCACACTATCTGTAATCTTTGTGCCCATTCATTATGTGGGCTTCCAACCAGGCACTTAACATACTAGGTACCATACCTGGAAATGTCAAGCTGTAGGCTTTTAGAATAGTTACCCTGGTTGCAGGAGACACTGGTCTTGAGTTCTGATTCATGAGAAATTTGTTTCAATAAGTGCATTAATTGAGGTTTGGAGACCCAGGATGCCCTGGGTTCCCCCAGAGCACTGGTGATATGGGAATGCTTCAGGGATTGATATTTTGCTCAGTAGGTCTCAGAACTGAAAGGAGGAACCAAAGTACTTCAATTTGATATACTTTGTAAGGCAAAATTTCGATTGTGGTTGTGGGTTTTAGCAAAATACATAACAGTGGCACCATGCAATATGGCACTTACGCTTCAAACATGGTGACAAAATTTTACACAGCTATTTGGACTCACAATACTGTCAGGTTCAAAGAGCAATAGGTTATCTTGAGGTGTCTTTGCTATCCGGCAAGAGAACGCGATTTTGGGCTTGTTTTTACCAGCTGAACACAAGTAATCAGGTATTATGTTAGGCTATACCTATATGCTCACCTGGGCTCTTGCAGTACATGAACTACCGGTGCTATTCTGTAGTGGTGCACAAGTTCAGTTTGGTGACTAAATAAAAAGGCAAAAGGGTTAGTGGAAAGCCAGTAATGTGCAAAATGTTTTGTGCAGAACTTTTTGTACTGGATTTGGTTGGGCCAGGTGAGCTTCTTTCTATTTCTACTTCTACTTCTATTTCCCCCCAAAAATGGAATATGTAGAAATTCAGAAGGGGGCATGCCTTGAGGCCACCCTAGCGTTGCACTCTTAACATGCATTAGTTGTGTTGTTTCAGTAAAGAGCTTACACTTTTAGTTTAGTTGTGGTTAGCATTTCTGAAATTAATTTTGGTTTAGTTTGGTTTAATCTCCATTGTTTCAGTTATAGTTTCAATTACCTAAAAGGAATTTAGTTGTAGTTATCAGTGAAAAAAAGGTAGTTCTGGAGTCTTATTGGTTTAGTTTAGTTACAGCCTCCAGTTCTCCGGATAATATTTGTTTGGTTAACTAAAAGTTCCAAGGCCTTACAAAAGGGTATTAAGCAACACTAATTAGTTGCTTTACGTGCTAGTGGATAACATGCATAGCATACATTGGTTGCTTTACGTGCTAGGTGCATAACATGCATTGGTTGCTTTACGTGCTGGGTGCATAACATACATTGGTTGCTTTACGTGCTAGGTGCATAACATACATTAGTTGCTTTACGTGCTGGGTGCATAACATACTTTACATGCTAGGTGCATAACATACATTAGTTGCTTTACGTGCTAGGTGCATAACATACATTAGTTGCTTTACGTGCTAGGTGCATAACATACATTAGTTGCTTTACGTGCTAGGTGCATAACATGCATTAGTTGCTTTACGTGCTGGGTGCATAACATGCATTGGTTGCTTTACGTGCTAGGTGCATAACATACATTGGTTGCTTTACGTGCTATGTGCATAACATACATTGGTTGCTTTACATGCTAGGTGCATAACATGTATTAGTAGCCTCGTCCCCAAGCCCCTCTACTCGGGGGGAGGGACCTGGGGACGAGGCTAATGTATTAGTTACTTTATGTGCTAGGTGCATATATGTACCTACTACCTAGCACATAAAGCATGCATGGACAGTGCTCTGTACCTCTGCTAGAGACATCTTCAAATGCAATAAACAGCTATCATTATACCATGTATAATACTAAAGCAACACCTGTGCATAGTTGCCATGGTAACTTCATATTTTATTACTGGCTACACTTTTACTATATCATGAGGAAGCAATTGTAAAGATACACTGAATGGGGCGTTACATCAGAGTCGGTAGACTCTATGTATAGGGATGGCACGGACGCGCAATATATGCAATACTTAAGCAAAGTCATATAACCATTCACCACAAATACGCTAAAAGGTTATTTAAGTGCCCAGCCTTCCTCTTTGAGCAGCAAGACTCATATAGTTGCCAAAAGTGTCGTAGAAGCCAGTTAAATGCAAAAGTGTGGAGTAGCGAAAGTGCCATTTCTTGTATTCTTTCTTTCACTATATTCAACAGCGCTATCTTGAAAACGGTTTAGGTACTCACCGTCATTTTAGCACGAAACTGATGCTTATCACAGCCTGGAGCTCTACGACCACTCAGCATCTTCACAGCTTTTACCCTGGTCATTAAAAGCCATTCACAATACCAGCAGGCAGTATGCACGGTTCACGCCGTCTTTTCCATAGTAGTGGGCAAGGCTTATGAACACCACGTGGGTAAGGCGCTGCATTCACTTATAGCTACACTAAAAATAGCCTACTCACAGCTTTAGTAAATTGTAATGCTAGGATGGGCATTTTTCTAGCCTTGTTCCCAGGCCTCCCCCGTTTTTACCTTCCTTTTGCGTTCACAATAATACACGGGAGAGGAAGACTGGCGAAAAATTAAAACGCCGGTCTTCTGCTCCCACGAACGCAAACGGAGGGTAAAAATGGGTGAGGCCTGGGAACGAGGCTATCAGTTTTCTGTGTTCCAGCTGGTCAGTCGTCATGTAACTGAAAATCCGGAAATTGGTTTAACAAAGTTGGGTACGGAGAGTGGTTGGCCCTTCATCAGATTCTAGCTGGCAATGTTACACATAGTTATTGCATGCTTAGAACCACTACTAAACTGTCAATGCTGTTTCAAGTTCTGAGGTTGTGATTACACTTGAAAGAAATATTAGGTCTAGCTGTAACTATAATTAACATCAAAAAAGTACAGAAACACGAAAATATGAACGTTAAAGATGTAGGGATGGTATGCTAAAAAGTATGCAAACAAGGTAGGGATGACATAAAAGTGAAAGACTTAGTAAATATACAAACCTACATTTTTGGCAGTTACTCTGGTATATGAAAAAGATGCAGGATGGGGCTTCATATATCTTTTATATCATCGGCCTTCCTTGCTTAGAGCATCTTGCCTCATGCTGGAAATAAAGGAATTTAGATGTTATGAAGCGAAAATGGAGGAAAGTGAAAAGGCTGGCAGTCACCTGCATGGAGTCTAATGTTGAACAGCTGTATACGTCTGTGGCCACAGGCATGCATACAACTCTATGACCCACAAAAGGTTTTCCTTGGAAGTTATGAATATCTTACATCGTCACTACTATATAAGCTGAGCTTATTTTTTGGACAGTGCATGCACATACTGCCTTTCAGTGCAGACACATCACAATCGTTGCTTCGATCTGTTGGAACGAACACAGTGGATTTGCTTCGTCCCATGCAGCGACTGTCCTCAGACAGTGAGTTTATTGACATTAATCTCTTGTATTTTATAAATGTATTTATCTTGTGAGGCTTGCTGTGCAAATCTGGCAGCTGTTGTACAGAATCTGCCCGCATTGTCCCTTCGCACGTGCTTCAATTTTTCGCTAGGCTGTGGCGTTGGCAATTCGAGAACGCGAGAACCTGGCTAGGACTCGCCACTCCATCCCGCGTGTTCTTGGGTCCAGCAAACCAAGCAGACCAGCCGCTCCCAAAACTGATTGCATGGTCGCGGGGGACAGGGAAGGGGATCTTGTTGGGGCGAGCGTGAGCGTGAGTTGAATTGCGATTTTTCATATATTATTACTTGTTGTACGTCGTTTCGTATGTCTTTGTTTTTGCGCCGTACAGCAATGGTTTTGCCTTTCTGATCGTTCCCTAATCTCACAACAAGCCACACCCTTCGCAGATGAGACTTGCTAGACTAATCGTTCGCTTGGAAGAACTAAGTTGTTGGGAGGAAGACTTGAAAAGAGATCCTTTCGCACTGTTCGCAGCCATCTCGCAAGTTTCAACATGTCCGACCTCCCAACGCGCGCTGTGTGCGTGGGGGTCATGCGTGGGCGTCCGCCGAGCAATGGCGAGAAAATGATCCGGTTGAGTGAGCGAAAAAATGATCCGGTTGAGTGAGCGAAAAAATGATCCGGTTGAAGCCGGACTAACCTGACCGGTGGATACGGCCCTAGCGAGTCGGTAGATGGGGATGGCGCGGACACGCAATATAAGCACACCAGTACTTGGCTACAAATGCGCGATAAGCATATCTAAGTACCCAGCCATTGTCTTTGCGTAGTTTCGAGCAAAGTAACCGCACCTCAAGATGCTTCTAAGAGGTTAGTGCTGCTGGTTTACCTTGGCTCGAACACTTTAGAGTTCAGTGCTATACGTAGGTACAATGTTTGTTAGTATGGGCTTTACAAAAACAAAGTTCACTGCTACTTAGCTACAAGACCTGAAGTAAAAGGCTTTAGAGATCGGGATTTTGTGCTGCAAATTTAACTGAAGTAGAAAGCCTTAGACAGGCCCGGCGGAAGCAAAATTGGATTGGTACGGCTTACCGACACTTGTACCCGAATTCGCGAATGCGTGCGTTACCACGTAGAATTAGGTAGGGTTGACAACGTGAAAATGAAGATATAGAGTAACACTAAAATAAGTATATGGTTGGAATAGTTGTTCATCTGCTAGTAGTAGATGAGCATTTTTTTTTTTGTCCGGAATCTCTACGTTAGTGGAAACGGCGACGATTCTCCAAGGCGTTGGAGTCAAATATTTGGGATTACGTAATTTGCTCACGTGCGAAAGTTTCAAGAGAAGCGTGCGATGTTCTTTTGGGCTCTTGTAAGGTACCAGCAACGGCCTCAGATTGTAACAGACGGTCCAGTGGCGGATTTAGGGGGGGTAAGGGGGGTGCAAATGCACCCCCCTTTGGCGGCTAGTAATGTATTTTGCGTACGTAACTGCGCGAGTCCATCAAATGATTATGCAGCAGTGGCATGCAGCAACAATTAACAATCAGGCACAGTTACACACTCACGTATCAGTTCCTTACTGATCTCCAGACGTTTGACTAGGCCTAGAGTTGCTTCGAGATATTCAGTTCGGCCCGAGGGGTCCTACACGGCGCGCCTCGGCGTACGAGATTTCGAAATCCACTGGATTTCACGTGGATTTCGGATTTCTGGATTTCACAGTGGATTTCTGGATTTCAGTTTGGATTTCTGCCGACAGCTTTCTTCTTGTATGTTCTTGGATATTTTAGTTTATAATATAGTTCCCAGCTTAGCAAAAAATTTTAGTTAGTTGTAGTTTTGGTTAACTAAATTTAAAAAGGCCATACTAAAAATTAATGTATTTAGACTTAGTTAAAGTTATAGTTAACTAAAACAACACTGTCGGACAGTGTACGAGATTTCTTTTGTGACAGACCCCTCGGTTCGGCCTTCCAGCTATATTTTGTATGAATGCGTTCACGTGACCGAAAGTGGGCGTGGCAACCCAAAAATGAGACCCATACCAGTTGCAAGACTTTCATTTTTGCATAGATAACTGAAAGAGTGCTATTTCGCCGACACTGCACCTTGGTTTATTGTTGCCTTGTTGGTACCTATCATTGCATGTGGTCACCTTTTAAAATGCTTGTTGAAAGTCACTAGTTTAGAATACCCGTACTAGGCTCCATAGAAAAGCAGGATGTTGCCCCACAACCTCCAGTAGGCATAATGAAATTGATCACTGCACTTAGAATCATGAAGTTTGCCTCGAGTTAAGTGAGAATATGTGGCTGTTTCCTTGGCTGCTTTTAGAAAGTCACTTGTTCTGAGAGTGAATAGTTATTTATAGGAAGCCATGATGCAGTATGACCTGTTTTGTCAAAACTTCAAGGCCGTATAGACCTCAAAGATGAATTGGCATGTGATTCTGTCACATTCGAAGCTGTAGACTTCCAAGATGTATATTCATGCGTTTTCGTAGCTGGTGATACTGGAACAGTTTTATACTACAATGCTATACTGTAGATACAACATACTTGTATGTGAGGCCATACAACAGCATCTATTAAAATCCACTGTCATACCCTAGCTATCTCTGCTTTGTCACTTTGTAGATTCATGCACCTTTGGCTAAGGACTAACGTAGCTGGAAATGTAATTTCAAAGCTCAGCCACCAACTATTGTTTTACTAGGTATAGTATACCAATTTTCAGACAATTTCTTCTAAACCATGGTGTTGCAGTGTAGTACAAACACATCCTGTTTCCATGGAAATCAACATATTTTCATCAAACTTTTTGCACAGTGCATCTTACCATAGGCAAAGTAAAACTATGAGGGTATAAATGTTTTCTACCTGTAAAGTTCATTTTTCATGTTGACAACCCTAAATTAGGCTAGGGGGATCTGGGGGCATACTCCCCCAGGAAAAGTTTTTGAAATTGGATGCTCTGAGATGGCTTCTGAGGCCTTTTATGGGCCTAAAAACATCACTGAAGTCTTCGCTTTAGTCTTGGCATGGTAACAAAATTTTGATTCGCTTCACGACCACACGCATGGAGATTGGTGTCCATCGGCATCGGCGGTTTCAGGCGCACCCGGGGAACCGGATGAAGAAGCGACGAACGAAACCCAGTCAATGTTTTGCTTCGCATTTAGTCTGAATCTTGTTCCAAGCAGCGCCCGTCAAGAATGTGTGGCCACTGAGCTGCTTGTTCTCAGATCTCCGCAGTTCTCTTTTACGCTCGGACCGCGAAGTTCGTGCGGGCACAAATCTGTGTAAGCGATATGCGTGTTTCTCGCCTACAAGTGAAGGGTCGGCAACATCATCTCATTCAAAACATTGGTCCGGCGATCGCCGGGTCTGCCGGACCTGTTCCGCCGGCCCTGTTAGAGTTTGTGGCTTCTTAATGAAGCTTTACCCTCAAGGGAGGAGCCAGACGTCAGGTTATCAATCGTGAATAGCCTTCACCTGCTTTACACCCGCGCATTACACGCGTAATATTAGCCCGAAGCACGGTAGCGCGCTCAATACACGCAGCAATGATTTTATACGTAGCTGGGTATATTGAACGTGTGACGTCACGTAAGCGGGAAAATCGCTTCTGGAGTCGCTGTGAGGGGTGACGGTGGTGTAGCTGGTGAAGGGAGAATTGTTGGTGTACCAAAGTTTCATTTCTGGGGTGAGTGCACCATGCCATTAACGAATATCAACTCAGATTGGATGTCCAACGCTTCCTCCGGCCTGTGTATTATATTGGTTTATATTATATCGAGCAAAGTAACCGCACCCCAAGATGCTCAAAAGAGGTTAGTGCTGCAGGTTTACCTTGGCTCGAACACTTTAGAGTTCAGTGCTATACGTAGGTAAAATGCTTGTTAGTAGGCTTTAGGATAACAAGGTTCACTGCTACTTAGCTACAAGACCTGAAGTAGAAGGCTTTACAGATCAGGATTTTGTGCTGCGAATTTACCTGAAGTAGAAAGCCTTAGAGTTCAGTTCAGAGTTTTGTGGCTTCTTAAAAAGCTTCACCCTCAAGGGAGGAGCCAGACATCAGTTTATCAGTCGTGAATAGCAAGGCACGCCTTCGCCTGCTTTATACTCACGCATTACGCGCGTAATATTAGCGCGAAGCATGGTAGCGCGCTCAATACACGTAGGAATGATTTTATACGTAGTATATTGAACGCGTGACGTCACGTAAGCGCTTCGGGAGTCGCTGTGAGGGGTGACGGTGGGTGTAGCTGGTGAAGGGAGAATTGTTGGTGTACCAAAGTTTCATTCCTGGGGTAAGTGCACCATGTCATTAACGAATATCAATGTATGTTCAACGCTTCCTCTGGCCTGTGTATTATTAGTTATATTATATCGAGCAAAGTAACCGCACCCCAAGATGCTCATAAGCAACAGTGCTACAGGTTTTCCTTGGCTCAAACCCTTTAGAATTCAGTGCTATACCTAGGTAAAATCTTTGTTAGTAGGCTTTAGGAAAACAAAGTTCACTGCTACATGTACTTAGCTACAAGACCTGAAGTAGAAAGCCTTAGAGTTCAGAGTTTTGTGGTTTCTTAAAAAAGCTTTACCCCCAAGGGAGGAGCCAGACATCAGTTTATCAATCATGAATAGCAAGGCACGCCTTCACCTGCTTTATACTCGCGCCTTACGTGCGTAATATTAGCCCGAAGCAAGGTAGCGCACTCAATACACGTAGCGATGATTTTATACGTAGGTATATTGAACGTGTGACGTCGCTGTGAGGGGTGAAGGTGGTGTAGCTGGTGAAGGGAGAGTTGTTGGTGTACCAAAATTTCATTCCTGGGGTACGTGCATCATGCCATTAACGAATATCAACTCAGATTGGATGTCCAACGCTTCCTCTGGCCCGTGTATTATATTGGGTTATTTATTTATATTACGCGGGTCCTTTAAGTTGCATCTTGGGGTGTATATTACGAGCATATCAACCACACTCGAAGATGCTCATAAGAGGATAGTGCTGCAGGTTTACCTTGGCTCAAACACTTTACAGTTCAGTACTATATGTAGGTAAAATGTTCTTTTTCAGGGTGGTTAAGGCATACCCCAATTTTGATTTTTAACTAAATTTTTGCTTTACCCTTTGTACTTTGAGCAAGTATTGAAGACAAAGTACATGTTCAAACTTAACAATCATTGATTAACCAAGTAGCAAATAGATTGTAGTTTATTATAAACAAGTGTTACCATGGCAACATGCAAATAATTCCAAAAATCAGGGGGTCAAAGTTTAACTGCCTTAATTATATTTTGCTATATGCGGAATGTCAAACGCCTTTGAGTCCCAATGAAATGGATATTGAGCGAAAGCTCTTCGCTTTAGCTTTCTGAATCTGGGTAGGGACACTGCACCAGATACAACTTGAAGCTCCAAGAAGGAAATATAAGTGTTTTTACGCCTCAAATTAGCCTCTGTCCCTAGGTACAGTACGTTAGTACAACTAGTCCACTACACACTCTCAAAGTTTTAGTCACAAATCTAGCCATCTGACCTTCCGCATCAACCACCAAAGACGATGGGTCATCGTCGCTTGAGTAGCTCAAGGCATATTCCCCTCTCCTGCTCCCAGGAACACGCAGCGCTCGGTCTCAATGGCATCCCTTCAGTAAGTCAGACCCACCTACTTCACAACCATGGATAACACAAAGCTAAACAATACGGACTAACAGCGAGAATAACACAGCAAAGCTAAGAAGCTTACACGCGGCAGCCATTCAATCTCTGCGAACTATGGCAATACGTTTGCGAATTATTGCGCATACTTCCATGTCACACGTAGTACATTTGGGGCCGCCTTAACGGACCTGAGTTAGGATCACTGCTACTTAGCTACAAGATCTGAAGTAGAAGGCTTTAGAGATCAGGATTTTGTGCTGCAACTTTACCTGAAGTAGAAAGCCTTAGAGTTCAGAATTTTGTAGCTTCTTAAAAAAAGCTTTACGCTCAAGGGAGGAGCCAGACATCAAGACATCAAATGGAGAGACGAATCCAGAACTAGTTTGCTCGATTTAATTCTGTATAACTCATAACTCAGATAGTAGTACCTAAAAACCTGTGAGTTGGTCTCAAGAAAATTTGAGTTGATCTCGGGAGAATTGATCTCGCGAGAGTTGATCTCGAGAGACTAAATCCTTCAGCCGCTGTCCTACACCTTTCTGGTGCTCCCCCAAGATGTTTCAACGGCGCCCAATCGGGGTTTTCATCATACAAGGCACAGGGCTTCCCTAGATAAAGCCAGCAATAGCAGGTAAAATACTGATTTAGTTTTCATGCCTGCTAGTAGCCTCACTTTTTGGCATGGGGAGGAGCCTGGGTACGAGGCTACCTGCTAGTAGGTAGCTAGCTAGTGTACTTGGCTAGTTAGATTACCTGATATGAAGTGTAAAGAGCAGACACAAGCATAGGGAAACTTCTCAGGTCCGAGGTCTTCCCTGCTAATTCTTGTGAGCCAAAGATCACGCCTTTTTTTACTTAGTTCACGGTTTTTTTCACCTTGATGGAAAATCACCACTGGTAAGTGATAAAAGCTTATCTCTTTCTCCCTGTCTGACCTATTACCACATCCAACTACTGCGCAGAATTCACCATTATATGAACGTACTTGTACTTGGACTACTCCAGCTCCACCTTGCTCCAGCTGTTATGAATAATAATATGCTAGCTCCACCTGTCCTCAAAGATGGCTACCGGGTTATTAATGATGTCATGTGCAATGCCAATGGGTCTATTAAATTCGCATCTTGGGATGTAATATTAGTTATGCGGGTCCTTTAAGTTACATCTTGGGGTGTAATATAACCAGAGAGTTTCATAAAATTTGACTACGCCCACTTGCGGAACCACACTCCCACACATACACCCCACGTACACATAACTGACTCAATGTCTTTATCTGTAAGTATTGGAAATGAGTTTATTCAGTAGAATGCATATTTTTGGAAAGTACACATTGTAAACTGTTTATTATTATATTAGTTATTCCTCCATTGCCTACATCCTTGATAGCGAAAGTGCCATTTCAGTCTCCCGCCTCCCATCTCAATTTTGTTCAGCCATGCATGTTAACTCAAGAACGGTTCAAGTACTTACCATGATTTAAGCACGGGTGTGATGTGTAACTCAGCGCCCAGGTCCACCAATACATAGTATAATGCTTGTCGCCCATTCACATGATTGTATTTCTATCTCTCTCAGGGGATTTAATTCAGTTGCCTAGTACACTGTCTATAATTTGCAAATGGAGATCCCATGCATGCAGAGGGGGTTGTGGGCCTGGTGGCTGTACAAGCACATTGCCTCAGTATGATGCTCACTATCTGCCACCTCGGCCTCTAGTCTCACTAGCCACTACAAAGGGTGTGACTTGCAAAACTAGCAGTACTAAGGCTATAACTAGCTCAATTACTTATCTCCCGACATATTGTCCAGGCCTTAAATGCTGACCTCTATTAGGGGTCCTGACGAAAAATCAAAGAACGAACAAACTTGACTCAGGTATGCTGAAATCCAAGAACCAAGTGACCTTGTTTTTAAAGTACAGTTACAATAGTTTCTATGACTTTCGTTCTTCCGAAAATATATAATGCAAACAGAGGGTTATGTACCAAAATATGGTCATTATGGGATTGTTGATTTTATATGGGGGATTACATACCTTTAACAGGTATCCACTCAAGTGGTCCAGCTATTTTAATACTCTACCAATGGTAAATAATCAATTGCACTGGTGCTTGCTAAATGTACTTGTAAAAAGTCACTTCAAACTATCAATTATTCTTCTATGGGAGAAATGTATTTGCGAAATAAGATAAAAGCTAATATAGTCTCTTGAACCTGAGTGGTCCAGGCATTTTTGCACAAGATACATCAAGTGAAATCCATCAGTACCACTAGTTTCATAGCGAAGCTTCAAAAGTCACTTGAACCGAATTGCGCCCAATTTTGGCACTTAACCATTTCAATTTGAAGACGAATTGGCTGAAAATAGCTTCGTGGCACCAACTATTATAGTCCGATTTTTATATGTCTCAGATAGGTACTTAGTTCTAGCACAACAGATTTGAATCGGAGCACCTTCGATTCTTCCATTGGGAGCCCTACCTCTATGCTAAAAAAGCGCATAGGCTATAATCATAACTTTTGAGAAGCAGTCAAAACTGGAAACGCAAGGTTATTTAGCAGATTCTGCTGTCTAGTCCAAAATCAAGTCCAAAATTGAGTCCAATCCATAGTCCAGTCCAGACTCCAGTCCAGAGTCCAGACTTTCGGTATAAATTATGGGCAAGTGGAAAACGCTGAAGTGCGGAAACCGAAGTACGGAAACGGAAGTACAGAAGTGAGAAGAAAAGCCGCCTAATGCGGCCTATGCTCTGTGTCTAGAGCCTTGCTGACTCACGACTGTGTGATCGGTTGAGTTCAGAGTAACTTTCGCAATTCCTGGAAACAAAATAGGAAGTGAGCAAAGGTACGTACTTCAACTACAATACTTGCAGCCACTATCATTAAAAATCAACTGTTGCAGCTGATGTTTGAAGCGTGTCAGATATCGCTGAACTTCCCTAGCAGGACGGGGCTCACGCGCGATTTGTTTGAGCCCCGCCCTTAACAGAACTTCAGTGCACTCGAAATACGCGACGGGCAAAACTGCCCAAACACTCTAGTTGTAGACCTTTTCCAACTCACCGCAATGGATTGAAGGAGAGTCAAGAGCTTCACGAGCTTCAAATAATGAGGAAATAACGTGTTACGTGATTAATTGCATGGGGCGAGCATGAGCTACTGGTGTGGGGATAGTTCTGTCATGCCGCCCATGCAACCTTAGCATGACACGGTGAGTGTCCTGTTCCGAGATGACGCAGTCCACGGTGACTATTTGCTAGTATTTCAGGAGTAGTTATTTAACTGATAGAGCCACTGTCGAAGAATCTGTATTACTCACAAGAACGTCAGGACTCAGGAGCATGGAACCCACATTGTTGGTGGCAAACGGCTCACGGTGGCATGAGTAACCCATGTTAGCGACAATTGATGAATTCTGAGATCCGAGGATCCAGCACCACATCGCTGGGCGACAATCACCCTTTTGCTAAAAGCTCTGAACGTTAACACACACAGTCGTGAGCCAGTAGATAGGACGCGGGTTTTCTTCTCGCTTCCGTACTTTTTTTCGAGCCTAACCGCACCCCAAGTGGAAAGAAAACGGTGAGTTGAATGCAGGTGGACAAATCAGCTTTTCCTTCCATAAATAAGTCATTAAGCTAACCCACTAGCTCATAGTGTGGAAGCCTGGCTAGATTAGGGAAAAAGTGGAACAGGGAACAGGGAATCGGAGTTAGGTGCCCAATCTAACTTCTAACAATAAGCATAGCCATTGCATATAGAGTGAAGTGAAGCTTACTTGCTATTGCATGAACACTGCATGTCTAAGACCTACGATGGGTAAGAATTGGTGGTAATTGAAGCCATGTAGAAGCGAGATGATAAAGAAAGCAGCCAACTTGCTTGGAAGATGCCCAGCTACTATTGTGTATCTGTATCTGAGTTGTGTAAGAGCTAAAAACACCATGCAAAGACTATTGAGAGACTTCAGTCAGTGTTGTAAAGAAGTGCCATTGCCATCAAAAGTGCTGTGGTGGCATGCGATGTGCTGTAATGCAGCAAGCCATAGCTAAGTACACACATCACTGAACTTTCAATTGACTTGTAGCTCAGTGTGGCTGCATGTGGTGTATTGGTAGTCTGCTACCAGAAAGTTGTAAGCTAATAGATCTAGCTTGTTAACAATGCACCTACCTTAGCCTTTATACCAGTTTCCAGAGCTGCAAGTTGGGATGAAGTTTGTGTGGTCACTGAACTGTCAACAATTTTGATGATAACTAAGATAGCTACTGTAAAATCCTGTGTCACCATAGGTCCCATTTGGTGGTGGCAAATGTTTGGCCCTAGCTATATAATCTCCGTAGATTACCTCTCAGCCTTACTGCTTTAACCAAAGATACTTCAATGACAACTGTATCTAGTGTACAACTGTGCAAAGGAAGTATGACGGACATAGTGAAGGATCAGTTTTGGAAGGTCACCACAGGTGAGTGGTGGTTCCGATAGATTAAAATATTGTGAATAGCATTGCCCAAGTAAGGTGACATTCTCTAAATTTTAGTTGGTTGTGTACCATTTTTATGTAATGTAGGTATAGATGATGTATCACACTTTAGGCATTTGATGGCTTTCCAAAAGTCTTTGGAAGTTGTGTGTCGAGTGGGGGAACACCAACACCAGCTGGCACATCAGTGTTCATTATGTGAACATTTTCACACATACACAAAGTGTGAAGTTAATGGGATATGGGGGGTGGAGCATTTATGGCTTAATTGGGTGGGGCATTTATGGCTCAAATGGGTGGGGCAGTTATGGCAAAGTAAGTTATTGTTTTTTGGAAGATATGCTCAAAAAACACTGGTCTTCAGGGGAGTACCCTTTCCGGTCCTCACATGACCACAGGTTTCGGTCCCTTTGAACTCCCGACCCATGGCCTACTACAGAAAGGGTGGGACCACTCCCCGCCTAAGGCTTGCTTTGAGTGAGGAGCCCAGCTCTCGATTGGCATTCACACAGCTATGAATATTCTAATTACTAAGCAAATTGGGGTGGGGCTAAATGGGTGGAGTTATCATAACACTAACTAGGGGGATGAGTGAACCAACATACCATCTCCCGCAGACTCACTGTCGTCCCGTGTGTCTGGGAGGCTTGTTGTTCGGCGGTAGGCGTTTCTGTGCCAAAGACTCTTTCGCTGGACACTCGGGTCTGTGCTGTGGCGAGTTTGGTTTCAGTTTGGTAAAAAAAGCATTATCTTGGCCTCTCT
The DNA here is from genome assembly GCA_949130485.1 of Agelas oroides. Taxonomy (NCBI): domain Eukaryota; kingdom Metazoa; phylum Porifera; class Demospongiae; order Agelasida; family Agelasidae; genus Agelas; species Agelas oroides. The sequence continues at coordinate 9,667,569 of OX422187.1, read as the reverse complement.
TGAGTTTTGTGACCACCTTGTTTTTCGTCATTATTGTTAGGTCCTTGGTAAACCTGGGAAGAGTTTTCCTCTTAGGAATCTTGCCTTTGGGGATACGTTTCTCCATTGTTTCAAGGAATATATCTTGAAATGTTTTCCATGCCACCTGAACATCATTAGTTTCATCCAAAGTTTTGTCATGTCCATTTGGGAGAGTAGTTTATTGGCCTTGTCATGTCAGCTAGAGCATATTTCCAGACATTTCTTGCCTGGATTACTGGGTTTTGGAATGTGCCATTTATGGTTGCCAGAATTCCCCTATGATCTGATGTATCAAGTGGTGGAATGACATCTTGATTCAGGGAGGAGGAGAGAACAAGATCGATGAGGGTTGAACTTATTAGATGTAACATGGGCGGGTTGTGACAAGTTGCACAAATGAAAAACTATCTAAAATATTACACAATTTAGAAAGTAAAGGATGATTTACATTTAAAAAGTTACCAATAAAATCACAAAACATGTGAAACATTTAAATTTACAAATACAAATTGTCAGTAAAAGTGGTACGGGAAGAGGGTGGGCGGTACAGTAAACAAACACGAATGTTTCTATTACCATTGTGTACAGAAAGAGCTAAAAATTCAAGATCAAAAAGACCATGGGAAAGCCAAATTTTAAACTCATACATACACAATAGTGCCACCACCATTTTGATTTCTGACAATGTTATAGTTTCTGTTTCCATACTTCAATTTCTGTACTTCAGTTTCTGCACTTTGGTTTCTGCACTTCAGTGTTTTCCATTTGCCCTTTGGTATATGCACTTGCTTGAGCATACAGTAGCAGTTTAGATCTTTGCAAATTCCAAATATACATATTTCCTATAATACACTACCAAGGGTGATGGCTGTAATCTCCATGCCCACCATAAAACATTTATCCCGAAAATATGCCCAAGGGTGATGAACGTAAGTGGCTCCTCAAAGAGGGGGTGGGCATATTTCGAGAGTTGTTATATTTCTTTTGAAAATACACCCACCTCACACGCAGTTAGTCTAGCCCTGTAGATGTACACATCCGCTGATTCTGCACTCCCTGACTCTTGCCATGCACTTGCTTATGCATTAACGGCAAATGGTGCCTGCCTTCACTTGTTAGTCCCTCCTTTTGCACAGTACCACTCTTGCTTGACATAACCACATGTAGTAGTCCTAAACAGGTGGGCGTACTTTCAAGAGAAAAACACTCCTTGCAATAGCTTGATTAAAAAAAGTGGGGGTGGGCTTATTTTTGAGTGTGGGCCTATTTTCAGGAGAATACAGTATATCTGTCAATATGAGGACAAGAGTTCATAGTTATGAACTACTGTGACATTGTTCTTTCAATACATGCAGTGTGGTTGATTTGCCTGCTAGCAGCTGCAGCACTACTTGATGCTACTGCAACTGAAACCACTCATCCAGGATGTGGCTACCAGGAGCGTGTGTGTGAATGTAATATTACTGCAGAAGAATGCTACTTTCAGTTGGAGATAGAGGAGCTGCAGACCTTCACCAGCTACAATCTTGTACCATCCGAAAATGGGGGGGTTGTGCGTGGCAGAGACGCCGCCAGTAGCTACTTCATTAATGACAACGGAGAACTTGTGCCTTCCGATCGGCCTGAACCAAACCCAGCACAGTGTATCATCTATGGAGAGAACTTTCTGGCAAATAATTGCACTGAACCAATGACAGTAGATTCAAGAACCTACAACACATTCATTGGAGTGAATGGACTGACCCCAGGGCCAACCCTGATTGTTCATTACGACCAGACTGTTATCATTGATGTCAAAAACAGTCTGGTCAGCGAAGGTCTCTCCATTCACTGGCATGGCATGTACCAGATGAATACTCCATGGATGGATGGCATTGCACACATCTCTCAATGCCCCATAAACCCAGGTTCTACTTTTCGTTACATCTTCAAAGCTAAACCTACTGGCACAATGTGGTATCATTCACATGTTGGCATACAGCGAACAGAAGGGATGTATGGAGCACTAATTGTAAAGGAAACAAGGGATACAATGCGTGAAGCCAGGTCGCTACTTAAGGATGAACTAGGAATTAAAGAGTTGTTTGTATTAAAAGACAAGCCTGATAGGCATACTCTTTCCTTGTTGGACTGGGAGGAAGATGTCTTGGCTATCGACTTACAACAGGCGTTCAATGGCCAATATTTTCCAGGGGTACGGGAAGGAGAACTCCCTCGTATGTCACCCCCCTTCAAGATTCCACGAGCTCCTGATGGATCCGAGGTGAGTCGAATCCCCTACTGGTCTGGGATCATTAATGGACGTGGCAAAAATGAGAAAATTCCTTACCAGAGATCTAGACTAAGCACTTTTTATGTGGACTACAACTGGAATCAGAGCACACAACTGTATTACCGGTTCCGACTGATTGGAGCTCAAAATCGATTCATCTACAGGTTTTCCATTGCTGGACATAAATTGATTGTAGTAGGCGCTGATGGTTTTTTAACCCGTCCCCTGGAAGTCGACTACGTATTTATACATACAGGAGAACGCTATGACTTCCTTCTGAAAGCAAAGACAGGACAGGACTCATTCCAAGACAACTACTTGATACTAGCTGAGACACTAGATGGCAACAATACACATACTGCGGAAGCTATACTTAGCTATGCAGACGAGCCTCCACCGACCAGTGATTATGAGAACATTGAGGCATGTGAATTAGGTAGGTGCTCTGAATCAAGAAGGTGTGAAGCACTCAACTGTCCCTTTCAAAAATATAACGAATCTGATAATGTCTTCATTGACTGCATACCTGTTACAGATCTGAGGCTACTTTTTGAAACACCCATAGAAGAGCTTCCTTCGAGTGGCCAACAAGTGTCTGAACACTTCTTTAACTTTGGAGCTAATGGAGAAGGCGGTACTCGCTCCATAAATGGACGCAACTTCCTCTCACCACATGGTTCACTACAAACACAACCAGGACAGGAACAGAAGGAAAAAATATGTGAGCTTGGAAATGTTAATTGCTCATCTCCACAAGAATGTGTCTGCACTCAAATACATAACCTCACCGCTGATTATGGAGAAACAGTGCAGTTTGTTATAAGTGTTGTTGGGCAAGGAGGACAGAGTGCCCATCCAGTGCACCTACATGGACACAGTTTCCATGTAGCTGGAATATTCTATGATGACAACACCCAAAATGATTCAGTTTCAACTAACCCTAACATCACCTGTCACGGCAACCCCAGATGTACTGATCCAGAGTGGACCGACGATGGTCCTGAAGTGAATATCACCAAATGGACTATTCGTAAGGACACTGTCATTGTGCCTCCAGGTGGGTATGTGGTGATTCGTTTCCTTGCAGATAACCCAGCGTACTGGTTCATGCACTGCCACATTGAACCTCACCTATTAGATGGAATGGCTGTTGTCATTAATGAACTCTATGATCGCCAAAATCCACCTCCAACTGAGTTGGGAAAATTGCAGTGTGGAAACTTCATCTGGAGTGTGGAGGAATTTGAAGAAAAACTCAATTTCAATCACTCAAATATTATCAATCCAGCCTCAAATATCGAAAAGTCCGCTTTGATTCCAACCTCAAATATCGAAAACCCCACTTTGATTCCAACCTCAAATATCGAAAACCCCACTTTGATTCCAACCTCAAATATCGAAAACCCCACTTTGAATCCAATCTCAAATATCGAAAACCCCACTTTGAATCCAATCTCAAGTACCGAAAAACCAAAGCCCTGTAAAGCTACTGGTTTCAGTTATTGCTGTCAAGGTCTAGGCTCCCAATGTTATGTTTCTGAAAGCGACTGTTGGTGTGATTATGGGTGCCACACTGATGCTAGAAAAAAGTGCTGCCCAGATATCTCTGAGACATGCCCATCAAGTGAGCCTGATCAATGTTTACTAGATAAGGAGTATTTACACGACTACCCATCCATCACATCATACACATGCACACCCCTGTATGCTTGCTAATACATTATCAGAGTAGCCAACCCATGAAAGCTTTTCTATGTGGCATATAGAAGTGACAAGACTCAATGAAATCAATGATATGTAAACTCAGACACACCCTTAGCAATATTTGGTTAAAATCATGGGGATCCAATTTGTACCAAATTAATACATAGTGCACATCACTATCCAAACTGCTATATAGATGAATTTCGAAATGAATGGCTGGTGATTAGGTAAGAACATAGCTAATAGTGTGTACATGATTCATTAGTTCCATGAAGATAAAGCTGAATCATCCACCCATTGATCCAAACTGTTCATCCATCACAGCTATATATATTCACTCACCCATTTGTCCAATCATCCATCCATTTGTATATACTGTTTTGAAAGCAAGAGCCCCCTTTATCAAAATGTTGAATCGTATTTGAGCTTTGTAGAGTATCAGAGGTATGCAAAACAAAAGGCAAAACACCTGGGAAATCACACCAAGTGAGGCATTTGTTGATCAACTCAATATACTTCGGACAAGGATTATACCTTATGTTTGAGGTGAACTATGTTTTAGACTTTTAACAATGCAGCAAGTTGTGCTTGTGGCTGCCAAGAAACCCATTTACATGGTAATTTTATTACTTATGAATTATATAGGCAATTCAAGGGCTGGTGTGACTCCCACCTACCAGGGCTGTGCTACAGCTGGCTACAGTGGGTGCTGTACTGGTGAAAACTGCAAAACTGCCTCCGGCTGCTACTGCGATGTTTATTGCTACTTTTTCCGCAACTGCTGCGATGACATCACAGTTGTTGGCTGCTATCGTAAGAGTGCAATGAAAACTCCTTGCTACATAGTAGTATAGCATTGCAGTATACTTTTCCCCATTTCTGAGACCAAATTTTCAGCACTGGATTCTGCAGCTCCTTTTTTGTGGTTTGCTGGCCTTGATAATGTATGTTTTAAAATTTCAGCAAATCTAGGGGCTGATCCAGGATTTCTGCAACAGATACTAATATAGCTTGCTTATGTGTGCAATTTGCTACCTCACAACATGGACATGTAGCAACTGTCAACAATTTTCCTACTAATTATTCATATGTGTGTTAAATATTATCATGTACACTCGAAAAAAGTGAGTTTTGCAACCTTGTGTTTGTATGATTAGTGATTAGATGAGAGATAAAATAATTACAAACATAATGCTCAACACATGTGCACAAAAGCATTTGAAGGGAAAAGGGGGGTGGCTAGCCATGCACCCTTATCATTCCCCCCTCTCCTGGATCAGCCCCTGGAATGTCCTTTTAATCATTGAATCTCCCAAGAAAAATCAAGCTGGTTGTTTAACCATGGTGTGGTTACCCTAGTGTATACAGACAGTAGTTTATGTCACTAATTACATAACACAACCACATGCAGAAGAACCTGGTTGGTCTGAATTCTGAACCACTTAGTCACCTGCAACCATCAAGGGCATGAAAATGACTTTAAAAAGCGGTTTTAGTGACTCCCTCACATGTACAGGTGTTCAGGCTGAGATTTGTTAGATCATTGTTGTTACAAGATGATTTGGGTCTGAGGTTGTTTTTTGTCTCAAAAAAGCCAGAACAGGGTTTTGCAGAATCTTTGTAACACCCAAGCACAAAGTGGTATTTGATTGATAATTATGAGGCTGTGAACAAGGTGCATGTTACTGCCTACATAGGTGCATAATAAGATAACATTACATAACCATAGCCTCAAACAGTACAAGCTTTGACTTCCATATAAGGAACTCATTACAGGGTTTGGTGTTGCAAAGATCCTGCAAAACCCTGTAACAAGTATGCAACTAATAGCAACCAGGGCACCCAGTATGTAGTAATTTGTTTTTATGGTAACAATGCTGTGTCCAGGATGCTGTGGTATTGTCCTTTGGGCACAGTGTTGCTGCAAGCATTACTATATGAGTCACATCTCCAATTTCCTTACAGCACCTCAGCTGCGTGAATTCTTCTTCAAGCAGTGAAACTATTTAGCATTTGGTTAGCTTATGTTTGGAATCTTCTCCATGTAACATTCATATACTGGCTATAGTTATAATGTTAAAGGTTGTAGCATTGTTCCGAACTGATGCCTAGGTGTATTGATTCAATTTGGTAGTAAAATTGTTTCACATTGTACATCAATTTGATTTTGTTTTCAAGTTTGTCAGTGAAATGATACTGCACAGATGCACTGCACTTGTAATAGAACTTTACAAATACATTTTTTTCGATGTATGGCTTAATTCCCTGGCCTCTAGTCTCCCTAAAAAAGGCAGGATTATATAGATGTACAAAGTCACCCATAGGAGAATACCTGGCCTAGCTCCTCGTAAATGACGTAACTATTTGCTAACCCTGGGACAAAAAGGTACATTAGGCCAAGGTAATATATGTACGGCTCAGGGTGGTTGGAGTACGTTCCAAGGAAGTAGTTATTGCTTGCAACCTGTTCATTAAACTAGCCTCCGTCACTGTTACATGTCAATCCCATTTCACCAATAAAATAACAACCAACTTGATTCCATTGAGTTGCATAAAGCTTTCGACCTGGTTAAGTATGTACCACGCTATATTCCACAACCTTTCCACCGACAACACAAACAGCATTCCTGGAGGTCATACTTCCTTTACTCTGGCAGGATAGTATCACAATTTTAATCCAACTACATCTCTTGGTTGCTGTTGTCCACTTGATGGTTGCTGGACTCCACCATACTTCAACTGGATAATCGGTGTCTGTAAATCTTGATTGTGAACTATGTTGCATCGTATCAGTGGAGCAGTGCAACCAAAAATTAACTGGCAGATGGTTAATGATTCATCATTTAATACTGATGGATCAAGACCAGAATTTGACTGTGTGAAACCTAATGGGGGTCTGGACAAATGCTTAGCCTGGATGCAACCCCAGCCTGGTGGAGCTGCAGCTTGGACTTGGGGATAGCTTCCCTCTCCATTTGTACAATTGCCATAGTATTGTCCTCCAGTGCTGCCAGTATAACTGGGACACGGCCAAAGATTTCCCTCACTAATTTGCTGGTAGCTAGGGGTTACTGGGCATGTTTGGCTACTGACTGGAGAGGGACATGGCCCACTGCCTCCTGGTCCAGGCATGTGGCCTGACCAACCACAGCCAGCTACAGCTTCAATCATCTGTTGGCCATCACTCTATAATTATATGTAGCTTGCTAGTCCATGCAGCTTCTACTCTGTAGCCAACAACAGCACATACTCATAGATGTGATGTACAGTAATAGTTGTCAGTACAATGGGGGCCATGGTTCACATGAGATTAGTGACCTGCAGCTGACCGCAAAATGTATCTCATTAGTGATTGTCCTGTACAAGTCACATCAGGATCACATGATTGTGCTCTGTACCAATTATAAGTTGATAATCATGATGGTGCTGTGTACAAAGTTCTGGATGACAACTCATGCTACTATACATGGACAAATAGTTTAACTGTTCTGTGGCTATACAAGATACATATTATGATAGTAGCTACTGCCAAATTTGGCAGTCATTCTCAACGTCTGACAACCAGCAGAGAAAAGGTGCAGTCTAAAGAAAGAGCATACTATGTAGGTTGATTTACTACTAACTCATCTCCCTTAGCCGAATGTCTTGTAACATATCCTTCTCCAGGAATGCGAGGCTTTTCAGCTTTTTTCCACAAGAATTCTTCTTCCATGATTGATACATCATTTCAAAATGTCGAGGCTGAAAGTCATTGTTTTCCAGGTGGAGTTCAAACTCACTCAGTAGAGGGGAAGAATACAAGATATCAAAGAATCGTTGGATTAGCTTGTCTGGTTGTTTCCCTATTTCAGCGGAAAGGAGGGTAAGAGAACACAATGGATTCTGCCTCCCTTGAAGACTCTCTAGTAAGTAGGGAAAAAAGCACTCAAAAGTCATACCTTCCAAGGTCAGTGACTTTAACAATGGACTCTGGAATAACTTGATCAGCTTCTTTGAACCTTCCATGTAGGCAGGATCAACTTTCAGATTAGTATACTTAAAATGGAGATTAGGAACTTGCAGGTCCTTGTGGGAAGCTATCATGCAGTCAAATGCTTGTATATCATCCAATGAGGTTTGATCACAGATGTACTCTCCATTGTCACCAATTTTCAGTGTATTCAACCGCAACTGTGCATAACTGAACAACCAGTGGAAAAACCATTCAGGACCTGTACAAGCACAGATTTCTAGGTGCTTGTAATCAATATTGCTCTTTGGAAAGGGGACAATCTGGTTGCACTGTAATTGCTTGATATATTCGCCTTCTACCAAATCTACATACTTAAGTATGAGTCGTTGTTCATGTGAACAAGGAGTGGTGAAGAATGTATGCAAAAGCAGCTGCATACAAGATGAATGCATCGTTTGTCCCTCAAAGTAAAGGCAATGAAACTGTGGCTGCTGTATGAACCGGGAGAGAGCAAGAACAAAATTTGGGTGCTCATGTTCTGCAAAAGGTGTGTTTATCTTGTCACTTTCAACAAACCCTCGAAAGGTGATGGTGGTGAGACATTGGGCTTGGAGCAATGTCTCAATTTCATGAGCTGCTTCAACATAGTCATTTTTGTTCATAGGTGAATTATCAGATGCAAACATATCCAAGCACTTCAGACCACCGTATGACACATGACAGTGCACCCTCATTGTAGTACCGTGGGGCATGCAGAGGTTGATAAAACAGGGGAGCTACTGCTCTCAGGACAGTAGCTAGATCTTCTGCTGTAAAGTAGTCAAAAATGAAAGTGCTGAGTTGTGGCTTCTCAGAGGCAAGAACTGCTTCCACAAGGAGTGATGCTGACTTTGCTACCTGATGCTCCTCTACATCAAAATTGACATTCTCCTCACCTACCATAGGATCTTCGGCTAAGATATCAAAAAGAAGGGCTTTCGCATTGCTAAATGCACTCTTCAAAGTGCTTAGGCTAGACCGGTGAGCAAAGAAATCAGAAGAAAGGAACTTCACAAGATCGACTTGGACAGTATCTGGACAGTAGTAGCTTGTCACAAGTTGCAGGAGTTGTGCACAAGAGATATCCAATTTGTCAAAGTGACTTTGATGGCGTCTTGGGATGAGGTGTTCATCACACTTTATCCCATTAAACGTACAACCACAACTTGCAAACACTTTCACCCCAAACAGGAGTAACAGAACATTTTGTACCTTTCTTGTGCGGTTTACCCCATAGTTGACAGCCAAAGCATATGACAGAGCTTTGCAAAAGACATAATCTTTCCCTTCGGGTCTGTAATCATCACGTAGAATATTCCGTGGAAACCTCTGCAAATGGAAAAACCCATCATTACTAATCAGATCAGGACAATGAGTGCTGTCCATACAGTAGTGTAAAAATAATTTCTCTTGTGCATGATAAAGTGGCCGGATGAAAAAGCTACACACATACCAGTTTTATCTAAACTACTGTTATTAAATTACTTCATATAGTTCGATTCAAAAATTGCTGGCTGAATTTCAAACAACTCAAAAAAGTTTTGAAGGAAGTAAGTAAAGTGGGCATACCTCATTGAATCTGAGAGGTTCTTCAATTCCCACTATAGTAGAGCCACGATGCTATATAGATTTGGATCAGGTTGTCAGATGCAAAGTGTTCAACCCAGGGTTCTCGCTATAGAAATCGGGTATCAGTAAAACCCGGAACGGAACGGAACGGAACGTAACGGAATGAGTGGAACGAACGGAATTCCCGGGAAAAATTTACGCACCGTCGTGTGACTGCTGATGTCTGTGTTCTAACTGTGTGTAGCACTCGTACTGTGCCCTATAAGTTACAAAAATCGTCGATGGGTAGCCAGGAAAGTTGTTTGTAAACTTAATGACTGCATCCTGGGCAGGAAGTCAAGTGTGAGGCAACACAGACGTGTGCGCCGGTAGCTAAACGCGTACGTCGACTAACTTTGCTAAACTGTTCTCTTGCTACTTGCTTTGCTGCTGGAGTCCACAGTAAATTACAACTGCTCGAGGTAAGCTTTAAATGTTTTATAAGCCTTCGTATCCGCTAGTATATTCCTACCGTTTCTGCTCCAAGTCGAGCGTCTGTTAATCTACAGCTCTGTGGTGCAGTGCTCAGCGCCGAGCTTACCCTCAGTATGATTACTATCGTCTTAGACAGGAGTACCAGCAACTATGTCCCTTCTAGGCACAAACGAGCTACTGGAGAGGGGCATACGGTAAAATGCGTGCAGCGCTAGAGGCCAGAATCAAACACACCTTGGAGAGTGCTTTTGTGATACTAAAAAGCAGAAAGCAGGGTCGTACCTTGCTCTTAGCTACGTTCCGTTCATTCCGTTCATTCCGCTCGTTCCGTTCCGTTCCGGGTTTTACTAATACCCATAGAAATCTACTTCCAAATGGTGCATAGTACAATAGGCAGGTATGAAACGCCCTCTCTACACACCACTATCGAAAAAACGTTAAGTGGGAAGCCAGGATAGTAACTGCTATGGGCGGGGTTTAGGAAGTGATCCACCAAATGGTGCTCTTACCTAAATTTACCACATCCAAATGGTGCTGCACTGATTAACCAAATGGTGCAAAACCATCCGCTAAAGACCTAGCAAGAACCCTGGTTCAACCTTCATACTGCATGCCAGACCTTGTCAGGTTCAGGAATACATATTTCATACATACAGAGCTACATATATAATTTAGCATCTGCATGTAATGTCATAGCATCACACATTGAAGCTACAGCACTGCAGCTCTTTAGTAGTAGAAATTCAACAACCTATGGAACTAGTAAAATTACCTCAGCTGGTTACCAGATCTGCATGCGTATGGTTAGTGATTCACACAAGAGATTCGCTTTCTTGTCAGTGAGCAGAAAGCCATTTACGAAACTAAAAATCCTAGTGAATCCCTGTTAGCAAGAGCTCCTTTTGAGTCCTAGAGAAAGCACAGAGTGTGCAAGCAATCCCCTTACTATCACTTGAGCCACTTCCAGTAGCTAGATGATATTCCCTTGCCAGTATATACCATGTAGGCAGTCATGTGCTACTTGAGACTGTCAATAATCACTGGACTGAACTATACTGGAATGGACTACTGGAATGGACTACTAGACTGACCTTTTTTTGCACTCTATAACAAGATTCCCTTAACTGTAAAATTGCATCCTGCTTTAGATCAATCAGTAATAGTATCATCTATCTCACTGCACAGAACCACACATATTAAAATAAGAACAACAGATGAAGATCATGTTATTGTTATTGTTACAAGCCTGTGTCCAACTTGTGTGAAGGTTCTAGCATGGATAGCTTGGTACAAAAGCCTCTTGGGAGGGGGACAGTCGTAAGTACAAGGCTATAGCATAGACAGTAGTGTGACATAAGTTTACTCTGGTTCTAAGATCACAGTTGCAGGATACAGTCTGTCCAGTAGCTGCCTACATATAATATTCATCTGTCATTTAAAGTACACGACTTACTAGCAATGAGCATGATCACTCTTCTCAAGCAGAAGCTGTGCTACCGTATTTATTCGAACAGAACGCATGCAAATTAAATAATTTGAGTGGGCATGCATTGAGTTAGATCCACCTATAAATTCCAGGAATTGAATTGCTTGCATTAGATTAGATCATGATCATGCGCTGAAATGGATTCAAACGCGAAAAAGTTTGGTCAAACAGAAATGCAAAAAGGTCCTGGCCTTCAGTTCTCTAAAAGTGAGGTTCTCGTTAGCCAGTAGAACATTTATGGGATACCGTATTTCTTCAACTAGATGCCACCCTCGAATAGTAGCCGCAGCAACTATACGCGGCACATGCACACGTGAGCGAATAATTCTGAAGACGGTCACCGGGCTAGCACTAGGGCTGTTCGTGTTGTACAATTCTTTTCCATTGCTGACAGCAGAACTGAGAGGTTGCGTGTACTACTGCCAGCATCTAACAGTCGGGCTTTCCAATGAAATAAATGCCGCCCTCAAATAGTAGCCGCACAGAAACGTGCAGGAGTAGCCTTGCATGGCGTCGGGTTGAAGAAATACGGTAGTTCTTTTTCCTGGAAATTGTTCTTGACCACCCTTTGTTGTCACAATATAGAAACAACTGAGAGGCTTCATTCCTGGTAATAAAAAAAATTGCAGTAAATTGGATCAACCCAAAATTAATTAGTGGCTGATGCGCTAAGTTAGATCCACCCATAAATTCCCAGAAATGAATTTCTTGCGCTAGATTGGATCATGCGTTTTATTTGAATAAATACGGTATCAACCCAAGCTTATGTGCTATCGTATCAAGGACTAAGTAAGACACTAATCTGTATCTACACTACAAATGGTGGCAGTCATTGAACTGGCCGTATTGCACTTGCTGCAGAAGTACATTGTTATTTACATAGTCAAAAAACACAAGATGTAGCAAGAGAGGCAGGAGGCCATGTCAGAAACCTGGATGTACCGGCAGGAAAATCTTGTTGTAGGCCATAAAAATGATTTTTAGTGCAAAAAAAACGGTCAGTCTAGTAGTCCATTCCAGTAGTCCAGTCCAGTGATAATTTATTGACAGCCGCTACTTGATCACATACAGAAAGAAATTCTTCTAACAGCCCACCTTCTTCCATATGCTCTCAAAGTTAATTGCCTCTGTCACTCTCGTGTTTTCCAGGTGGCAGACATCTGCTACAGGTAAGTTAGAGAGGAGGTTGAGATAGAGGTGACGGGGGAGCACAGCAACAGCATGGGTTAAGTGTTCCAGTTCACCAACAATGCAGAGAAGGCTCAGCTGCTCGAGGGAAAGTGGACTACACATCTCGGGATCCAGCTGAGCGGGAAAAAAAAAGAAACAGCTGGCTCAAACATGAATACGGCAAAGCCTCATTCCCAGGCTCGCCCCGGCCCGATGGAAAAATAAGGAGAGCCTGGGAACGAGGCTATATAAGGCACGCACGCCCGAATATGCGTACCGCGCCGGCGCGGCGAGCTCCAGCCTACCCAGGAAAATGGTATATTGAAGTTTTGAAAAAGGCGGGAAAATCGCGGGAGGATCAGAACTGCACAATTTCACAACAAAGTAAGCCAGTCTTCGACGTCATGGTAGTTAGGTTATAAATAAGTTATATGTAAAATGAAATGAAGGGGGTAGATAACAGAACACAATTTACTGGCTTTGTTTGAAACGAAGAGAGGGTATACTTGCAAAATCAACAGTGTTGAGATAGTCATAAGGATTATAAAGAATACAATATGTTATTCTTGATAATTGCTGTATCTGTTTAGTTTTTTTGTGTTTTTTTTTTTTGTCGCATTCATAAGGATGGTCCCTGAGAAACTTTTCGCACAAGAAGAGGGTCGGGTTTTTTTTAGCAGATATTTCAGAATCTACTCTCATATTTCATCCTTCGTGAACCTGACCCTTTTCCATTTTTGCACTTCCTCACTTGCACTTGCACTGTCCTTTGGCAGCTTGTCACTTGGAGGTAGCTTCTTTGCTGGGTATTTGCGTGCACCTCTCTCTTCTTCACACAATTTATCCATTCTTCTGGATGCACTGGCTGCATGTACTGACCCAACAATTCCTTCGCAATGTTGTGCCTGCGTATGCACCGAGTGCGACAGTTATCGTGAGATCAGATTTGCTTCTGCTTCCCCACACTGCAGTCACACAGTTGTTGAGCCGATCTTTCTAACCTTCGTTGAAGAGGGAGCTTGGAAACCGTATTTCTTGCCAAGTGCCTGAATGTACATAGCTGTTTACGTTTGTCAGCTCCCTTGGTCCACGTAGCACTAAATGTCTTGAATTGTAGGTCAAGCAATGGCCTGATGTGGTTCCAACTTAGGCAGGTCTTGGGAAGTCAGCATTAATCATGCTGCACCTTTGCATCCTGTCTTGTGCTCCCTTACTGACAAAAACATCTTCATCCCCCTCCCACTCACTCAGCACAAGTCTAGCCTTACTGTACTCCCCCATTGTACAGTTGCCGACAGCCCCTGGTCACTGTCAGCTCTTGTACACAGGAGAGTGGCCACTGCAATCGTGCAACAGTTCAGCACCTGACCTGGCACGTCTTTACACCTTTTGACCTGCTTGATGGCTTTTGCATACTCCTTCCACATAGCATCGCAATCCAGTACATCTGTGACCTCTTTCATGTCAAGAGTGGATTGCTGCTGGTCTATCTTTTTACTTATAATTTTACGAAGACTATAATGTTTATAGTCTCCCAGTGTCTCCTCCATCTTGGTGCATCCAAGATGGAGGCACTGAATGATGTTGTTCTTGATGATTGCTTTTCTGATGAACATCACGGCTGTTTGTATGTTGTCTAACTTTTGTCAGACACTCCTCTGCTCCAACCCCGTCTTTCTCCAACCTGTTGAGGTACTGGAGGACATTCATTTTGTCTAGGAGGCCCTCCTCTGAGGGGTTAGTGACAACCTTCGGGTGGCAAAACTTCAAAACCTTGTACACATCCTTTGCAATTTTCCTTGCCGGCTTCTCAGCATGGCCCCCTCCCCCTAAGCACTCCAACCACTCCCTAAAAATTAGCATCTGATCAGCCTTGTCCTACTTTTGAGATGTTTACACTGATGATAAGCAATATTCAGAATTACCTCCATGGGTAAGCAGGGTGATGCCTCCCACAAATGATGATTCCTTGCTCCCGTTCAACATGTGTACAATCTCCACGGATCAGATCAAACGTCTTTTGAAAGAAAAAACAAACAAACAGATAATCTAGCTCCTCCCTGGGGGGAGATGATGGCATCACTTACCATCATCTAAAGAAGAAGCCTTCGACACACCATTATTTGGCAACCCTATTTTCCAAGACCCTTCTAGAAGAGCATGAAGCGCCTAAAGAGTGGTGTCAAGCCAAAATCAAGCTGATCTTTATGGGGGGGAGATACATCAAATCCCAGAACACTTCCGGCTGATAGCCATTACGTTTGCAGCCGGAAAGCTCTTCAACAATCTCATTGCAAGACTAACCCAAAGGCATTCTTTAGATCTAGGATTGTCAGTGCCAGGGGAAGTCCATGTTCTATGGCATTTTGAAAGATGGCAGAAACAGCAAAGACATGTTCCATGGTTCCATTGATGTCGGTTAGGAATCCCTTTCGTAGGCTGGTGTCAATAAGGTGGTTGCTTCATAGAAATTTTTCCAGGTGTGTCTCACAAGCTTATCAACGACATGCTATCTCACATCAGGCTTCTTATACACATGTTCGCACCTCATCGGTAGCACATACTCAAAGGTCTCAGCTTATGTCTTCACCAAGCACTGGTCTACGGCGCATTTTCAAACCAATTAACAAAGGAGTCTTTCAAGGAGACACTCTCTCCATTGACTTTAGAAAAACAGGCAGCAGACCTCCCTCCTTTCATACTCACATATCTATGCTTATTGGGATGAAAGTGCCTCCACCGACCCTAAGGGATGGTATCTTGCTAAAGTAACATCGATTGACCCAAATGGGTCTGCCTCACTTCTCTAGAAGGCAAGATGGAAGAAACTATCAATCTAAATGAAATCAGGAGGATCGCGGAACATGGCGATGGCAAGTGGATTCTCCCCCCCCCCCAGTGAAGTGTCATCCTCTCCCCTTTCCAAACTACACAAAGTGAAAACTCGCAGATTACTTGAATGTCATCTCCTCATTGAAAGAGGATCATGCCAAAGCTCTCCGTGATGTCTCCAAACTTTGTGCTGATCTTGATTTAACATTACAGCTACCTAAATGTGTCTCCTTGATCCTCAACGGAAATAAATGAGACAAGACTACTACTTTCAAGCTAGGTAATGGTAGGACAAGAAACATCTCATCAGGCCCAACCAGGTTCCTATAGGACAAACACAGAGCCATTCCCCATTCACTACAGCAAGAGAAGCAGGGAAGCGTTTCTGAGATGAATTTGAGAGGCAGTTAAATAACCTAGACAGCTCCCTCATTCTCTGTGAGTATAAGCTATGGATCTACAAGCAATGATTAACCACATCATTTAAATTTTCTCTAGCTGTTGATGCCATTGCGGTGATCTCAACACAGCCTCAAAGTTTCTAGAGAGGGCCAGATCCTCAGTATCTTCCATCAACAAATGTGCCGTGAACTACCAATGCAAGATGTTCCAAGGACACAGAGTTGAGCCACGGAATGATACACTGAGCCAGCTCTCAGTCCAGAGGAAATTTCTTGCAGTGATTACGCTAGAGGCAAAGAATTGTGTGTGGAAAGGAATCCTACAAGGTCTTCCTGCTGGTCAACTTTCATTCCTATTGAGAGCCAGCTCAGACACCCTCCCAACTCCTCTAGACCTAAGAAGATGGCGGAGGATAAAAGTAGACCCCTAGTGCTGTCTCTGTGAGAACCAATTACCAACTCTCCATCACTTCCTGTCAAATTGCCCCACTGCACTTACACAAGGGAAATACACATGGAGACATTACAGCACTCTGAAAAGCCTCACCTACACTGTATGGACTGAAGAAAAGCTTAACGCTCTCTGTACTATTCCACCTGACACTCTTGACACAAGTGCCCATCCAGACATGGTTATCTTTGAAGAACAGTGTGTCACTCTTGTTGAACTCACCATCCCTTCAGAGAGCCTAGCCAATGCCAACACCCGAAAGGAGAACAAAGAGAACTACCAGCTTGTGCTGGGAGACTTGGAATCTTGTGGTTTCACCGCTATAGTCTGATCACAATTGAAATTGGAGCAGTTGCATGGCCATTGGCTACAAATCACTTGCTCAGCCCTATTGGAGGTATTTCCATCTCTATCCAAAGCAATACTAACTACACTGCTAGGTCAGACAGCATCAATGTTAACTGTCATTACGTCTTCCTATCAGATCTTTAATTAAGGCTAGACTGGACAGTAACTGGAACTAATCATGTCCCCTTCTTTATTTCTCATAACTAAATAGCTATGTTTTATGTATGTCTTACTTTTTATCCTGTATGCCTTTGCCAAGCCCACTTAAACTACTTTTTGTGGTGGCACCTTGAGACTAGGGTCACTCATTGTCATAAATTGCCACACTCAGTCTTTGTGATTTTGACCACTTGATCTGAATTTGTTGAACGTCTGGGGTAGCTACATAGTCTCATGGTCGGACTCTTATACAAACATCGCTGATTGGTAACATCCACCCCAGACAATTTACAGAGCTCTGAAGTTACAGCTCTATAATCTATAATCTACCATGGCTCTACTTGTTTCTACTTGACTCTACTACACTCTACCATGGCTCTACTTGACTCTACTTGACTCTACTTGACTCTACTGGACTCTACTTGACTCTACTACACTGTACAATGGCTCTACTACACTCAACCATGGCTCTACTTGACTCTACATGACTGTACTACATTCTACGATTGCCCTACTTGACTATACTTGACTCTTCACACTCTACCCTGGTTCTACGTGACTCTACTTGACTCTACTACAGTCTACCTTGGCTCTACTTGACTCTACTTGACTCTACTACACACTACCATGACTCTACTACACACTACCATGACTCTACTACACTCTACCATGGGTCTACTTGACTCTGCTTGACGCTACTACAGTCTACTATAGACGTGAGTCTACTGCACACTACGATGACTCTACTAAACTCTACCATGGCTCTAATTGACTCTATATATAAGCATTGCTCTTCTTGACTCTACTTGATACTAGCTACTGCACTCTGCCTATACCATTGCCCTACTTGACTATACTTGACTATACTACACTCTACCATTGTCCTACTTGACTCTACTACACTCTACCATTGCTTTACTTGTCTCTATTTGACTCTATACCACATTCTACCATTGCCGTACTTGACTCTACTTGACTCTACTGGACTCTACTTGACTCTACTACACTGTAGCTACAATGCATGGCTCTACTACACTCAACCATGGTTCTACTTGACTCTACTACATTCTACGATTGCCCTACTTGACAATACTTGACTCTTCTATACACTCTACCCTGGTTCTACGTGACTCTACTATACTACAGTCTACCTTGCTCTACTTGACTCTACGTGAGTCTACTACACACTACCACGACTCTACTACACCCTACCATGGGTCTACTTGACTCTGCTTGATGCTATACTACAGTCTACTATAGCTCTACTTGACTCTACGTGAGTCTACTGCACACTACCATGACTCTACTACACCCTACCATGGGTCTACTTGACTCTATATATACTGCATTCTAGCATTGCTCTTCTTGACTCTACTTGATACTACTGCACTCTGCCTATACCATTGCCCTACTTGGCTATACTTACACTCTACCATTGTCCTACTTGACTCTACTACACTTTTACCATCCATGGCCCCACTTGACTCTACCTGTCTCTACTACACTCTACCATGACTCTACTATACACTCAACCATTGTCCTACTTGACTCCAATTGACTCTATATACTACACTCAACCATGGATCTACTTGACTCTACTTGACTCTATATACATTCTACCATGGATCTACTTGACTCTACTTGACTCTATATACATTCTACCATGGATCTACTTGACTCTACTGTACTCTACTACACTCTACCATGGTTCTACTTGACTCTACTTGACTCTGCTACATTCTAACAGAAGATATGGGCTGCTAAATTGGACCCTATTTTCATGCTTCTCAAATCTTGTCAACTTTCAAAGCTCTGTATCACTCCCATAAATGCACATCACTGAAATTAGCCGTCTTTCTACTTCCATTCAACGCAAGTTCAAGCTTCATAGCTTGTTGCATTTTGGAGCTATACAACTGCTCAAAGTACCTTCCTCAAGATCATGTTTATGACAGTTCGGTGTCATGTGAAAATGGGAACCCCCTAAACTGGGGACCCCAGGTCCCTATTTTCCAGGGAAAAAGTGGACCCTATATTCCCAGGAAAATGGGGACCCTCTGTATATGGCTGACTGTTTTCCCAGGATAATCACAGGAATATGAGGATCCCCTGTATGGTTGACCATTTCTCCAAGAGTATGCATGGGGACTCTCTGTATGGCAGACCAGCCTCTTACTGACCTGAGCATCCCTCTTAGGCCTTGGTAGATTATGCTCACATTTCTACCCATTATTCTATTCTTTTATTCTCATAAACTTCATGCATGCACCTATTATTCTTTTCAATGCACCTATTATTCTCAATTATGCTAACTGGATAGCATCCCTCTACCGTAGTTTGATACAGAACAGTCTATAACAGTGAGAGATACGGTGGGGGAGAAGTACCGACGAAAGCACTAGCTACATATAAATATATCGGTTGAATATCCCTACAGCCTACAAGACTGACTAAGCATCCCTCTCTGTAGTTTGGTGGAAAGGTCTAGTGAGAGAGAAGTACGGACGAAAGTACTAGCTAGCTACATACTGACTACAGCCTACAAGAGAGCTAAGACCTTTACTTGATGATCACCGACACAAAAGTGATCACCATTCTTGCGTAGAAATATCTTGCTCACGATTTTTGGAGAGCTATGTAGCTACCTATCATAGCATAGCCATCGGTGTAGCAACTGTCAAAAAGATTGGGGTGGATTTCAGCTTGTTCTGAAGTGTTGTTTGGGCTGGCTTCGCCAGACTAAGGCCACTCCAAATGAGACTTTAGTTTCCCGTCCTGACTTTTTTCATTTTACATGCGGGCGGGCGGTCCATTACCATTAACCATTACTATGAATCTCATTATAAGCACGATGAGTTAAATTCGCGCGCGCAAGAAGCAATGTCCGGATGAACTGTGCCCGAATGTCTGCATCCTGGAGCTGTCGAACACATTCATGCTATTAGCGTCCCACTGAATCGGGCGACGTTGGTGCTGTCTGCTTTTGCACGAGTCTAGTACGTTTGTCATTGGGGCGAGCGTGAGCGAGCCCCTACCTAGTGATGTCAACGTGGACTTTGTCTGTCTGTACTGTCTGTCTGTCTGTCTGTCATGGACCGGCGTACGGCGTGGCAACGGCGCATGCGTTTCATTTTTGCCACGTGGCAGTGTATGTTACTATGGTTACTCTCTTTCGTCAGAGCATAGATAATACCATAGATAATATTAATAATACAGTACTCATCTCAGAGGTACTTAGAAAGCCTATCTCCAAGTGAGTATTTGTGATCCATCGACATTCTAAATGGATAGTGAAGAGAATCAACGCAAGCAGGAAAGGCTTCAAAGAAGGCGCGAGCGAGAGCGACAAGCAAGAGCTCGAGAAACAGCTGAAGAGAGAGAAGTCAGGCTCCAAAGAAGGCGCGATCGAGAGCTCGAGAAACAGTTGAAGAGAGCGAAGCCAGGCTGAACAGACGCAGAGAAAGATACAGGGCACGCAAAAGAGCAGGTAACATACTCTGATGGCGTGGCTAGCATGCGCTTTAGATAACGTTTACCCTTTTTATTCGTGTAGGAAGTCGGGAAAGTAGACAGGCACAAATGGATGCCAATAGGGCAGCCCAGCAGCTCAGAAGAGACAGTGAGACTCCTGAGATCACACAGACACGCCTCCAGTGGGATGCTGCTTACCACCAAAGCAGTAGAGCCTCTGGTAAGTAACAGACTGTTTCAAGTCAGGTTTGTTTCAAATTACAGCTAAATATTTACCACACAGAGACTCCTGAGGTCAGACAGGCACGTCGCCAGCAGGATGCTGCTTACCACCAAAGCAACAGAGCCTGTGGTAAGTGATATATGTAGATTGTATAGTAAATTAGCTAAAAATTTATGAGTGCATGTGATTGTACAAATTATGCAGAGACTCCTGAGGCCAGACATTCACGCCTGCAACTAGATAGACAAGGGCATCGTCAGCAGAGAGACGTGAACCTTGATGTACCTCTCTTTGAACAACCTGTAGTTCACTCCAAGATGTTAAACTTTCACTCTAAGCTAGCATCTTTGGAATTCTACATATGCACTTCATGCTTAGAGCGGTTCCCTAATCTGGCAATGTCAGCAAACAGCACAGAGTGTGCTCGCTGTGGTCGGGACAAGCGAATCCCTAAGCTGTATTCAGCAGCCAACAATATGATTCCTGGACCAGTTCCACCACAATTACAGGTAATACCCCCTGAAAATTACTCACAAAGTATGCATTATTTAGCGTTAGCTTAGTTATTACATTCTTACATCTCTTGTACAATATAGGGGCTTACACAAGTTGAAGAAATGCTTGTGTCTGCTGTCATGCCAATAATGTCCATTTATCGACTACCACTCGGTCAGTATGGGTACACAGGCCATGTGATCAACCTACCTCAGGATGTGGTGTCATTTGCAAATAGCCTTCCAAGAGTGCCGTCAGAGTTGGATGTTTTAGTTATACGAAAGGACAGTGAACAATCCCACCGTGATTTTCGTGTACATAGATCTGTTGTGCAAGAAGCTCTGACATGGCTACTAGAGAACAACAGATACTACAGAGCCAATGCCATACGTCTCAATGAGGAGGCTCTTCATCAGCTACCCCAAGATGGCAATTTGACAGATATGAGATCTCTACAGCTAGGTGAATCATCTACATATGAGTGTGAGCCATCTGAAGATCTATATGGAGCCCACCTTTCCACTTCATTTGTTCCTAATGCTACACAGCAGAGGACAGAGCAAGAGACTGTGCAGCAGTCCATTCAAGACCTACAGAGTGGATCATCTCACACCCTTATGTGGCCCACCATTGGAGGAGCACCGATCAATGAATTCACCACTGAAGGATACTTTAGTATGGCCTTCCCCACCTTGTTTCCAACAAATTATCAATCTTCAAGTCAAACTGACACCTTATAATCTTATATACCTCGCTCACGCTCGCCCCAAACATGTTGTGCATGCTACTAGTATATCTATGGTTTGCTACTGTACTACGCACTAGCAATAAGTTGCACGTTGGACGACGACACGGGCACTGCAGATAATTTTGAAATATTTCGGGTATTTAGAATAATAATGGCCATAATGGTCAAATGGCGCGGTAGTCTCCAGAGGGGGCGGGCGGAGGACGGGAAACTATAGTCTCATTTGGAGTGGCCTAATGATTACCCAGCGCCACAGATAAACAGGAGCAGTGGGGTTCTACCTCAACCATCCGTGAACCGAGTATGGCGCTCCTACAGCTTCTAGTTCCCACAGGTACAAAAACGCACTTGATCTATTGACATACGTGACACACAGAGTTCCGTGCAAGCGTGTCCAACCTGGTCAGAGTCCGGCGCCCACGAGCCCTGCCACGAGCCGGCCAGCCCCACCCACGTGCCACCGTATCTAAATAACGGGAAAAAGGGAAAAATAAAACTTTGAAAAAGGCGGGAAAATCGCGGGAGGGTCAGGACTGTACAACTCAACTTCAGAACTTAAGAGCGAAGTAAGCAGCTAGTCTTCAAAGTCATGGTAGCTAAACTATAATTGTAGTATCTGAATTTGTTGAAGGTCTGGGGTAGCTACACGGTCTTAGTCTCGCGGAGCCAGACTCTCACACGAAAAGTCTGGCTCCGCGAGACTAACACGGTTGAAGACTGATACGAACGTCACTATAATTTGCCATACATACATCCCAGATTATAGAGCTGTAAAAGTTACCGCTCTACAATCTCTCAATTTTAGGAGAGTATCTAGCTTGCTTTTAAAAAGTAAATGATAAATTTATGGAAGAGTAAGGGCCCAAGGGCGTCTAAGTTGCACGTTTCAGAACTCTCAGTAGTGTCTCATCAGCTACAAAGCTGATAGCTGATCTTCCTGAGAAAAACAACTCCATGAAAAAGATCTAGTAGCCACTGCCTCTGTTCTATATGTTATATATTATACGCTATCTTTTTCCTTGATCATACTGTGGAACTCACCAGACCTAATAATGGTGAGGGTAATTATCTATGCAGTAAGTAATGATCTCCTAGCCTCCATGTTTTTGTAAACATGAGAAAATGCAAACAAGTTACCATGGTGATGATACCAACTACTACAAGTAGAACCTTAATAATGAGGGAGTTATGTTAAGCAACTTACCAAAAACCTCATGTGGGATGGGGGTGTCAAGTACAACAATGTGACCGTGTCTCACTATCAGAAACAGCCAGCTGATACCAGCTCAGAACGCGTCTACCTTGATCTCTCTGCAGATGGAAGGCACGAATGTCTCCTGGACCCCGGATCGTGAGGACTGTGTGAAGCGGCTGTTTAATGACAGTGGTGAAGGGTGTGAGATGGGAGGGGGACGGTGGAGCTCTTCATCAGAGTACTTCAGCCAGTCCAGTGAGGAGAGTGGCGGAAGAAACAGTCATACATTTGACAGCCCACAGGTACAGTAGAAGGACATGTGTGAGTGCTTTCTGTTTGTGGAGTTGTAAATATAATACACGTCTGTCTCATAGACGGATACAATCCTGACTGCATGGTACTCATAACCCCACCTGTTATACTTATATACATGTGTACATACTGGGCAGACGATCCATGCTGTTTTGTGCACATGTCCTGTAAGACTACTTGTCCGTTACTTTGTTAGTGTGTGGATTGAGTTTGCGTAATTGCACACTGAAAAGTTTGCATTAAGAAGAATCACGTATGGCCAGCCACTGACTGCTAACTCTCTCTCTCTCTCTTGTTGCTGGAAATGCTCCCCTTCCTAGGGCTGGGACATGAGTTTTGCCACCCCTCACTCCTCTCCATCCCACTCAACTGCACTCAAGTCCATGGACTCCTCCTTCTGCGACTCTCCTCCTCTCAAACAACAGAGGCTGTTCTCCCCCTCACCTGGCACACCCACCAAGACCCTCCCACCATTTAGACACATCAGTACCTCTCTGTCACATGCACAGTCACCACTGAGAGATTCCACCAATACAAGTGGGGACGACGTCATGATGTGTTCTCCCCCCAAGATTGAGCGTCTGCAGTTGTTTGACTCTCCACAGACCCCCATGAGCATCGCTAAGAACTCCGGACTACTCCCAAGCCAGTCTGTCATCAACAGGTAGGACTAGCTATGAGATCATGCAGTGTGTACATGTACACCATATAATCACTTAGAGTCATTGTAGAGTGGGATAGAGTGACTGTCCAGTAGATTCAGGTAGAGTAGGGTAGAGTAAGGTAGAGTATGGTAGAATATGGTGGAGCCGTAGTAGAATGGGATAGAGTACATGTATGATAGAGTCAATACACTGTACATGTAGCATGATCAGCCAACTACATGTATTACATAGCATACATGGTAGTTGCACAAAGAGGTAGCATCTTGGGAATGAAGTTTACGAAGACCTAGAGGAAGGGAGCAATCGAACTACCTGTGTACATGTTGTATCTACAGGGTGAGGCGGTCGCATCGTCTCACTCAGTCTGGTCCACAGCTGCGTCGCAAGCCCTCTCGAGGTACCAACATCAACCCCTTCACCCCACAAGAGATCCAGAGCAGAGCCAGGAGGAGGAAGAAGGAGGAGAGGTGTGTGTGTGTGTGTGTGTGGGGGTGGGTGGGTGGGTGGGTGCACATGCACGTGTGAGGAGCAGGTGGCACTATATACTGTATACATGTATGTATGTACGTACATACATATACAGTTTAGATACTGTATACTTGCACTCACATACTATAGTTCCATGTATCAGTCATTTGAGAACTAGAGTATATACATGTACCAGACACCTCCTCCCTCCATTTTACGTTGTTTCAAAACTATGGCAGAAGATAAGAGACTTAGCAGCTACCATACTCATGCATTTTGCTTATAAGCACACATTCACTATCAAGTACTGGTACATGTAATTTGCCTTTACCCAGCCATGGCATTCCCCCGTTCTGGAAATCCATCAAACAGTGACATAAATTGGAATGTCCTTATACTAGTATTTCTCTCATCCTTACAATCATGCTCTCAGGCTCCCCCCACCTCACCCCCACACACACTCACACAGAGTTGCATATGCATGTACATGTATATGTATAACACATGTACACATCTGCTTACGGTGTGCTATTACCTCCTTTCTCTCCTCAGCCTTATGACATCACCATTATTTGAGGAAAAAGGGTCTTACGGCAAGTCACATAAGGTAAGCCATACACTACACTCTGATCCTTTAATTTGCTTTGAGTGACTTTGTCCAACATCTGCAGTGAGCCTGCCTTTTATCAATATCAGAGAGTCGGTAGACTCTCTATGTAGTGATGGTGCAGATGTGCAACATCTGCAGTGAGCCTGCCTTTTATCAGTATCAGAGAGTCAGTAGACTCTCTATGTAGTGATGGTGCAGATGTGCAACATCTGCAGTGAGCCTGCCTTTTATCAGTATCAGAGAGTCGGTAGACTCTCTATGTAGGGATGGTGCAGATGTGCAACATCTGCAGTGAGCCTGCCTTTTATCAGTATCAGAGAGTCGGTAGACTCTCTATGTAGGGATGGTGCAGATGTGCAACATCTGCAGTGAGCCTGCCTTTTATCAGTATCAGAGAGTCAGTAGACTCTCTATGTAGTGATGGTGCAGATGTGCAACATCTGCAGTGAGCCTGCCTTTTATCAGTATCAGAGAGTCAGTAGACTCTCTATGTAGTGATGGTGCAGATGTGCAACATCTGCAGTGAGCCTGCCTTTTATCAGTATCAGAGAGTCGGTAGACTCTCTATGTAGGGATGGTGCAGATGTGCAACATCTGCAGTGAGCCTGCCTTTTATCAGTATCAGAGAGTCGGTAGACTCTCTATGTAGGGATGGTGCAGATGTGCAACATCTGCAGTGAGCCTGCCTTTTATCAGTATCAGAGAGTCGGTAGACTCTCTATGTAGGGATGGTGTGGACGTGCAATATATGCAGTGAGCCTGCCTTTTATCAATACAGTGGAACCTCTCTAATACGGACATGGGACCAAAATAATTGTCCTGATTAGTAAGGTGTCCTTATTTCAGGAGGAGAATAATATATACTTATATAAAGTTGGGACTCAGTCAGTGTCCTGATTAACCAGGTGTCCTTTAAGAGAGGTTCCACTGTATCAGAGAGTTGGTAGACTCTCTATGTAGGGATGGTGCGGACGTGCAATATGCAGTGAGCCTGCCTTTTATCAGTATGCACTATACAACTAATTGTGCATGTACCACTACATGTGTAGTGGTCCCCATCTCTTGGTTATCCCAGTGCGGCTGATGAGGCAGGGTATTGATTAACATCTTGTGAATTGAGTAGCTTTTTATAAAACTAGTGCAGCGTTTGTAATGGGAAGTCCAGTAAAGCACCATACTAGTAGTGGCAGCCAGTGTGCTCTCGACAGCTCTTGAAAATCCGAAGGGGTGGTTGATCGTGGGTACATACATGTACATGTACATGTACATGTACATTGTTGAGCCAGAAAAATAGATTGTAAAATGAATCGGCTTTAATTAGGGCTGGGTCTTTTACATGTACACTGTAGGTTCATTAATTGATTATGTATATACTTGCACGCGTACAATGTGTATATACATGATGTATATACTACTGTTTGTATATATATGTATACAAAACACTTTTTTCCTCTTCTTCCTTATGTATATACACTTTAGCATCCTGTACAGTCCTGCCTTATTTTGAGGGAGATATGATTGTTGATTGTTTATGCATGTACTTCCATCTTTGTAGAAGCTGGTGTTACGTGAGAGCAATATTTCTCGGTATCGTGAGGAGTTTCATGAGGTGGGGGTGATCGGGTCTGGGTCCTTCGGCACCGTGTACAAGTGCATCAATAGACTAGGTCAGTTATCAACTACTGGCACATTGTGAATATTGTCGATATGTACAAATGTATGTCACCCCCATTGCAGCTGACTGATGATCATTCTTGGCATTAGTAAATTACTTAGTCTCAATTCCAGATCTTCACTCTCGGTACCAGACCCTCACACAAGGGTCTGGTACCGAGACTACATATCAATAATGGGCTAATTAATCCTCAGAATATGAACATATATTTTCTCAGCAACTAAGTTGAGAATCTCTCAGCATCAACTTGTTTGTTTTTTGCAAGTTTTTTTTGTTGTCAATTTTCCAGACATCCTACTGTCTTGAGCTATCATGTTGTTACAGTACAGAATGTCTTACTTGTTTCTCTCTCACAGATGGTTGTACGTATGCACTGAAGAGGTCACACAAGCCAGTGGCAGGATCTGCTGATGAGTAAGAACACGGAATTATCCAGCTGCACATACAGTAGTGTTTCTTTAAACTAAAGTGGCAATTGTTCTATCACTCATAACTTGTAATGTCATGTAGGCTCATTGCTACACGTCCATGTACATACATGTGCATGTACATACATGTACATACATGTATGTACATGTAGCTCTCTTTCATGAAACAAGTTTTAATGGAACATAGACATAGCATACATGTTCGTGCAAACTTTCAACAGAACATCTGAGATTCATTAGTTGGCTTAGCTGGCACAACTCAGGCACAGTGCTTTCTTCACCTCCTGCTCCCTCCTCTCCTCTTCCTTTCCCCCCCTTCCGCCTTCTTCTCCTCCCTCTTTTTCTCTCCCCTTCTGCTCTTTCCTCCACCTCCTCATGTCTGTCTCCTCCAACCTTTCCTCTATTTCCCTTCTCTTCTCCTTTTTCCTACCTGCTCCCTCTTCCACCTCCTCCTTCTCCCTCCCTCCTCCTCAGAGCTGCAGCCCTGCGTGAAGTGTGTGCACATGCAGTACTGGGCTCCCATCCTCACCTGGTACGCTACTACTCTGCCTGGGCTGAAGACAACCACATGCTCATTCAGAACGAGTACTGCAACGGTTAGTTTTGTAATACCACTGCACAACATGCTCCACCTTAAATGACCATGCAGACACATGTACATGATGTACCAAGGAGCGTACAATACTGTCAACATATTGTTGCATGTGCATCTGCTGAACATAATAGCTTTAAGTTTGCCTGCCTCCATCTCCAGTTACAAGTTTGCCGTAGGCATGAGATAGCTAAGCCCAACCAATCAACAAAACCAATCAACAAAATCTGTCTTAGTTAGCTGATCCATGTATTGCTGCCTCATGGTCGTCCCACAATGTTTTATATTCCCCTAGTGTGTACCCAGACTATCCCCCTTCCTGCATTTATATACACGTTTGTCAGCCTACGTACTATGGGTGAGAAACCTGGGAATGAGATACATGTACATGTATAATGACGCTCTGAATATCTATGTGTACATGTACAATGTACCAATACATACATGTACCATATACATGTAGCCGGAAAATTTGGCGGGGAATTAAATTTGGCGGTTTGGCGGTCTGAGTTGAAACCGCCAAATTAAAATCCGCCAATATTTTTTACGCTCGGTTTGAGGCCAAACCGCCAAATTTAATGACCGCCAATATTTCCAGCTATACGGTATGTATTGGTTAAGAAATCAGTTGTGATTTGGTTGCCTGTACATGTACACAAGGGTAGTGCAGTAGGAGTCAAATCATTTGCGACAGATACTAGCGCTTCACCAGTGTACACACATTGACAGGCAGAAACTACCTTCTGCTGGACTCTAGTGACTGTGAACAAACAGCCAGGTTTGTCACGCCTATTCCTTACTTTTACAAATAGCCAAAGGGACTTGCCATGTGTCTTAAATACTCAGCTATAACACTCGACCTCATAGGCTACATCTTGCTGAGTAGCTTTTGTCCATACACAGTTGGTTGTTGCGTTGAAAGAGTATAAGCATGCATTTATGGAATGATGTACGACAGACGTTATACAGTATGTACACATATATGAAAAACCCAAAATTTGACCTGCTAGTGTGGGACTCACTCACACTCACCCTAATGATGTGTACGTTGTACAGTGTACATGTACATGTACACTGTACATTTCACTATGTCATATACAGAGGTTTATTTTTGTGGATGGAAATTTTGGTGAAAAGCTCAAAATTAATTTTCATGGTTTTATGGCCCGACATGTACATGTAAATTTAATACTGCAGATGATGAAGTACACACACATTCCAATGAAGCTTGTACAAGGGCTTGGTGTTTCAATGTCCAGTTGTCATGAGAGGCTACCACATTTAAAACAGGTTTTAAAAGGCCAGTGTAGGGGAAGAACTAACATGCCACAAGAATGGTAACCGTGCTTCCATACATGTACCTGGCTACTTACACCTTCATCGTGGTAGATGGAAGGTACATGTACATGCTGTACTTGCCTCAATTTTTTGCTTGCCAGCTTCAGCTCTTACATTGTACGTGTAAATCTCAATCACAACACGAGGGACTGTTTATGATGGAGGATCAGCAACATTGCCAATGGGCGGGATGCAGGAGGAGAAAGAAAACCACACTTAGAGACCTGTGGGGCATGATGTGCAGATTATCAACAAAAATGAAAATTAGCAACCCCACCGAAATAAGCTGCTACAATCCGGTAGCAGACGTAGCCTCTTCGACGTATTTCTGAGCAAAAGCCAAGCGCTTTGCTTTGTTGGCCTCACGTATTAGCTGACAATACGCGCTCCCTCTGAACGTCCATCCCAGTGATGTTCGACAGCGAAGGACAGTCCGTTTACTGATATTGTATCCCCGGGAGATCAGCAGCTGATGGAGTTGGATTGCCGTCGTCTCATCGTCTAACCGCATCTTTGCCTCGACTATCTCTTTGATTTCGCTAGTTATCTTCGATGGCCTACCCTGGCCAGGTTGTCAGGTGATCGATCCAGTTTCCTGAAATCGCTTGATAAAACTTGTCTATGCCTCTCCTACTCCCCGAGAGACCTTCCTCCTTCAAACGTTTGGCGATGGTTGGCACTTTCCATCCCTGGTAGTAGAAATATAGAATTCTCTGCTTCTGATACGTCGTGAAGTACATGGCTGCATGAAGAACTAGCAAAAATATTCACACGTGGACAAGTAAACGGAAACGAAACGGAATGGAACGGAACGCTGAATCATTCAATACGCAAGCGGTAGCCTCGTTCTACCAACTAAGTTGGAGAAATAAGTGTACCGCGACCTATAGCCTCCCCCGCAATGTTTCTGAAACAAACCGGAAGTAAATCCCTGCCCGACCCTATACCTTACCCTTTGTTTCTGAAACACACTTCCTGTTGGGGGTACTATACGTTCCCAGGCCTTCGATCACAGCTAACGCTGTGGAAGGCCTGGTAAAACTCCTACGTAGAATGACGTCAGGTAGACGTCTGGAGGCGTGGCACTTCCGGTCTATGCAAAAGAACGCTACAATAGCGCGTTCACAACTACTCGACGGTCCATATCGAGCAGCCTTGGTGACGCTCCTTGTGTTCAGAAAGGCACTCACAGTTGTACCGAAGCGACGCTCACAAGCTCCTGGTGACACAAGTCAACGCAGCGCAGCTAAAACCGTACAAACGATTGAAGCTGGTCGAAAACACGGCTTTAATTCCTGGCTTCAGAACTCTGCACACTTTGTGGCTGAGACGGCTTTCTGAACACGAGGAGCTTCACCAAGATTGCTCGATATCGATTGTCCGGTTGTTGTGAGCGAGCTGTTGTAGCGTTCCTTGGCAAAGACCGGAAGTGCCACGCCTCCAGACGTCATTCTACGTAGGAGTTTTACCAGGCCTTCCACCGCGTTAACGTTAGCTGTGATCGAAGGCCTGGGAACGAGGCTACGCAAGCGGCACACAAATGGAACAGCGTTGCATACCGTTCAACAATCGTTGAACGGAAACGAAATGGGAACCTAATTTTGACCGCTACTGTACATGGTATACAGGCCTGGTTTATGTATCATGACGTACGGTAGTACACCATATGTAGGGATGGCTCCAAAATAGAATGGCGGCCACATTAACAGTGCACAAATGACACGCTCAAAATGGATTAGTCGAGGGCTCTATATGCCATTATAGAGTGCTTTTATGAACAACAGGACTGTTAGCTTTGCTGGAAAGCATTGCTAAAGTACGAGACTGGTAAGTTGCTGAAACGGGCAAATCGTCTACATGTGTATCTTCTGACTTCTTTCTCCCTTCCTTCCACGAAATGCGAAAAAACACTGGGTATTGCACTTGCTACTTTTTGTTCTCATCAAAGAACTCAACCTAGTCAGCGATTTTCAGCTAACCCCATGCTTATGCTTGCTGCTATATGCCATTTTGTTAGATTATAATACCGTATAGCGGGAAATTTTCACTGGGTGCAAATTTTCGCAATTTTCACGGACAGACCTGCTTCCACGAAAATAAAAATTAACTAAGACGGAAACTGATGATGTCATCATGTGCATACATCGATATTGCGATACGAACTACATGTAGTGCCCGTGTGAACGAGATGGTACTCTAACAGTCTGTCTGCACTCTAAATGGTCGCTGTAGAGAAGAATTAGCCTGCTACTATAAAAACTGCCAACAAACCCGTATGAGACGCTCCGAAGTTGTCGAAGCCGAAATCAGCAGTGCTGAATAGCCAGTTTCTCACCCACGACGGCAGTCCTGATACTTTCGTAATTTCGAAGGCCTCCACACAAAGGAAGACTAGAGCGTTGTTGCACAAGCTTACATCTTTGCTTCGTCGTTCAATGTCGTTTCGCATGTGGGGCGTGGCCATCAACTGGCAGGGGTGTGGTCAGAGCTTCACACATTTGTTCCGCGAAAATAAAAACCGCGAAAATTTGCAACCAGCGAAAATTTCCTGCTATACGTCATAGCAAGCACGCCCCCAGAAGCTCAACTGAGCATGTGTTTAGATAGCTTACCATGATAAGAAGTCAGCAGCAGCTGATAAAGACTGCAACATCCAAGGTCAGGTGGTACCGGTATTATAAAATTTTGGAGACCCCGGGTCCCCGTTTTTCTGGTAAATTGGGGACCCCTGTTTCTTCTGCTGCACGACTTTCCCACGAGTGTTCCATACGAGTGTTCTCAGCCTTTGTATATAGAACCTGTCCTATGAAAGCCAGTAGCTATATCTTTCCTAACAAATCCAGACTGGAGAACAACACTTCAAAACAAGGATGGCCATTGCTATCTTTGCAACAGTTGCTACACCAATGGCTATGCTATGTCAAGTTGGACTGGGTAGCTACATAGCTCTCTGAAATCCGCGAGCAAAATATTTCTGTGTTAGTGATTGTCAAGTAAAACTGTTAGCTCTCTTGTAGGCTGTAGTTATTTACATGTAGTTAGTACTTTCGTTGGTACTTAACTCCAATTAAGAAGTCTAGAATACACTTGCACTAATTACATATGTGCAGGCTCGTTCCCTGGTCTTCCCTGGGTTTTTTTTGTTATTCGGTTTGTGTTTAGTATAGTGCGGAAAGGGAAGCGTGTTGAAAAATGGGAAAGGCCTGGGAACACTTATCATATGACGTCAACGCAAAGTGGAAGTACTGCCTGACTACAAATGTGTGTGCAATAAACCTGAGAGTAAGCTTAAACAGAAGATGATAATTAATGAACCACTTGAGATGTAAAAATGGCTGACCAGGCCACTATGCTGCGCTCTCCTCATCAACAGTAGCATACGAATTCACTAGCCTTGTTCGCTGGCCACTGCCTAGGTTTTTGTTGCTCACAGTATGAGCTTACGCAAGGTTGTCCCCTGTCACCACTGATGATGCAAGTTGCTTTGATGCCCCTCAACTTAATTAGTATCAACACAGGCACCCCTGATTTCCTGTAGTACGTATTCAACAAATCTGCCGTTCTTCTAGAAGCCGCAACAGTTATCATGATTGTCAACCTTGCACGCAATCTCGAGATTGCTGCACATTATACATGTAGATGGTTTTCATGAAGTGTGGCTTTACTTCCAGAGGGCAAGAGTCGGGGTGTGCGTTCGGTGTAGCTATATGTGCACACACAGGTGGTATGTGATGTGTGTGCGTTTTTGAAAACGCTCGATGACAGAGCCAAACCAAAAGCTTACTAAAAGTAAACCGAGAGGCGTGTTTAAATGAGTGAAAATTGCGGGGGGGGGGGGGGGGGTAAAGAGGGGAAAGGGTGTTTGCTCAAATGGAGCATATTATCGGGAGCTTACGGTACATACCGTATAGCTGGAAATTTTTGCTGGGTGCAAATTTTTTGTGATTTGCGTGGATAGATCTGAAAATGAATACTGCAAAAAATTAATTAAGATGGAAATTGATGACATCATAAAGGATGCATATGTAGCGAGCTACTTTTGAGCACAACATTGAAATTTGGTAACTCAGTTTGGCAAAATGCCACCCTAGGGCTAGATGCTTGTCTCTCATAAATATACATTGGTGTGGCCAGCAACAATTGCTATGTCAAGTGAGGCGCAGTTGTTCCCTTACCTACATATGTATGTCCAATAAGAACTTAGGCTGCTCATAAGTGAATGCGAAGGCTCAATACATACCTTATTGCATTACCTTATGCACTCACTCAGCCTCGCCCCACAATGCCTTGCATTTCACTATTAGCACTCACATACCATCATTATTCGAATAGAACGGTAGGAAATTAAAATAATTTCAAATCTGGCTTCCGCTAGATTAGATTCACAAAACTTCCAGGAAACCAATTTCTTCCGCTGCATTAGATCTACTGCTGTAATGGAAGCACATTTCCAAGAAAAACACTAGCCACGCACGGAGGCCTCTTCGCCTCAGGGAGTGTTGCCTGCAGTACTAAATTACCATAGGCTTTACCAGAAGTGTATAGGCTCCGGGAACTTCGATCGTCTGAGCATCGGTCTGTCTGCCTGTTTTGATAAGAACACAGTTTGGGTGCACTACAATGCTTCTGCAGTGACTTCACAAGTGTTGTTTTGATAGGAACGCTTCCTGGTGCACTGAACAGATTCGTTCTGCCAGTGACTTCGCCATTTTGTTTTGCTAAGAACGCTTCGTGGTGTCTACTACTACGGGCTCTTCCGCTCGAAAATAATTCATGCAGCTACCAATTGGATTAACAAAAATCACAAGAATTGAATTTCTTCCGCTAGATTGGATCTACTGTTCTATTAGAATAATGACAGTACCTGACACTGTGTGCACAGTCAGGGTATAGTGTTCACAGATACCACATACTTTAGATTCCAAACCTTATTAGGGCATGATTACTCTGAAATGTTGCTGAGCTTGTTCTTAAATATGCAGCAACAGCATTGTGGTTCAAATGACATTGAGGTTTTGTTCAACTAAAGCAGTGGGAAGTAAAACATGGAAAACAGCAAGATATTTGCAGAGCATGCTGTACTAGCTGTAAATAGAATTCTACAACAGCTAGCTGACACTTACCAAGGGCCCGGGCCTGCTTTACAGTATGAACAAGTGACGGAGCAGAACAAGAAGAATATTGGATCTAATACAAAAGGTTTGTACATGTTTTTTGTGAGGCAAAAAAACTCACAGCAAGTGCACAGTCCTGCATATGTGGGGTACACTGGTCGATCCTTCCATATACGATTCAAGGAACATGCTGACGATGAAAGAATGATTGGCAAGTTTTTTGAAGCACAGCAAACTTCTCTGGGAAAGTGTGACCTCTTTGTGAGTGAATTCCCATGTCGTCCCATGATAGCCAAACTACTGGAGAGTATGTTTCTGGAGGCATTTGATTTTGCTCTCAATAAAATGGAGAATAACGATCAGAGGAGTACTGTGGATCTGTACGTATATAACTCAAACAAGCAGCTGGGATTGTCGACTGGCAAAAAAATATTTAAAGAAACATTTGCCAAGGTGATGAAAGAATTTGATGAAATAAGAGCTAGTATGCAGGATACTGTACAGTGTCTATAGTGTAACACGTGTAACACTATAGCAATGACAATGTCATAATTACACCTACAAAGAGACAATAAAACTGTTTTCACTAGTAGTTGCTTGCTGTATTTGAAGTCAAATCTACTGTACACTTATATATGTACTGTATTTGAGGTACTGGTTCTTATATATCTGTATAAACATGTTTTTTGGCATATATACATGTACATGTATGTTCCACGCAATCTGCACAACCCTGGAATTGTGTAGCGCATTTTCGGAATGTGCAGCAACCTTGAGATTGCACAATCCCAAGATAGCGCAGTGCACATGCTACAACACGTGTGATCGACAGCTAGCTATTGACTGAAGGATTGTGCAAATTCCTAGATTGTGCGGAACATATACATGACATTGTACAGTAGCCTCGTTCCCAGGCACTTTACATGCACAAATCAGAAAATGCAAGTGGCAATATGAGTTTGGTGGGGTGGGCTGGGAATGAGCAATTCATCGACCTGCTTCATATGGTTTAATGATTACAGAAGTAGACTTCTAGGGTTTGTAGTTTATCAGGGGGAGAGAGAATTAAACTACAATGGTACAAAGTCTTAATCAGATGTGCAGGTGTTAATGTTTCATAGAGCTACTGTAAAATATATATCCAGGAAACTGCATCTTATTACACTACTTTCGGAACACACGAATGCAATATCCCGTATTCCATGGATATTGTATACTTAACTGTTAAAAGCATTGATAATAAATATTCAAAATAACAAAACTGTCTTGCCAACAGATGAACAGTGTTTACTGTACACAGTGTATAACAGCTATACATGTAGAACCAATATTTACAATGCACTATTTACTTGTAACACCACCCATGCAGTATGGAAGAATACTGGGGTAATGCATGGATTGTTAAAATAGTGTGCTGTAAATATAGGGTCTACATATGCTCTACACTGGTACATAAACAGTGCTCATCTGCTGGCAGGACAATTTTGATCATAATTTAAATACGTAATTATTCGTATCAGTGTTTATATCTCCTGTATTGCACAGAAACTAGTGTGTAGTAAATATATATATATGTTCCGCGCAATCTGAGAATTTGCGCATAGAATCCCGAGGTTGAGCAGGCAATCTGGAGATTGCGTAACACATGTGCGCAATCTGCAAAAGCCCATGTTATAGCTGACTATTACCAGTACATGCATGTACTGCACATACGTAGCAAGAAAGCTTAGTACAGTTTAGTTCCTGAGATTTGCCAGCACAACAATAATTGTTTTATGCATTTTAATAGTATCTGGGGCCGTTTCAAATCCATGTACATGTGCCCTGGTGTATCACATGATTTTTAGATCATTAATTAAGCACACTTAACTGCTTTCTTGTACATTTTCACTCTGGGATCAGGCAGCCAGGATCAGCTTCTATTTGCAAACTTCTTTTGACCAACTCTAAAATGTGATATTTATTGCACATTAACTTGTCCTACATTTGTATTTCCTCTGATTTTACCCTGTGGTGACATCTGTAATACACCCACGCATCATGATTAAAGAGCAGGTAGGAGGGTTGTTTCCGAAATAGTGCAGGGTACACTATATTCCTCACATTAGGAGGCTACACATACAGTCAACACTAGTTCCTTCATGATGCAAGTGGTACACTTACATGTGTAATGGTTGAGAATGTATTCAGCTGGGAGTTATTTTAGTATACTTGTACTGCTAAGCTGCACTGTACTTCCAGTGCGCACAGTTCCTCTCACATCGTTTGAGTGGGTGACCAGAGCCTGCCAAGGGCGCTTGACTCTCTTAATCCTCTTCCCTTCTTCTCTTATCTTCCTCTCCCTTCACTCCCTCTTTCTCCTCTCTTCTCTCCCACCCCTCCTCTCCCCCTCTCCTCCTCTTTCCTCCTCCCTCCTGTCCCCCTTCCCCTCCTCCCTCTCCAACTTTTCCCAATATAACCTCCTTCTCCAAAGGTGGCAACCTGTCTTCTAGGATTGCTCAGAACCGACAAGATGGAAATACATTCTCTGAGGAGGAGCTTAAGAGACTTATCAGACATGTGGCATTGGTAAGCTACTCATGTACACACTTGGACAAGCCACACAGGACATGTGTAAAAGCCGGATTGCCGGATCACCCAGATCACCAAATATGTGTGCAAAAATCGAATGGGCAGTTATAAAGTGCTTGCGCGAATGCGTAATCAGCCTCGTTCCAGGCCCTGCCCACCTCTTTCTCGCTTTTGCTATCGATACGGGAAAACATTGTAGGCCTGTACCTATCAGGCTGGCGGTATTCTTGGTTGTCTGGCTCGAACTTTCTAAGGCCTTCACAGACATGTAAAAGCCTCCAAGGAGTAGCTGAGCCTTTTTTTTTTTTTGCCGGAGTCGGCAGAGGTAAGTCACGATAGTTACATGTGTAAAAGCCGGATTGCCGGATCACCCAGATCACCAAATATGTGTGCAAAAATCGAATGGGCAGTTATAAAGTGCTTGCGCGAATACGTAATCAGCCTCGTTCCAGGCCCTGCCCACCTCTTTCTCGCTTTTGCTATCGATACAGGAAAACATTGTAGGCCTGTACCTATCAGGCTGGCGGTATTCTTGGTTGTCTGGCTCGAACTTTCTAAGGCCTTCACAGACATGTAAAAGCCTCCAAGGAGTAGCTGAGCCTTTTTTTTTTTTTTGCCAGAGTCGGCAGAGGTAAGTCACGATAGTTACGTGCACGCAGAGTGGCAAGCACGCCAAAAGCTCACTGGAACAGCTTTCTATGCAAACGCTGACTTGCTGAAACTAAACAGTGTGTGTAGCATGCAGCTGTAGCACGGAGTACGTACCGCGAGAAACTCTGACTGGGTGGGTAACTAGCTGGCTTACCTTGTGCGCAAGAACTGTCCCTCTGCGCCTTGAGGCAGCGGAGCTTTTCATGAATGCCTTCCTTTGTGCTACTGCCTCAGAAGAGTCATACCATACGAGTAAGGTTAGAGGCTGCTACATTATCCGAAAGTAGATTTCGGCCAGAACGAGAGCCGTGTAATAATATACATTTACTGTGCATGTGCAAAAATTTATAATTGCCCGTTTGATTTTTGCACGCATTTTTGGTGATCCAGGTGATCCTGCAGTCTGGCTTTTACACATGCACAGCCACATATATATATATATATTTCTAGCCCGTTACTATGTGGTTGCTATGTAATAGAGTGCATTATATTTCAGATAAAGCCTTGTAATTTGTATCCCGTGGGCATCAAGTACAGGTAACTTTATTTGCCTGGAGTTACACAGAAATATATTTTTTTTATGTGCATTCTCAACCGCTCAGCATTGCGATAACACAGAATGGGTCGACGACAGCGATAGCCAGTCCGAGAACAAGCCGCGCGGACAAGCCCCAACGGGCCAAAAGAGACAAAAATCAAACCGGTAACGCTCTGTGCTCACAGTGGCTACGAAGCTAGCTTTGAGGCTTGTTTCGTGGACTCAGGATGCCTTGAGAAACATAATTTGTCAACAGCGCTGTTGGAAAACAGCAGAAAGCATCACGGCATAGCCGTCAATTCTCATAAGGCTTCGCCACTCGGGCCCGTTTCCGGACTGGCTGTCGTTGCCCATCGCATTGTTGAACGGTTTCAAAGTCGCAGCTACGACAAAACCGGTTGTTACTACAAGTAACTGAGTACTACCGTACCTGTAAGCTAGCTAGACTACTAGTGCAACCTTCGAAAAACAGCTGCGTTCACAAATAAACATACCGCTGACATAGCAACACATTGAAGCGCATGCGCAAACGGGCTAGAAGCCAGTTATTAACCGCACCCTCGGGCTTTAGTTGATATATAAGCAACACCGCCCTCGGGCGGTGTGCTTATATATCTACTAAAGCCCTCGTGAGCGGTTAATAACTATAACATACAGCACTTGCAGTGTTTTTGTTTCACTGCATACATGTATATATGTAGCCTGTAGCTCTAGCTTCTCAGTACACACTACAGCACTATTATAACCGTATAACTAACTAGCTATAGTGATTTATGGTACCAGATTCTCCAAACACATTTACACACATTCTTGTCAACCAGTGCCACTACCAGCATGCACATTGAAATTTAGAACACATAAAATGAGAGATGCTACTACCGTAGTGTCCCGCTAATACGCCCCCTTCGAAAATACGCCCCCCCCCCTCTTTTCCGCCAAAGTTCCTGCACAGGGTAGTTTGACTCGTTATAACGCCCCCCGGTGAGCGTCTTCTGGAACATCAAAACTACACGTGCTTACTATACGTTGCAAGTGCGTTCAGTAAGACTATAGTAGTCGGTGAATCTTTTGTAAGTTTTGTGGCTTTTAGAAAAGCCGGTTAGATGTTCCAAGTTTTAAGCTGCTAGTTTAGAAAACAGGTTTATCAGTCTGTCAAGGTGTTTTTGTTTCCCTCTGAAGATGTACACGCACGGAACCACAAGTCCTTTCCCATCAACTTCAGAACGTCTTCTGTCACCATTGACGATGCAAGTCATCTCGCTGCCACTGTTGTGCAAGAAATACCAGCAGACTCTGGAAGTTTCCCGTGGTACATGACCGACAGTGTTGCCGTTCTTGAGGACAGCTACAGCGAAGTCGTTGTGAATGTTATTGACCTCGCGTTGAACTGGCAGCTCTTCTCCGATATAGGGAGACCACGCAGCTTTGTAAACGTGATGTCCGCGAACAGTACTCTCGATCCTGAAAGTCGTCGCCATAGTTAGTTGGAAGTGTCCTAATTGCGTACATAGCACTTGCGTAAAATCTTTTGGGGGGGGGGG
Source organism: Agelas oroides (assembly GCA_949130485.1). Classification (NCBI taxonomy): domain Eukaryota; kingdom Metazoa; phylum Porifera; class Demospongiae; order Agelasida; family Agelasidae; genus Agelas; species Agelas oroides. Next base: position 9,628,056 of record OX422187.1, on the reverse strand, counting down.
GGGGGGGGGGGCTTATAGTCGAGACTAATTGCATCCTCGAATATAAGCCCCCCCCCTACTTTAGGCGGGATGTAGTGTACAAAATGGGGGGGCGTATTAACGGGACACTACGGTATATTGATATAGTGGTGGAATTAGTGTCTTGCTGTGGTATTTGGGATCAGTAGTAATGCTACCCGAGAGGGAGAAAATGGAACAAGGTGAAAACCATGCTATCACAAATTAATACTACAGACTCCACAATACATGTATGTGTACACTCTACAATGAATGATTCTTTGTACAGTGGTGGATGTTCAAATGTGAGAAGATATATACACTGTACATATGTGCACAATACTGTATATGCAGTGGTGTGTTGTGTACACTATTGGATATAGTGATCATCTGACTGAGTCCAAATGACACAATGCCTTTTCAGAATAGGGTGTGTATGACTGACATGCAAGACCACCAGCAGCATCCTATCCAAAGATGTTCTTTGCCCCTTCCTGCACTCAAGAAAGATGCCTCTCAGCAATAATATTTTACCTCCCACAGTGAGAGAGAGAGGAGGAAACAACAGGGAAGCAGGGAAGGACAGTTACACGCATTCAACTGTTACTCAACGAATAGTTTGGGGAAACAACAATTTCTCGCAATGCAATTGGGTATATGCTTTACCTTGCATCTTGGCAACCTAGGAGGCAGTTTCCTTGTTGTTTCCTCCTCTTTCCTCATTCCTCAATGTGGGAGGTGTAATATAGTATAATCATTGTCTTACATCTTGTAGGTATAAATAGGACAAGAATGAGGAAAGAGGAGGGGAGAACAATGTAAACTGCCTCCCTGGTCATGCAATATACTATAATATTACACCTCCAGGAGTGTGATAGCATGGTTTACTGTGGTATCAGTGGTATTAGTAAGTAACAAAAGGCAAAAAAAAAACATGCTATCACAAATCAATATTGTACACTCCACAATATATATATGCACTCTACAATGACTGTACATATGTACACAATACTGTAATGCTTTATGCAGTGGTGTGTTGTGTACAGTAAAAGATATTTAGTTATCATCTGACTCTAGTAGCAGAGAAAGATACTTCAGACTTCGGGGTGGGGGGGGAGTGGCTGAGTAATGAGTCTGTGCAGAAGACCTAGCTACATCTGATTGTTGAGTCTAGAATAACACAATTCCTTTTCAGAATAGGGCTTACTGCAGGTAAGCTTGAGCTGCAACTATTATATACAAGTTTGAAAAGTTGTATTGAGGACCCCACCCTTTGTGCTGAGAAGCACCTTTTTTGAGTTCAGAAGGGGGCAAAGAACATGGGTTGGATTAGGATGCTACTAATCTGCTGGTGGTCTTCCATGTCAGCTCTAGCATACATGTATATATATGTGTGTGTGTGTGTATAGGTTTACTTAAATCTTAATTTACACATTTCAGTTGCATGCCAGCAGTGTGCATGACACATCATCACTGCAAAAGCAAAATTGTTACTGCAGCAAAGTATCTAGTTTCTACAGACGTTAAGACTGTCCTTCCCACGCCAACTCTCAGTAGTGGACATGCGTCCAGTAGGAGCTGAAACTTGAGTAAACATTCACAAACATCCCACATAATATTACATTCTTTGGGTTAGGATCTACACAAACATCCTACACACAGTGTACATACATGTACCTGTAACATCCCACAAACACTTTGAAGTAGCATCTCCAACTGGTTACCAATCTTCACTACTGGACAAGCATCCAGTGGGAGCTGATACTTGAGTAAACATGCCACATATTATTGTACAAACACATTTTTTTAAGGTTGTAAAAATTTGAAATTAGCTGACACGTGCACAAATACGTGTACCTTCTGTTTTGTGCATTGTGGCAACAAGAACATCATCCAAACATAGAAAAGTTTGAATTTGCTTGAAGATTGCCTCACGGATATAAAACTTTGTGCATCTACACCAACATCCCACACACAGTGTACATACATGTACATGTAACATTCTACAAATGTATTGAATTTAGCATCTACACAAACATCCCACATACTCTATAAACACTACACTCTTTGAAGTAGCATCAACCAGTTGGTTACAATCCTCAGTGCTGGAAAAGCATCCAGTAGGAACTGATACTTTAGTAAACATTGCAAACATATCCCACATAATTTTGTACAAACACTACATTTTTTTTAAGGTTGATTGTCTGAAATTAGCTGACACGTGCACAAATACATGCACCTTCCGTTTTGTGCATTGTGGCAACAAGAACATCATCCAAACATAGAAAAGTTTGAATTTGCTTGAAGATTGCCTCACGGATACTAAACTTTGTGGGACTTGGATCTTGGAGCTAGTCCACAAACGCATACAAAAGAAACAGGAAATCTCACACATGTACAAACAATTTACAGACAACCAACCTGAACATCATCGACTGTAAATTATCAGCCACCAATGCAGTGGGCACTACAGATGTATACGTATGACAATTCCGATTCAGTGCGAACAGCGACGAGCCTCCATTCACCAGCTACACCACCCTCACCCCTCACAGCAACTCTAGAAAGGATTTCCACACTTGCGTGACATCACACATTCCTAAGCTATCACATCATCCTTGTAAGACCTCCCTAGCTGAGTACATTACCCAAAAGCTTGTCTAGTTCATTATTAATAATGCCCTAAATAGCATTCGGCTTCACCTCATGCTATTTGCTATTCATCCCAAATACCACTGTAAACTGTGCTATTACCTGTAATTTCACATTTATTCACAAGTATCCAATGAGGGTTAATGAGATTCATAGTCCTGTTCTGTTCGGGTGGAGGGGTTGAGTCCATTAAAAGAGAACTTTACATTAATGGAGAATATATGCTATAGTTGGAAATTTACATCAATGTTGTCAAATCAAGTGGGTTAGAATTTTAGTAAGTTACATGTCACTCACGCCCCTCAGAAAGCTTATTCAAGAATCAGTATGGCATACACATGTACATTAGCGTCGTCCCCAGGCTGTCCCTGATTTTGTTTTTCGGTTTGTGTTCACTATAATATATGGAAGTGGAAGAGTGGCCATTTTTCACCACTCTTCCATTTCTGTGTATTATACTGAATGCAAACCGAAGAGCAAAAAATGGGGGAGGCCTGGGAGCGAGACTACATGTACATTACTTCTGAGTACCATAAATAATCGGTGTTGGCAACAGTCAAGTGGCAAAAATATATCCTGAAAAATTTACTGCAAAACTACGTTATCACCCTTGGCAAAAACTTTACGGTGATCCTCTAGCTATCTGGTTATATGATCAGTCAAGAGAAAGAGTAGCTATGTCTGTTGTTCTGCTCTGCAGGGTCTGCAGTACATCCACTCCATGGCACTGGTGCACCTGGACATTAAGCCAGAGAACATCTTCCTCTCCCTCCCTGACGGCAACAGTCCTGGGTCTCCCCTCACCTGCATTGCAGAGGAGTCCATGGGGGTCGAAGCACCCCAGCCTCTGTACAAAATTGGTAGGTGTAATGATAACATTGATACAGCTATACCTGAAAATATCATGACTTTGTTGCCGTCTGTATATTTTTTCGAGTGCATGCCACATGTAACAATGCCAAACAGCAACAAACAAGTATAAGAAAATTTGAGGCAAAAACAGAGGAAAGGGAAAAAGCCGGCAGTCACCAGGAACCAAATCCAACCAGTGCTCGGGCACTGAGCTGCAGCAACCAGACAACCACCAGCCCCCACAATCCTCTATATACACTGCACAGGTGGTACTGAAATGCCTCAGTCACACACGCAGCAACCACTTAGTATGTGGCGTCACAACCCTGTTAGGGACATTTTTTCAGTATACCTTCAAAGATTGCATGTTCAGACATACCATGCATATAAACTGCATGCAGCTGTGAGGCTTCCCCATAGACTCCTGTACATTCGTGTGAGTTATGATATTAGTGTGTATCAGACTGTTTCACAGATGACCTAGTTCGGAGCCATTATGCTGGGGTAGGATTGGACAGTGGATACTGAATGCAATGGTGTAATGATTTTGCAGTTCTCACAAGTCCTTCAACAAGCACATATACACTGTGTAGGTACAGGAATAGTCCACGTGCAAATAGAAGCTACATTGTGTACAGCAGTAAATCCATCAGTTATAAATGGATATGAGCTTTCACCTAAGACGAAGTTTATGCAGGTAGACATCCAGGACTTGAAAAGTACCTCTAGGATGTGTGTATACATTCATGTCAAGGCATACTATAATTACCCTCCATCTTTTTGTTGAATGTCTGCAGGCGACATGGGTCTTGTGACCTCTGTTACTGACCCCCAGGTGGAGGAGGGAGATTGCAGGTTCCTACCAAGAGAGATCCTCCAGGAGGTACGTGACTATGTATACAATGTACATGTACTAATGTGTCAATATACATGACTGTACCATACCATGGCTACCTGTGTTTAGTTTGCTCTTTGCTTCCAATTGTGCGGCTACTAGGGTGGCGAGGAAATGCAGAGCATAGAACATGATTAACAAGCTTCACTTGCTAAATTAAGTGACTCAACAAAAGACCGTAAAAACTGACAGTTCTCGAACAGTAGCTGTTCAAAGACCTGTCCATCTCCCGGTCACCCCAGCGCAGCTGATGAGGCCTGGTATTGGTCGAAACGCGTCCTGCGCAGTGGGTGACTTTGCATAACATCTAGGCCTGTTTTATAAGGGAGATGTGGTTCGTTGATTGTTCATGTACATATACACAGTACTGTTTGGTAGCTACACACTTCCCTTCTCTTTGCGGTGTTGTATTATTGTTTTCCTGAAGAAGCGTTGCAATCAACTTTGAATTTGTGAGGGAGAGAAGGGCTACCAAAGAGTACCCTATAGCATGGATCCCCTTGGAGGAGTGTTTCACAATAATACATATTTCAAGTAGAGATTTCCTCAATACACACATGCATACACAATATTTGTCAAGTGTAATGTTTGTGTTGTCTCCTTTCATTTCTGTAGGACTATAGACATTTACCGAAAGCGGACATTTTTGCATTGGGCCTGACTGCTTTCTGTGCTGTAAGTTATTAACGGACACTATTCAGCTAACTTTCACATTCATATACGTATTTGTTTCTTCTCACTGCCACCTTCCCTCTCCCCCTCTCTTCCTCCCTCTCCCCCTCCTTCCTCCTCCTCCTTCCTCACCTTTCTCCCTCTCATCCCTCTATCCTCTCTTCTCTTCTCACATTCCTTATAACTTGCCTCTATTTGAGTTCACCTCCTTACAAACATCACTGCATGTCACAATGTTTTATTTGACTGTAGGGAAGTAGCATGGAACTGCCAATGAACGGAGACCAGTGGCATCACATCAGGTAATCATTATTTCATACACATAAAATAATGATTAATCATGCAGGTAATCATTATTATATACCGTAGTGTCCCGCAAATATGCCCCCCCCCCCCCTCGCGCATAAGCCCCCTCTGCATTTTTAGCGCAAAGTCTTGCAGAGGTATTTTTATCTCACGCATAAGTCCCCCCCCCCCAACCATATATGGCTGTTACCAAAATTTACTGACAACTATGTGTGGCAGTCCCGTGTAGAAATCGAAGGTTATTCCGTCGCGTATTTTGATCGCATCGCTGTGTTTGAAGCGCTGTATCACTGAACTTCCGTTAAGGGCGGGGCTCATATACGCTTCGTAGATATTCATGCATCTACGAAGCATGTATGAGCCCCACCCTTAACGGAAGTTCATCGCTATGGCGCAGCAATGCGATCGAAATACACGACGGAATAACCTTCGATTTCTACATGGGACTGCCACATGTATAAATAACATCCTTCCAGATAGCAACTGCAAAGTCGTCAAATGCGTTGCCTTCTTCTGTCTGGACACGAAGTTGTGGGCAGGACACCGGAAGGGAGGGCATAATCGCGAGAGAAAATGTTGCATCCCGCGTATAAGCCCCCCCTGCACTTTGTACTAAGGCTAAGGTTGCAAAAGGGAATGCCTACTGCTGGTAGTTACTGGACAAGCAATTTGCAAAGTTCTGTACACAAACATCCCTCCTTACTGTCGTTTACCAACCGAACCAGTATGGCTTACCTATTATGGCAGAGTAAGATTTCCCACAATGCAGATGCATGTCTATCAAATGTGTGTTTGACAGAGCAGGGTTTCTGTCAGATGCTTTGCCAGGGAGGGGTTGATGTGTCTGAGTATTGTTTACTAGGAAACATCTGGGCGGGCATGTCCCTACGTTTTCACTAGCAGACGTGATTAAAAAGAAACATATATACGTGAACAATCAACAAACCACATCTCCCTAAAAAAAAAAGAATAGGCCTATAGCTAGATATTATGCACAGTACATATATGTAACTATAAGTTAATGTACATGTACATTCTTGCATGAGATAACAGTCCCCATCTCCTGGCCAAAAACGCATCCTGAGCTCATGACTTTGCATAAGCGTCTAGGTCTGCCTTTTGTCAGGGAAGGTGGTTTATTGATTGTCCATACATGTAGCTGTTGTTACGAAACAAGTTATGTTGGTGCCTTATTAATATTCTAGTGGCATCTTTTCAAGTGGTTTTATTCTTTCCCCCTAGGGATGGTTACCTCCCGCCACTACAGCATTGCTCAGCATCACTTAACAATCTGCTTCAGGTATACTATAAGAATTATGTGTCATGTTATTATCATAGATACTTGCTAATATACCCTTGTTCAAGTAATGGCACCCCCCCTCCTTCCTTTCTCCTTTTCCCCCCAAGTAGGAATTTTTAAACGCTCCATGGAAACATTAGGGAAGGGGGGGAAGGAGTATATGTGAGGTTAAAAAATTACAATTTATCAAAATTTGGGGGATAAATAAAACATTACAGATGCAATTAAAAATGTTGAGAGTTTCTTCGTCTTAGTACAGTCAGAGTGGAACCCCACTTAGTGGACACACCTTAATAGTGAACATCTACTATATAACAGACACCTCAGAAAATTCCAGTTGTCCTTCCATTCACTCCAATACTTAAGCAACCCCTGAATAGCGGACATCCCACTACTCCATGTAACAAACACTTTTCATGCTCCCAATTGTATGCAAGCAATACTTAACAACCTTCGAGTTAGCGGACACTCGTCGACATTTTCTGCAAGGTTGTCCATCATCGCTGCTGGAGTTAACAACTTAACATTAGATTAACGCTGTTACTCATAGTACTAGCCTTTGGTTAGCCTTCCCCCACCAGTGTTACAGCAAGGAAAAGCTCTGAGAACATGGCCATGTTGTGCTCAACAGCCCAATAACACAGTACCACAACTACTGGAAATGTACCGGAACCCCCCCCCCCCCCAAGTTAGGGACACCTCACTATTTGGGACAAGATTTTAACTCCCAATGGTGTCCATTTTTAGAGGTGGCTTGAAACACTCAGGGGAAGCCAGGCCCACACTTCTACCACGACTACTACTACATGCTAACCTTTTTTTGTTATGGTGACAAGCATACACACATAAAATCAGATCATGCAGTTTGTGCCAAAAGATTGAGCATGCAGCTAAACTCACAATTATGTGTTCATTAGACACACATATTCAATTCCGGATATATGGTATTTGGATGTGAAGAGTTTTATGTGTTTGGCTACTAGACAGTGTGAAATAATGATTTATTGCTGCATATCTCCAGCGAATGGTACATCCAGATCCATCTTCAAGACCAAGTGCTTCTGAGATCCTGGCCATTCCTTTTGTCTGTCCTTCCACTGAAAAGTCCAAGGTAAGGCTCGGTTTAACATGGTGTGAACTGCATAAGCTGAAATAGTACATTGGCTATGGCCACATCTCAACATCACTAATCATTATTTCCCATGATAACTCAATTATCTGTATTGGAAAAGAGGTGCACACATACACAGGTAGTATTCTACACTACTCCATATAGTCTGTTGCTACCGTGAGTTAAGTATTAACCACATACTGGTTGTGTGCATGTTCCCTCTCCAGGCTCAGTTACGCCATGAACTGAATGAAGAGAAGTTCAAGAATGAAGTCCTCACAAAGTTAGTTTACATGTATGTATATTTAGACATCTCTCGGAGCATCATCACTGGTGAAGCACCAGCTATGTACGTGTTGTGTACATAACTTGGCAAACCTTATAATCATGGATAGAAGGCCCAAATCCAGGAACAAAGTGTGCAGTTTTACCTCAGCTTATCAAACAAACCCTCGTTATTTTCTGGAAGGTTCTGGGAATAAGGGTGGGTGCAGTGAGAGTAGTGTAGCGGGAGGCTTGTCGGTTTGCGAAGGGTCTGGTCACGCTGCAACCATCCTCTGAGGCAAACTGTCTGGTTGTGGTCTTACCACCTGACTCCTGAATGGGTTCCATGGTTTGGGTTTGTCCCTGTGGTGAATATATAGCCTCGTTCCCAGGCCCCGCCCAGCTTTCCGTCGCTTGCAGTATGGAAAAGCGGGGAGAGCCTGGTATCTTTTCTCACATGAGCATGACGTAATTGGAAAATGGCAAAAATTTTCAGAACAAACAGGCTGCATTTCGCGTATTGTTCAACTGACTACACGCTCAATACTTGGTGTATACGGCAATCGCCCTCCGCTAGCTAGATACATGCAGTAAGTTACTTGCTACGTTGGCTCTTTTTGCTGTTCTGGGCCCTGTGCACCCACGCACAATTAAACCCTTTCTACCATCTTTTCTATCCTGACGTCACTCACGTGAGAAAAGATACCAGGCCCTCTCCTGCTTTTCCGTACTAATAGTGACGGAAAGCTGGGCAGGGCCTGGGAACGAGGATAGTGAATATACAGACTAGTATACTGTTTACTTTGTCTTATTACTTTGCTGACAGGGAGTTGCAAGCAGCACGTAAAGGAGGCAGTGCTATTGGGAAGAAGTTGGTCGGAGGTCATCGTACCAATCGTAGCATGAGCATAGCCTAGTGCACCTGTGTTGGACATTGTTTATCAACTGTTAATGTGTGTGCTTTTGTTTTGAACACTTGTTGAATTGTGTACCAGTAATGAACTTGAATTTTGGATATGGTGTACCTACTCCCAGCTGTCTCTTCCTTTATCTGTAACAATGGTAACTTGTTATCATCCTTGCAATTGGAGCAAGACGATCAGTAAATTAACTACAAGCTCTGCACATGGTACTGCAGAAACTCATTCCTAATTTACTTCCAAGTACTTTCAATAGAAGCATGCTTAGTGACTTCAAATCTTCATATTGCATGGCTTGCAGATTTGCAAAAACAAAGGCTGTGTATGGTAAGCTGTATGTGTTCATCAGTAGCTCTCACCAGCTTGGATATATAGCTCTGTTTAGATTTCATGAGTTTTTAGTAGTCTAGATCTTGAGCAACCAGGGCTGAATATCATACGGGTATATTATTGGGTTATTGTTAGGGTTAACCTATATATACAAAACAGATGTGTGTCTCCAAGTGTTATACTTTCCTGATGAAGAAAACCCTTCAGGGTTGAAAATGTTACACAAGTATTGAAGATTGCACAGATAATTCGCCCACAAGTAGACTATCGTCTCTGTTTAGATTTTGATGCATGGACAGAAACAGGAGGCAAATGCATGGGATGTTTGGCACTGTGGGGGAGGAATGTTATAGCATTGAACATGTGCCTAATGATGGTGTATTCTGCAAGTTCATACAAACGTGTGGGAAAGTACAAAAGTATAAACATGATTGTACATGTACCAAACAATAATATTATCATGTCACAATCTTGTGGTTCCCACTCCCACTCCAAAGTAAACAACAAAAACCATTCAAAAAGTAAATGAGGTTATTTACGTAGCCATAGCATGCAGCTATATGTCATGACTTGCTTGGCGGCAGTATTTATGCAAGTTGATCAGGCACATTGCTACATACTATGTATTCTATGTTGGCAGCTGTAAAAAGTCTTGCTAGAAATTGAGGCTGCACTTGCACAGAGGCATTCACACACTTCCTCTGTGAAAGTACCCTCCCAATTTGTTGGCCCAAGCTGCGAGTACCTGATGTAAACTGTACGAGTTGACATGTACTACATATGGTGCGAGTATGTATGAGTAGAAATGGTATTTTAGAAGTTACATCACTATTTTTAGTAATCAGTTTCAATACACCTATGATGATATTTCCCATGCTAACTCAAATTTGTATTAGACTATGTACATGTAAGTGGTCTAGTTACATACACATGGAATATTCTACACTAATCAGTGGCTACTGTGAGTTAATTAACTTTACACTATGTGCCAGATTGCACTACGTACCAGATTATGGGTATGTTTCCAGGCTCAGTTGTAAACTGAATGAAGAGAAATTCAAGAATGAAGTCCTCACAAAATTAGTTGTGTATACTGTATACGGAACATCATCTCGGTCACCTTTGGTGAAATACCAGTGGAACAGCTTGCAAGGAGTATACATAATTATGACAAGCTCCAAAATCATGAATAGTAACCTTGGTGACAGGGAGTTGCAAGCAGCACGTAAAAGAGGCAGTGCTATTGGGAAGAAGTTGGTCAGAGGTCAACATACCAATTGTAGCATGAGCATAGCTTAGTGCACCTGTGTTGGACATTGTTTATCAACTGTTAATGTGTGTACTTTTGTACACTTGTTGAATTGTGTACCAGCTCTGAACTTCAATTGTGGGTATGTTTAACTTACATAACGTCCTACTATCAGCTGTCTGTTCCTTCATCTGCAACACCAATTAAAATACAGTGATAGTTACCATGGTTACTATCCTTGCAATTGGATTGATTGGTTATCACAAGTTCTGTATTCCACAAGCACAAGCTTTAATTCAAAGTACTTGTTTGGTGTAGGTGTGCCAAAAGAAAGGTAAATAAGGTTAGCAGTGCACCTGCACCAGTTTGGGTAACCATTTGGACTTAGAAGAAAGCAAAACAGGATGTTTGGCGCTATGTAAGGGTTGAAGAGTCTGCATGCAGGTATATGTATGCACACATTAATTTTGGATAATGGGGAAGCACAACTATAAAGCTAACTACAGATGTACCATTGTGGACAACACCTCATAATTGGCAGTAGGGAATCATTTGGTCCCCAACACCTCTCAATTTAAACTTTCAAACAAGTCATCAAGTAGCCACATGTCATGACTCAATGACATCACTTACACAACTATAGTATTCTGGACCATCAAAGAGAAACAAGAGGTGAATATACAACAAACATCTATTTAGCTGGGAAGCCAAGCAGATATATAATTACCAAGCATCATTGGCTTGATTATCAAGATGCACTAAGTGGGGACTCTTGTGGTTCCCACTCCCTCCCTTAATCGAATCACAAACCATTCAAATAAGTAATCAAAGTTTTTATGTAGCAGCTGTATGTCATGACTCAGTGACGCCATCTTAATTGACAACTATAGTATTCAGGGCCATACACTGGAGAGGAAACAATGTGGGTATATACACAATAATATAATGCTGAGAGGACAAGCACAGATAAATACTCTAACCAACATCATTGATTATCATGTCATACTGAGCAAAGAATCTTGCAGTTCCCTCTCCCCACTCCAAATTAATCCACGAACCATAAGTAAACAACATTACTTAGCTATGTAGCTAGCCATAGCATGCAGCTATATGTCATGACTGGTGCATGGCCAGGGTATAACATAGCTACCCCTATAGTACACTGTATGTGCCTGATCAACTCATATAAATACTGATATCTCGACAGTTTTCTACTAATACAAACACTAACATCTCGACAGTTTTCCATTAATACAAACACTAACATCTCGACAGTTTTCCATTAATACAAACACTAGCATCTCGACAGTTTTCCACTAATACAAACACTAACATCTCGACAGTTCTCCATTAATACGAACACTGACATTTTTACAGTTTTCCAGTAATACAAACACTAACATCTCGACAGTTTTCCATTAATACGAACACTGACATTTTGACAGTTTTCCACTAATACAAACACTAACATCTCGACAGTTTTCTACTAATACAAACACTAACATCTCGACAGTTTTCCATTAATACAAACACTGACATTTTGGCAGTTTTCCACTCATATAAACACTGACATTTTGACAGTTTTCCGCCCATATAAATACTGACATGATCAGCCATAGACAGTGCAGCTATACATTGTTCCACTGCTGGTTTGCTGTTGAAATAAAAGGAAAGTTATTGACTGCTCCTGCTCCTGTTCAGCACCCATATTCAGAGAACAAGAGGTAGGTACACAATATTTTCTACAATGGTCTGACATGGTTGAAATCTATACACTGTAGAATTATGCTGAAATGAAGGCAGAAATCAAGTTGTTCATGTTTGTGCATGTCTATACTGTTCATAAATTGTCCGTATTGTCCCGGTCAAGCGCCCATCCCCGCAAGCGTATACCCCCCAATTTTGAAAGTTGTTTGAGGTCCTCCGTGTATAACTGCCCACCATGCAAAATTCTTGCGTATAGTGAACGGAAAGTAGGTCCGCTGAGCTCACGTACTATAGCTGCGATCATATTCTGATGCGCTTCAGGCGCCACAATATCCGGCAGTAAAGTTTCGCACACACCCGTCCGTAGTCTTCTTCGCAGCGTTCCTCGCTTGCAGTACGAAATTCGCATACTCCAAGCGGCTAACGTTGCATGCGGAAACTTGGCAACGAGGCTACGGGTCGGTCCGCTTTCTAGCACGATACGAGCTGGCCTCGACGAAGCACGGGCGAAGCGACAATGCAGGTCGATTCTGTACCCCCTGGCAGCCTTCTCATCCGGGGTGGGCGCTTGCACAGGGGATAGTAAGCACCTCCTCCGTGCAACCGCCCACCCTCAAATTTATCTTTTGACGCTTGCCCGGGACAATACGGTAGAAGCATATTATACCCACATACACCACAATACTGCAACTAGACAAACATGCTGTAACTGAGCTATATAACTTCATTATAATCATGATTTATAATTCACAGAGGAGCCGGCCAAAGTACAATGAGAAGTTCCTTCACAATTATCTTCATCATTGCAGTCATTACTGCAGGCTGCCTGGCTGAGCAAGTCTACTATGTGACACCAAATGCCACTACATCTTGCCCACCTAAAGCTAGACCTGGCGCCTGCCAAACACTCAGGTATTATGTCAGCAAGTCTGAGGAATACTTCCAGTCGAACACCACATTCTACTTCCTCTGTGGTACCCACTGGCTGGATATACAGGAGCCAGTAGTCATCCTGGCGATTAACAGACTCAAGATGATAGGTGACAACAGACTGATCCCATCATCGCAGGGTTTTATTCAGTTTGAACCATCAGCTGTAATATCTTGCAATTCAAGAGCTAGTGGATTTGTGTTTGGGTTTGTGCAGTCCTTGCAGATTGCAAATCTTTCCTTCATGCACTGTAGTGCAGATGTACTATCACCAGTTGTTCATTTGTTTCCAGGTATTCCACAGGAATATTACATTCAGAATATTACTGCTGCATTGGGCTTCTTTCTAGTTGACGACCTTCACTTGTCTGGTGTTTTAGTACAAAACAACACTGGTTTTGGATTAGCTGCACTGAATCCATTTGGAAATTCTAGCATAGTAAATTCGGTATTTGTTTTCAACAGAGGGGATGAATACCACCCAGGAGGAAACACAGTGGTATACTTCATGCTTATTGAGCTAATGTGCATTTTATTTCCTCATAAGACAATGAATCTCAACATCACATCCTCAAAGTTTATGCATGGAAGCACTATGGCTTTTGCAGGGTTACTACCATTCCCTCCAGGCCTCGCTATTGTGCTTTACCAAGAGTGCTCTCATGTGACTATTTGTATAAACAATTCTGTCTTCTCAGACAACTACAACCAGAAGGACGAAAAAGATGTAGCATTTCTTGGTGCAAACCTGGCCATAGTAACTGCTAATCCTAAATACAACACTGCTTTTCACAGTATTGTGATAGACAACTGCCACATTGAAAGAGGAAGAGCAGGTTTTGGAGGAGGTATGGCACTGTATGCATTGGAATCCTGGAAATATACGCCACCTCATGCTTCCTGCACAGCAAAGAACACCGATCAAGCAAGTAGTGTGCAGATTATAAACACTGAGATTGTACAAAACACAGCAACTTATGCAGCTGGTGGTCTCGCAGTGGCCTTAAACCTTTGTTACAAGTACACAGTTGAGATCAGAAACACAACATTCAGTGGAAACAGTTTAGTTCCAGTTGGTGACAGTCCAAACCTGGGATGGTGGCCAAAATACTTACGGTCTTTTGCAGGTGGAAATCTGGGCATTTCAATATTTCCTGCTACACCTTATCAATCAGTCAGCATTGAAGATTGTATATTTAGATCTGGAGTGGCTCAATATGGAGGAGCCATTGGAACTATGGTGGCATTTTTTCTCCCATTCAGTGGAAGACATCCAAACAATAGTAAGATAGTATCAATCACAAACACCAAATTTGAGAACAATAGTGCAGACTTTGGAGGTGCTGTGTGGACATATTTGCTAACAGAAAAACTACCGAAATTGCAAAAATATCATACCCCCACAGTATCTGTTGTGAGAATATGGAGCTGTATATTTGAAAACAACACTGGCTACCTTGGAGCAGCGCTGGCATTCACATCTGAAAGGAACTACAACACTTTTACAGACCTTCCAGCTTCTACTCTCTTTCAACTTACAATTCAGAACACATCATTTGAAAACAATCAAAGCCCAAGTGAAAGCACGGTCCTTTCATTGCTGAACTACAAGCTTACCCCTACAACTGTAACACGTACAGCTGTGTATCTGTATGGTATCCAGAACATTTCCTTTGCAAACTGCCAATTCAAAAACAATAATATTAGTGGACTATTGGCAGAGAAGTCAAATGTGTTCCTTGAAGGTGACAACATCTTCTACAACAACAGTGGAGCGAGGGGTGGAGGTATTTTTCTGTTGTACTCATATCTTTACCCGAGACTGAATACCAAGGTCTCCTTTGTCAACAACAGAGCAAGTGAAGTAGGAGGAGCCATTTATATCAAAGAGGAACTGTCCCCCTATGGTAACTACCCATGCCCAATTCGACCAGATACTCCAAATGGCATGCTATACAATGAAACTGGCATTGTGTTTGAATTTAACAACAACACAGCAAGGGATGCTGGTGCATCAATTTATGGAGGGTATTTTGATACTTGTAATGCCGAATCATACAAAGTTTTACATTTATCAGCAAGTTCTAGTCCTTCGAATGCAAACAGCAAACTTAATGCAATTCTTAACTTCACCAATAATAGGTCTGAAGTATCGGAGATATCTTCTGATCCCAATGGTGTATGCTTCTGTGATGGTAGTTTACAAAATTGTACCCGAAAGCTGAGATCCATAACAACTTTTCCAGGTGCCCAGTTTAATGTCACAGTGCTTACTGTTGGTCAGCAAAATGGATATGTCAAAGGAGTTGTAAGAGCTACATTTTGTAATTCATCTCTACATCATTCTCTTGGGAAGCTCCAGGATTCACAGACAATACATCGATATTGTACAAACCTAACCTATCGTGTGCTTTCAAACAACAGTGTTGAATACCTGGAACTGACGGTTGTAAATCCATCAGAATTATTTGGATACTTGTTTAATCCCCCTACACTTTCCATTCAACTCCTTCCTTGTCCGCTGGGCTTTTCACTGCAGGGGATTCCTCCTGCATGTGGGTGTAGTAGCATTCTTACCAATGCAGGCATCACCTGTAATATAACTACACAAACCATTCATCGACCTGCAGAGATTTGGGTCGGATACGCCAATGCAAACACCTTCCCTTCACAGGTGAATACGAGTAGGAGGATTACTGTACACAAGCACTGCCCTTTTGATTACTGCATACCAAAAGACAATAATATCAACCTAGAACATCCAGATGAGCAGTGTGACTTCAATCGCTCAGGTGTGTTGTGTGGACAATGCAGTCAAGGCTTCAGTACACTTTTGGGGTCAAACAGATGCGGAAAATGTGAAAACAAGTACCTGTCACTGCTTCTTGCATTTGGAGTAGCTGGATTGGTATTAGTAGCATGTCTAATTGTGTGTAACTTGACAATTGCTGAGGGCACACTAAGTGGCCTTGTCCTATATGCCAATATTGTGCAGGCTAACCGCTCATCCTTCCTACCTTGTGATGCTAACAACACTGATGACATAGTTATCAAAGCCATCGTGTGCAAGCTGTCCTACATCACATCGTGGCTGAGCCTAGATTTAGGTATCGAAACCTGCTTCTATGATGGAATGGACATGTACTCAAAAGCTTGGCTCCAGTTTGTGTTCCCAGTGTATATCTGGTTCATTGTCATTCTGATCATTACAGCAAGCCACTACAACTCGAAAGCAGCTTGTCTGTTTGGAAGGAATGCTCCCAAAGTACTTGCAACTTTGTTCTTGCTGTCGTACACAAAGATACTTGATGCTGTCTTCACTGCTTTTTCCTTCACCTTTCTGGATAATGGCAGGCAAGTTGTTTGGCTTTATGATGGCAATGTTGAATACTTCAGAGGAAAGCACATCCCACTTGTTATACTTGCAGCATTGTTTGTGTTAGCTTTTTTAGTTCCTTACACCATCATCGTACTTTGTATCCAGTGCCTGCAGAAAAGGTCTGGGTATCGTCTGCTGGGATGGGTTAGTAGATTGAAGCCACTGCTTGATGCCTACACTGGTCCATACAAGGATAAGTATCGTTTCTGGACTGGACTGCTATTGCTGGTTCGCTTCATTCTTCTAGTTGCATATGCATGTAATGCCCAGGGTGGTGCTTTCCTTAATATTCTTCTCACTGGAGTAGCTGCTTCCTGCCTTCTCGCTGTTGAATGGGCATTCATGGGTATCTACAAGAAGTGGCCTCTTGACCTGCTTGAGGGTTCATTTCTGCTCAACATAGCCATTCTGTCTGCTGCAACATTGTACACTGAAACTGTGAATGGAGGTCAAACTATCGTTGCATTGATATCAGTCATCATCACGTGTGCAATGCTTGGGGGGATTCTGATTTTTCATGTGAGCAATCGTTTCAGAAATTTAAGATGCATAAAAAAACAATTACCTCTTCAACCTGCCGCAATTTCACCAGAGATTGAAACACCACCTGATGATGATCCACCACTTTGTCTGACATATGATGAATCTCAAAGGAGACTCATTCTTGTCCCAGAAAAACAATGAAAGTATGCAAACCTGTACAGCAACTGCATGTGATATATGTAAGAAAGACAGTTTTTCAGTACTGTTCTACAAACTTAGATGTTTGTACCATCCCATTTTTTTTTTGCACAATTTTGAACATTTTAAATCTTCAACAAAGTACAAAAGTCAAGTAAAATCTTGTAAATATTTAGCACACTGCCGAAATTTAAGCAGCACACTCTCCAAACTTTTATTAATATATGGCCATAAAATTTGCATCATTTTGCTTCAAGGTTGACATAGATGAAGGCGCAAATTACACAATAGGAGCCTAAATTAGCATATTTGGTGCATAGTTTAGACTTATCTCAATTAAATAGATGCCAACTTTAGGCAGCCATTGCTAAAGATTAGGTCAAACTGAAGACCTTATAAATTATGTCTGCCTAAAATTAATTCTCGTCCCGGACAGACAATGAAAAAAACTAACTTTTACTGCAGCTACACAAATACTATATGGTACACATTGTTAGGCATAATTCACTTTGTTTTTACATATACAATACACATAGTTGACATAGGCGTAGGAACCGGGGGGGAGGGGGGGGGCACCGGGGGCATGTGCCCCCCCCCCCCAAGTTTTCATAAATAAATTATTATTATTGTTATATAAATTGCTCACTACTCTATGTGTAGTTTCAAACTGTGCCCCCCCCCCCCCCCCCCCCCCCCCCCCCCAATCAAAAAGTCTTTCCTACCCCTATGGTTGACTCCATGTAGCTATAATTACATGTTCGAATATGAAAGAGCACTTGCTGCCATCTTGTGGCACTAACCACAGCCACTCAACTTTTGACAGTGGATGCCCGAAACTGCCTTTATAAAACAAGTGGAAGAGTATACAAATCATAGCGAGACAAATGGCTGCAAACATTCATGTAACCAGCCATGGCAATTAGACACGTCATCTCCTAAAGATGGATTTATGCATAGAACTTCTACATTGTGATGCTCCTCTTGACAGTACACATTTTGTGCTATGCAGAATTACCTGCTGCAAAGTCTACACCTCCATGGCCTTAACTACACATCTCATAGGGCTTGCTGAGGTTGGCCCAACTAACATGGCAATCATTAAAGTTAAGTCGTTAGAAAGAGCCCAGAAAGCAGTAATGTTGCAACTGTGCAGCAAAGAATAAGTATCTCCCAATGTTTTTTTTTTTAATCAGTAAGCCATGGCTTACAGTCTGATAATGATAATGATATCACTCAAAATATCAGTGTCAGTCTCTCGGAGCACTTTGTAATCAGTGTCAGTCTCTCGGAGCACTTTGTAACCAGTGTCAGTCTCTCGGAGCACTTTGTAACCAGTGTCAGTCTCTCAGAGCACTTTGTAATCAGTGTCAGTCTCTCAGAGCACTTTGTAATCAGTGTCAGTCGCTCGGAGCACTTTGTAATCAGTGTCAGTCTCTCAGAGCACTTTGTAATCAGTGTCAGTCTCTCGGAGCACTTTGTAATCAGTGTCAGTCTCTCAGAGCACTTTGTAACCAGTGTCAGTCTCTCGGAGCACTTTGTAACCAGTGTCAGTCTCTCAGAGCACTTTGTAATCAGTGTCAGTCTCTCAGAGCACTTTGTAATCAGTGGCAGTCTCTCAGAGCACTTTGTAACCAGTGTCAGTCTCTCGGAGCACTTTGTAATGAGAGAGCACTTTGTAATCAGAGAGCACTTTGTAATCAGTGTCAGTCTCTCGGAGCACTTTGTAATCAGTGTCAGTCTCTCGGAGCACTTTGTAATCAGTGTCAGTCTCTCAGAGCACTTTGTAACCAGTGTCAGTCTCTCGGAGCACTTTGTAACCAGTGTCAGTCTCTCAGAGCACTTTGTAATCAGTGTCAGTCTCTCAGAGCACTTTGTAATCAGTGTCAGTCTCTCAGAGCACTTTGTAATCAGTGGCAGTCTCTCAGAGCACTTTGTAACCAGTGTCAGTCTCTCGGAGCACTTTGTAATGAGAGAGCACTTTGTAATCAGAGAGCACTTTGTAATCAGTGTCAGTCTCTCGGAGCACTTTGTAATCAGTGTCAGTCTCTCGGAGCACTTTGTAATCAGTGTCAGTCTCTCGGAGCACTTTGTAATCAGTGTCAGTCTCTCGGAGCACTTTGTAACCAGTGTCAGTCTCTCGGAGCACTTTGTAACCAGTGTCAGTCTCTCGGAGCACTTTGTAACCAGTGTCAGTCTCTCAGAGCACTTTGTAATCAGTGTCAGTCTCTCGGAGCACTTTGTAATCAGTGTCAGTCTCTCAGAGCACTTTGTAATCAGTGTCAGTCTCTCAGAGCACTTTGTAATCAGTGGCAGTCTCTCAGAGCACTTTGTAATCAATGTCAGTCTCTAAGAGCACTTTGTAATCAGTGTCAGTCTCTCAGAGCACTTTGTAATCAGTGTCAGTCTTTCGGAGCACTTTGTAACCAGTGTCAGTCTCTCGGAGCACTTTGTAATCAGTGTCAGTCTCTCAGAGCACTTTGTAACCACTAACTGAAAATGTCAATGCCTACTGCTGGTAGTTACTGGACAAGCAATATGCAAAGTTCTGTACACAAACATCCCTCCTAACCAAACCAGTATGGCTTACCTATTATGGCAGAGTAAGATTTCCCACAATGCAGATGCATGTCTATCAAATGTGTGTTTGACAGAGCAGGGTTTCTGTCAGATGAATTGCCAGGGAGGGGTTGATGTGTCTGAGTATTGTTTACTAGGAAACATCTGGGCGGGCATGTCCCTACGTTCTCACTAGCAGACGTACGTGATTAAAATGAAACATACACATGTATATACATGAACAATCAACAAACCACATCTCCCTAAAAAAAAAATAGGCCTATAGCTAGATATTATGCACAGTACATATATGTAACTATTCTGTATCATTAATTTTACATGTGCAAAAGTTAATGTACATGTACATTCTTGCATGAGATAACATCCTGGCCAAAAACACATCCTGAGCTCGTGACTTTGCATAAGCATCTAGGTCTGCCTTTTGTCAGGGAAGGTGGTTTATTGATTGTTCATACGTGTAGCTGTTGTTACGAAACAAGTTATGTCGGTGCCTTATTAATATCCTAGTGGCATCTTTTCAAGTGGTTTTATTCTTTTCCCCCTAGGGATGGTTACCTCCCGCCACTACAGCATTGCTCAGCATCACTTAACACTCTGCTTCAGGTATACTATATGTCGTGTTATTATCATAGATACTTGCTAATATACCCCTGTTCAAGTAATGGCACCCCCCCCCCCCCCCCCCCCCCCCCCCCCCCCCCACCCCCCCCCCTCCTCCCTTTCTCCTTTACCCCCCAAGTAGGAATTTATTTTTCTTTTAAACACTCCATGGAAACATTAGGGGGAAGGAGGGAAGGAGTATATGTGAGGTTAAAAAAATTACAATTTATCGAAATTTGGGGGATAAATAAAACATTACAGATACATTTAAAAGTGTTGAGAGTTTCTTTGTCTTAGTACAGTGGAACCCCACTTAGTGGACACCCCTTAATAGTGAACATCTACTATATAACAGACACCTCAGAAAATTCCAGTTGTCCTTCCACTCACTCCAATACTTAAGTTAAGCAACCCCTGAATAGCGGACATCCCACTACTCCATGTAACAAACACTTTTCATGCTCCCAATTGTATGCAAGCAATACTTAACAACCTTCGAGTTAGCGGACACTCGTCGACATTTTCTGCAAGGTTGTCCATCATCACTGCTGGAGTTAACAACTTAACACGCTGTTACTCATAGTACTAGCCTTTGGTTAGCCTTCCCCCACCAGTGTTACAGCAAGGAAAAGCTCTGAGAACATGGCCATGTTGTGCTCAACAGCCCAATAACACAGTACCACACCTACTGGAAATGTACCGGAACCCCACCCCCCCCCCCCCCCCCCCCCCCCCCCCTCCCAAGTTAGGGACACCTCACTATTTGGAACAAAATTTTAACTCCCAATGGTGTCCATTTTTAGAGGTGGCTTGAAACACTCAGGGGAAGCCAGTCCCACACTTCTACCACGACTACTACTACATGCTAACCTTTTTTTGTTATGGTGACAAGCATACACACATAAAATCAGATCATGCAGTTTGTGCCAAAAGATTGAGCATGCAGCTAAACTCACAATTATGTGTTCATTAGACACACATATTCAATTCCGGATATTCGATATATGGTATTTCGATGTGAAGAGTTTTATGTGTTTGGCTACTAGACAGTGTGAAATAATGGTTTATTGCTGCATATCTCCAGCAAATGGTACATCCAGATCCATCTTCAAGACCAAGTGCTTCTGAGATCCTGGCCATTCCTTTTGTCTGTCCTTCCACTGAAAAGTCCAAGGTAAGGCTCGGTTTAACATGTGAACTGCATAAACTGAAATACCGTAAAATTGGGATATTAAGCAGGTGCCTATTTTCGAAATTAGCAGCCAGAATGGGTGCTTATTTTCGAGGGGTACTTATTTTCATGGGGTACTAATAAACACATGTAATTTTCTGATAGCGTGCAGTTGTGTGGGAACGAATTAGCTGTGATATTTTTTATGCCTAGAGGTTTTTTTCCTGCTAATTTCTGTCCAATTTTTATAGCTGTTCTAGAACCAGGGATACAGTCGGAAATCGATCGATCATTGCCAAACCCCCGCCCACCAACGTAAAGCGCTTGGAACCAACGAATCCGTGAGAGGTTTTTGCTAATTCGTGGATATGTTTTATCAAGAGGCCTTGCCTAGATTTTGGGTTGTATCCCATAGCGATAGCTTGCTTACAATCGCAGATAGACACTGCCGAACATTAGCCGCTACGTTCGAAAAAGCCGAATCAGCAAATTCACTTCCGTTTGCACGGAACGGGTGCCTTTTCATGTGGGGTGCCTATTTTTGTATGGGTGCTTATAAACGCGATGTGGTTGCTGAAATGAAAATGGGTGCCTATATTCATGGGGTGCTTATTTTGTGTGGGTGCTTATTATCCCGATTTTACGGTAGTACATTGGCTATGGCCACATCTCAACATCACTAATCATTATTTCCCATGATAACTCAATTATCTGTATTGGAAAGTGGTGCACACATACACAGGTAGTATTCTACACTACTCCGTATAGTCTGTTGCTACCGTGAGTTAAGTATTAACCACATACCGGTTGTGTGCATGTTCCCTCTCCAGGCTCAGTTACGCCATGAACTGAATGAAGAGAAGTTCAAGAATGAAGTCCTCACAAAGTTAGTTTACATGTACATGTATATTTAGACATCTCTCGGAGCATCATCACTGGTGAAGCACCAGCTGTGTACGTGTTGTGTATATAACTTGGCAAACCTTATAATCATGGATAGAAGGCCCAAATCCAGGAACAAAGTGTGCAGTTTTACCTCAGCTTATCAAACATGGAAGGTTCTGGGAATAAGGGTGGGTGCAGTGAGAGTAGTGTAGCGGGAGGCTTATCGGTTTGCGAAGGGTCTGGTCACACTGCAACCATCCTCTGAGGCAAACTGTCTGGTTGTGGTCTTACCACCTGACTCCTGAATGGGTTCCATGGTTTGGGTTTGTCCCTATGGTGAATATATAGCCTCGTTCCCAGGCCCCGCCCAGCTTTCCGTCGCTTGCAGTATGGAAAAGCAGGGAGAGCCTGGTATCTTTTCTCACATGAGCATGACGTAATTGGAAAATGGCAAAAAATTTTCAGAACAAACAGGCTGCGTTTCGCGTATTGTTCAACTGACTACACGCTCAACACTCGGTGTATACAATAATCGCCCTCCGCTAGCTAGATACGTGCAGTAAGTTACCTGCTACGTTGGCTCTTTTTGCTGTTCTGGGCCCTGTGCACCCACGCACAATTAAACCCTTTCTACCATCTTTTCTATCCTGACGTCACTCACGTGAGAAAAGATACCAGGCCCTCTCCCGCTTTTCCGTACTAATAGTGACGGAAAGCTGGGCAGGGCCTAGGAACAAGGATAGTGAATATACAGACTAGTATACTGTTTAATGCCTACTTTGTCTTATTACTTTGCTGACAGGGAGTTGCAAGCAGCACGTAAAGGAGGCAGTGCTATCGGGAAGAAGTTAGTCGGAGGTCATCGTACCAATCGTAGCATGAGCATAGCCTAGTGCACCTGTATTGGGCATTGTTTATCAACTGTTAATGTGTGTGCTTTTGTTTTGAACACTTGTTGAATTGTGTACCAGTATTGAACTTAAATTTTGGATATGGTGTACCTACTCCCAGCTGTCTCTTCCTTTATCTGTAACAATGGTAACTTGTTTAAATACACACACAGTTATCATCCTTGCAATTGGAGCAAGACGATTAGTAAATTAATTACAAGCTCTGCACATGGTACCACAGAAACTCATTCCTAATTTACTTCCAAGTACTTTCAATAGAAGCATGCTTAGTGACTTCAAATCTTCATATTGCATGGCTTGCAGATTTGCTAAAACAAAGGCTGTGTATGGTAAGCTGTATGTGTACATTGATCAGTAGCTCTCACCAACTTGGGTATATAGCTCTGTTTAGATTTCATGAGTTTTTAGTAGTCTCGACCTTGAGCAACTAGTCTCTTGGGCTGAACATTGTACCTGCGGGTATATTTATTGGGTTAGTGTTAGGGTTAACCTATATATTATACACTACAAAACAGATGTGTGTCTCCAAGTGTTGTACTTGCCTGACAAAGAAGACCCTTCAGGGTCGAAACATTGCACAAGTATTGAAGATTGTGCAGATAATTCGCCCACAAGTACACTATCATCTCTGTTTTAGATTTTGCTGCATGGGGACAGAAACACAGGAGCAAACGGGATGTTTGGCACGTACTGTGGGGGAGGAATGTTATAGCATTGAACATGTACCAAACAATAATATTATTATCATGTCACAATCTTGCGGTTCCCACTCCCACTCCAAAGTAAACAACAAACCATTCAAGAAGTAAACAAGGTTATTTACGTAGCCATAGCATGCAGCTATATGTCATGACTTGCTTGGCGGCAGTATTTATGCAAGTTGATCAGGCACATTGCTACATACTATGTATTCTATGTTGGCAGCTGTAAAAAGTCTTGCTAGAAATTGAGGCTGCACTTGCACAGAGGCATTCACACACTTCCTCTGTGAAAGTACCCTCCCAATTTGTTGGCCCAAGCTGCGAGTACCTGATGTAAACTGTACGAGTTGACATGTGCTACATATGGTGCGAGTATGTATGAGTAGAAATGGTATTTTAGAAGTTACATCACTATTTTTAGTAATCAGTTTCAATACACCTACGATGATATTTCACATGCTAACTCAAATTTG
The DNA here is from genome assembly GCA_949130485.1 of Agelas oroides. NCBI lineage: Eukaryota > Metazoa > Porifera > Demospongiae > Agelasida > Agelasidae > Agelas > Agelas oroides. The sequence continues at coordinate 9,603,493 of OX422187.1, read as the reverse complement.
TATTAGGCTATGTACATGTAAGTTGTCTATTTACATACATGTCACATGGAATATTCTACACTAATCAGTGGCTACTGTGAGTTAATTAACTTTACACTACGTGCCAGATTGCACTACGTACCAGATTATGGGTATGTTTCCAGGCTCAGTTACGTTGTAAACTGAATGAAGAGAAATTCAAGAATGAAGTCCTCACAAAGTTAGTTGTGTATACTGTATACGGAACATCATCTCGGTCACCTTTGGTGAAATACCAGTGGTGTGTTTAACAGCTTGCAAGGAGTATACATAACTATGACAAGCTCCAAAATCATGAATAATAACCTTGGTGACAGGGAGTTGCAAGCAGCACATAAAGGAGGCAGTGCTATTAGGAAGAAGTTGGTCAGAGGTCAACATACCAATCGTAGCATGAGCATAGCCTAGTGCACCTGTGTTGGGCATTGTTTATCAACTGTTAATGTGTGTACTTTTGTTTTGAACACTTGTTGAATTGTGTACCAGTATTGAACTGGGTATGTTAACTTACATAACGACCTACTCTCAGCTGTCTTTTCCTTCATCTGCAGCACCAATTAAAATACAGTGATGGTTACCATGGTTACTATCCTTGTAATTGGAGTGATTAGTTATCACAAGCTCTGTATTCCACAAGCACAAGCTTGACTTCAAAGTACTTGTTTGGTGCAGGTGTGCCAATAGAAAGGTAAGCACCTACACCAGTTTGGGTAACCATTTGGACTCAGAAGAAAGCAGGAGGCAAAACAGGATGTTTGGTGCTATGTGAGGGTTGAAGAGTCTGCATGCAGGTATATATTAATTTTGGATAATGGGGAAGCACAACTATAAAGCTAACTACAGATGTACCATTGTGGACAACATCTAATAATTGGCAGTAGGGAATCATTTGGTCCCCAAGACCTCTCTATTTAAACTTCAAATAAGTCATCTAGTAGCCACATGTCATGACTCAATGACATCACCTACACAACTATAGTATTCTGGACCATCAAAGAGAAACAACAGGTGAATATACAATAAACATCTATTTAGCTGGGAAGCCAAGCAGATATATAATTACCAAGCATCATTGGCTTGATTATCAAGTTGCACTAAGTGGGGACTCTTGTGGTTCCCACTCCCTCCCTTAATCGAATCACAAACCATTCAAATAAGTAATCATGCAGCTATATGTCATGACTGACGGCCAGGGTATAACATACCCCTATAGTACACTGTACGTGCCTGATCAACTCATATAAATACTGATATCTCGACAGTTTTCCACTAATACAAACACTAACATCTCGACAGTTTTCCACCCATATAAATACTGACATGTTGATCAGCCACAGACAGTGCAGCTACACATTGTTCCACTGCTGGTTTGTTGTTGAAAGTTATTGACTGCTCCTGCTCCTGTTCAGCACCCATATTCAGAGAACAAGAGGTAGGTACACAATAATTTCTAAATGGTCTGACATGGTTGAAATCTATACACTGTAGAATTATGCTGAAATGAAGGCAGAAAATTAAATCATGTTGTTCATGGTTTGTCCATGTCTATACTGTAGTAGCTATGTCAACAGAAATTGCAAGCTTATTTTAAAACCTGTTATGCTTCAGACCTTCAAATCAGACTTGGCCACCTATATGTCTTATCTGCATTCATCCAGCAACTGATCATGATGATAATGTTACTTGAGACTTGCGGAACTTATGCCTACATGCAATGCAGTTAGCCAAGCGCCCATCCCCGTGGAAGCGTATCTATACCCCCCATTTTGACAGTTGTTTGAGGTTGTGTAACCGCCCACCATGTACGGAAAGTAGATCAGCTGCTGCGATCATTCTGATGCACTTCAGGCGCCACAACATCCGGCGTAAAGTTCGCAATGTTCCTCGCTTGCAGCACGAAATTCGCGTACTGCAAGCGGCGAACGGGGTTCACTAAGTTCACCCAACTCCATGTGGTGACGTCATAAACTGTAATGTGCGCATTGCGCGCGCAGAGCGCCATGGAACTGGATCCAGACATGTAAGCACATTAGTCTCGCAAGCCACACCTCTCCGCGAAGGGTAAATAGCTCCTCGAGTCGAGTTTGAGTTGCTGGAAGGCATGCAGCAACAAAACACCAATTGAACAAGACATCAGGTAGTCTGTATTGTATTCAAAGAGATTGTGCAACTTAATTTTATAGCAAGAAAATGATGTAGCTAATACTGGACTCGTGTAAAACCCCCAACAGGTTCAGTCAGTATTTTTAATATTGAATACTGTGATCATGTTCATCCCTAGCTTGTGAGCTAACCTGTTACCTACTAAGACTAAGACTTTCCTACTAAAACCAAGGGGTAGTCACATGCCGTGTGTTCAAGTGTTTGCGACTGGGATCAAGGTTTTTGATTGGCAAAAAGTGTGCTTAATTTCTTGATCGTTCCCTTCTATGTTCTTGATCCATTGATTTGAGCAGTTCAGAGGTCACCTTGATCAGTCATTTGATCGCTTGATTCAATTTTGATCCCGGTCGCAAATGCTTCTACATGGGACATATAAGTGACTACCCCTTGTAAGACTAAGGTCCCAGTTAGACAGGATTCCTCATGTTTTTGTGGGTTGCTATGACAAAGTGTAGCCTCCTTCCCAGACTCTCAGTGTATCCTCACTTGATTTATTGCAAGCTTATTAGTGGAGCCCGGAAATGAGTTAGGCCATGTAGTCATGTACCCATCATTGGTTGCTTGCTGTTTCCAGAGCAGAAACTGCAAGCAGCATATTAAAGTTGGATAGAAACCAGGATAAGTGTCTTAGCATCAGGCTTATGTAGCCTCGTTCCCAGGCCTTCCCCATTTTTACCTTCCATTTGCGTTCACTATAATACACGGGGGTGTTTTTACCTTCTGTTTGTGTTCACAATAATACACGGGAGCGGAAGACCAGCTGGTCTTCCGCTCCCGTGTATTATTGTGAACGCTGGTCTTCCGCTACCGTGTATTATTGTGAATGCAAACGGAAGGTAAAAACGGGGGAGGCTGTGAATGAGGCTAAGGCTTATGCTAGTTTAAACGTCTGTGGAGCAATTTGACACACACTGTACCCCAAACGAGAACATTGTCATGGAAACTGGGGGCAGAGAGGCTTTTGTGATAGGGAGGAGCAAGGTAAAATTAAAGAAGATGTAAATGTTCTTCAGCACTAAACTGTCGGCATTTTGAGATCAAGATTTTAAATGCAATTATGACATTCTTTGTGTAGTAAGCAACCATTACATTTGACAAGACATGTCCCTCAGAACATGAGACACTACTTTGGGAGTACACTTCAACAGATTGCACTGTGCATGATTCAGTTTGCAAGAGCAGTTTTCTCTGAAAATAGTCTATGTACGCTAGAGTTCAGTATTCTTGTTAAAATGTTGCACATCTTTGGACACAATACAGACTCTGTGATTTTTTCTGGTGTTTTGTTTTGCTGCATGCCTTCCAGCAACTGTTTTGCATGACTTGCTGAGGGACAAGTATTTAGTATCTTAAATAATGCGGTCAAGTGAAACCGTACCCCAAGATGCTCACACAAAATTTGTACTCAGACTGTAGTACGTAAACATAATTTTATGTCATCACATGCAAACTAGAACTTACTATAAAAAACTGCACATGGCTCACTAGTATAGACTGGTGAAGCTAGACCTGAGCGTGAAAGACTAGACTAGTAAGTCACACAGCATGTTAGCTAGCTGTTGCCCTCACAAGCTACAAAAAAGGCATGAGAAAAGTACTGAAGCTCTTCAGGTCCAGAAATTATGAGTTCACAGAGTTACTGTAAGTATAAAACTACGACCCGTAAAACTATAGCAAGCTGTAAGTGAAAGTTTACCTCACAAGAGACTTTATACTGAGCAAGGGGTAGTCACTTATATGTCTCGTGTAGAAGCGTTTGCGACCGGGATCAAAATTTAATCAAGCGATCAAAGCCCTTTTTGGGGGCCGATCAAGGGATCAAGGTGACCTCAGAACTGCTAAAAATCAACAATCAAGAACGCGTGGCTGCAATTTGACCTTTGACCCTTGGAAATCAAGCGATCAAGGGCCTCAGAAGGGAACGATCAAGCGATCAAGCACACTTTTTGCCGATCAAAAAACTTGATCGCGGTCGCAAACGCTTCTACAGGTGACATATAAGTGACTACCCCTTGCTGAGCTTCTTCGGTCCAATTAACATGTCTGGATCCAGTTCCATCTTCGAACCGCGCGCGCAATGCGCAAGGAATAAACATGACAAATTGTGATGTCACCACATGGAGTTGGGTGAACTTAGTGAACCCCAGCGGCGAACGTTGCTACGGGTTGGTCCGCTTTCTAGCACGATACAGCTTTCTCCGCCGTCAAGCTGGCCTCGACGAAGCACGGGCAAAGCAACAATACAGATCGATTGGGTACCCCCTGCCAGCCAACTTCTCATCCGGGGTGGGCGCTTGCACGGGATAGTAAGCACCTCCTCCGTGCAACCGCCCACTCTCAAATTTTTGATGCTTGAGCTGCATCGCCCATGGGCGATTGCCAGGGACAATACGGTAGAAGCATATTATACCCACATACACCACGGTACTGCAACTTAATTGACAAATCTATACCTAAGCTATATAATAATCATGTCTTAATAACTCACAGAGGAGACGGCCAAAGTACAATGAGCAGTTCCTTGCTGACAGTTACCCTCATCATTGCAGTCACTACTGCAGGCTGTCTGGCTGAGCAAGTCTACTATGTGACACCAAATGCCACTACATCTTGCCCACCTAAAGCTAGACCTGGTGCCTGCCAAACACTCAGGCATTATGTCAACAAGTCTGAGGAATACTTCCAGTCAGATACCACATTCTACTTCCTCAGTGGTACTCACTGGCTGGATATACAGGAGCCAGTAGTCATCATGGGTAATATCAAAGCGTATATATTTATTAGCAATCTCAGAATGATTGGTGACAACAGACTGATCTCATCATCACAGGGTTTCATTCAACTGGAACCATCAGCTGTAATATCATGCAATTCAAGAGCTAGTGGATTTGTGTTTGGGTTTGTGCACTCCTTGCAGATAGTGAATCTTTCTTTCATGCACTGTGGTGCTGACATATCCAAATTTGCTCATTTAATACCACAGCGAGATTATCTTCAGCTTCAGAATATCACTGTTGCACTAGGCTTCTATGTAGTTGAGGAACTTCACTTGTCTGGTGTACTGGTACAAAACAACACTGGTTACGGACTAGGTGCCGTGAACTTGCTTGGAGATTCTAGTATAATAGACTCAGTTTTTGCTTTCAACAGAGGGGATGAATACCACCCAGGAGCGAATGCACTGGTCGATTTCTTACTTGATATAAACACATGTGCTATATTTCCTGATAAAACAGCTGCAGTGAAACTCAATATTGTATCCTCAAAATTCATGTATGGAAGTACATTTGCTGGATTACCACCATCAACTCCTGGCCTCTATATTCTCATTTACCAACAATGTTCTCATGTGAGTGTTCATATAAACGATTCTGTCTTTTCGGACAACCAGAAGGATGAGGAAATTGTGGTATATTATGGTGCAAACCTGGCCATATACACTATTCTGCCTGAAGATAACTCTGCTTTTCACAGTATTGTGATAAACAACTGCCACATTAAAAGAGGAAAAGCAGGGTTTGGTGGAGGTATGGCAGTTTTTGCATTCGAATCCTGGAATTATACACCACTTCATGCTTCCTGCACTGTAAAGAACACCGATCAAGCAAGTAGTGTGCAGATTATAAACACTGAGATTGTACAAAACACAGCAACTTATGCAGCTGGTGGTCTTGTAGTGTTCTTAAACTTTTGTCACAAGTACACAATACTGATCAGAAATACAACATTCAGTGGCAACAGTCTAGTTCCAGTTAGTGACAGTCCAAACCTGGGATGGTGGCCAAAATACTTACGGTCTTTTGCAGGTGGAAATCTGGGCATTTCAATACTTCCTGCAACACCTTATCAATCAGTCAGCATTGAAGATTGTGTATTTAGTTCTGGAGTGGCTCAATATGGAGGAGCCATTGGAACTATGGTGGCATTTTTTCTCCCAAGTAACGAAAGACATCCAAACAATAGTAAGATAGTGTCAATTACAAACACCAAATTTGAGAACAATGGTGCAGACTTTGGAGGTGCTGTGTGGATGTATTTGCAAAGGGAAAGGCTACCAATGTCAAAAAAATACCATACCCCCACAGTATCTGTTGTAAGAATATCAAATTGTACCTTTGAAAACAACACTGGCTACCTTGGAGCAACCCTGGCATTCACATCTCGAGGGAATTACAGCACTTTTAAAGACCTTCAAGCTTCTACTCTCTTTCAATTTATAATACAGAACACGTCATTTGACAACAATCAAAGCCCAAGTGAGAGCATAGTCCTTCTACTACTGAACTACAAGCTTACCCCTACAACTGTAACACGTTCCACAATATATCTGTATGGTATCCAGAATATTTCCTTTGCAAACTGCCGATTCAAAAACAATAATATTAGTGGACTATTGGCAGAGAAGTCAAATGTGTTCCTTGAAGGTGACAACATTTTCTACAACAACAGTGGAGTGAGAGGTGGAGGTATTTTTCTTTTGTACTCGTATCTTTACCCGAGACTGAATACCAAGGTCTCCTTTGTCAACAACAGAGCAAGTGAGGTAGGAGGAGCCATTTATATCAAAGAGGAACTGTCACCCTATGGTAACTACCCATGCCCAATACGACCAGATATTCCATTTGGTATGCCATATGATGAAACTGGCATTGTGTTTGAATTTAACAACAACACAGCAAGGGATGCTGGTGCATCAATTTATGGAGGGTATTTTGATACTTGTAGTACTTCTTCGTACAAAGTTATTTATCTACCAGCAAGTTATAGCCCTTCATATACAAGCAGTGAATTTAATGCAATTCTTAACTTTACCAATACTAGGTCTGAAGTATCAGAGATATCTTCTGATCCCATTGGTGTATGCTTCTGTGATGGTAGTTTACAAAATTGTACCCGAAAGCTGAGATCTGTAACAACTTTTCCAGGTGCCCAGTTTAATGTTACAGTGCTCACTGTTGGTCAGAAAAATGGATATGTTAAAGGAGTTGTAAGAGCTACATTTCGTAATTCATCTCTACATCATTCTCTTGGGAAGCTCCAGGATTCACAGACAATAGATCGATATTGTACAAACCTAACCTATCGTGTGCTTTCAAACAACAGTGTTGAATACCTGGAACTGATGGTTGTAAATCCATCAGAATTATTTGGATACTTGTTTAATCCCCCTACACTTTCCATTCAACTCCTTCCTTGTCCGCTGGGCTTTTCACTACAGGGGATTCCTCCTGAATGTGGGTGTAGTACCATTCTTACGGATGCAGGCATCACCTGTAATATAACTACACAAACCATTCATCGACTTGCAGGGATTTGGGTCGGATACTCCAATATGAACACCTTCCCTTCACAAGTGAATACGAGTAGGAGGATTACTGTACACAAGCACTGCCCATTTGATTACTGCATACCAAAAGACACTGATATCAATTTAGAACATCCAGATGAGCAATGTGACTTCAATCGCTCAGGTGTATTGTGTGGACAATGCAATCATGGATTCAGCATGGTTTTGGGGTCGAACAGATGCAGAATGTGTGAAAACAAGTACCTGTCACTACTTTTTGCATTTGGAGTAGCTGGATTGGTATTAGTAGCCTTTCTAATTGTGTGTAACTTGACAGTGGCTGAGGGCACACTAAGTGGCCTTGTCCTGTATGCCAATATTGTGCAGGCTAACCGCTCATCCTTCCTACCTTGTGAAGCTAACAACACTGATGACATAGTTCTCAAAGCCATCGTGTGTAAGCTGTCCTACATCACATCGTGGCTGAGCCTAGATTTAGGTATCGAAACCTGCTTCTATGATGGAATGGACATGTACTCAAAAGCTTGGCTCCAGTTTGTGTTCCCAGTGTATATCTGGTTCATTGTAATTGTGATCATTACAGCAAGCCACTATAGCGCGAGAGCATCTCGTCTGTTTGGAAGGAATGCTCCCAAAGTACTTGCAACTTTGTTCTTGCTGTCGTACACAAAGATACTTGATGCTGTCTTCACTGCTTTTTCATTCACCTTTCTGGATAATGACAGGCAAGTTGTTTGGCTTTATGATGGCAATGTTGAATACTTCAGAGGAAAACACATCCCACTTGTTATACTTGCAACATTGTTTGTGTTAGCTTTTTTAGTTCCTTACACCATCATCGTACTTTGTATCCAGTACCTGCAGAAAAGGTCTTGGTATCGTCTGCTGGGATGGGTTAGGAGATTGAAGCCACTGCTTGATGCCTATACTGGTCCATACAAAGATAAGTATCGTTTCTGGACTGGACTGATGTTGCTTGTTCGCTTCATTCTTCTACTTGCATATGCATGTAATGCCCAGGGTGATGCTTCCCTTAATGTTCTTCTCACTGGAGTAGCTGCTTCCTTCCTTCTCACTGTTGGATGGGCATTCATGGGTATCTACAAGAAGTGGCCTCTTGACCTGCTTGAGGGTTCATTTCTGCTCAACATAGCCATTCTTTCCGCTGCAACATTGTACACTGAAACTGTGAATGGAGATCAAACTATCGTTGCATTCATATCAGTCATCATCACATGTGCAATGCTTGGGGGGATTCTGATTTTTCATGTGAAGAATCGTTTCAGGAATTCAAGGTGCACAAGGACACATTTACATGAAGTACAGCTTCAATACATCACTAATTCCACGATTACAATTGCAGAAGAGAATGATAGTGATCCAATTGACTCCAGTGCTGATCAACCATCAGTGGTACAGCCACTTTGTTTGACGTATGATAGAGATGGTTCTGAAGGGGGCTTCATTCTTCGCCCGAACACATGATGACCAACACTAACTTCTACTGTAGCTACACATGGGATATGTTATACTAAACTTTTAATATAGCTAGAGAAAACCTTTTTTTATGTCCAATATAAGTAATAGTATGTGGACAGTATAATTTTAATCACTACTCACATGCAGCTGCTGCAGAATCATCAATATTAGTGAAATAGAAATTGGGCACATCTCTCTGAGGAGCACTTACTGATCACTAGCTACATTGTATCACTCAACCATGTGTCTCTCATTCTGCTTTTTCATGTGAGCAATCATTTCAGACGAAGAACCATGCACTTAAATAAAATACAGGTTCAAAACACACCAATAGCTTAGTTCCTTATACCATCATCATACTTTGTATCCAGTGCCTGCAGAAAAGGTCTTGGTATCGTCTACTGGGATGGGTTAGGAGATTGAAGCCACTGCTTGATACCTACACTCGTCCATACAAAGATAAGTATCGTTTCTGGACTGGACTGATGTTGCTTGTTCGCTTCATTCTTCTACTTGCATAATTTATGCATGTAATGCCCAGGGTGATGCTTCCCTTAACGTTCTTCTCACTGGAGTAGCTGCTTCCTCCCTTCTTGCTGTTGGATGGGCATTCATGGGTATCTACATGAACTGGCCTCTCGATCTTCTTGAGAGGGATTTACTCTCGTCCCATGAAAAACAGTTAAATTTTACTACAGCTATACAAACAGTGTGCAGAGTAGGAAAATTTGCAGTTCAGTAGCTATTGTTTTCACCACCAGAAAGTACCCATTGTTATAGATATGTTTGATAAGTTAAATTTGTAATTGTAAACATTGCACAAGAGCACTTAAATACTCTTTGAATTTCTGCCTTCAAAGTGCAGGTCACTATTTTCCTCAAACAATTGCATAACTTCCAGCCACAGATTCCCTGATTAGATTCTTCAATTATATAATCATGTTTACTTCCTACCACAGATTTTCTAGCTCATTAGATTCCACAATTGCATAATCACATTTACATTACATAGTGCAATAGTTTCTCAATTATATATCTATTGCCCACAGTAAGAGTCACTTGCTCATATATAGGAGCCAATGATCTCGGGAATCACTGGCTCCTAGGAGTGAGCAACTGCATGGGGAGTCATTTAGAAGGGGAGTCGCTCAACTTTTGGCCAGTGAATGCCTGAAACTATAAGAGTATACAAATCATCAACAATACAACGGAAACAAGTGGCTGCCAATACAACGGAAACAAGTGGCTGCAAACATGGTGTAACCTGTCATGGTGAATAGACACCTCATCTCTCAAAACCCAATTAAAATGGATTTATGCACGAAACTTCCACATGTTCCTGTTGGTATTGGTGCTCCCCTCTTGACAGTACACATACATAACAGCCTAATTACACTTCATGCTATGCAGAATCACCTGCTGCAAAGTCTACACCTCACTACACATCTCATAGGGCTTGCTAAGGTCGGTGCAACTAATATGGTAATCTGAATTAAAGTTCGGTCGTTGGGAAGAACCCAGAAAGCAGTAATGTTGCAACTGTGCAACTATAGTCGATACACAGAATAAGTACCCTCCAATGCTGTTTTTTTTAAAGTTAGCATGTAGCTATGGCTTGCAGTCAGATAATGTCAAATTAGAATTTCAAAGATATCACTCAAAAATGATGGTGTGGAATAGTCCATCTACATGACTACATACCAAATGTATGGTAGAGCAAGGTTTCATATCAGATAATTTGTTAGAGAGGGGAAAATGTGTCTAACATGGCTTACATTAGGGAAATTTGAATGGGGCATGTCCCCTCAAGGAATTGTATGTTCTCTTAAGTGATGAACTTGAAACACACACAACTGATGATTCAAAATAGCTACATGTACATATGTAGCTGATATCTTCATTTCACCTCACTACATCAAACATGTCTTTATTTTCAACCGAAAATTGTTGAAGCATTTAGAGTGAAAGAAACCAGTCAGCATCTTGGTGGAGACCGGTTGACACCAAATTGAGTTGGGATGGCATATACTGGGTGGCTGCGAGATGTGTGACTGAAGTGTTTGGTGCCACCTGTGCAATACGTATAGAAGACTGTGAGGGTTGGTGGTTGTAGCTCATGCAGTTGTAGCTTGAGCAGTGGTGGTTCAAGCCAACTAGTTCAATTCTTGGTGACTGCCGGTATTTCTATTTTACCAAACCTTTAGCGTGTCTTGATTTCCCACCATGCAGGGTTCTCACTAGGCATTTTCCAAAGGGCACTGTGCCCTTTGGGTCTGCCCCAACCAACAATGTGCCCCTTGGGTCTGCCCCAACCAACAATGTGCCCCTTGGGTCTGCCCCAACCAACAATGTGCCCTTTGAGTCTGCCCCAAAAGCAACAATGTGCCCCTTCGGTCTGCCCCAAAAGCAACAATGTGGCCCTTGGGTCCACCCTAAAACCAACACATTTTTAACAGCCACCTGAACTACTTGAAACTGTCTTGGCTCTGAATATAGAGCTAAGTGAACGTTGCACTTAACTAATTGCTCTGGGAGGCCTCACTGACAATCTACATGTGCAACAATTATATGGGGCATGGTCATGAGATAATAATTTATGTATTAGTTGTGCTCTTTGGCCTGTAAATCCTGGTGAGAATACTGCCTCCCACTGAGGTAAGATGAAAGCACTTGTAAGCTATGTATTTCCCACAGAACTATAGATCGATACAAGAAAGATCATTTAAGTTAGAAATAGAACAATTCAGGTGAGGTTGAGTGTCCACAGGGCTTCCTCAACCACAATACATACCAGTATATAGTATTATGGTTTTAAGAATTCTATACTGTATATACATATGTGTGGGTGTCTGGTTATGTCTGGTGATCTGTATATGCACCACAACTATATTGCATTGAATGGTGAACTTATTGGCTTGGACTTGTCATCATAAATAAAGCCTACACAATGCATGTTCTATATCCTTTGAAATAGAAAAAAACTGTAAAAGCAGGAAAAGTATTAAATTTTCAAAAACTAAAAACTACAAACAAAATAATTATGTAAAAGCATAATTTATCCCTTTACTGAAACATCTCAAATATACCAATGAAGATTTTGTCAGGCTACAAGGAACTTTGGCCATCTGTTTCAATGTCGATCACCCATTCAATTGCTTTCTCAAGGTACTGGTTACCACAGGCAGTGACTTTAGTAAGCCTGTTGTGCAGATTAATATGCCAGCTCTCACAATGGCGATCACCAGGGCTTGCACTAGCTGAAAATGATCCTGCATCCAAATGTCCAAAAGTCTCATGGATGCGATCTTCACACTGGTTTAAGCTAGATACTGGCTGATGAAATCCAAAATGCTGGAGGATGCGCAGTGAAGTGAAATGTGCATAAACGTAATGACCTTTCTACACGCTATACCCGATAGGAGACCAAGCAACTCATTCATTGACAATATCTGTTTGTAATGGCATACAAATTCCATCTGTGACAGATACGAGATGTTGGAGGACTGTATGTGATCAATGATTGCCGTACTTGTTGCTACAGGCCAATCAGTAAATTGGATCTTCTTCAAATGTGTTGCTTTGACCAGAACAACAGAGAAGATATCTAAGTACATGCCTACACTGTCTTCTGAGCAATACTTCATGGTAATGCTGGACAGAGAAGACAGGGAAGGGGCAGCTCTTACTACATCTTGCCACTCAATCATAGGGCAAGTGCATGTCTCTTCTGTCAACTCAAGGTCTGTAATGGAGGAATGAGCTTCAGTAAATATATACTCCATGGCCACTTGAAAGTGTGATTCATCATAAGAAATCATGGTGGCTTTTGTCATTGTGGGATAGCTTAGCACAACAGTTGCTTGGTGGATACAAGACAGAACAAATTTGCCTTTATTAAGTCTTAGCAGTTCTATAGCAGCTTCTGTGTGTTGAGACTCAAACACACACTGAACTGCTAGCGGTAGTGAGTCCACATACAAGTCATTCAGAAGATGCTGAATAACTGTAAACAGCATGGACTTGTTCTGTATGGCCAAGCCATAGAGACCACAGAAAAATGTGGACATATTTCCTGGAAAGTGTGGATACTCGATCACATTAACTTGGTGTGTGACAGCCATTTGTGACAGATGATAAGCTGCTAAAAACTGTTGAAAGCTAAAATGCTGAAAAGTGTACACTCTCTCAATTGCTCCTAATGGTTTGATGACTTGGTGACTGAATAGAAGACCTAGAGAATGATTGTGTAGGATGTTGGGTACATCATGTTTAGGAAATTGAGCAATCACTGATGGTCTTTCGGTTGTTAATGTGTTATCCATGAGGTTGTAGATTCCTTTGTAAGCAAGGTAGCATATTGCAGCAAATCTTTCAGACAAAACTGGGCTACAACGGGCCAAGTGTTCAAAATCCATCGATAGGTCTAAGCACTGGTCAGTGAGAAGTAGGTCTTCATCAATGTTCTTCAACTCTTCTCTGAGGTTTTGGAGGGTGAACGAAGCATATATCTTAGTTGGTGTCACAGGCAACTTTAAGGAGGCATCATTAATGAATATGAGCATGTGTAGGTACAGTGGAATGTAGCACATGAAACGAACCACTTTCTTCTCTCTTAAGTATGAAAGTAACTTAGTACTCTTTCCTGCACTTTTATAGTAGCTTGTTACAAAGTCATGTACTCGCTCCCAATCAAACCCAACAATTTCGATCCGTTGATGTAGTTCATAGTTTCTGGGGATAACTGAGATTGCCTCAGGACGTGACGTGACAATGACAGTTGCTTTCTTCAAATCCTTGCCATTAATTATCTGATGAATGTAATTACTGCGTTCTGTGTAGCCCGGAGCATACTCATCTAATCCATCCAATAAAATGCACAACTGTTTCTCTGGCACTATGGGAAGCAGCTTTCCAATATCAAACTCCAAGAAGGGCTTACTACCAATGCTGGTAAACAGATCTTGCAAATGGATAAGACGAGGATTAGGATAGCTCCATAAGTCTCTTAAACACACAAGAAGCATCACTGCACACCCAGACAAGGTTCCATTGTGAGTATCACCAGCTTGTTTGGCCTTTGCCCACATCTTACTAAGCTGTTTTAGAAGTGTTGTTTTACCACTACCAGGTCGCCCTTGTACAAAGATACGATGACCATGACCAGTTGCTGTGTTGAATAGCCTTGAGAGGTTTATCTGCTGACCTACATTCTGATTTGCATCCAAATCTCCCTTGACTGAGAAATCAGAAATGGGCATTTGTGAGGGGAATGGCTCTAGTTCCACCAACACTGGTTCTATAAATTTGACTCTCTTGCTTGGTAGAATGGAGTGGTGGACATCTGGTTCATCAAGGTAGACATCACGCAGATGTTCACTGTACTGTTGTATAGTGGGGTGGGCTCTGGTGGCTTGAGTGAGATAAACCATGAGATGGCAACAACAAGCAAGGGGACTGCAATCAACAACGAAACCATTTGTAGACTCCAGCCACGATAGGTTCTATTCAAAATGTATGCATGTAAAGAACAGAATATGTACAAACAGATAGACATTCAGCTTTATATAATTATATAATTATATATATATAGCAGAATTATGTCAGTGATGCAGTGAACGATACATGTAGGAATGCTAGCTTACCACGAGTAAGTTGCAAGGTACTGTGGAACTCCTCTCTCCAGTAGCAAAAGGATAGTTATGCTTAGCTAGCAATGCTTAATATGCTTAGCTAGCAGGTGGCCTCACACTTGACTTCTGATGCATCGTTAAGCTTATACAAATAACTCTCATAGCTACTCATCTATGATTGTATGGGGCACTATACACAGTTGGAACACATGCAGATGTCAGCAGTCATAGCACGGTGTGTAAACATCTTGGTCATTCTTCAGGTTTTACCACTATTCATTGATCCCCTGGGGGTCTCACTACAGACAACAAGGCTGCAACAAAGCTATAGTCTAATATAAAATGTCATAATCAAACAAACTCGCCCAGCACCTCAAAAATTTAGTCTTGTCTCCAGACTTCAGCATCCGGTGTGTATGGGGTTGGTTTTGGGTCTGGAACTGAAAAATGTTGATCCACACTATGCTACAACATCATTTCAGTAAAACTTGTATTATGCAAATTCCTAATGGAAAAAGGCATGAAGTCTATCCTGGTGGGTCTTCCAAACACTTCACAATCAGCTGATTCACTTTCAGCCCGGCTTAGGCTGTTTACTCTGCTATTGCAAAATTTACTGAAAAACTATATAAGGACAGATTTACAGCTACATGTACATAATCTGGCCAACTGAATATTACTACTAAATTGCCTCTTACGTTTGAGAACTTTTGTGGGCGTGTATGTCGTCTACTGCTTTCTTAAGGCTGGCCCATGAGGGATAGCCGTACGCTTCTGTGTCGTAAGCCTGTTGAAGCCACTTTTGTACCACCATCCAGAGCCTATTCTCCACGTCGTCATGGTTTGCTCGGATCTCGCGAAGCCTATCGCCACCGAGTCCTAAATTGGTGCCAAGTAGACGCCAATCAGCAGCGCTAATCCGCTCATGCAGCCAAGTCAATACTTCACGCTCTCTCAACTGACTTTTCATACTAGGCTGGGGTGCGTAAGACTTATGCCAGTCAGAGACTTTGTTGGCTCACAATAATGCGCGCCTTGCCAATGACTTCATCTCACTGCTGTAAAAAGACCGAGTGGCGACTGTTAAGGGCAGCAGGTAGAGTCCACAACTTGAACTACCGACAACTCCACTGTATCTTATTCCGAGTGTGAACTCCAATTAGTGCCTTGTCAGATACAGATTTCATCTTGGTGACGTCACTTGATGCAGCCCGGAACACACGGTCTCGTTCCCAGACTATAGAGCGTTCTCAGCACGTGATCACAATTCCGTATACTAGAAATGAACCGCCATTTTGGTGCACAACTTGTACAGTATGTTATTAGCAGTATATGCGATATCGATTAAAACACCCACAGGTAAGCGTTTATATAGCTGTTTTAACTTATGTAGCAATGGTATTTTGTCCGATTCAACACATATTAGAAGCATTATAAGTATATCACTCATTTCGTGAAGATCGCCATAGAAGCTCCTATCTCGTTGTGCACCAAAATGGCGGCTGTTTTCTGATTTCCTTCGTAATCTCGAACGTAATGACGTCACGTGCAATCGCTCTATAGCTAGCTAGCTAGCTAGAGCGGCTGCATTGACGTCACGATCATGACGTAACATTACTTCCGCATGGCAAGACAGGCGTATTGTTCTGTGTGATCGCGTTCGCTATGGTGTATTCGTGCTGTGCTCCATTCTGTACCAACAGATATACTAAAGAATCCAGGGTTGGAGAGCTTCATTTCTACCGGATTCCACAGAAACCTGAGAAAAGAAGGCTGTGGCTTGTAGCCATTAACAGAAAGAATTTCAACCCTGGACCGAACACTTACATCTGCAGTGCTCATTTTGTAGAAGGTGAGAATAATACTGTGGAGAACTCCGCTGCTTAGTTAACAAATCCGCTAGTTATGTGTTTAGCTACCAAAATGAACGCTTTGTAAAGTGTTGTAGCTAGCTGGCCTAGTTGAAGATGAGTCACTTGACAAATAGTATGCATGCAGTGCTTGGGGAATGCAATAATAAACGTAACTAAAGAGTTAATTAAGCAATGCCTCCGAAAAGGAAAACAAAGTTTGGAGCAGGAGTGGGAGCGGGAGCACTAAAGCTTCGAGTACCTGGTACACCCCAGCGTGTTACCTCCCCAGCAAGCGAGTCTGAGCCTACACTGGAGTCTACGGCTACGGCTAGTGATGCCTGTCCTATTTGTGCACTACCCATTGAAGATGCAAGTGAGACAAACGAGGGCCAAGCAGCTCTCTTCTGTGAGGGTGACTGTCAGTGCTGGTATCACAGCTGGTGCGCGGGCGTAAGTCGACAACGCTACCAGTCTTTGTCCGAGTCTACCGAACCGTTTCTGTGCCCGGCGTGCACGTCCCAACAACAACAGAAGACCATACTGGAACTGCAGGGCAACGTTCAGGCACTTGCATCAGAGATGCTCGAGCTTAAGGCTATGGTGGCGGCTCTACAGAAAGCGTCCAATCATGACAATACTGAGACCACTATAACAGCTGCTGGGGGAAATGAGCTACCTTGGAACACTGTGGTGAGTAGAGGGAACAGGGGGAAGAAAAGAAATCAGACTGTGTGTAGTGGTGGTGGTGGTGGTGCACAGCACAACATTTCGAAGGTTCCTAGCTCACAATATCACAGTGTGCAGCTTCTAAAGCGAGCCAAGGTAGAGAACCAAATACCTCAAGCCGTACCAACCCTCGAAGAAAATTTGTCCCCATAGAGGATGCTAGAAGGGTATGGGGTACGCTAAGGTCTACCACCACTTCTGCTATGACCAATGTAATCAAACGCCTTACTCCTGGTACACTTGCTGAAAATCTCACTGTCAAGAGAAAGTATAAAACTAACCAAGAAGGTGTCTCCAAGAAGTGGTGGTTTGTGATACGTGGTGATAAACATAATCTAGAGATCCTCGAGAAAGAATGGCCAAATGTTGCTACTCAAACTGGCTGGAAGCTGGAGCCGGGGTACTGCTATGACAATAGTCGCATTGTTTTAGCACAGCAATCAAATGCTTCTACAGTTGGCCCTGTTGATGTCATTGTTACCGCCAACTCTACCTCCACTAATTGTCAAACCCAGCCCCAACCACCAACAACAAGCGTCACAGATCCCCCTTTACCCTCAGTGCCCCCTCAGTCGATGGAGGGGGCCAACGTGTAACTAACTCTCAATGCAACGTGGAGGGCGCTAGCTCTCAAAGTCACAGTATGTCTGCCTCCAAACAGCTCACTGTATTGTATTATAATGCTAGAAGCATTCTTCCCAAATTAGATGAATTACAAGCTAATGTATTGCTCCAGAAACCTGACATAATCTGCATTGTTGAAACCTGGCTCTCTGAAGATGTTATGGACAATGAACTTTTGCTACCTGACTACCAGGTACATCGGCTGGACCATAATAGGCATGGTGGTGGCATTGCTCTCTATACACATAACTCTTTGTCATGTAGGGTATTGTTGCAAGGTGGCCCACACAATTTAGAATTTCTTGCCCTGTCAATCACAACTGTATCAATTTCTAACAAGTTTTGTATTTGTCTTTTTATCACCCTCCATCATCCCCTGTCTCTATTTTTGATAATCTTTGTACAACATTGCAGATGGTAAATACAGCTCAATTTTCTACTTTTCTTTTGTTGGGAGATTTTAATGTTAACTTTTTAAACCCTCAACATCATTTATTTTCACATCTCAGAGATATTTTATACAGTTTTTCATTAGAGCAGGTTGTTCCCTCCTTTACACATGTAAGTCCAAATGGTAATACGTCTCTCATTGATCTAGCCCTGCTGTCTGAACCATCTTGTCTCCGGAGTTGTACCACACTCCCACCACTGTCATCTTCTGACCACCTTGGGGTGTCACTTGCCATTAAATGGAAAACTTCCACCAAAGCTGTTTGCGCCAAGCCCCGGCATATTTAGATCTATAAGAATGCAGATTTTTCAAAAGCATGTAACCTTATCCATACAACAAATTGGGACTCTCTCCTTTCTGATGATGTAGACCTGTCAACCGAAAATTGGACAAGGAAGTTTCTTGAAATCATGGAAGAATGTGTACCTCAACAAGAGCTGAAAAGACGCCGAAACCTTCCCTGGTTGACTAAAAATGTTGTGCGGCACATGCGGAAAAGGAACAATATGTTTCTGAAAGCTAAGCGAAGTAAAAACCCTCCTCATTTCGCTAAATATAAGAAAATCAGAAACGATGTCACTACAATGCTTCGATCTGCAAAACAAAACTATTTCAACTCACTAACATCTGCAAATAGCAAACAATTCTGGAAGACAGTTAAACTTGTGAATAAACAGCAAGAAACAATCTCTGTATTAAGTCAGGACAATATCACTGACGAAGAGAAATCCAACATGCTGAACAGTTATTTCTCAAACTGCTGGAACCACTCCGAACCACCATTAAACTGATCCACTTGAATGTAACTATGAGGAAACCTGCCCAGATCACTTATTCTGTACTACACAAGAGATTGTTCAGCTGATTAAGGGTCTAGATGTATCTAAAGCTAATGGTCCTGACGGGATTTCTGCACGCATGCTCAAGGCCACATCTGAAAGCATAGCTCCTTCTTTGACAAATCTTTTTAATCTATCCATTGCAAAAGGTCACTTTCCCAAACTATGGAAGGCAGCTAGAGTTGTACCAATTCCCAAATCAACAACTAAACACAGTCCATCTGGGTATAGACCAATATCGCTGCTGTCGGTACTCAGCAAGCTTCTTGAAAAGCACTTCCATTCACTAATCACTGACCATCTTAATGAACACCATCCACTTTCAGATGCACAATGGGGATTTCAAAAGGGGAAATCCACCTTGACAGCTCTGCTTTCTACTACACATGATTGGCTAACACAACTTGACCAAAATAAAGAAATATGCTGTGTATTTTTCGACTTCCAGAAAGCTTTTGATACTGTTTCTCACAGAAGGCTCATGGAAAAGCTAAAACAGCTTCATCTACATCCTTTGATTGTGAGTTGGTTATTACAAAACATCAACAAAGTGTTGTGGTTAATGGAACATCCTCACACTCCACTCATGTGATCTCTGGAGTACCCCAAGGATCAGTCCTTGGGCCATTGCTATTCTTGATATACATTGATGACATCTCTACACTGGCCCTCTCTGAAAACAGTAAACTTTCTCTCTATGCAGATGACATGCTACTCTATAAAACCATCTCCTCGACTGCAGACTATGCTGAACTCCAACAAGACATTGATCTGATTTATGGTTGGTCTACCGCTAATTTGATGACTTTCAATGTCTCCAAATGCAAATGCATGTTGGTTTCACGAAGACGAAATACAATCCGCCCAACTATTAATTTGAACCTCAATGATCACCAACTAGACAATGTTCAAAGTTTGGGCTTATTGCTATCTTCAGACCTCAGTTGGACTCCCCATATTGAAAGCACCTGCACCAAGGCTAGAAAACTTCTGGGCCTACTATACCGCCAATTCAGTAGCAATACTGACCCACAAGTTATGGCAAAACTCTATCTATCCCTTGTGAGACCACACTTGGAATATGGAGCTCAAGTCTGGCACCCATATATGGCCAAAGATATACACACATTGGAGAAAGTTCAGCAGTTTGGATTATGGATCTGTACAAGGCACTGGAATTCGAGCTACCAAGACTTACTAGATATCTTCCAGTTACCCTCACTGGAAAATCGGAGGCTTTTCTTGTCACTGTCAACATTTTTTAAGATTATTCATAATCTCATTTACTTCCCAGTCAATTCTCACCCAACACCCCTCTCATCCTCTTTAAGGTGCAATCATGATCAACAATATAGTATTCCTTTTGCACGCACAAATCACTTTAAATACTCATTTTTACCTAATTCTATCTCTCTATGGAACTTTAGAAGCTGTTAATTGTACCACTCTTCCTATGTTTAAGTACTATACTTTGCCACTCTTTCTGTAATGTAATAGTATTACTTTGGGTGCACTGTTATATTAGCAGTTGGCTATTTGTGTATCCATTGCATTTATGCATAAATTTTCATAGGAAAAAAAAAAAAAAAATAGGACTAACTAGCTGTTATGTGTCATATAAAATGTATACATGTACTTCTTATAGGAAAGAAGAGTGATGACCCTCAGTCTCCGTCATACGTGCCTTCAATTTTTGGGGCAAATGATAGCCGGAAGTATGAGCAGCAGCAAAGGAGGTATAAGGCATTGGAACGTCGAAGACAAATAAAGGAGCGAGCAGAGGCAGCAAGTGCTCTTCTCCAGCTTAACAGTGGGGAAGAACTGCCCATGCCTGAAAAGCAAAAATCAGTGCCAGTTGAAGAATTTAAAGCTCTTCAAGAAGAATACAAATCAAAAATCGCTGAATTACATTGTCTGCAGGAAGATTACAGGTTGAGGGTTGAAGAGCAGACCAGGTTAGGAAAGAATTTTCCCTTAGGTCGAGGATTTCCTGATGAAGCCACTCTGAAGGAGGATGATAAGCTTGCTACTTTCTATACAGGCCTTCCTAGCTTTGGAATTTTTATGTCTTTGTTGAACTTTATTACCAAGAAGACTCCTGAAAACCCATCTTTCAAGTTGACATGTTTTCAGAGTTTTCTTCTTACATTAATGAAATTGCGACTTAACCTATCAAACTATGATCTTGCGTTTCGATTTTGCATTCATGAAACAACAGCTTCCAGGGTTCTGATAAGATGGCTTCAGTTGATTGACATTCGTTTGTCTCCATTAGTGAAATGGCCCGAGAGAGAGGAGCTTCAGAAGACTATGCCTTGGTGCTTCAGAACACACTATGATTTGAAGGTTACATCAATCATTGATTGTTTTGAGTTGTTTATTGAAAAACCAACAGCCTTGATGGCCAGAGCTGCAACTTGGTCCACTTACAAGCACCATAATACAGTTAAAGTAGAGTTTCAGATAAATACATCACAGAAAATTGTGGATATCTGTATAAACTCCAGCCTGGAGATGTTGTATTAGCCGACAGGGGATTCAATGTACAGGAGAGTGTGGCGTACAGAGGTGCAACACTAAATATACCAGCGTTTACTAAAGGAAAAGCCCAACTCCCTGCAGTGGATGTGGAGGAAACACACAAGCTGGCCAATGTGAGGATTCACGTTGAACGTGTGATAGGGGCAGTAAGGCAACGATTCCAGATATTGAGTGCTACAACTCCTTTACCAACAGAATACACCAAATCAAAGAAAGGCGGCCCAATACTCCTAGACTCAATAGTGAGATGTTGTTGTGCTTTGCATAATGTATGTGATGTTATCGTTCCTACTGAATGAATATTAATATTATCATGCATGCATGTAAATCATTCTGAATTGTCTTTATCAGAATATTAAAACATAATATCCTCATAATGCAATACTGGGGTAGTTATACAATTAAATAAACATGCAGGTTGGGGTTTATGTAAATGCTACTTTTTATTCAACTTTTCACTTTGACGGCAAGTGGGACACAACCACTTCTTTGATGTAACTGCTGTCACACCCAAGCAATGCATATGATACCACTTAACATCACATTTTGTATTGTCACAAGCTACCATTTCGCCTCCTTTTGACTGTTTACAGTAGCACCATCTACCATCATCCTCATCATGGACATCCAGGGGCTGAATTTCAGGTAAAGGTGCACGGCTGGTATTAGTAAACCACTTTGCTGTAAGCTCAGGCAGGATACATTCTGCCTTCTTCAAAGCATCTCTAAGGTGGTCGATATCAAGTGTCATACGTTCTATATGAAGACCAGCTGGGTGCCACACAACAAAGTCGCAATATGGACGCCTGGTGGTATAGATCTGAAGTTGGCATTGCAGATAATAGGAATGGTTTGTAGATAGCTTAAGTGTTTTTGAAGGGAGTAGTTTCAAACAAAAGTCCTTCTGCTGTTCCGCCACTTGCTCTAACGATTCAGCTTCTTTAGCACAAAAAGGACACTTTACTTCAAGAACACCATGCCCACAGCATAGACCATCAGGAGATGCACCTAGGAATGGATTTTCTTCGTCAACAATGAAGCCACATGATTTGATAATGAAGCCTGAGTGTCCAGTCATTTTGGATTTGTATGCCTCTATTGCTTCTTTTTCATGTGTACATCCATATATAGTTGCAGTTGATGTAAACTTGTATTCCTGCGGATAGCAAATCTTTCGTAGCAATGATAGTGATGGCTGGTCTGGATTGGTGTGTGACACCTGTAAATAAGAGTTATTTGTTTCAGCTATGTATCAACTGGGATACTAATAATTATGTGTCAGTAAAGTCTGACTTTCATTTACCAATTAGTAGCCATCACTTTGGTAAGACCCGCATTATTGACACACATGGAGGGTGTAGGAGCTCATTACTCATTTGACAATGACTAGATACCAAATCTTATTTTCAAACATACCACTTGTACTTCACAAAAAGGATACTTAGACAGGAAACTCACCTGATAAAGCTGAGAGGCTGTGATGCGACCAGTCCTGTACCTGAACCATTGGCGATTCTTTGACTGTCCTCTAGTAATTTCCTCAAGGTGTCGAACTTGAGATTCAGTTACTGAATTTTTGCATACATTGTTGTATTTCTCGACCAGTTGATCAAGATTCAAGCTCAGATTTTGGGGGTCATAGAGACCTTGCAAGAGGGGTGGAAGATGATCTGACGATTGAATAAAATGATTACTATATTGAGGGATGAGAGTAAGTATAGCTGGTTTCCTGCCAGTAACATTACTTATGTCCATGTATAGTTCTTCCAGTTCCTCCTGGCTGGGTGCTTGGTCAGCAATATCTGTCAAGCCGGGACCTGAGCTACTTTCACTTAATTCTTTACGTGAAGTTATCTTTTCTAATTCTTCCATGGTGACATATGGCACCTTGTGGCAAGCAACTGGCTTTGATGGAGGTAACCATGAGTTAGGTTTTGAAGTACAGGTAGTTTACGAACAGCATTCTCCAGCCAATAAAGGATGGCTGCAACATGTGAACACGTTTCAGCCAGACCAGCCATACAGTCACAGTGGCCACATTCCACCATTCCATTCTCTCTGATGGCCACCCATGGGTTTAATGGTGTTTGGCTAACTGCATATGAGTGATTCCATTAACAGAAACACATCACCAAAGACCTCCCATGATGTTTCAAGGACCCATCCATCAGTAAAGTATTTGTAAGCATCAAGGCTTTTGTAATTCCGTATTTCCTCCTGTGTATTAAAGCTTGTGGTGTATATCAAATAGTGGTAGAGGTCAGGGTACCTGTGTGTGCAAAAAGTTTTTCGCGTACAACGGAGGGTCTGGTCTACCGCCTATCTGGCAGCGATGCAGTAGGAAAAAATCACTTCCTGTACTTAAGAAGCACTTCAAATGCACTTACTGTACTTTAGGAGCACTTCAAATGCACTTACTGTACTTTAGAAGCACTTCAAATGCACTTCACTTTTTGTAATAATAACAACCAACAACCCGCCCGCCCGCATTACTGCTCGAGAATCCACTGAACAGAAACTTATTGCCAGAGTGGCCTAAACATTTGCTTACTTGAAATCTGGAAAAAAACTTTCACATTTGGATAAGTCTTCCTTCTTTAACGCATAGGGATCTTGTCCGTGAAAAAGAGATAATTTTTGCATGTACCTAGTCTTGCTTTCACCATCCAGACTATAGAAACTAGATGAATGCAGGGCATTGTGGGGCGAGCCTGAGCAAGCAGTATGCCAAGGACTACAATTGCACATGCGCAGTTCGTACACACGCGCGCGTACCCCTTCGCACTTGTCGAGGTGTCGAAGTTGGCGTGGCGTTTAGTAAGAAGTAAAGTTGCTGTTTGCTTACTGTGCCTCATCCAAGTGTAGAAATGACAAAGGCAGCGTTGTACATTATTCACACAGGAATGACCTCGTAATTGAAAGTATTCAATTCTTGGCCAACCCACATCTAGTTTTCTGCTTAGGGGTGAGAAACAATGAATTGGTTTGGAAGAGGCTAACATGCAATTTTTTGTGTACACAATCACCGTTATGGTTTATCAATTTTTGTTGTAAACAACATGACATTACACTAATAACAATATAAAAGTGATGACATAATATTTCCTGTTTGCATGAGAGCTTACATTGGAGTTTCTATCGACCAAATGAGCTTCAAATGGTAGTTTTTTACACATTGCCAGTGAGTTAGTGGATGTTGGTTGGTTCAGTTTTTCCATTAGGGCTGTGTCATTGCTATCTCAACACCATTGTTGGTAGCCACAAAAGTTTTCCATTTTTTCTATGACATTTTCTCTGAGAGTTTCTACTCCAGGTTGCTGAACGTCGTGCTAGAAAAGTCTATATTTGCATCATCATTGTCTCTGGCAGATTGTGTAGTGGAGACAATTGTGGCAAATGCTTCCCATTCTTGCTTACCTGGGTAGCCTCGTTCCCAGGCTCTCCCCGCTAAGAAGGGCCCTCCCCCCTCTTAGTGGGGAGAGCCTGGGAACGAGGCTACACCTGGGTACAGTTCACTGAAATCACACAGCTATTGCTTGAATTCTTTGTTGTTAAAGATCACCTGATGGATGGTGTCCTTTTCCTCCTTGACGTCGGCTTCTTCGCTTGCGGTCACGGAAGCCATGTACGCTAATACGCTATTGGAAGCCCTACATACTTCATGCGACCAAGCGCGGCGCGCGGGTGATTCTCTTGTGGTCACGGAAGCCATGTAGGCTACGCGAATGCGAAGCCCTACATACTTCGTGCGACCAAGCGCGGCGCGCGGGTGACGGTCGTACGATAATAATAATAATACATATATGAAATCTCCCAGCTGTACCGTCTATGTGGGGCTCGCTCAGGCTCGCCCCAATAATCCGAAAGCCTAGCCATTAGTATTTTGCATAACTCGTAGTACGCAGCTGCCATGCATTTTTTGCCATGCGGAAATTAGTTACGTAACTGTGGTGACGTCACGCGCAGCCGCTCTATACAGATTTTTCACACGCAAAGGAAAAGATGATCACTTGCAGCACTCAAGCTTCACAGCCAGAATCTGTGAAACTTTGCTCTGGGCAATACGCCGGTTGCTACTGCCGGAGTGGTTTAGCTACATTCATACTAGCTCTCGTCACATTCATACTAGCTAGCTATAGTCACTGTGTCACTGCCTATAGCTACTGCTGCTGTAGGTTTCAAATTACAAATTTGAGTTGCAAATTAAATGACATAGCTAGCACATAGCTAGTATATAGCTATGCAAAATGGAAGTATAGAAGAGCTGATGTGCAGCTAGTGTCCAATGGCATGGAGGACCAACATCTGGCATACGGCTGATGAAGCGTCCACACATGAATATGTGTTTAGCAGGCCTTGGAAGGTGGTGGGCAGCGATAGTTATTCTGTTGAGTCGTGACTCGCTTACTAGCTATAGCAAGGCTGATCCAAGATTTTTGTGAAGGGGGTGGCTGATATATATAGTTAGTTACTGTGGCAAAAGTTTTCCACTAAGTTAATTGTTGCTGTGGAGAGCGTTAAAATATGTGAATTTTGAGTCCTTTTGTAGTGCATACTGTGAAGCAATGGGATGAAACATACTGCACTAACATAGCTAAGTGCACAATAATTTGTGATGAAAAAAAGGGATGGCTAGTTACTCTTTCCACCACCTCTTGATCAGCCTCCTGCACAGTTCTTGTAGGTAGCCATTGCCGTTGCAACAGGGTAGCTATTCTGTTGAGATATGCCACTGTAAGAGTGCATGCACTGCATAGGAGCTGATTAGCAGCTAGCTAAGCTGCTCAATTACAGGTGTTACCAATTCAATATGTTATTGCATATACTACTTGTGGCTTTGTTGCTTTGTAGTAATTATGCAAAACATACATTCCACCTAGTATAGTTTTGCCTATACAACAGGTGGGGTTTAACTGTGAATATATATCCCACCTACTATACTTCATGCATAGGCCAGAGTGGACTTTAACTGTCATAATTTGTCCCCTCAAGGCTACAAGGGAAATTATGGCTCATAATTCCCTCTCCATGTATTTTTAGTTTACAATCTACTACATTGTCAGACTATAGTACAGATTTTACATCATTTTTCTGTGACAGTAAATAATATTGAAGTTACTGTAAACACTTGCACATGTACAGATGTGTTTACAATAATAACAACAAAGGACCAATCAGGTGGGATATATAATAATTATAGCACAGGTGGCCAGGGATTTATGGCTGTAGTAAACAAACCTCGTCCTTGGGCTACGCCCTCGGACTCAGTCTGTTTACTGCCATAAATCCCTGGCACCTGTGCTATAACTATTACTAATTTCCCTCCCTGAGAGCTACAAGGGAAATTATGGCTCATAATTCCCTCTCCATGTATTTTTTAGTTTACATTGTCATACTATAGTACAGATTTTACATACAGTTGAAGTTACTGTAAACACTTGCACATGTACAGATGTGTTTACAGTAATAACAACAAAGGACCAATCAGGTGGGATATATATAACAGGTGGCCAGGGTTTTATGGCTGTAGTAAACAAACCTCGTCCTCAGGCTCGGTGTGTTTACTGCCATATATCCCTGGCCATAGCTATAACTATTACATAACATAGCTACGATTATGTAGTAACTCTAATTATACATCATGGATATGCCTGAATAGAAACCCTAGTTGTCTAAGTTACATACAGGTATGAGCAAATAACTGTGAAATCAAGAAGCATATAGCTAATAGCTACCTGTGTGATCAAACTTAACAGCTTCAAATTGTAGTTAATTATAGGCAGTGGGTTGAGTAGGTAATGTGTGCTTGCTCGTTGTTTGTGCTTGCATGTATGGATGTGTCCATGTATAATAATACACATTGTTGGGAGGCTTGCTGAGGTTTGTCCAACTAATGAAGTAAACATGTTTAATTAAATCATTGTTTGTTGGGAGAACCCAGAAAGACGATACACCAATAATGGCATAACTGTCCACTATCCAGGATGAGGAGCTATATAGCTATTCTTAAATTCTCTGTGTTCAACTCCATTCAGTAGCTATGGCTTACAGTCTGCCAATGGCAGAGCAGGAATCCAAAGATGCCCCTCAGATACCGCATATAGACACAAGTGGAAAAGTGTGGGGGGGGGGGGGGGGGGCTTAATTTAAGAGAGTGCCTGGTGCACAAAGTGAGCCGAAAATTTGAGATAGTAATTATATTCATAGCTCAAATTGTGGCAATTTCAGCATGTCAATGTTATCTTGGTGACTGCAAACCAACCCATGGGTGGTGGAAAGCTCAGTAACGTATGTGTCAATGAAGTGCATCAATGTATAAATGCATTTGACCATAATTCGTAAGTCCCATAAGTCCCAAAATCTGGGATGGGGGGGGGGGGGGGGGGGGGGGGGGGGGGGCTGAAGCCCCCAAAGCCCCCCTGCTGTCTACACCCTTGATGATGTGTGGGTTGTCCATCATATGTATGTAAATATAGAGCAGGGTTTCATGTCAGGTGCTTTGTTAGGGAGGGGTAGGCTAAGAATGTGTGCTGCATTTGCTATCTGCTTGGCTATGTAGCTTAATAGCATAAAGTTATAGCTTAGACAATACTTATATCTAAAAAAATTCAGGTGCGACAGTCCCCTTATTTGGACTTACACTCTGAGCCTTGGCTTGTTGTTTGGACTCACTGAACCTTTGACACCCCAAGGTTGATGTTGGATTGAAGGAGGTGGTCCAGACAAAATGTGTGAGCTCACACAGCAGCAAACATCCTGTTTACTTACCAGCTATTTTGTCGATTGTGTCATGTCTAGGCAGTCCTAACAGAGATGGTGTACATTATATACTGATGAACTACAACGGCTTCAGTATCATCACCCTAATCAAGGGACTTTTTGGTACCACTCCCTTCCGCAGCTTTAAACATAGACATTTCAAAAAGTAATCAAGGGTATTTTTTCATTGGTGACAGTCTCATACCTGATCTGGCAGTATATATATTTAAATAAGAGGAGGATTGATACATAGCTACATAGCTACTATATTTGAATTCCACAGTGGTTGGCAGCTGAAAAGTGTACAAAATTGACTGTTCCAGACCACCACAGAAAAAGTAGAGGCAAGTGTGGTACCTCCATAACATTGTAGGTAGCTATAGGTACTATTGCGAAGGCCTCTCATCTGTATGCATAGGCGATTGGTTTATCTGTGTATTTCCAAATGACAAGTTGTTGCATGCAACAGAAGATGAAAGAAGCAGAACAGAGCAGGCGGTGGCAGCTACACATAGCTAATGGTAGCTAGGCCAGCTGGTCAAGTGACCAAGCATAATAGCATGGCCATAGCAAGCGGTCGGGCTGGTCGGGTTTTGGCCCGACCACTTTTTCGCAGACTAAACGTGCACGTGCGCACTTTGAATACAAGTGAAGTCGTAAGCTGAGCCGTCTCGGAAAACGGCTGCGCATCATCGTGCAAATTTCACTGACAAAAAGGTAACGTTGCGTTAGGATTTATAGCCATTTCGGTTTACTCGATGGCCATTTCTTACTGCGACGAAGCCCGTGCTGCCCGCGGTAGGTGCGCGCAAAACTAAGTTCATACGCGGAATCTGAAATCACCAGCCTCGTTCCCCAGGCCCCGTCCAGCTTGCCATCGTTTGCCGTACGTAGTGCCAGCGACGGAAAGCTGGGCGGAAGCCTGTTAACTAGACTACTCATGGCACTACTCAACGTGAATCAGAACCTGCTTGCTAGTATATATATATATATACTAGCAGAATGCGTTGCGTTGTGGGGTGAGCCTGAGCAAGCAGTGGCTGGTGTCTCTAATCGCTGGACTGGAATATGGGTCATTGTACACATCTAACTCGTGTAGGTAGCGTTCGATCTAGGTTGAGCTACCTACTATGACTCTAGGGCTATTATCTGGGTGTAGCTACTCGAGGCAACCTCAGCATGCAGCTGACGAGCAGCACGCCTTGCTCTATCTTTTTACTCAGTCTGCGTTCTTTTGCTCTGCTGTTTCAGCAGCGCGGCGTGCTCCGTCACGTTCGGTTCTATTTTTCCTTTTCTCCTCCATTGTTTGGGGGGTCCTTCGCTGGTCACTTCGAGAACACAATGGTGCCATATTGACGACCCTGGAAGCTTTACTCCGAGAGCACGATGGTTCCATATCAACTACCTCTTGGATTTACGTAGAGAACATCGTTGTCTTGAGATACACCTGCATTTATTTTTCACAACGCGCTATGCCAATTTCGTCTTGGAAAGACCCAAGTTTTGTCAAAAAGAGAGATGTTGAGAATCCAAGATTCAGCACCGTAAAGAAGAACACAACATTCAGTGATACTTCTAGAGGACAGGGGGTTCAGAGAACCATGGAATATTTCACTTCCTCTGGCAAAAAGGCACCTCTGGCTTTTTTTAATGTTGTTCTCAATCCATTCCTTGCAACGTGACTGCATGCCAATCCTCGCTCAGCTACGTCACGCCTCCAAGGCTGTGTCACGACTACCAAGTCTCGCTGCGCTCAGCAATTATTTGAAGGGCTGAGAAGCATAGTGGTCTAACCCAAAATGAAATAGTGGAAATTGCATGAATTGTGCAAATATGCAATAAAAAACGTACATACCATATGAACATGTGGTCAGAAATTTCAAATTCCTAAATGTTCAGCATCTTCTGAAATGCATTTTAAGAGTATTCCCATGTTAGGAGGGGCTAACTCAACATTTGTGGGTTAGACCACTATGCTTCTCAGCCCTTCATTTGATTTAGCTACTGCCATTCAAGATTTTGTGTAAGACACTAAATGTACTCTGCAATATCCCCCCCCCACATCCCAATCAAAATTTTAGATAGAACCCTGGGATGATATGCGAAAAAGTCTGCAAAAAAGTAGGGAAGGTATAAAAGTGAAAGTGAATCTACAAAGCCCCATCCCAGTATATAGTTCTTTATTGTGGAAGTTGTGTGTCGAGTGGGGGAGCACCAACACCGCTGGCACATCGATGTTCATGATGTGAAAATTTCCACACATATATAGTGTGAAGTTTAAAACATGATGGGATATGGGGATGGGGCATTTATGGCTTAAATGGGCGGGGCATTTATGGCTCAAATGGGTGGGGCATTTATGGCAAAGTAAGTTATTGTTTTTTGGAAGATATGCTCAGGTCTTCAGGGGAGTACCCTTTCCAGTCCTCGCATGACCACGGGTTTCGGTCCCTTTGAACTCCCGACCCGCTGGAGCGTAGCACCTACTCAGTAAGTGTACAAGGGCTAACAGTTGTGTAGAAAGGCTCATGTAGCTTACGGAACGCAGTAGGCGGCAGAGATTTTGCTCCATAGCTGATGCGTGGCAACGTCCCTCTACTATTTCTCAAAGATGCCTGAAGTCTTGAAGGACTATGCATGCCAAAGTCGGGCTGTGTTCTGACTTAGCCTATAACTGCAACAACCGGAGTAGCTGCGTGCTGGTAGGACAAATGGCTCTATTGTGTGGTACTACCCCAAAGCTCTCACAGTACATGTACATGGTAGATTTTTAAGTGACATACTTATACAACTGGGTGATATGATAAATAAATAAATACAGCTACAATGACATGTAGTTTATTAGTGTCAGTTCACTGAGAGAGAAAGAGAGGGGGGGGGGGGCACCGGCAACGATGGCCGACTTGCATAATGACGTCACGTACGAGGGCTGGGGTAAAACTTCGACGGCGTGCCGTAGAGAATGTATGGGGATTTTGTACCCCACCTGATAAACACTGTTATAACTTGTGATCAATAGTAGCTGTTGCCGCTCTTTTTGCATGCATCGACCACAGCAGAATGTTCTATCCTCTGAATAGTTTCTATGCGCTTCGGACGTTTTTTTTTTTTTTTTTTTTTTTTTTTTTTATATAAAATTTATGTCATAAATGACAAAGGCAACATGAGTATTGCTGATAGCTAATGTGAGACGTTGCGTCATTATGCAAGTCGGCCATTAGAGTAGCTGCGTGCTGGTAGGACAGATGTGGTACTACCCCACGAAAAGCTCTTCTCCGCAACCAGGACAATGTTTTTAAGCTATTGAACACTTTTATAGACAGTAGAGTTACAAACCTCGTTTTAGCCACATGCTATGCATGAATGGCCTGTGTGCTGTAATCTGATACTTCACTGGTAAAGCCTTAGCTACATAACAGTCAATGCTGTAGTGCATTGCTTGCTCACGCTCGCCCCACAATGTTCTACATTCCCCTAGTACAGAAATTGTCATACATTATTTGTGCCTGTGTGTTGTGTTTGTGCATGTGCACATTATCAGTACATACGTACCATGCACATTACACTCATTACTGTCAAGTTGGGGTTATAAAACTTCAGCAAGGATAAGTTAGCAAAATGTTCATGACTGTTCATAAAATCTTGTTGGTTCATTAAAAAAAGTCCAGCATGAAGAGGTAGAATGTTCATAAATCCATGAACTTTCATAATGATCTGGCAATATACTGATTATGTATTCTTGGAATTTTATTTCGTTGTTCTGGTGTGTCTGTTATGTTTTGTATTCTGTGTTTCAAGTAAAACCAATACCAACTGATTCTACAACTTCTGGAAGTTGTAATGATGAAAATTCTAGGTTTGCTGCACATACACGACATATTATATATATAGCCAGTTCTTTCACTAAACTGGTCACACTGGAAGTGACAGAGCAAAACACTTTTCCCACCCATAGCACTGAGGCAGCAAGCAGCATGGCTCCTGCCATCTTCCTCCTCACCCTCCTCCTACCAATTGCTAGTATCTCTGCTGCAATTGATGCATCCACACTGGATGTGCACACCATCGCATGCAACCACACAACGACTTCTTGTGAATGTCGCCAAGATGCTGATGTGTGTGTCTTCAGTTTACAGATAGAACTACTTCACAGCTTCAACAGATACATCATCAATCCACAGTTTGGAGAGCGAGTCGACTTGGCACGTGTCTACTACTTTGGTGACGATGGAAACCTTTACGGTCACCCCAGACACCTTCATCCATTTTGTGCTAATGCCAGTGAAGATGATGTCAGTGAATGTACCCCAGCATACACATTTGATGGATCAACTTTCAAATCCTTTATTGGAGTAAACGGACAAGTTCCAGGTCCTGCACTAATCGTTTGGGAGAATCAGACTGTTGTTGCAAACATTAGCAATGAACTGCAATTGGAGGCTGTCTCCATCCACTGGCATGGTATGATGCAATACAATACTTACTTCATGGATGGTGTCCATCACATTACACAGTGTCCAATTGATCCACAGAGGTCTTTCCGCTACATATTCAAGGCCAGCCCATCTGGTACTCACTGGTATCACTCTCACACTGGAGTCCAACGGTCAGATGGCTTGTTTGGAGCATTGATTGTTAGAGAGAGACCATTTGTTGAGATTCAGATCAGGAAAAAATTGCCCATTGCATTGTGGCTATACCAGGACTTACCAGCTGAACATACTGTTGTCATCACTGACTGGTTTCGTGAAAATGCATTAGATGCATTCTCATTACTTGAAACTAGCTCCTGGTTTTATAGCCATTCTGGACTTAGCCCTCCAGGTCGAGATGATGAACCGGAACCTTTTACCATGGGACCAGATGGACAGGAAGCTGGAAATTTTGCATTTTGGTCAGCCCTAATCAATGGAAAAGGCAAGCATCCTGGAAATGAATATCCCTACTTGAAATCACGTCTTCATATATTCACTGTCAACTGTGGCCAAGTGTACCGTTTCCGCCTAATTGGAGCAATCAATAATTTTGCATTTAGGTTCTCAATAGATGAACATCAACTCTGGGTTGTGGGGACAGATGGGTACTGGGTAGACCCTGTGGCAGTAGACTATATCACCCTCCAGTCAGGAGAGAGGTACGATTTTCTCCTCATTACCAAAATAAAACCAGCTAAGAATGACTTCTGGATGAGAGCGGAGGCACAAGAGATTGATCTAGATGGAAACACTACTCCTGCAAGCCCACCTCCCTATCGCCTGCTTTTAGATCGTGCAGCTGAGGCAATTCTACACTACAATACTCCAGGGTCTTCACTACCAACTTCAGCAGATTATGTGCGCATCAAGGAAAATTCTAGGCCTATCAATTCCACTTGCACCTCATCCAACCGCTGCAAAATGATGAATTGTCCATGGAATATACACCCAGCCTACAATCTACAGTGTATCTATGTGGACTCTCTTCGGCTACTTCTTCCCTCTCCAGACTATATACTTCCAAAGGCTACGCCAGATGAAGAAATTTTCTTCCAGTTTGGGACAGAAGGTGTGGGAGCTTTGAGTGCTGTGAATGGACGTCGCACAACATTCCCATCAGTCCCACCTAGGTTGACAGCTGATGATCAAGAATTCAAAAAAATTTTTGATAGAGAATATTGCAAAAACCTTGATGATCGTACACTATGCAACAATGTGACAACAACTACTTTGAGTCCAGCATGTCAGTGTGTCCACATGAGAAATCTTGGGTTCCAAAAATCCTATCGGTTTGTGTATACTGTAGCTGGACCACAAGGGACATTCAGCCACCCAGTGCATTTGCATGGACATAGCTTCTTTGTAGTTAAGATTGGTCTACCACCTATTAACAACAGTACAGGCTTTGTAGAATGCTTTTCTGAAGATCTTGAATGTGATTATCCACCAGGGATTGGAAGATGTGATTATGTTACAAATCCAGATCCTCAAGCAGCCTATTCCTGTATTGCACCACGGTGGGCTGTTGGGAGAGAGTACATGTACCCTTCACCCACAACTTCTGGCATGATTCCCTCACCCACATCCTCTGGAAAGATTGACCCATACACACCACGTAAAGATACAATTATGGTTCCAGCTGGAGGCTATGCAATTGTGGATGTAGTAGCCAACAATCCTGGTATCTGGTTTATGCACTGCCATGTTGAAAACCATGCAGTTGAAGGAATGGCAGTGACCCTCAATGAGGCACAACCATACCAGAACCCATCCCCACCAGAAATGCGTCAATGTGGAAACTTTGAACCATCCCTCCAAGACTTCTACAACTATCTGGACTTTGACCCAAACAGGCCATCCACTACTACAGGTATGCGCACCTTTTATTGTAGTTGAGAGAATACCAATGACCTATCTGTTATTACGTTCCTTTATATCTAGCTCCCCCTGCCACACCAAAGCCAGTTGCCCCGACCACGTGTGCAGCTGCTGGCTTCAAATCATGCTGCAGGCGAAGAGGCCGGGGCTGCTATGTTAGAGCTGGCAGATGTTGGTGTAATAGACGTTGCCGTATTTGGGGAAACTGCTGCTCAGATATTGATGTAACCTGCAAAAGAAGATGTAAGTCACATCCTGAAGTAGGTAACCAATCAGTTGCCAGCATAGGTGGGCCCTATATAGACTATAGCTACCATCAAGACACTTATGTACCAAAAGGCTTTGCACAAGAACAGGATGCACAACTTTAACCATGTGGTTTCTTTATGTATGTAATAACTTAAGTTCTTACTTATTGTAACACAGATTCTACTGAAGGTGCTTTGGAACTCAAACATTACTGACGAACAGCTAAAGATTTAGACTCCTGTATTGGGTACACAAACAATATCCATGCAGTGTCTTGCTTCAAGCTTCTTTAGTGGTACCTCTGAAGTCAAACGTAGCCATTCTCACAAGTTAGAGTTTCTGAGTCTATGATCATTTAACCTTGAGCTGCTAGATGTCATACTGCTGGTACCTGCACAATAATAATGGCAAGTAAACATATTGTGATTTGTACAGCATATTACCGTACAATGATCAGACCTTCCCCAGGCCCCAACAGAGGCAAGGCCCATGTTTAATTGCTAAGTAAACAAATAATTTTCGTGACCGGTAAGCACTAATTTTCAGCATATGGGTGTATCCTTTACTCAGAACTGGTAACCTCCTATACTGTTGAAAGTGGTGCAGCTGCAACCTGCAAGTGATATGATCAATCATAAATTGAACCTATCATTCCTGTCTTTGTTATATAACCTAATGTCTCACATAGTGGTTAGCTAAGATTTGAGGGGTTAAACTGCGCTATGGCAATGGATGACATACCGTAATTATTCTAGTTCTACATAAGCTTAAAAAATAAGTAGGTTGTGACCTTACATTATATTGGATTCGTCATAAATTTCTGAAATTGAATTAGATCTTACGTTGCACAAGAATCACAAGACGTGAAAACGCGAAGGCCTGCTCTTTTAAGTTAGGTAAGTGTATAGCTGGTTTTTCCTAGAATTGTAGGCAGAATCACAAGACGTGAAAACGCGAAGGCCTGCTCTTTTAAGTTAGGTAAGTGTATAGCTGTTCTTTCCTAGAATTGTTGGCAGAATCACAAGACATGAAAACGCGAAGGCCTGCTCTTTTAAGTTAGGTAAGTGTATAACTGTTCTTTCCTAGAATTGTTGGCAGAATCACAATACGTGGCAGACCTCGTCGAACTCTGTAACTGGTATCAAGCATCCTTTTGCTAGTTTCACGTAGGACCTGGAGTCCATACTACGATACCTAAGTGTATAGCTTTCTTCTCCTTGAATCGAGTGCATACCTCGTCGAACTCTGCAACCGATAAAGGCAGTACCAAGTGTCCTTCGCTACCTACGTAAGTGTACATCTGGCTTTTCCTCGAATTGTGTACATATTGATACCGTGTCGAACTCTGGGACCGATGAAGGTTGCACCAAGCGTAGCTAGATAAGTGTATAGCTGCTGGAATTGTGCACAGATCTCGCTGAACTATGAAGACAGTACACCTGTTTGTGAGACTGGTAGGAAGGCCACGAATGTTGGAGGTTGGCTTCGGTCATTATCTTACACTAAATTGGATAAGCGTAAATAAATTAAGACTCCGGCTTACGTAGAATTAGATTCATGATAAATTCTTGAAAGTGATATTCTTAGGTTAAATTGGATCAAGATAGTATTGGAATAATTACAGTACAATTGGTTTTTAATGAAAAGAGTGCTGCTATAGTTTATTTGTTTACCCGTTGGTGGTAAGCATAATACATAGAGAGTATATTACACATCAATAATGAAATTAACTTTCTTTGTCTATTTACAGCAGGGTGAACTCTTCTACATGCAGAGAACCACTGAACAATAAACCTATACAATTTGAACACAAAAGTTTTTAATCGCTGTCTTTGTAGCCAATTCACTTCACATGCATTTGGATCTAAGAATGAGAACTTTAGTAGTATAAGGGTAATTTGCAGTTAAACCCTGATTCAGGCCTGGATATTAGACATGTATAAGAGTTGACTATGATTGCTAAATATATACTTACTGCTTTTGTGCTGCAAATCTCCATGGCAAACAAATATTTGCATGTGCATGCCAACTTGACTATATTAGGCACCCCAATAAGTGTCATTCCTTGGAGCTTCAGACCAAAATCACTACCACTTTCTGCATGCATGCACAATTTTTATTACCATGAGCCATGAAAGTTTTTGATGGGAGAACAAGAGGACAGGGTATTAATACTACTACTAACCACATACATATATACCTGCATAACTGTAAACTTGTAGCCAACCAGTAACAAAAAATTATGTAGACATTTACTGGAATGGTCATTAAAACCAATTTCTAGCTGATTGGTTTGCATCAATTCCAATACAGCTGCTAGACATAAATTTTTAAGTATACTGTATTAATTTTAAAGGACAGAGAAAGCATTACGGCATGTGATGAAACTTAATCCTTAGTTGTACACAATGAGGTCATTGTGCTCAGTAGAGTGTAACCAGAGTGCATGCTGTCAAGCACGTTAGTAGCCTAACGAATTTCAAGTCACTACTATAATGAAAATTGCGTAGAGACAAAACTGGTTAGTGATGTATAGAGCCCTTGGGCCTATGACTCTTGGGCTCTTTGTTGCTACAGTGCCGTTATCTGGCATGTGGCACTCAAAGTGGTGAATATGTTTTCAATGTCCACAATGTGAGATGCCAAATCTTCCAGTTTCAATATCAATAATATAAAGTAAGGCAGGAGGAGCTGTTCAGATCAGATACTGATACAGAGAGGAGTCTGAGAGCTGAGAAGAAGGAAGAAAAGAGGACCATACAGTAATATGCCTGATGGAAGTATGGTGGGAGGGCCTTTGGAAGAAGAGAAGTTCATCAAAGTCTGCCAGTGTTTATATCACTGCACGATGTGGAGGACAAGCACTGGATGGTCAGCAGTCAAGATGGTGTTTATTAATTTCCGAGGCATGCAGAATTGTTCTGTGTCACTGCTGTTATACAGCACCTAAGTGATGGAGATAGTAGAGTAAGCTTGAGGAAAAAAGTGAAAGAAGGGGATTAAAACTGTGGAGCACTGTTGTATGCTGATGATATTGGGGTACTGGCAGAGTTTCCAGAAGAAGTGCAGATGATGCTAGGTATAATGGGGCAGTATACAGTGGAGTGGAAGCTCAGCTTTAAAGTAGCCAAGACAATGCATGGTTGTGGGGGGGAAAAGTGGCAGTTGAAGATGGAGGATCAGTGGGTATAGGAAATGGAGGAGGTGAAATACCTGGAGGTGTGGTTTGATGGGGGAATGCAAAGGAATGTGCAGCTGGAGAAGATGAAGATGCAGAGGAATGGGCAGCTAAGATGGATGAGTAGGAACGATGAGCTGATGGAGGTGGAGAGAGGTAGACTGGTGTGGAGCTCCTGCATGGCTAGATAGCATGCAGCAGAGATATGGTCACC
Source organism: Agelas oroides (assembly GCA_949130485.1). Classification (NCBI taxonomy): domain Eukaryota; kingdom Metazoa; phylum Porifera; class Demospongiae; order Agelasida; family Agelasidae; genus Agelas; species Agelas oroides. The sequence continues at coordinate 9,565,108 of OX422187.1, read as the reverse complement.
TGGTGAAAAGGCAGTGAATATAAAGTTGGAGGCTGTTCAAGACAAAGTCGGTAAGCAACTGTTGGGAGCAAGTACTTGGGGGATTAATTAATGTGCACAAACAAAGGTTGTTTCTTTCCAAATTTTTAACAGTGGATGCAACTTTTGTTAGGAAACGCAGGTTATGTGTTGGCTTGTCATCAAAAAATTATTAGCTTGTTATCAAAATAAGTCTCTGGTGTGTTTTGTTACCTAAACTGGACTGAACTCATTTGTATCAGGTAAGTTCCTGCTATAATCATTTAGTGCCAAATAATTGTCACTTTAAAACTACAATTTCTGATACAGTTGAATTGAAGGGTTAATTAATAAGTTGTATCATGCAACCCAATCCCAGTATTATTACATTTGCTGTCATACTGGAAACCATCGGGAGAATACACAACCCCAAAAACAGGAAAGAAAAAGGGCCATATCAACTGATCACTTAATTCTATTGTACGAGATGATCACAGAAAGGTGGGTGAGCACAATCATACTTAGGGGAAGGTGTATCAGGGATATCTGTAAACAGGAAAATATAGTTTGCATGCTTTCTTAACATGACAGATTGACCAGATGCATGGAAATGTCTTTCTCAAATGTAAAATCTCACTGTTATAAATTGGAATTTTAGATGTGTCTCAATAGCATAATAGCAAATCACCCATGTATGTGACAGTGAGTGGCTCCTCCCTTGAGGGTAAAGCTTTTAGAAGCAACAAAACTCTGAACTCTCAGGGCTTCTAAATCAGGTAAATTTGCAGCACAAAACCTTGAACCCTAAAGCCTTCTACTTCAGGTCTTGTAGCGAAGTAGCAGTGAACTTTGTTTTACTAAAACCTACTAACAAAGCTTTTACCTATGTAGCACTGAACTCTAAAGTGTTTCAGCCAAGGTAAATTAACTTGCAGCACTAACGAACCTCTTGGGTTACACTCATTTTTAATACTAGCGGTAGCACAACCTTGGATCATGAATCTCCAAATCATGTGGATGGCTAAATGGGCAAAGTCAAAGTGTACCGTAAGGTCAACTGTGAGTTTTGCCTTGTAGGCTAGAATTGAAGTGGTCCCATGACAAATCCATAGGTGTAGTTTTGTGTATGGAAAAGCAGGAAATGGAAACCGGAAATGGAAACTGTAAAATTTTCACTTTAGCTGAGGGACTAAAAATTGAGTTTTTTGGTATTAACTATCAGGTAGAAGGAGCATTTTTTTTTTCAAATCTTGTGTACATTTTGACTTTGCCCATTTAGTTGTCCTACCTTAACGGACTGAGACAGCATTTTAATTATGTTTTAAAAAAAGAAGCTGTACTTCATTATATATCTGCTACATGTTTCCTTTCATGGAATGTGCTACTTGATTTATGTAAGTAGGTGAGTTTGAATGATATCTTGCGATATCTCTAACACAAACACTTAACACACAAACACCAGACATGCATCAGCATAAAGATCATGATCCATAGTAACCAATTAGTTGCATGCACTTGACATACTGTTAAAGATTAGTGGTTTACTTTCATAGTGTCACTGCCTACCTTTTCCTGTAGGTTTACTGTGAATCTTCAAGGTCTGCAACAACTGAAATTACAAATATGTGTTACCAATGACATAGTGTGGAGTATGCAAACTAGAAGTATATAGAAGAAATTGATATTGATGTGTTGCTAGTGTCCAGCGGCCATTGGAAGCAACATCTGGCATAGCTGGTGAAGTGTTCACACAGTGTTTAGTTGGCTTTGACAGGTGGTGGGCTAAAGGGGTTGAGCTTGCTTATTAGCCCTAGTTCTAACCCTAACCCTAACCATCGCCATAGCAACAGGGTATTCTAATGAGCTGCTGGTGTGAGAGCACACTGCATGGGAACTAATTAGTGGGTCAATTACTACAGGGACAGTGGCTACCAATATGTTAACTATCGCATAATTATAATACTCATGCTGCTTTATAGCAAAATGATGTAACAACTATGTGTAGCAATTCTTTTTGTTCCATCATGGATTTGAATAAAACTCCATGCCTGTTGTTTGTGTTATACGACTATTATGTCTAGAAGTGTCCATGTAATGATACACATTATTTTGAGGCTTCATGAGGTTTGTCGCAACTAATATGAAATAAACATGTTTACATCATCGTTTATTGGGAAAACCCAGAAAGACATTACACCAATAATGTCATAACTATCCACTGTGTACAATGAGTAGCTATTCTTCAATTTTCTTTGTTTAACCATTCAGTGTGCCCTACAGTCTGCTAATAGCAGAGCAGGAATCCAAAGATGGCCCTCAGATACCATGATGCGTGAGATAATCAATTAGCATGTCTATCATATGTAAATACAGAGCAGGGTTTCATGTCTGACGCCTTGTTGTATTACGGAGGGTTTCTAAGAATGTGTCTAAGTATGGATGCTGCATCGCAAAATAACATGCTATCTGCTTAGCTATGTCACTAGAGTAAGAACTACATGGAATGGCTTAATACCTTAAAGTCAATTAGCTTAGACCATCAATAACTCACAGACTCAGTGGGGCAATCTTCACAAAGTATTTGGACTCACACACTGAACCCTTGGCTTCCTTATTTGGACTCACACACTGAATCTTTGGCTTCTTTATTTAGACTCACACACTGAATCTTTGGCTTCCTTATTTGGACTCACACACTGAACCTTTGGCTCCCCTTCACACCAAGATTAATGTGGGTCCCACTGATGTTTTATCAAACATATTGGATGAAACCAGATGGTTTAGACAAAATGCATGAGCTCACACAGCAGCAAACATCCTGTTGATTACTTACTAGCTAGTTTGTTGATCCAGGTGTCATTACAGTCCCAACACAGGTGGTGTACATTATATACTGATGAACACCAACAGCTGCAGTATAGCATCACCCTAATCAAGAGAATTTTTGGTACCACTCCCTTCTGCAATGTTAACCAGAGACCTTTCAAAAGTAATCAAGAGTAGCTACTTACAAAGCCATAGCATCTACGTCATGGGTGACAGTCTCATACTTGATCTGGCAGTATTTAAAGACACAAGTAATAAAAGTAACGAAGACAAGGATCAATTGATAGCTACATATATACTATGTTTGAATTCCACAGCTGTTTTGAAAAGAGTATTTGATTGTAAAAGATTGACTGTTCCAGTTAACCACCTTTGAGAAACAAGAGGTAGGTGTGTATCACAGTAACATTGTATTTATATTGCGAAGTTCCCCAATGCAGCTCCATGTGTAGCCAATTGGTTTATCTCTGCATTCATAAATGACAAGATGTTGCATGCAACAGAATAAAACAAAGGCAAAGAAAGCAGAACAGAGCATGCGCAGGAGGTGGCAGATAATGGTAGGCTGGCTGGCCAAGCAGCCAAGCATAATATATTTCTATGTGAGCTTGCAACAATTTGGATGGTGAAATAGGAGTGAGTGCTGTGTAATGATATACCAGGTACTTTGTAGCTGTTGATTGGAGGATCATCATTGAAGAGATTACAGTGCACTGTTGATATGATTAATCAAATTTAACGGACACGCGAGAAAAATAATTATTATGGCTATTGTCCGCAATAATTAGAGTACACAAAAATATATTATGTGATACAAGTGTGCGAAAAATTAGAACAGCGTCGGGTGAATTAGAAGGTGCGCGCGCCTTCGCCACGTGTACCTATACAGCTAGCTATAGTGTTAAGTCAAGTGACAAGTCGACGAAGTCAGCGAGTGTTCAGGAAGCCAACGTCACAGCAACGTTTAACGGCATGCAAAGATCTTGAACTTCCCGTTCGTGAAGGAGAACGATCCAGCGCCCATTAAGGGCAAGAACCAGTTGACCATTACGAGTTGCCGTCGCAACACCTCGATATAGCCAGGTGCCAAGAGCGCGATCGCCCATCCGATCATCGCCTGTCAAGCGGATAGCTAAAAGACCGGTCTATCGAACTTGAACTAAGCGATACATTTGTGATCGTGATTGTACTGTAAGCTTCACGTTGTGATCGCGTCTTGTCCGGATAATTAGAGTACGACCAATTCAAGAAATTTTGAATGTACGGTACAATTAGAGGTCAAAAAATAATTCGAAAAGCTGTCCGAATAATTAGAGACGTCCGTTAAATTAAAGGTAGTACGGTAATTAGCTATTCTAACAACTCAGGATGCCTTCGCGTAATAAAGCTCAAGAGTTGCAAGTCAGGGTGACATTTGTATGGTTACTGAAGTGTCATATCGGGAAATAGCTACACAGACAAAAACGGACATTTGACACTGCCTGGCAACAAAGCAAAGGGATTTTAACATTCTATGAAACAGGTGCAAATCACAACATTAACCCTGTAGCACCAACAGGCAAAAAAAAGTACTTGACGTTTGACCCCTCAGCTTCTCTGCTAATCGGCCGAGCGAGACAGGCTAGCAAGCACACATAATATTTTGAAGTGTATAAATTAGTTGCACAAACTTGCTCTTGGTTCTAGTATTGTAATTTTAAATATATATATATCTTTAGCAAAATGTAAGGTTAAGTATTTTACTAGCTATGTGTCCCCATAGGTCCCATTTGTTGGTGGCAAATGTTTCCCCCCATCCAGTCTAAGCAGATTACCTCTAGCACTTTAATAGTAGATACTTCAACGACAACTGCTTCCATTTGTGGTGTGAAACTTATAAGTCTTCTCAGGCTGGGAGAGAAAGGCTAAAACAATAGGCATCACATGCACCATTGTGACTTACATTACTTACTATAATATAATTTTTGTTTCCACTTGAAGTACTAAATGTTGTTTGCTTTCATGCTTCCTCCATTAGTTTAGGGTAAGGGTATGGTAAAGTTTTAATTGACCCACCTTAACGTAAAGACAAATGTCGATCGACGTGATAACCTAGGTCGACGCGAACTGCCTGGGTCAACGTATAGTGGTTGGATTTTCGTGACATATAGTGCTCCGTACATATACACCAACTGGTTCACTAAAGCTGGACACGGCTCTGAAAGGCTTACTGGTAGTGGCTAGATTGCAGAAGATACCCGGATACAGCGTCGGCGCATATGACAACTTCTGCGCGAAGTGCAGAAATATTTTTATACGTCTATCCAAAGCAAATTTGGACTTTTAGACCCTTTCAGAGCACTCTCCATCCATATTCCTTCGGTGGTAAGAACTCGCAGTATAGGTTTCTCCACCTGAGGCAGCTACCGCGAACGGTGGCAAAAGTGCATGTGAGGCCAGTGGGAGCGCTTTAGAAGCCAGGATAGCTAGACATTACCTAGCTGTATAGCTTCGTTTCAGCATCCTCCTCAGCTTCTGACCTTCTGTCATACAAAAAATAGATGGTAGAAAGGAGAGGTTAACTTAGGAACGAAGGCTAAGCTATGTAGCTGCTCGATTTTCAGTGCAGGAAATTGCCCGGGTATACTGGCCCAACATTATCCTGTTGTAGGCTATGGATTCTATAATAATAGTCTGCATCTGCTTGCTTGTGGCATTGAGATATATTGCATCATTTAGTGAAGTTAAATAAAAACAACAGGAACAAGTCACAAAAACGTTTTCTGAACGAAAACAAGCACATGTAGGATGGAACCCTCTGTGCTAAGGCATTCAGGTAAGCAATAGTGGAATCGGCGGTATCTTGCTCACTCATCAACCAGCAAGATTAGACACTGATCTTGGAGCACAGGCAAGTAGTGAGGGCTTTGAAAGGAGGTTGTTATGTCTGAGCTACAAGTGCTCATGGTGCCATGATTAATAACTCAGTGTCACACCATCCTTCTAAAAGCTCGTCTCATCCCCAGACCAAATTTTTTCGCGTACGCTCTGCGGCCTTGTCGAAAATTAGGGTCCAGAAACTTTCGCTTGGAAAACTGCGGCCAGTGGAAATACGACTGGTCAGTAACTATAGGTGTTAATTGCATTATCAGTTACTAGCAGGGAAAGTTTGGGCAAGTGGAAAATGCTGAAGTGCGGAAACCGAAGTAGGGAAATGGAAGTATGGAAATGACAAGAAAGGCCGCCTATCGGTGTCTAGTGTCTTACTGACTCAACACTGTGTGTGTTGAGGCCTTGTAACTACCCAAAGGGGCAAATGTCTTCCAGCGATGTCGAAGCCGGATCCCGGACTGCAGCAAATGTCACTTCATGATGTTGCGTGGGCCAACCGATGCTCCTGCTCCTGATGTTCTCGTGACAGCGATATGAGAACATCAGTTGTGTTGTCTTAGTTCTCGCTAAGAATATTCACCAGTGATTCAACAAGTTCAAATAGTCACCTTAGTCACGGAACAAGACTAAGTCAAACTGTGACTGAGTACACTATACCGTGTAGTGTTCGTTGGAGTCAGAAGCTTTTACATCGCTTGGAGACGATCACCCTTTGTTACAAGGCACAGTTGTGAGTCAGTAAGGCACTAGACACTGATAGGCGGCTGCAGCGTTTTCCACTTGCCCTATTGTAAACTGTGTAAATGACAGAGCAAACTACTTTTCCCACCCATAGCACTGCGGTAGCAAGGAGCATGACTCCTGCAATGATCCTCCTCATCCTCCTCCTCTTCCCAATTGTCAGCATCTCTGCTGCAATTGATGCATCCACGCTGGATGTGCATACTGTCACATGCAACCACACAACAACATCCTGTGAATGTCGCCAAGATGCTGATGTATGTGTCTTCAGTTTGCAGATAGAACTACTTCACAGCTTCAGCAGATACATCATCAATCCACAGTTTGGAGAGAGAGTCGACTTGGCACGAGTCTACTACTTTGGTGATGATGGAAACCTTTACGGTCACCCAGGACATCTTCATCCATTTTGTGCTAATGCCAGTGAAGATGATGTCAGTGAATGTACCCCAGCATACACATTTGATGCAACAACTTTCAAATCCTTTATTGGAGTAAATGGACAAGTTCCAGGTCCTGTACTAATTGTTTGGGAGAATCAGACTGTTGTTGCAAATGTGAGCAATGAACTGCAATTGGAGGCCGTTTCCATTCACTGGCATGGCATGACCCAATACAATACTTACTTTATGGATGGTGTCCATCACATTACGCAGTGTCCAATTGATCCACAGAGGTCTTTCCGCTACATATTCAAGGCAACCCCATCTGGTACTCACTGGTATCACTCTCACACTGGAGTCCAACGCTCAGATGGCTTGTTTGGAGCATTGATTGTTAGAGAAAGACCAAGTGTTGAAATTCAGATCAGACAAAAATTGCCCATTGCACTGTGTCAATACCAGGACATACCAGCTGAGCATACCGTCATCATTGCTGACTGGTTTCGTGAAGATGCATTAGATGCATTCTCATTGCTTGAAACTAGCTCTTTCTTTTATAGTCATTCTGGACTTAGCCCTCCAGGTCGAGATGATGAAATGGAAGGTTTCACCATTGGACCAGATGGAAAAGAAGCTGGGAATTTTGCATTCTGGTCAGCACTAATCAATGGAAAGGGCAAGCATCCTGGAAATGAATATCCCTACTTGAAATCACGTCTTCATATATTTACTGTCAACCCTGGCCAAGTGTACCGTTTCCGCCTAATTGGAGCAATCAATAATTTTGCATTTAGATTCTCAATAGATGAACATCAACTCTGGGTTGTAGGAACAGATGGGTACTGGGTGGACCCTGTGGCAGTAGACTATATCGCCCTTCAGTCAGGAGAGAGGTACGACTTTCTACTCATTACCAAGATAAAACCAGCTAAGAATGATTTCTGGATGCAAGCTGAGGCACAAGAGATAGATGTAGAGGGAAATACTACTCCTACAGGCCCACCTCCCTACCGCCTGCTTTTAGATCGTGCAGCTGAGGCAATTCTACACTACAATACTCCAGGGTCTACACTACCAACTTCAGCAGACTATGTGCGCATCAAGGAGAATTCTAGGCCTATCAATTCCACTTGCAGCTCATCCAACCGCTGTAGGATGATGAACTGTCCATGGAATATACACCCTGCCTACAATCTACAGTGTATCTATGTGGACTCTCTTCGACTTCTCCTTCCCTCTCCAGACTATATACTTCCAAAGGCTACTCCAGATGAAGAAATTTTCTTCCAGTTTGGGTCAGAAGGCGTGGGAGGTTTAAGTTCTGTGAATGGACGTCGCACAACATTCCCATCAGTCCCACCTAGGTTGACAGTAGATGATCAAGAATTCCAAGATATATTTGATAGGGAATATTGCAAAAACCTTGATAATCGTACGCTATGCAACAATTTGACAACAACAACTTTGAATCCAGCATGTCAGTGTGTCCACATGAGAAATCTTGGGTTCCAAAAATCCTATCGATTTGTGTATACTGTAGCTGGACCACATGGCACATTCAGCCACCCAGTGCATTTGCATGGACATAGCTTCTTTGTGGTCAAGATTGGTCTACCGCCTATTAACAACAGTACAGGCTTTGTAGAATGCTTTTCTGAAGATCTTGAATGTGATTATCCACCAGGGATTGGAAAATGTGATTATGTTACAAATCCAGATCCTCTAGCAGCCTATTCCTGTATTGCACCACGGTGGGCTGTTGGGAGAGAGTACATGTACCCTTCACCAACAACTTCTGGCATGATTCCCTCACCCACATCCACTGGAAAGATTGACCCATACACACCACGTAAAGATACAATTATGGTTCCAGCTGGAGGCTATGCAATTGTTGATATAGTAGCAGACAATCCTGGCATCTGGTTTATGCACTGCCATGTTGAGAACCATGCAGTTGAAGGAATGGCAGTGACTCTCAATGAGGCACAACCATACCAGAACCCATCTCCACCAGAAATGTGTCAATGTGGAAACTTTGAACCAACCCTCCAAGATTTCTATGACTATCTGGACTTTGATCCAAACAATCCATCTACTACTACAGGTATGGGCACATGTTATTACAAGCAACAGAATACTAACAACAGAATTACTAACAACAGAATTACTAATGACCTATCTGTTATTCATTTCTTTCCATCTAGCCCCCCCTATCACACCAAGGCCAGTTTCCCCAGGTTTGAGCACTTTTTATTCTAGGCAAGATAATACTAATAACCTGTTATTCCATCCCTTTCTATCTAGCTACCCCTGTGACACCAAGGCCAATTGCCCCAACAACTTGTGCAGCTGCTGGTTTCAAATCATGCTGCAGGCAAAGAGACTGGGGTTGCTATGTTAGAGCTGGCAGATGTTGGTGTAATAGACGTTGTCGTATTTTAGGGAACTGCTGCTCAGACATTGACCAAACTTGTTCAAGAAGACGTAAGTCACAATTTCAAGTAGGTAGCTATGCTGTCAATGTAATTAGGTTTCAAGTAGACTGCTAGCTACCAATGGAAGTGCCCTATAGAACTCATATCTGATGTGTAGCTATTCACTATTTTTGAGTGGCTGACTAACTGTTACTCTCCCTTCATTACGTAGCTCCCCCTGTCACACCCAAGCCAGTTGCTCCAACCACATGTGCAGCTGCTGGCTTCAACTCCTGCTGCAGGCAAGGAGGTTGGAGCTGCTATGTTAGAGCTGGCAGGTGTTGGTGTAATAGAGATTGCCGTATTTGGGGAAACTGCTGCTCAGATATTGATGTAACCTGCAAGAGAATATGTAAGTCATGCACATCCTGAAGTAGGTAACCAATCAGTTGGCAGCATAGGTGGGCCCTATATACACTAGTACCGTCATGCCACTTGTGTAACATAAGGATTTTCGCAAGAACAGGTTTGATTGGATACACAACTATAAATGTGTGGTTTTTTATGTAGTAACTTACTTAATATTGTGACAAATTCTATTGAAGATGCTTTGGAGCTCAAATATTACTAACAGCTAAGGACTTAGACTCCTAGGCATTGTCAATTTTCTCATGATATTTTTGGCTTTGCATTGCATTGGTTAGACAATCAATCTCCATGCACGCAGTGTCTTGCTTCAAGCTTCTTTACTGATACCTTTGAAGTCATACTTCGCCTTTTCACTTTCCTCTATTTTTGGCTCTAAAATTCTCTTTATTCCTACACAAGGCAAGAGTCCTAAGCATTTCGAATGAGAAAACCACTCAGCATGGGTTCTCTCCTGATGGAGAGAATTTTACAAGTCAACCCCCAATAAATGGGGTTCTGACGGCAGATACTGAGTGGCTGCCAGGTGCGCGACTGAGGCATTTCAGCCCCACCTCTACATATAGAGGATTGTGAGGGCTGGTGGTTGTCCATGCAGTTGTCTTAGCTCAGTGACAGAGCACTGGCTGCACAAGCCAGGTGTCCTGGGTTTGATTCCCAGCGACTGCCAGCCTTTTCACTTTCCTCTCAAAAACATCTAAATTTCTCTTTAGTGTATCCTTTTCTCAGATCTGGTTACCTAGTGATCATGTGTAGTGTGCAGGTGTGACCATCAAGTGATACGATTGACCATATAATCATATAATCAATCATACACTGAACCTATCACCCTGTCTCTATTATGAAACTCCTAATGTCCACATAGTGGTTAGCTATAATTTCAGGGATTAAACTGTGTTATGGGAATAGATGCCATAAACTTATTATTTTACTAATGAAAGGGGTGCTGCTGTAATTTATTTGTTTACCTGTTGGTGGTGAGCATCATACACAGAGCACATCAGAAATACAGTTAATTTATATGTGACTGTGTTTACAACTCAATAATGAAACTTTCTTGTCTATTTACAGCATGGTGAACTCTTCTACGTGCAAAGAACCACTGAACAATAAACCTATATAATTCAACCACAGAACTTTGGAATTGTTATTGTAGCCAGTTCACTACACATGCTTTTGGACCTAAGAAGGAAAACTTTAGTAGTATAGGAGTAGCTAAGACTTTGTAGTTATCCCTGATTGCTGTATATATTAAGCATGCATAAGAGTTGATTATGATTGCTAAATACGTCCTGCTTTGGTCCTGTAAATCTCCGTGGCAAACAAGTATTTGCATGCGCATGGAAAACTTGACTATTAGCCACCCCGATAACTGTTTATGTTTCTTGTCACCGCCAGTATCATTCCTTAGAGTTTCAGAATCAAAAATCACTACTATTTTGTGCATCCACAAAATTTTTACTACCTTGCTTGAGCATGAGCCATATGAGAATTGGCTTTGATGGGAACAAATCACTAGGGTAATAATACTATTGCATACATACCTGTATCAACTGTAAATTTATAGTCAACCAGTATGGTAGGCGTTTACTGGGATGGCATTTAATACCAGTTGCTAGTTGATCAGTTTGCATCAATCCCAATGTAGCTGCAAGATATACCATTTTTAATTTATGTGAAATATGTATCACACAACAAGCTGCTCCAACATGAGCTACGTGCCTTAGATGAAGGGACAGAGAAAGCACTATGGCATGGAGAAACTTCATTCTTAGGTGTACACAATGGGGTCACTACAGCATCCTTTGTGCTCAATAGAATATCACCAGAGTGCATGCTGTTAAGCACAATGATTTTACCTGGCTGGCAACCAACAATGATCCACAAATCCAGTGAAATATTTCACTAAAAATGAAATCACCATTAATTTTAGTGATTCAAAATTCCACGTATCCTGCATGCCTTGAGCATGTGCCTAATTATGCTGGTTCGTGCCAACATTGATGAATTCGTCTACAACCACTTGAATTTTTGAGCCGCTGTTTGTGACTCATTTATTTCAGCAGCTTAGCTAATTCCAGTTTCATAAAGTTACTAAACTCCTGTCCTTTCTGCATTCTACTAGTTGCATGCCAGTCATCTAACAGACTGTCACATAACATGATAGGTGACTGTACCATAACCTGGAGGGGGAGAAAGCTTGGAACGGAGGTCAGTGTCAGTAGCAACAACCAAACGTGCCAAAACAACATACCATATACGTAGCTGGCTCATAGAAACACACACTGCAAGTATAGACATGCTCAGCTTACAAAGTTGTGTAGCACTTATCTCTGCTGTTTCAGTTTGCAAAAGAGAGAGTCATTTTTCCAGCATCAGATTACTCCTGTTCCTGTCTCAGGTAGCTCCATTTTGCGATTTACATTTGGGAGCTTAAGATGGCCTTGAAGGCACAAATACATCCATACAGCATCTGCAATTGAAAGACTGTAGCAATACCGGTATGTTCAATACATGTGTGAAATTCCCCCAATTATCAGGCAGCGAAATGATACATGGTGCTCCAGGTGTCCGTAGGGCATTTTGAGAATGATGCTCACTAAAATCTTGTCTCAAATCTGAAAATTGTGAGGTGAATCAAAGCATATGCAAAGCCCTGCAAGTCCAACATACATTCACAGAACTAACTTAATGCAGGGGCTGATGATCTTCTGAAGTCATTGGCTGCCAATCGGTCTTGCATGGCACTAAGAAAGTTGATTCAATCATGCCAGTTTTACTAGCTACAAACGTTCTTGATCATTTGTTCAACTATTTTAGCTCACAGTTTGCTGTTCACATTCTTTCTGCTCTAGAAGAAAACAAAACACTTGCAGGATTAAATCAATCAAGAAACGATTTCCATAGTGAAGATCCTAGCGTACTTGCAATTGTAAATTGTAGAGGACTCAGTCACAACCGTACCCTCAAGGTTCTGCGAATGAAAATGCAATGGCTAACAGAAGTGGACTAGAGGTATTGCACATTGAGTAAAATGAGATTTCCTGTCTTGGGATACAACAAATCCCCTTATTTCAAACATCACTCTGAGGAAGTTGTTCATCTATGATCACCTCAAGCTGAACCATAGCTAACACTGAAGCTAGATTTATTGAAATGCTTGCTATTAACAAATCATTCACTACTCTCAAAATAATAATCAACTTGTCATCGATATTTCTGAACAATTTTTGCATCATTTCATTGAAACTCTACCGACAACTCAACTCTTACTGAATAGTACATGAATGTTTACAGTAACAGCATTGATTGGGTGAACATTACAAGGATCAAACGAAATCAACGACGTAAAAAATCAGGCCTTCATGTGTTCTTTGTCACTTTTGCAGTACAGCTATGTAGTCCTTTGATAAGCTACTGAAGTATACGCTGCTGCATTCTTTTGCCTCACTCTAGAAGAAAAGCCAACTGTGGCCTTGTGGTACAATGTTGGGTGGCATATTGCAAATACATGCTTGCTAATATAGGACATGTTGTGCATACATGATGATATATTGTGCTTACATGTTGGCATGTTGTACATGCATGAATGTTGGGATATTGTGCATGCATGTTGGCATGGTCTGTCCAATGAATGCTATAGACATGTTAAAAATGTTGTGCATGTTAAGTTTGACACAGATCCACCCCCCCCCCCCCCCCCCCCCCCCCCCCCCCCCAGTGTAATACACCAGTTGATGAGGTAATGTGTAATACACCAGTTGATGAGGTAATGTGTAATACACCAGTTAATTGATGAGGTAATGTGTAATAGCTACACCAGTTGATGAGGTAATGTGTAATAGCTACACCAGTTGATGAGGTAATGTGTAATACACCAGTTGATGAGGTAATGTGTAATACACCAACTGTTGATGAGGTAATGTGTAATACACTACGTAGTTGATGAGATATTGATTAGTACACTGGTCGATGTAATGTATAATACACTGGTCGATGATATAATGGGTCATACACTGGTTGGTGATGTGCATTTGGCATATGGTGGTCAATGATGTAATGTGTCATAAAATGGTGGATGATGTATGGGAAATACACAGGCCAGGATGTGATAATTAGAATTTTTAGTTCACTCATCATAGGGAGTTATAATTCTTTTGTAGGATGTTAAAAGCAGAGACTATTTAGAAGCAATGATATATAGGTTCCCTAAGGGGGTTTCAGCAGAGGAAACAAAATCACGAATTGCACCTGCAACCAATTCTAAGATTTTTTAGCTCAAACTAATAGGTAGTTTTGTGGCACTATCTATATAAATCAGTCTCAAGGGAGATGTCCAAAGTGTTTCAGCAGCAGACTGAGTAGTATTGGCTGACGGTCAGTATCTGGTGAGAAAACTTTTGGTGGGCCAAAAATAATGAGCAGATGAATTCTACTGTGTTTGAAGACATATAGCGGTTTGGGGTGGCTTTGGTGGCTGACTAGTGTCTGCTGGCTTCAATTTACCAGCCAACTCCCTGTCTGAGATAGCATATACTGGCTTCAATTATCACCAATTTACCGACCAACCTTCTGTCTCAGACAACATATATACTGGCTTCAATTATCAGGTCAACTTTCTGTTAATTGTAAAGGACTGTTCCCACATCACCTAGACTGTCAACCAGAGGCCCCTCTGACTGTACAATGTCCTTGCACGAGAGAGCCTTGAGACAAGACTAGGTGAAAACATCACTCAAACTGCCTGCTAAGCTCCCTGCCGGCTTTGTGCATGAATTACAAGCCTAAGCCTGTTCCCCTCAGATTTCACAATCTTAGGACACTTAATTCGGAAAAGCCAAACTTCCTATTGTATAGTCCAGTTCCCACATCCCCTAGACTGATTGACCAGCTCTAAAAATAGCACAGTCTACCAGCTAAAGCCCCCACTGGCTCACTTATCACCAGTGTACAGGCCTAAGAATATTCCCCATGTTTGTTTTTTTTTTTGTTGTTTTTTTTTTTATGTTGAAACTGACCATGAAGGAAAGGAGTGGTACAGCAGGCCCCAATAGCTGAAAGCTAATACTGAGGGGTCACGAAATAAAAAGCAGAAAAGGACTAAAACAAGTGCAATAACAATAACTTAAGTCCACAAGAAAGTATTTTGTATACACTTTTTAAATTGTCCAACAGAGTCATGATGTACATAATTTGCTGGTAAACTGTTCCACAGTCTAGTAGTACTAACAAAAAATGAATTAAAATAAGCTTTTAAGTTTTGGTGAAAGGTACAACAAGTTGACTAGAATGGGAAACTCTAGTATTGGGGGAGGCATTAAAAACAAAAAGATCTGGGGGGCAGTACAATAGACCATTTAAAAACTTAAAGGTCATTAGAAGCTTGAGATATGAGCGTCTGCTGGTAAGTGTGGGGAGTTGGAATTGGCTATTGAGCTCCTCTGCATTGACTCTCCATGATCGAGAGGCCATCCTCAGTGCAAATGTCTGGACGGACTCCAACAAATACTGATCTTTCTTCAAATGTGGGTCCCAAACCACACATGCGTAGTCAACAATAGGTAGAACTTGTGACTTATAGAGGGTGATGATAGTTTCAGGCTTGCAGAAGGGAGAGAATGTTCTAAACATAAAGCCTAGCAACCTTCGAGCCTTACAGGAGACACTCTCCACATGTTTAGTCCAAGTTAGATCGCTGGAAATCCACACCCCTAAATACTTATAATGTTCCACTGGCTGGATCACAGACCCATTCAAATTAAGTGGAGGTAGATGGTGAGCTTGGGAACGTTTCCGAGAAATCAGCATGCACTTGGTTTTAGAAGAGTTCACAGTAAGGTGATTGCTAGATATCCAGTGAGCAATGGTATTGATATCGGCTTGAAGATCGTCAAAATCAATGGGGGTGTTGATGGGTTTGTAAAGAAGGATGTCATCAGCATAGAACAGTATCTTAGCCCCTTGAGAGAGAGCTAGATTTGACAGGTCATTTATATATATGAGGAACAAGAGTGGCCCCAGGATAGAACCCTGAGGAACACCGGAGCAAACAGGTAACCACTGAGAGTGAGTGCCATTTAGGACAACTCTCTGGTGTCGGCCAGATAAGTAGTTCTTAATCCAGTGGAGGATGGTGGCTGAAACAACTCTGAAAAGTTGAAGTTTATTAAGCAGAGCCTGATGTGGAATGGTGTCAAAAGCTTTGCTTAAATCAAAAAAGACACAACCAACCTGGGAACGTTTCTCAAGTATGGTGTGCCAATGGTGCGTAGCCAGTAACAATGGAATCACTGTGGAACGTCCAGAACGAAATCCATACTGGTTCTCTGACAGGATGTTGTTGGTTATGAGATGGTCAAGCAGGAGCTGGTGTAAACGTTTCTCAAGAATCTTACTAATAATTGGGAGGAGGGATATGGGGCGAAAGGACTGTACAACTTGTGGAGAGGAGTCCTTAGGAATTGGCACAATATTGGAGGACTTCCATTCAGCAGGGAGTTGGCCTGTCCTAATTGAAAGGTTGAAAAGTGAAGCAAGAGAGGGTGTGATCTCAACAGCAAAAGTTTTTAGCATCCAGGCAGAGATGCCGTCTGGACCAGTGGCTGAGTGTTGTTTAGTTCTGAGAAGTAGGTTCTGAACTTCTCGATGGGTAAGGTCCAGGCTCTCAATAGACAGGTTGTGTCAGGAAGGTAAAGGGTAGGTGGTACACTGACCGTATTAAAACAAGATGCAAAATAGGTGTTCAATAATTCTGCCTTGTCCTGGTCAGTATGAGCCACTGTGGACCCATGAGAAAGGGAGGAAGATGAAGGAATGGAGCGAGGTCTAAGTAGCCTGATAGATGACCAAAACTTCTTAGAGTCAGATCGAGAGTTGGCAAGATTGTTGAAGTATGCTTGTTTGGCTTTTCTTATTTTGCACACTATGGCATTACGAAGAGCTTTGTACTTGGCCAACCACTCTGCAGACTTAGAGACCTTGAACTTATGATACCAGCGCTCACGCCTTCTGATATCATGGCTGATATCACGATCAATCCAGGGAGTATATGACCGGATAGGGACAGTTTTGGAGGGTATGCATTCCCTCATGGCAGAGAGAAAGTGCTTGGACCAACGAGACCAAAAATCATCAACACAATCCGAATCAGATGCAACAGGCAGGCTCCTTAAAAGGTTTTTGCCATGTGTAATGTCTGCTTTTGCGTACATCCATATGGTCTTAGTCAGATGGTTATTCTTAGTGATACGTGACAACAAGTTGACTCCAATTGTTATGGCATTGTGGTCACAGTTAGATTCCACACTGAACCAGCCAGGACATGAACCAAACTTCCTGTTGTATATAGGTACTGATGAAATATAGCTGTGTAACCTTCCTTGCCTCATTCCCAGGCTCTCCACACACATACTGTAAGCAACGGATCGAAAATTGGGCAGGGCCTGGGAACGATGCTGTAACCTTCCTATTCTGCCAGGGAAGATCATGCATTTCCTTCCAACAACCCGCTTCTGCTTTCATGATCATACAACAATGAACAAGGTCAGATGGTAAAGGGTTAGTGCTATTACAAGAGCAAGTTACAGGGAGAGACAGTTTTACATCAATCATCAAATACATGTGCTATTAATGTCTGTATTTTAATCAATTGTTACACTTACAATACCAAACTCCGCTTTTCATTAGTGTCTATTGAACAAACACGTGTTCTAAACATGATCTTGATGGTTTTGTGGTCTATTTTTGTGATCTTGACCACATCAAACTAAGTAGACCAGCCCCTAAATTGGAATGAGAATGCAGGCCGGTTTTATATATGTGGCTTCGTACATATTATTGGAAGATTTGTTCCCAGTCTGGGGCAGCCACTCAATTAGACCATTACATCAATGAAAATTAACTTAAAACATGCTGCTTAGTTGTTATGACCTTGTCCATACAATTACCAGGGCCTGGGAACAAGGCTATAATGACCTGGTTCAAACAAGCATGTAGCATTGCAGCAAAGAAGTGTAGTTTCTACCAGTTAAAAATGCCTTGTAGAAATCAACTCACGTGGTGCAGCAGAATTCAAAAGTATAATACATAAAGTAGTGTAACACAAAATTGGTATATTGAGCTTGGTACGTAATGAACTCTCTTGCTGAATTATTCAATTTTGTATGTGCTACAGTGAAATGTACATGCAAGGTGATACAGCTAGAGTCCAACACACTCTTTTTTAAGTCATACATAGTATAATATTTGGTGATGAATGATGTATTAATGGAACGTCAGCGTGTATCGACAGTGATGATGGCCATTCTCTTCCTGATTCGATCAAAGTTTACACCATCGAACTCTGCTACATTAAGGCCATCGATGCCCAAGTTCCTAAGCATTGAATTGGCATGCAAAGCTTTGAGAAAGTCTTTCAAGGTGCAAGTTTCACTGAATACAGAGTTAAATTTGATCGTAAGTGTTGTGAGAGCGGTGTTGAGAGCAACCATTCTATTCAGCTCACCAGCTGTGACACTGTCTAGGGAAATGTTGTCCTGCAAGGTGAGTTTTGTCAGGGTGATATTTGATTGCAGAGCAACAAAAAGCTTTCGTACACCATACACAGAAACTTTGCTTTGCGCCATGTCTATAACCTCTAATCTACTGCCTTTGGTAAGTGAAGTGGCAACTGCTTCTACAACTGGGTGAGGGAGGGAGCATTCGTCTAGCTTCAGCACCTTTAAAGTGTGGTTCTTGCTCAGTGCTGCCTCCATTGCAGCTGGTAGAGCTTCAGTGTCACTCTCATCCAAGGATTTACTGCCAGATAGAACTAGCTTTTCTAAGCTGGTATTTTCTTTCAGTGTAGAAAACAGGTTTATGGCAGCCTCTGGACCTAGGTAATTGGAAGTCAAGTCCAAACACTTGAGTGTATTGCGTGCAAGAATGGCTGTGATTGAAGGCTCATCTGTATTGCTGATGTGGCACCCTTGTAGGGATAGCGTATCAATAGTACATGAACTGGTTGCCAAGGAGCTCAGAACAGTGCTAACTCCTTCCTCGACCCCATGCAGTGTTAGGTCTGTGAGGGAGTTATTGACCTGCAGTGCCTTAGAAAGGCTGCCAGCAACCATGGTGCTGATTTGACAATTTTTCAGGTGAAGAGAGCAGAGAGTGGAATTAGTGCAAAGCATCTCTTCTAGTGCAACAACAGCTGCAGAGTTTGTAAACATTTGTTTACAGCCATTGAGCTCAAGGAAATCAATAGATTTATTCATTTTTAAGCCATCAAAAAGAACTTGTGCCTTGCTAGCTGTTATGCGACCATCATCTGTATTCTCGGAACTGTTGAAAGATGGTAGGCGGTCTGAAATATGAAGCTCTTTGATTTTACTGGGGGTAGCAGCATAGTCACAAAAGGTTTTCATGAAAGATATGCCAAAGAGACCTACATCAATTTTCAGCGTCAATGGTATTTTGCGATTCTGAATCATCTCAATTAGTGCCACTGCAGATGCATCATCAAGTAGCTGGGGCATTGTTGTAGAAGTGAGAAAGAGTCGTAAATTATCTATTCTTGGATTTTGTGTGAGCTCAGCAAACACTTTGATAATGGCTAAATACACATTCTCTGTGGCTGATGAGAGGAATGCCTTGTCAACTACTGTCGGAGGCCGCAAGAAAAGCTCAACCTTTGTAAGCTTGGGCATCGAGGCAATGGTTGAGCAAAACATGGCAGCAATGTGAGGATCTGTAGGTAAACTGATTCTCAAGGAAGATACATTGCTGAATACTGGGTGCTGAAGGAATGGTGTAACCTCATTGATGGAGCATCCACGTGTTTCAAGCTTTAGTTCATTTATTGTTATCTCTGAGCTCTCATCTACGCTCTCAGTGAGTAGTGCTAGCTTTTGGCGGGTTAGGTCATTGTCATACAGGTCAAGGCACTTCACCTGCATGCTGGCATGTGACAAAAACTTTCCAATGACCAGAGTATCAAACAAGCTCACATCATCTGGAAACTTGAGCCTAATGTCTGCATGTGAAATGTTTCTACCAACAGCTCTGTAAAACCCTGGATCATGTGCCTCATAAAGCAAGTGGCATAAGAACAAGAGTCGATCACTATCCTTTCCATTTATAGATGTCAGGAAGAGAAAACGCAGAACAGCTTCCATGCTCTCTAGGCCACATTTCCCAAAGAGAAAGCGAAACATTGTGCGGTATCGATCATCATGTAGATGGTCAACTACAAACTTGGTTTGTACTTCTGGTGGCTCATGTGATAGAGCTTCGGCTGCAAGAAACTCCTGAATTGTGAGGTGGAGAAACTGGTACTTCAGGTCTATTCCAGTCTCTGTGAAGCCCTTAAAGGCAGTGATAAGACCCAGTGTGTTTGAGCTAGTAGTGAGCTCACAGTGGTATTCCTCCAGGTCCTCCTTGGAAAATACCATTTTATCTTGTAGAAGACCATGGTATGCCACCAAGCACATTGCCCTGTATAGCTTGAGGATAGCAGTGGGCAGGGCATCCCTGCTTCTTAGGTGCACTGTAGGTTCTGTGGATGGGTCATACTCCTGGAGGTATCGGAGCAGAGCGTTGGTGGTAAAGGCATCGTATATACCTGTTAGTGTGTCGGGAAGATCAAAGGTGCAAGATCTGTAGATGTAGATGACCATGGCAAGATTAGTAGGCACATAGCATAGTGTCTTCAGGTCACTCCTCAACTCAAGCTTTTCTAAAAGAGCCCGGGCAGCTACTGGAAAATCTTGGCCCAGCATGTTGTGAATACACTGCTCTACCTGTTGCTCTGTGAAGCCAAAAATCTCCACATGCCGACTGGTTACGTCAGGTTTTCGGAGCCACTGGGAGGCATAGGGTCTGGATGTGATCAGAATGGAACACCGAGGGAGAAGACGCCCAATAATGATCTTGCATAGAAGAGACCTTTTCCCCCTTTGTTGAGGTGAAAGCTCATCCCACCCGTCAAGAACAAGCAAAGCATTTTCTCCATCTGTATCCTCAAGTTCAAGTGCAACACGCTCCCTCAATTTCTTTGGCCCATAGCAAAGCAGGTCTTCGATTTGCTTACCATTTGCTACCTGGTCATCTCGAAGAGGAACATAGATCATCAGCTTGAAATCTGCAAAGACCTTACCATCAGCCCAGTCTTTGCATGCACTGTGGCAAAATGTGGTTTTGCCAACACCAGGAGCACCATCCAGGAGCACCTTCAGACCCTTCACATTTGACGAACTGCATATGCTTGGTTGTGTTACTGACTGGAGCAAGCTAGCCAAGACAGCATGACTTAGTGGAAGGCTACCTTGCAGATCATGCAGCAGTTTGTCAGTCTGTTGCACTCGCTCTCTGGGTGATGGGAGACCTTGAACTATGCTTTCCAACTGCCGGTTAATTGAGCCCTGCAGTAGCTTATTCCTCAGCTGTAGGCTACCATGTTCGAGAAGTTGCTTAGGCTGAAATAGTTGCTCCAGTGCAATCGTTTGTTTCTCGAAGTACAGGTCGTCCACTGTGCCGTGGAGGGTAGACTTCATGAAGTCATCCATTTCATATGATTGTGGAATCTTCTCGTGGTTAATCAGTGCTAGGTTGACATAGCGATCACTCACCCTCGGAGGCCAGTCTTCCTTTGGCAGCTTGTAATCACCATAGAATCTCTTCAGGTGCAGTGCATATTGATCGATTGCAGGAGTTCTTTCAGGTGTAGCCCATTCTGAATGGGGAGATAGGTACACATGAAGTAATGACAGTAATATAGATAACCATGCGACAAAGCAGCTAAATCATGCTTACTGTGCAAAGCCATAGAGAGTACAGTAGTAAGACTTTCCTACTATACTCTACTATCAATGGCAAAGCTAATAAGCCTGGTGAGACATAGGGGTAAACTTCTGACTGTTGAGTAGTAATATTGGGCCACACCTTTCCACTTACATCACTATTCAGGAATAACAGGAAGAGGCAGTAGTTAGCCTCGTTCCCAGGCTCTCCCCTGCCCCAAAGAAAAATAAAAACAGAGGGGCAAGGGGAGAGCCTGCATGGGAACAAGGCTAGGCAGTAGTAGTTAGTCAGTGATCAACAACTGTAGTTATAATAGCACTGGCATGCATAGCACTGGTATGCATAGCACTGGTATGCATAGCACTGGAACGTGGCTTTGTGCCGCTCAACAGCATGAGTACGCATTCCCAGGCCTACCGGAAATATTGGAAATATGGATGCCTCCATATTCCGGACACGCAGCGGTGGTCCCTATGGTGTATGCACTAGAGGGGTTCCACTGTATATTCACGAGACCCTCCTCCCTTCTTGCTGGGGATCTTGCTGAGGGTCTGGGAATCAGACTAAGCTTGACAATCCATGCTAGCTAAGACAAGTATAGTTTGTACCTATGTGATCTAGCAATGCACTGGTGAAGCCTTAGCTAGCCAAACCATTTTGGTACTGATTGAGTGTCATGTAGAACACTTGTGTAAACTCGTATTCAGCTTGCTACACTAGTGTTTACATAACTTGAACCCAACAGCTTCACCACTCTGGCTTCCCTTGCGGTGTCTACTACGTACGCTGGATGATCTTTCACTTGGATTGCAGATTAATCTTGTCCCCAGACCTCACCCTCACAAGACCAGTTGTAGCTCAACAGAGGGGACTCTGGAGGCAAACTACTTATGTAATGAGTGTATGAACTTGATAGTGAAAATAGATTGACTTAATTGCCGGGATATGGATATATGTTACCTAGCATTGTGATTTCGTGTATGCCACTGAATACCTTGTTCTGATTTGTATATTCATTTCCTTCATGTTGTATAAGTTTTAGATCCTTGTTTGTACCAAACTAGACCCTATCTCTTAGCCATTGGTTTCCTGTTCTTTTGCTGTATAGGACTAGCAAGATATTGTGCAATATATATTAGGCCTTAGATCATCACTCTAGCACAGTGTTGCTAACTAAATCAGCTAAGTCCTTGACTAACTACGTTTTGACTGAAGACCACACCCACCTTGAGAGTTCGGTCAGTGGCGGTACCACGGGGGGGCGCAGGGGGGCGACGCCCCCCCAAACCGCCCATCTGGCCTGGTCGCGGGGCAGGCACCATGCTATTATCTACACGGCCACAGCTAGCTAGCTAGGTACGTAGATCAGACATTCTTTGTAACTCAAGAGAGAAGTCCACTCATCCAGTCAAAGGAGCAGCAGCCCAGGAGTCCACCGATTCCGTCGAACGACCAACAACCCACTCAGTCCCATCGTCAAGCGGACGTTCAGCTTCAACTCTGAGTGGTGGTGCCGCACATCATAAATTTTGTACATGCTTCTCCCCCCCAACCCTCTACTGCTGTGCACGCCTATGAGTTCGGTGCTGTTGTTGCAAGTAGCTAGCTAGCTACCTTTTGGCTGATCAGCAGCAGCTGCAAGAACCATGGGCACCTCGGTTTCTATTTTTTCAACAAAGTAACCACAGGGTTGTATTGTATGCCCCATCAAAAAAGGGCTACAGTGCTCCAAAGCAAGAGAGCAAAACTTTTGAAATTTTTCAAATTATATAGTAAAGCCCTCCTATCATCTTATTTACACATATCAGAGAGTCGGTAGACTCTCTATGTAGGGATGGCGCCCGACGCGCAATATATGCAATACTTAAGCAAAAGCCGTATAACTTCACCACAAACACGCAAAAAGTTTATTTAAGCATCCAGGCTTCCTCTTTGAGTGCCTTTGTGACCAGCAAGACTCATATAAGTGGCCAAAAGCCACGCGGAAGATAGCTAAATGCAAAAGTGTGCGATAGCAAAAGTGCCATTTTTCGTATTCTTCTTTCTTTCTTTCTTTCTTCGTTACGACTTTTGTTCAAACAACAATAACTCAAAAACGGTTCAAGCACTCACCGTAATTTTAGCACGAAACTGATGCTTATCACAGCGTGGAGCTCTACGACCACTCAGCGTCTTCATAGCTTCAAGTTCACCCTGGTCAACAAAAGCCATTCACAACTCTCTGAGGCTGCTGTGCGTTGCTTAGGACGCCATTTTCTAATTTTGTACGCATGCGCACACGAAGTCTCGTTCCCAGACCAAAGACCACGGTCATTGGTCTGGAAGCGAGACTAGTGCACACGCAAAATCGCCAGCGGGCAGTACGCTTGGCTGTCACGGTCTTTTCCTTCCGCCAGCATTGGCCAAGGCTTATGAACACTACGTAGGTAAGGCACTGCATTCAGCTGCCTACTTGAACTGTAAAGCTAGGATGGTCAGTTGTCAGTAGGATAGTAGTTTCTGTGCTGCAGCTGGTCAGTCGTCATGTGATTGACAACTGAAATTGGTTTCACAAAGTTTGGTAGGAAGAGTGGTTGGCCCTTCATCAGGTTCTAGCTGGCTATATTACACATAGGCCTAATGGAGTGATTGGCCCTTCATCAGGTTCTAGCTGGCTATATTACACATAGGCCTAATTATTTAATACATGCCTGGAACCACTACTAAACTGTCAACGCCGTTTCAAGTTCTGGTGTTGTGATTACACTTACGTGTAACTGTAACTGAGATTAACATCAAAAAAGTACAGAAACAAGACTTAAAAAACATTAAAAATGTAAAAAGATGTAGGGATGGCATGCCAAAAAGTATGCAAACAAGGTAGGGATAATGCATGAAAGCAAAGGTCAACATATTGGCAAAGCCCCATCCCTACATCTTTTTCACACTACAGTTGATGCAATGCTGCTAGATCATATTAGCCTCGTCCCTGAGCCAACATGTGGGAGAAGGAATGTGGCCTGGGGACGAGGTTAAAACCATGCCATGTACTACCATAAGTCTGCAGTCTACTCCAACTCACTGCTTAAGTTGTTGAAGAGGTTCTGTATAACATAATGCTACCAAGAGGGTCATACTAGCCTCATTACCAGGCCAT
The DNA here is from genome assembly GCA_949130485.1 of Agelas oroides. NCBI lineage: Eukaryota > Metazoa > Porifera > Demospongiae > Agelasida > Agelasidae > Agelas > Agelas oroides. Next base: position 9,540,536 of record OX422187.1, on the reverse strand, counting down.
GTGGGAGGAGGAGGTGGCCGAGGCTACAGCCATGAACTGCCAGTAATAAAGGTTGTGAACTTGTGGTACGTTTTAGGAAGACCCCCATGCACTAACTGTAGTGTGAAAAAGATGTAGGGATGGGGGTTTGCCAATATGTTGACCTTTGCTTTCATGCATTATCCCTACCTTGTTTGCATACTTTTTGGCATGCCATCCCTACATCTTTTTACATTTTTAATGTTTTTTAAGTCTTGTAAACGGTACAAACCATCGTTATTTGCACGTACACAGCCTGCGCTGCGAGTTTTAGCTTCTCTATATACTTGCCATACTTAAGAAGAGCCGTTGTGATGTCACAGACAATTTGTGATGTCACAGATGTGCACTACGATGCCAAAGAACCATCAGCCAGCTAGAATTTCTCATATTCGAACTGAGTATTAGCTAGAAGTTCGGTTAAGTAGGCTTCATGGAAAACGTGGCAAGCTCAACTACAACCGGTTCTTCTCAGAGCCAACTGACAACTTCCTTGATTACCCCAGCAACCAGGAAGTGAGTCCTCGGAGTCAAACAGTACTGCGCAATGTCAGCAACGTGTGCTCTACCACGAGAAACTGTAAGATTTCATACTCTGCACCTGGAGCCAGTGAACGCGGATCAATATTAAAAGACAGCAGCCATACTGTTCACCTAGCCACGCGTTGTGGTTAATGACATCATGAAAGGAACGCCCACCCATGACACGTCACTAAAATGGCTGAAAGTTACTATTTCCACGCAAAAGCGCTCCCAAACCTTCCAGGAAGGCTTTTATTCTAAGAAAAGTACTTGAACAAAACTTTACCCTATCTAAAAGCCATCTTTCTAGTAAATCCTGTTAACTCGGAGTTTTGTGGCTATACTATGCTAAACACTTTTGCCCCTCAAAAATCAGTTTTTATAGATTTTCTTGACAATGCTTGGGAGTGAAGCCTGTTGACTACCCTCGTAACAAACTTCCAAGTAAAGACTACTTTCACACCACATCTGCACACTTAACTTCAAGAAGCAGGGCTATACTATGCTAAACACTTTTTCCGAATGGGGTGACTGTTGGCAGCCATATTGATGAGGAGACATCACGTGACACTTAATTAAATTAGGGAAAACATAACAAGTGTTAGGTCATTCCTTTTATGTACTTTGTAAACACATTTGATGTGTGTGTCAAGCATTACAGCTAAATGTTTCCAAAATTGAAAGTTTTGCTCTTTTGCTTTGGAGCACTGTGTGGTCTGCTTTGATCTTGCCAGCCAGGGCCATGGCTCACACCCACAAGACTACGAGAACTTTCAAGATGCAAACACATGCTGCGTGAATCACACAGCACTAGAAATCATGAAATTTCAAGCGTGAAAATCAACTGTCATCTTTCACGTGCAAAGTGGCCACAACTGGGCGAGAAATGTGATCTTGTGTTTTTGCGTGTGTCAAAACAGTAATACAGTTAAGACTGAACAAAATATTTTAGTTGCCCTAGAGCCCAAAGTGGCCGGCTTCCCATAAATGATAGAGTATCTACTATCTATGGCTTACTCATGCACATGCACTACTATGGCCTTACCACTTCAACGCTTCTTACTCTCACTGAAAGGTGTACTACCCTTCCCATTTACTGTAACAGTACAATGAGACACATATTTGGAAGCATTCCTTGAACTTAATGAATATCTAAAGGTGGCTTAGTTAAAGCTAATTGGAGGCATTCCATAAACTGCGAGTTGGTAAATACCAAATAACCAATAATGATATATTTCCAGACATTAAGAGCCACAAATGAAAATGCTTTGTAGTTTGCCAACGCAGCCATGCAACACACTCTCTGTGCAAGGGGAAACTCTTGGACAGTGACAGTAGCATCTTCGGTGAGTCTGACAGGGAATATCTATTCCAACAAGCATCCACAGATTGATTTGTAGATGCAAGAATATTCATGTTGCTATTCGTTGGATAGCTACGGCAATTTAAAGCCATCAATGGAAAGACGATTTAAGACATAGAGTTGAAAGTCATTAGTAGCTAAATACCACCTCCCCTAGCTACTTGAGTAGTACTGAAAGACAGGAGGTGGTGATTGCACATAAAAACCTGTACCTATAAATTAGTTGGATTATGAAACCAAGGTTTCTTAGTAGTAGAGTAACAAAAGGGGGTGAGTGATGGCTGCAGCCAGACTACTAAGTGACTGAGGTGAAGCCGAGGTCACTTAGTGGAACCCCTCTAATGTGGAGACATTAGGACCACCGCTGGAATGTGGAGGTGTCCGTATTTCGGAGGCTTCTGGTATATTTCAGGTAGGCATGGCAATGTGTACCCGTGCTGTTGAGCATGAAATGTGTTCTTACCGATCCAAGGAACGCATTTCGCACACACGTTCTTCGTTTTGAACCAGGAGTGGTACTTTTTCGGTTTGCAAACATTCGAAACTCCAGCACTTGGGACAGAAACTACAAGAAAAGGGCTAAAGCTTGTTCTTTCAGTCGGGGACCCCTCCCCCCTTCTGTCTACCTAGGTAGACACTGACATCATTCACGTGATAAAATGGACCAGGCCTTCCCCCTCCGTTTTTGCATACTCCAAGCAATCAAAAATTGGACGGTGGGAAGGCCTGGGAACGAGGCTACATGTTTACACATCATTATTTGAGCTCACTAAGCTATTAGTTAAAGACAGGTCACTAACAAGTTAGCAACCTTGTACAAGGTTTCTACACCAGAAAAGTCTTCAGTAAGGATACACACATCAAAGCTAGAATATTCTAAGCTATGTTGGTGTCTATCAAATGCAGTGTTGCAGTATGGCTGAGAAAATGAATGCTAGCAACAATGGCACCACTCATTATTTCCTGTACCAAGGGTACGGACATGTCCTAGACAACCCACACACAAAACCACAACTGAAAGTTCTGGTTCACTGTAGTTTTTCACCTTTATATATATATATATCAGTGCTAAGCTACCTGTGAATGCTTCAGGCTCCCCTTCAGAAGAATCGGGCTCACTCTGTAACAGGACTTTGGCTACGTCATCTGCGAGGGCTGCATTACCCATATCCCAGAACACTTTCGCTAGACGCTCATAGGTAGCTTTCTTGCCATGCTTCTGACGCCACTTCCGAAGAACCGCGATTCTTCTCCCGAGAGCTGGAGTGTGTTCCTCTTCGATCATATTCTCTTCGGCTTCACTCAGTCCCAGGAACGGAGCTACACCTCTCCAGTCAGGGAGGGACTGCGCGAGCTTCCGGAGGTGCCTGTCTTTGCACAACTGCTGTAACGCTTCTGGGGGCACATCTTTTAGCGCTTCTTTGAGAGTATAAAGCTCGGACTCGGCCATCCCCGATAAAGTAACGCCAGAGATCGGTCTGACTAAACATCCACTAGGACCTAGGAGGAAAATCAGTATCATACGTAGCTAGCTAGATCTAAAGCGAAACTTGGGGACGAACTAGTCGCCGCTGTGCGCTAAAATTTTTGTGGTTCATTCCGAATAGTGGAGGCGTGCTTAATACGTCCTAGAGAACTTGCGTGTGCGTGGGGGTCAGGGATTAAACACATTAGTGAACTTTGACCTAAAATGAATGCACATGCCCGTCCTTCTTGACTTTGCATGTTTTAGGCTATCTTTATCCCTGTTTGAATCATTATTGGAGGAATGGCTGATACAGGCTTCTAAAGGTTTAGGGATAGTCTCGTGCCCCACCCGCGCGCGCCTCCCGGCGAGAAACGGTCTGGTGAACGAAGTCGAATTTCTTGGGCTTATTCCCCAAAAGTGGTAATGACCAATGAGATTGCGAGATCGGTAATTATTACGTAACGCTTCCCTTACAACCGTAAAATTTGTTAATCTCCATTCGAGTATCCGTACCTTTTTTGAGCTGGTTGGCCGCAAAATGTTTTGATCGTTGCTAGGTTACATTGTCGCAAAAAGTGTGCGCTAACCCAAGAAATTCGACTTGGTTCACCAGACCGTTTCTCCTCGGGAGAGGGTGGGGTCTGGGGATTACCTGCTTTGCTAGCCTCGTTTCCAGGCGCTCGAAAAATCGGAGGGAGCGCCTGGTACACACTGTTGTCGCATGCGCGGCTCCCCAGGGTTTTTGGGGAACTTGGAAACTACTGTATACGTCTCCGTGTTGCACGATCGTATATCATTGGAATACTAGAGTCGTCACAGGTAATGGCGGTGAGTTCTGGGAAAGAAGTTGCGTTCAACCAAGCTGTATTGTACGCCCTCGGTAAGGTCGGAAAGCCAGGAATGGTGCTGAAGGATGGACACACGCTGGCATACGCTGGCAGCCCATCGTCTTTCTTCACTGCTACCAGAAATATCCGTCCCAGGCGACTTGGGAGATCTTCCAGCTCACCTTGAATAGTGAACAACCCGCTAGCGTGTCTGGCATCCACTTCAGAAAGGCAGAAACGGCACAGCAAAGTTGTCGCCATCGCGCGTGGCGGACTATGTTCTACACTCGTGCCAGTTGTATATTTACCGAATATTTCTCCATGTTACTATCTGCAAGCTCAGCTTACGCGTCACGATAAATTTTGCCTATTGCATGTGTTTTGAAATGCATCTTCTACATCCTCACTAGCCTCGTTCCTAGGCTCTTCCCGCGCGCGAACGAATAATACCGTTGTTCGTTACAGCAAGCGACGGAAAGCTGGGCGGGGCCTGGGAACGTCAATGGAGCATTTGATGCACATATAAAAGATGACTGATAAAATAGGCCATACATAAAAGAAAGTTATCCCTGCTAGACACATTACAGTGTCTTGTAATTGCAGCGTCATTGATGTCATGTAGCCCAACACTGCTTTAGAAACAGACCTGGGGAATCCTGGAATGAAGCATGCACTATAGGGTTGGAACTGCGGTGTGATAGGTTAAAGTTCACTAGTGGGTTTTATTTCTCTAGCTGCTAGTAGTCCAAGCAGGATCCCCTAACCCTGTTCCCTGTTCCCAGACTGGTATTTATACTGTAGATGTAGGTCTAGTCTTGTGTCCAGCCTGCATGCATCTGGTGAGAGGGACAAGACCAGAGGAGGTCTCAGATGTCATTTTGGGGTTAGGATTACGGTTACCTGTCTTGCTAAATGTAACAATTGTACCACTATAACCCCAAAGCCAAATTATGACAACACCAAAGTCGTATCTAGTACATAGGGGCAAGAGGGGCAACTGCCCCCCAATTAAGAGAACTCGACTTACTCGCATTAACTTGCGGACTTACCACTGGCCTGCAGTTCGCTGCTGACTATAGGCAGTGGCTTTCAATAATGCACTGTCATATGACCAGTCAGCTGCATGTGCATGCATTGTGCATGCACTCAGTATATTCACTAGCGAATGTGGAGCCAATGGAGGTGATTTCAAGTTCCAGTAGCTCAGCAAGTGATGATGATGGTGATGATGATGAGCTGCTGGATGACCTTTTTCCCAAGAAGTTCTGTGTGCTTTTCTGTATGACTCGGAATGCACCAGAATGCACCCCAGAACACCTTAAATTGCCAGAATTTCCTGGGGGGGATGCCCCCAGACCCCCCTAGAGAGGCTTCCAGACCCTTCTAGTGTTAATATTTTCCACTGAAGGTTCTGGGACCAAACAATACCGAGAGTAAAGGAGTGCAGGGCACCCATGAAGGATATGATATACTACAAATGGTGTGATGCTGTAGCGATGCTACTACCGTATATAGAGTTCACAGCTAAGATATCACTTGCTTTTAAATAAGCAGAGGCCTTACACAGTAGGAAGTGCTAACTAGAGTTGGTACAATCATAGTACGTAAGGTAAACAGAGGCCTTACAAGAAAGTACTAGAGTCAAGTACTCAACTTGTAGAATACAGAACAGCACATCAGGTACATGAAGTTGATGCTATACTGACTGTCCAGTTCAGAACTCGAAGAGAGCATGAGGTTGGTGAATATAAAATATTCAGTGAGTTACGTAACTAGCTAGCTACTAGAAAATGTAGAACATTGTGGGGGTGAGCCTGAGCAAGCTGATACAGGATATATTATGTCACTGATGAGTGTAACACATCAAGTCAATTATCCTCCTACATGCACATCCATTTACCATTCACAAGGGGCTTTAAAAGGGTCATTGCTTTGCTTTAATTAAATGTGAAATATTAACTTGTTATGGCACACAGCAGGATTTGTCACTGTCTACTGTTACATTCTTGCCACGTGGTGAGTACTTAGCCTTGTTCCCAGGCCTTCGCACGTTCGTCGCTTGCTGCACGATAATTTGTAGTGCTATCGACGAATGCGCGAAGGCCTTGGGAACGAGGCTAGAGAGTACTGGATTACGTGTGAATATTAATTGCATTTTTACTTTTTTTTTTCAATTTTCAAAAAAAAGACCCGGCCGGATCCGTGAAACATAAGATCAATTTGGTATGGCCTAATAGTGACGGAAAGCTGGGCAGGGCCTAGGAACAAGGATAGTGAATATACAGACTAGTATACTGTTTAATGCCTACTTTGTCTTATTACTTTGCTGACAGGGAGTTGCAAGCAGCACGTAAAGGAGGCAGTGCTATTGGGAAGAAGTTGGTCGGAGGTCATCGTACCAATCGTAGCATGAGCATAGCCTAGTGCACCTGTATTGGGCATTGTTTATCAACTGTTAATGTGTGTGCTTTTGTTTTGAACACTTGTTGAATTGTGTACCAGTATTGAACTTAAATTTTGGATATGGTGTACCTACTCCCGGCTGTCTCTTCCTTTATCTGTAACAATGGTAACTTGTTTAAATACACACACAGTTATCATCCTTGCAATTGGAGCAAGACGATTAGTAAATTAACTACAAGCTCTGCACACGGTACCACAGAAACTCATTCCTAATTTACTTCCAAGTACTTTCAATAGAAGCATGCTTAGTGACTTCAAATCTTCATATTGCATGGCTTGCAGATTTGCTAAAACAAAGGCTGTGTATGGTAAGCTGTATGTGTACATTGATCAGTAGCTCTCACCAACTTGGGTATATAGCTCTGTTTAGATTTCATGAGTTTTTAGTAGTCTCGACCTTGAGCAACTAGTCTCTTGGGCTGAACATTGTACCCGCGGGTATATTTATTGGGTTAGTGTTAGGGTTAACCTATATATTATACACTACAAAACAGATGTGTGTCTCCAAGTGTTGTACTTGCCTGACAAAGAAGACCCTTCAGGGTCGAAACATTACACAAGTATTGAAGATTGTGCAGATAATTCGCCCACAAGTACACTATCATCTCTGTTTTAGATTTTGATGCATGGGGACAGAAACACAGGAGCAAACGGGATGTTTGGCACTGTGGGGGAGGAATGTTATAGCATTGAACATGTACCAAACAATAATATTATTATCATGTCACAATCTTGTGGTTCCCACTCCCACTCCAAAGTAAACAACAAACCATTCAAAAAGTAAACGAGGTTATTTACGTAGCCATAGCATGCAGCTATATGTCATGACTTGCTTGGCAGCAGTATTTATGCAAGTTGTTCAGGCACATAGCTACATACTATGTATTCTATGTTGGCAGCTGTAAAATGTCTTGCTAGAAATTGAGGCTGCACTTGCACAGAGGCATTCACACACTTCCTCTGTGAAAGTATACCCTCCCAATTTGTTGGCCCAAGCTGCGAGTACCTGATGTAAACTGTACGAGTTGACATGTGCTACATATGGTGCGAGTATGTATGAGTAGAAATGGTATTTTAGAAGTTACATCACTATTTTTAGTAATCAGTTTCAATACACCTATGTTAACTCAAATTACAGTACATGTAAGTGGTGGACATATCTACATACATGTCACATGGAATATTCTACACTAATCAGTGGCTACTGTGAGTTAATTAACTTTACACTATGTGCCAGATTGCACTACGTACCAGATTATGGGTATGCTTCCAGGCTCAGTTATGTTGTAAACTGAATGAAGAGAAATTCAAGAATGAAGTCCTCACAAAGTTAGTTGTGTATACGGAACATTATCTCTGTCACCTTTGGTGAAATACCAGTGGTGTGTTTAACAGCTTGCAAGGAGTATACATAATTATGACAAGCTCCAAAATCATGAATAATAACCTTGTTGACAGGGAGTTGCAAGCAGCACATAAAGGAGGCAGTGCTATATATTCGGAAAAAGTTGGTCAGAGGTCAACATACCAATCATAGCATGAGCATAGCCTAGTGCACCTGTGTTGGACATTGTTTATCAACTGTTAATGTGCGTGCTTTTGTACACTTGTTGAATTGTGTACCAGCTCTGAACTTACATAACGACCTACTCTTAGCTGTCTTTTCCTTCATCTGCAACACAAATTAAAATACAGTGATGGTTATCATGGTTACTATCCTTGCAATTGGAGTGATTGGTTATCACAAGTTCTGTATGATAAGTTATTCCACAAGCACAAGCTTTAATTCAAAGTACTTGTTTGGTGTAGGTGTGCCAATAGAAAGGTAAGTAAGGTTAGCAGTGCACCTACACCAGTTTGGGTAGCCATTTGGACTTAGAAGAAAGCAGGTGGCAAAACAGGATGTTTGGCGCTATGTGAGGGTTGAAGAGTCTGCATGCAGGTATATGTATGCACACATTAATTTTGGATAATGGGGAAGCACAACTATAAAGCTAACTACATGCAGATGTACCATTGTGGACAACATCTAATAATTGGCATTAGGGAATCATTTGGTCCCCAACACCTCTCAATTTAAACTTTCAAACAAGTCATCAAGTAGCCACATGTCATGACTCAATGACATCACTTACACAACTATGGACCATCAAAGAGAAACAAGAGGTGAATATACAACAAACATCTATTTAGCTGGGAAGCCAAGCAGATATATAATTACCAAGCATCATTGGCTTGATTATCAAGATGCACTAAGTGGGGACTCTTGTGGTTCCCACTCCCTCCCTTAATCGAATCACAAACCATTCAAATAAGTAATCATGCAGCTATATGTCATGACTGACGGCCAGGGTATAACATACCCCTATAGTACACTGTACGTGCCTGATCAACTCATATAAATACTGATATCTCGACAGTTTCCACTAATACAAACACTAACATCTCGACAGTTTTCTACTAATACAAACACTAACATCTCGACAGTTTTCCACTCATATAAATACTGACATTTTGACAGTTTTCCACTCATATAAACACTAACATTTTGACAGTTTTCCACCCATATAAATACTGACATGTTGATCAGCCATAGACAGTGCAGCTATACATTGTTCCACTGCTGGTTTGCTGTTGAAAAAAAAAAGAAAGTTTTGACTGCTCCTGCTCCCGTTCAGCACCCATATTCAGAGAACAAGAGGTAGAGGTACACAATATTTTCTACAATGGTCTGACATAGTTGAAATCTATACACTGTAGCTAGAATTATGCTGAAATGAAGGCAGAAAATTAAATCAAGTTGTTCATGGTTTGTCCATGTCTAGTAACTAAATTCATAAATTGTCAACAGAAATTGCAAGTTTATTTTAAAACCTGTTATGCTTCAGACCTTCAAATCAGACTTGGCCACCTATGTCTTATCTGCATTCATCCAACAACTGATCATGATGTTAATGTTACTTTTATAGAGACTTGCGCAACTTATGCCTAAATGCATTGCAGTTAGCTGATTATCGTATTGTCCCATCAAGAGTTCATCCCCGTTTGACAGTTGTTTGAGGTCCTCCATGTAACCGCCCACCATGTACGGAAAGTAGGTCAGCTGAGCTCACGTACATAGCTGTGATCATTCTGATGCACTTCAGGCGCCACAACATCCGGCAGTAAAGTTCCCAGCGTTCCTCGCTTGCAGCACGAAATTCGCATACTGCAAGCGGCGAACGTTGCTACGGGTTGGTCCGCTTCTAGCACGATACAGCTTTCTCCGCCGTCAAGCTGGCCTCAACGAAGCACGGGCGAAGCGACAATGCAGGTCGATTCGGTACCCCCTGCCAGCCAACTTCTCATCCGGGCTGGGCGCTTGCACAGATAGTAATCACCTCCTAGCTCTCTGCAACCGCCCACTCTCAAATTTTTGATGCTTGGCTGCGATCGCCCATGGGCGATTGCCAGGGACAATACGGTAGAAGCATATTATACCCACATACACCACAGTACTGCAACTTAATTGACAAACCTATACCTAAGCTATAAAATTTCATTATAACCGTGTCTTCATAACTCACAGAGGAGATGGCCAAAGTACAATGAGCAGTTCCTTGCTGACAGTTATCCTCATCATTGCAGTCATTACTGCAGGCTGCCTGGCTGAGCAAGTCTACTATGTGACACCAAATGCCACTACATCTTGCCCACCCATAGCTAGACCTGGCGCCTGCCAAACACTCAGGTATTATGTCAACAAGTCTGAGGAATACTTCCAGTCAGATACCACATTCTACTTCCTCAGTGGTACTCACTGGCTGGATATACAGGAGCCAGTAGTCATCATGGGCAATATCAAAGCGTTTATATTTATTAGCAATCTCAGAATGATTGGTGACAACAGACTGATCCCATCATCACAGAGTTTCATTCAAATGGAACCATCAGCTGTAATATCTTGCAGTTCAAGAGCTAGTGGATTTGTGTTTGCGTTTGTGCAGTCCTTGCAGATAGTGAATCTTTCCTTTATGCGCACTGTGGTGCTGACATATCCAAATTTACTCATTTAATACCACAGCAAGATTATCTTCAGCTTCAGAACATTTCCGTTACACTGGGCTTCTTTCTAGTTGAGGACCTTCACCTGTCTGGTGTACTGGTACAAAACAACACTGGTCACGGACTAGCTGCCCTGAACTTGCTCGGAAATTCTAGTATAATAGACTCAGCATTTGTTTTCAACAGAGGAGATGAATACCACCCAGGAGCGAATGCAATAGTCGATTTCTTACTTGATATAAAGACATGTGCTTTATTTCCTGATAAAACAGCTGCAGTGAATCTCAATATTGTATCCTCAAAATTCATGTATGGAAGTACACCTGGATTTGCTGGATTACCACCATCACCTCCTGGCCTCTATATTCTCATTTACCAACAATGTTCTCATGTGAGTGTTCATATAAACGATTCTGTCTTTTCGGACAACCAGAAGGATGAAGAAATTGTGGCATATTATGGTGCAAACCTGGCCATATATACTATTATCCCTGAAGATAACTCTGCTTTTCACAGTATTGTGATAGACAACTGCCACATTGAAGGAGGGAGAGCAGGATTTGGTGGAGGTATGGCACTGTTTGCATTTGAATCCTGGAATTATACACCACCTCATGCTTCCTGCACTGTAAAGAACACTTATCATGCAAGTAGTGTGCAGATTATAAACACTAAGATTGTACAAAACACAGCAACTTATGCAGCTGGTGGTCTTGTAGTGTACTTAAACATTTGTCACAAGTACAAAATACAGATCAGAAACACAACATTCAGTGGCAACAGTTTAGTTCCAGTTGGTGAGAGTCCAAACCTGGGATGGTGGCCACAATACTTACGGTCTTTTGCAGGTGGAAATCTGGGCATTACAATACTTCCTGCTACACCTTATCAATCAGTCAGCATTGAAGATTGTATATTTAGTTCTGGAGTGGCTCAATATGGAGGAGCCATTGGAACTATGGTGGCATTTTTTCTCTTGTTTAATGGAACACATCCAAACAGTATTAAGATATTATCAATTACAAACACCAAATTTGAAAACAACAGTGCAGACTTTGGAGGTGCTGTATGGACATATTTGCTAAGGGAAAGGCTACCAAAATCACAAAAATAGCACACTCTCACAGCATCTGTTGTAAGAATATCAAATTGTACCTTTGAAAACAACACTGGCTACCTTGGAGCAGCACTGGCATTCACATCTCGAGGGAATTACAGCACTTTTAAAGATCTTCAAACTTCTGCTTTCATTCAAATTAAAATTCAGAACACATCATTTGAAAGCAACCAAAGCCCAAGTGAGAGCACAGTCCTTCTACTACTGAACTACAAGCTTACCCCTACAACTGTAACACGTGCAGCAGTGTATCTGTATGGTATCCAGAACATTTCCTTTGCAAACTGCCAATTCAAAAACAACAATATTAGTGGACTATTGTCAGAGAAGTCAAATGTGTTCCTTGAAGGTGACAACATCTTCTACAACAACAGTGGAGTGAGGGGTGGAGCCATTTTTCTGTTGTACTCATACCTTTACCCGAGACTGAATACCAAGGTCTCCTTTGTCAACAACAGAGCAAGTGAGGTAGGTGGAGCCATTTATATCAAAGAAGACCTATCACCCTATGGTAACTACCCATGCCCAATTCGGCCAGATACTCTACGTGGTATCCCATACAATGAAACTGGCATTGTGTTTGAATTTAACAACAACACAGCAAGGGATGCTGGTGCATCAATTTATGGAGGGTATTTTGATACTTGTAATGCCGAATCATACAAAGTTATTCATCTACCAGCGAGTTCTAGCCCTTCATATACAAGCAGTGAATTTAATGCAATTCTTAACTTTACCAATAATAGGTCTGAAGTATCAGAGATATCTTCTGATCCCATTGGTGTATGCTTCTGTGATGGCAGTTTACAAAATTGTACCCAAAAGCTGAGATCCGTAACAACTTTTCCAGGTGCTCAGTTTAATGTCACAGTGCTTACTGTTGGTCAGAAAAATGGAATTGTCAAAGGAGTTGTAAGAGCTACATTTTGTAATTCATCTCTACATCATTCTCTTGGGAAACTCCAGGATACACAGTCAGTAGATCGGTATTGTACAAACCTAACCTATCGTGTGCTTTCAAACAACAGTGATGAATACTTAGAACTAACAGTTGAAAATCCATCAGAGCTGTTTGGCTACTTGTTCACTCCCCCCACACTTTCCATTCAACTCCTTCCTTGTCCGCCGGGTTTTGCACTGCAGGGGATTCCTCCTGCATGTGGGTGTAGTAGCATTCTTACAGATGCAGGCATTACCTGTAATATAACTACACAAACCATTCATCGAACTGCAGGAATTTGGGTTGGATACTCCAATACGAACAACTTTACTACACAAATGAATACGAGTAGGAGGATTACTGTACACAAGCACTGCCCATTTGACTACTGCATACCAAAAGACACTGATATCAATTTAGAACATCCAGATGAGCAATGTGACTTCAATCGCTCAGGTGTGTTGTGTGGACAATGCAATCAAGGATTCAGCATGGTTTTGGGGTCAAACAGATGCAGAATGTGTGAAAACAAGTACCTGTCACTGCTTTTTGCATTTGGAGTAGCTGGATTGGTATTAGTAGCATTTCTGATTGTGTGTAACTTGACAGTGGCTGAGGGCACACTAAGTGGCCTTGTCCTGTATGCCAATATTGTGCAGGCTAACCGCTCATCCTTCCTACCTTGTGATGCTAACAACACTGATGAAAACGTTCTCAATGCCATCATGTGCAAGCTGTCCTACATCACATCGTGGCTGAGCCTAGATTTAGGTATCGAAACCTGTTTCTATGATGGAATGGACATGTACTCAAAAGCTTGGCTCCAGTTTGTGTTCCCAGTGTATATCTGGTTCATTGTAATTGTGATTATTACAGCAAGCCACTATAACGCAAGGGCATCTCGTCTGTTTGGAAGGAATGCTCCCAAAGTACTTGCAACTTTGTTCTTGCTGTCGTACACAAAGATACTTGATGCTGTCTTCACTGCATTTTCCTTCACATTTCTGGATTATCCCAATGACAGGCAGGTTGTTTGGCTTTATGACGGCAATGTCGAATACTTCAGAGGAAAGCACATCCCACTTGTTATAGTTGCAACATTGTTTGTGTTAGCATTTTTAGTTCCTTACACCATCATCATACTTTGTATCCAGTGCCTGCAGAAAAGGTCTTGGTATGGTCTGCTGGGATGGGTTAGGAGATTGAAGCCACTGCTTGATGCCTACACTGGTCCATACAAAGAGTATCGTTTCTGGACTGGACTGCTGTTGCTTGTTCGCTTCATTCTTCTACTTGCATATGCATGTAATGCCCAGGGTGATGCTTCCCTTAATGTTCTTCTCACTGGAGTAGCTGCTTCCTTCCTTCTCACTGTTGGATGGGCATTCATGGGTATATCTACATTAACTGGCCTCTCAATCTTCTTGAGAGGGATTTACTCTCGTCCCAGACAGACAATGAAAAACAGTTAAATTTTACTACAGCTATACAAACAGTGTGCAGAGTAGGAAAATTTGCAGTTCAGTAGCTATTGTTTTCACCACCAGAAAGTACACATTGTTATAGGTATGTTTGATAAGTTAAATTTGTAATTGTAAACATTGCACAAGAGCACTTATTTAAATACTCTTTGAATTTCTGCCTTCAAAGTGCAGGTCACTATTTTCCTCAAACAATTGCATAACTTCCAGCCACAGATTCCCTGATTAGATTCTTCAATTATATAATCATGTTTACTTCCTACCACAGATTTTCTAGCTCATTAGATTCCACAATTGCATAATCACATTTACATTACATAGTGCAATAGTTTCTCAATTATATATCTATTGCCCACAGTAAGAGTCACTTACTTATATATATGATCTCAGGGAATCACTGGCTCCTAGGAGTGAGCGACTGCATGGGGAGTCATTTAGAAGGGGAGTCGCTCAACTTTTGGCCAGTGAATGCCTGAAACTATAAGAGTATACAAATCATCAACAATACAACGGAAGCAAGTGGCTGCAAACATGGTGTAACCTGTCATGGTGAATAGACACCTCATCTCTCAAAACCCAATTAAAATGGATTTATGCATGAAACTTCCACATGTTCCTGTTGGTATTGGTGCTCCCCTCTTGACAGTACACATACATAACAGCCTAATTGCACTTCATGCTATGCAGAATCACCTGCTGCAAAGTCTACACCTCACTACACATCTCATAGGGCTTGCTGAGGTCGGTGCAACTAATATGGTAATCTGAATTAAAGTTCGGTCGTTGGGAAGAACCCAGAAAGCAGTAATGTTGCAACTGTGCAACTATAGTCGATACACAGAATAAGTACCCTCCAATGCTGTTTTTTTTAAAGTTAGCATGTAGCTATGGCTTGCAGTCAGATAATGTCAAATTAGAATTTCAAAGATATCACTCAAAAATGATGGTGTGGAATAGTCCATCTACATGACTACATACCAAATGTATGGTAGAGCAAGGTTTCATATCAGATAATTTGTTAGAGAGGGGAAAATGTGTCTAACATGGCTTACATTAGGGAAATTTGAATGGGGCATGTCCCCTCAAGGAATTGTATGTTCTCTTAAGTGATGAACTTGAAACACACACAACTGATGATTCAAAATAGCTACATGTACATATGTAGCTGATATCTTCATTTCACCTCACTACATCAAACATGTCTTTATTTTCAACCGAAAATTGTTGAAGCATTTAGAGTGAAAGAAACCAGTCAGCATCTTGGTGGAGACCGGTTGACACCAAATTGAGTTGGGATGGCACATACTGGGTGGCTGCGAGATGTGTGACTGAAGTGTTTGGTGCACCTGTGCAATACGTATAGAAGACTGTGAGGGTTGGTGGTTGTAGCTCATGCAGTTGTAGCTTGAGCAGTGGTGGTTCAAGCCAACAAGTTCAATTCTTGGTGACTGCCGGTATTTCTATTTTACCAAACCTTTAGCGTGTCTTGATTTCCCACCATGCAGGGTTCTCACTAGGCATTTTCCAAAGGGCACTGTGCCCCTTGGGTCTGCCCCAACCAACAATGTGCCCTTTGAGTCTGCCCCAAAAGCAACAATGTGCCCCTTCGGTCTGCCCCAAAAGCAACAATGTGGCCCTTGGGTCCACCCTAAAACCAACACATTTTTAACAGCCACCTGAACTACTTGAAACTGTCTTGGCTCTGAATATAGAGCTAAGTGAACGTTGCACTTAACTAATTGCTCTGGGAGGCCTCACTGACAATCTACATGTGCAACAATTATATGGGGCATGATCATAGGAAAAAGGAACCAGCATAAAGTGCCAACACGCCTGCTCAGACTGAGAGCTCCACCACATGTTCGTGCAAGCCTGCCATCTTCTGATTCTAGTGCTGGCGAGACCTCTGACTCGGACTGCTCCCTGCCTGGTGATCTGTATATGCACCACAACTATATTGCATTGAATGGTAAACTTATTGGCTTGGACTTGTCATCATAAATAAAGCCTACACAATGCATGTTCTATATAATTTGAAATAGAAAAAAAACTGTAAAAGCAGGAAAAGTATAAATTTTCAAAAACTAAAAACTACAAACAAAATAATAATGTAAAAGCATAATTTATCCCTTCACTGAAACATCTCTAATATACCAATGAAGATTTTGTCAGGCTACAAGGAACTTTGGCCATCTGTTTCAATGTCGATCACCCATTCAATTGCTTTCTCAAGGTACTGGTTACCACAGGCAGTGACTTTAGTAAGCCTGTTGTGCAGATTAATATGCCAGCTCTCACAATGGCGATCACCAGGGCTTGCACTAGCTGAAAATGATCCTGCATCCAAATGTCCAAAAGTCTCATGGATGCGATCTTCACACTGGTTTAAGCTAGATACTGGCTGATGAAATCTAAAAATGCTGGAGGATGCGCAGTGAAGTGAAATGTGCATAAACGTAATGACCTTTCTACACGCTATACCCGATAGGAGACCAAGCAACTCATTCATTGACAGTATCTCTTTGTAATGGCATACAAATTCCATTTGCGACAGATACGAGATGTTGGAGGACTGTATGTGATCAATGATTGCCATACTTGTTGCTACAGGCCAATCAGTAACTTGGATCTTCTTCAAATGTGTTGCTTTGACCAGAACAAGAGAGAAGATATCTAAGTACATGCCTGCACTGCCTTGTGAGCAATACTTCATAGTAATGCTGGACAGAGAAGACAGGGAAGGGGCAGCTCTCACTACATCTTGCCACTCAACCATAGGGCAAGTGCATGTCTCTTCTGTCAACTCAAGATCTGTAATGGAGGAATGAGCTTCAGTAAATATATACTCCATGGCCACTTGAAAGTGTGATTCATCATATGAAATCATGGTGGCTTTTGTCATTGTGGGATAGCTTAGCACAACAGTTGCTTGGTGGATACAAGAGAGAACAAATTTGCCTTTATTAAGTCTTAGCAGTTCTACAGCAGCTTTTGTGTGTTGAGACTCAAACACACACTGAACTGCTAGTGGCAATGAGTCCACATACAAATCAGTCAGAAGATGCTGAATAACTGTAAATAGCATTGACTCGTTCTGTATGGCCAAGCCATAGAGACCACAGAAAAATGTGGACATATTTCCTGGAAAGTGTGGATACTCGATCACATTAACTTGGTGTGTGATTGCCATTTGTGACAGATGATAAGCTGCTAAAAACTGTTGAAAGCTAAAATGCTGGAAAGTGTACACTCTCTCAATTGCTCCTAATGGTTTGATGACTTGGTGACTGAATAGAAGACCTAGAGAATGATTGTGTAGGATGTCAGGTACATCATGTTTAGGAAATTGAGCAATCACTGATGGTCTTTCGGTTGTTAATGTGTTATCCATGAGGTTGTAGATTCCTTTGTAAGCAAGGTAGCATATTGCAGCAAATCTTTCAGACAAAACTGGGCTACAACGGGCCAAGTGTTCAAAATCCATCGATAGGTCTAAGCACTGGTCAGTGAGAAGTAGGTCTTCATCAATGTTCTTCAACTCTTCTCTGAGGTTTTGGAGGGTGAACGAAGCATATATCTTAGTTGGTGTCACAGGCAGCTTTAAGGGGGAATCATTAATGAATATGAGCATGTGTAGGTACAGTGGAATGTAGCACATGAAACGAACCACTTTCTTCTCTCTTAAGTATGAAAGCAACTTAGTACTCTTTCCTTCACTTTCATAGTAGCTTGTTACAAAGTCATGTACTCGCTCCCAATCAAACCCAACAATTTCGATCTGTTGATGTAGTTCATAGTTTCTGGGAATAACTGAGATTGCCTCAGGGCGTGACGTGACAATGACAGTTGCTTTCTTCAAATTCTTGCCGTTAATTATCTGATGAATGTAATTACTGTGTTCTGTGTAGCCCGGAGCATACTCATCTAATCCATCCAATAAAATGCACAACTGTTTCTCTGGCACTATGGGAAGCAGCTTTCCAATATCGAACTCCAAGAAGGGCTTGCTACCTATGCTGGTAAACAGATCTTGCAAATGGACAAGACGAGGATTAGGATAGCTCCATAAGTCTCTTAAACACACAAGAAGCATCACTGCACACCCAGACAAGGTTCCATTGTGAGTATCACCAGCTTGTTTGGCCGTTGCCCACATCTTACTAAGCTGTTTTAGAAGTGTTGTTTTACCACTACCAGGTCGGCCTTGGACAAAGATACGATGACCATGACCAGTTGCTGTGTTGAAAAGCCTTGAGAGGTTTATCTGCTGACTTACATTCTGATTTGCATCCAAATCTCCCTTGACTGCGAAATCAGAAATGGCCATTTGTGAGGGGAATGGCTGTAGTTCCACCAACACTGGTTCTATAAATTTGACTCTCTTGCTTGATAGAATGGAGCGGTGGACATCTGGTTCATCAAGGTAGACATCACACAGATGTTCACTGTACTGTTGTAGTGGGGTGGGCTCTGGTGGCTTGAGTGAGATAAACCATGAGATGGCAATAGCAAGCAAGGGGACTGCTATCAACAACCAAACCATTTGTAGACTCCAGCCATGATAGGTTCTATTCAAAATGTATGTATGTAAAGAACAGAATATGTATAACAGATAGACATCCAGCTTATATATATATATATATAGTGCATGGCGGATCAAAGGTGCCGCATGCGGTCATATACGGCATATACACCGCCCAGCGGCGACCACAGGGAGTGTATTGCAGAGTCAGGGGTGTATATTTGGCAATAACTGCAGCACAAAGAAACGGAATTTTTTTTGTTTTACAATGGAATGGCCAATTCCCCCCAGTCCTCACTACAGTAGAGGCATTGCCAGCAGTATAGAGCCCCCGTACTCAGTACTAGCACAACAGCCAAAGCGTCACACAAATTTTCCAGGTTATTCGTGCAGTGATATAGTGCTTTCTTGGTGTGTTGAACCATGCACAGCTGGACAGACGCTACTGCTCCCCGGCACTACCCCGATGATAATTTCACTCGCCAGGCGGTTGATTCAGGGATAGCGCTAGGACCAGTTTGTATTCGACGAGTCGTTGCCATCACTGCCAGCTGAACTGGAAGGCTGAGCGTTCTACTGCCAGCTCAAACCATTGTTTCATGATCGCCAGCTTCCGAGAGCAGCTAGGTAGCAAGCTAGCTGCCCATCGGCATCATGGCCGAGCGCCAGCAGCATCTTGGTTTCAAGTCGACACGAGCGAAAGGCCCTTTGTCATGGCTCAGACTCTGCCTTGACTGCAGAGATGTTTCGGTGGTGGCCTAAGCGTACTTAAACTCATCCTTTTCCAGTCGGAAAGCAGCAGCAACGCACGGCGACACTAGCCTCGTCGATTTAAAATTCAAAGGTGCGGTACCGGAAACGGAACCACTTACATAATCCGCCCCGCGCAGTATAGTATACAAACCATGGTAAGGAGGTGTATATCGCGAATCATACTACCCTCGACAGGCCCGTCCCTACAAGTTGGTCAGGTCCGGAAGTGGGTGTGGCAATTGTTAACTATACAGAGATCCGGAAGTGGGTGTGGCAATGAATAACTATTAGTACACACATATGGCAAAATAGTGTGTCTTTGCCCTTATCGTAGTGCAAGAACGGCCACCGACTAAACCAGCTTGACTGGCAGCTCCATCTTAGTCTTTCCGAAGGACCTTTTGGGAAACTGGAAGCTGGTAAGTGGCTGATTGGGCTTCGTAGCCAGAACAACAGTATCGTCAACATTTATAGCCATGATGATGATGATCGATCAATCGTTGCTTGCCTTCGAGTCTCGGCTTCAGCCTTGCGTTTGAACTTTCACTAACTTGCTTGTTGCAGCTGTTCGACGTTCTGCAGCTGCTCCAGACCCGCACGCTGCACTGATGCTCACGCCGCTCTGATGCACACGACGCACGGGCCATACGACAGCATGTTCTCTGGGAAGCTTTCCACTTCTTTGCAGTGTCAGCTAGCCACCATATATCAGCTGATGATTTTGAGAGAAGATGGTGAGGTGCATGGTAGACCCACATATCCAGGTACACATTCCGAATCTTCCACAGCAACAGGGTGTTGCAGACTGTGGAGTATATGCTATTGCATACGATTTCCATGCAGCAAGAGGGGACAGTTTGGAAGATATCGAGTTTGAACAAGACAAAATGCGGCAGCACTTAGCAAGATGTTTAACTAAGCAAAAGCTGACTCCTCTTCCACACTCACAAAGGCGTGCTCGTGTTCCACCATGTGATGTACCCCTGTTCGTATTTTATGTAATGACAATGCTGCTTTTGTTTTTGTGAGCGATTGTATTTCCTGGATGCGATGATATTTCCTAGGAAAAATTTACGTTTGGTGATAAAATTTCCTAGGAAATATTATCACAGCGATAGTATTTCCAAGCGATCAAATTTCCTGTAACACAGGCCCAATCCGGACCAACCGGACCGCTTCCTACACCCTTGCTCGACCTCGGTCATCGGAACTTTGCAGTTAGATATACCTCGAGCCGCAGGCTCGGGGTATATCTACTGCAAACTTCCTCTGACCTCAGTCTCGGGTAGTATATTCGCCATATACACCTCCTTACCATGGTTTATATAATTATAACATAATTTGTGACTGTCATGGTCTCATGATCAACTGCATGCGTAAAGGACATGCATGAAGAAAGAAGCAAAATCAGGTCAGTGATGCAGTGAACGATACATGTAGGAATGCTGGCTTATACCACGGGAAAGTTGCAAGGTACTGTGGAACTCCTCTCTCCAGTAGGAAATAAAGTAGCAAAAGGATAGTAGACCTCAGCATCAGGGTGTGTATGCATGGGGTTCCGGAACTGAGACTATTCAAAACGTTGATCCTCACTGTGCTACAACTTCATTACAGTAAAACTTGTATTAAGCAAATTCCTAATGGAAAAAGGTGTGAAGTGTATCTTGGTGGGTCTTCCAAACGCTTCACAATCAGCTGATTCACTTTCAGCCGGGTTTAGGCTGCTATTGCAAAATCAATTTTACTGAAAAACAATATAAGGACAGATTTACAGCTACATGTACCTACATAATCTGGCATGGCCAGACCAAAATATTATTACTAAATTGCCTCTTACCTATGAGAACTGTTGTGGGCGTGTACTTCGTCTACTGCTTTCTTAAGGCTGGCCCATGAGGGATAGCCGTACGCTTCTGTGTCGTAAGCCTGTTGAAGCCACTTTTGTACCACCATCCAGAGCCTGTTCTCCACGTCGTCATGGTCTGCTCGGATCTCGCGAAGCCTATCGCCACTGAGTCCTAAATTGGTGCCAAGTAGACGCCAATCAGCAGCGCTAATCCGCTCATGCAGCCAAGTCAATACTTCGCGCTCTTTCAACTGACTTTTCATACTGGGGTGCGTGAGACTTATGCCAGTCAGGGACTTTGTTGGTTCACAATAATGCACGCCTTGCCAATGACTTTCATCTCACTGCTGTAAAAAGACCGAGTGGCGACTGTTATGGCCAGCAGGTGCCCAACCTAGAATCTACAACTTGAACTACCGACAACTCATTCCGAGTGTGAACTCCAATTAGTGCCTATGATGAGAGGTGCGACACTATCACGTGCGCTATGCATTAATGAACATTCCAAGGACTAAAAACCATCGATACTACAATCGGAAAACTGTGCGGCAAAGATCAAGATGGGTTTAGGGTTTTCGTGATGCTGAAAGTGTCTCGCCAGTCAGAAGTAACATTGCATGCCTTTGTGACCTCCAAACGGCATTCTTGTGGCTGTTGAGAGCTAATAGACAGCTTCAGTATGGTTGAAAATACCCTCCAACCCGAGTGAACCCAGCACGCTAGAAGCTTCTGATGCCCAGAAATCGTCCTTGAAGCAATGGAATGCAGGAGGTTAGCAATTAACTTGACAATCAGGATCACGTGTTGATGTGTATGACATCACTAGTGTCGGACCTCCTCCGGCTCCGTTAGTCTCGTCCCCAGACCCCACCCTCTCACGAGGCGCGCGCGGGCGGGGCACGAGACTACTCCGTACCGTGTTGTTGCACGTATCAGATACGTCATGGTGATGTCACTTGATGCAGCCGAACACACGGTCTCGTTCCCAGACTATTCACACGCAAAGGAAAAGATCACTTGCAGCACTCAAGCTTCACAGCCGTGAAGCTCAGTTGAGTACTGCTATTTGTGTGAAAGTCTAGCTCTGCAAGACAAAGTGTCACACTCTAAACGATCACAACTGAACTTGTTCCTAATCCTCACCCACCCATGGTCTGACTTGCTCATGCAGGGCAATACGGTAGTGGTTTACATTCAAACTAGATCTAGTCACGGTGTCAATGCCTTGCTCTGGGCAATGCAGTAGCTACTGCCAGAGTGGTTTAGCTACATTCATTCTAGCTCTCATCACATTCATCGACTAGCTATAGCTACGGTGTCACTGCCTACTTGCTGCTGTAGGTTTCTGCAACAACTAAAATTACAAATTTGAGTTGCAAATTAAATGACATAGCACATAGCTAGTATATAGCTATACAAAATGGAGGTATAGAAGAGCTGATGTGCAGCTAGTGCCCCGGTCCAATGGCATGGAGGATCAACATCTGGCATACGGCTGATGAAGCGTCCACACATGAATATGTGTTTAGCAGGCCTTGGAAGGTGGTGGGCAGCGATAGTTATTCTGTTGAGTCATGACTCGCTTACTAGCTATAGCAAGGCTGATCCAAGATTTTTGTGAAGGGGATGGCTGATATATAGCTATAGAGTTAGTTACTGTGGCAAAAGTTTTCCACTAAGTTAATTGTTGCTGTGGAGCCTGAGAGTCCTTTTGTAGTGCATACTGTGAAGCAATGGGATGAAACAGACTGCACAAACATAGCTAAGTGCACAATAATTTTTGATGAAAAAGAGGGATGGCTAGTCACTCTTTCCACCACCTCTTGATCAGCTGCAGCCTCCTCCACAGTTCTTGTAGTTGGTAACCATTGCCGTTGCAACAGGATAGGTATTCTGTTGAGATGCCACTGTAAGAGTGCATGCACTTCATAGGAGCTGATTAGCAGCTAGCTAAGCTGCTCAGTTACAGTTGTTACCAATTATTGCATATACTATTTGTGGCTTTGTTGCTTTGTAGTAATTATGCAAAACATACATCCCACCTAGTATAGTTTTGCCTATACAACAGGTGGTTAGTGATAATTTCCCTCCCTGAGGGATAAGGCTCATTATTCCCTCTCCATGTATTTTTTTAGTTTACAGTCTACTACATTGTCATACTATAGTACATACATGTAAATAATGTTGAAGTTACTGCGAACACTCTCGTCCTCGGGCTTGGTCTGTTTACTGCCATAAATCCCTGGCCTCCTGTGCTATAACTATTACATAACATAGCTATGATTATGTAGTAACTCTAATTATACATCATGGATATGCCTGAATAGAAACCCTAGTTGCCTAAGTTACATACAGTTAGCTATAAGCAGATAGCTGTGAAATCAAGAAGCATATAGCTAATAGCTACCTGTGTGATCAAACTTAACAGCTTCAAATTGTAGTTAATTATAGGCAGTGGGTTGAGTAGGTAATGTGTGCTTGCCTGTTGTTTGTGCTTGCATGTATGGATGCAGTGGAGTAGGAACTGGGGGTCCAGGGGGGCCACTGGCCCCCCCAATAATCCAACAGGGGGGACCTGGCCCCCCCAATAATCAGGCTCCATGTTATAGTATAATATATAATATACTATATCATGCTGATTATTATATAACCCTAACCCCACCCCTCCCAATACACCTTGGCCCCCCCAATCCAAAATTGGTTCCTACTCCACTGGGATGTGTCCATGTAGTAATACACATTGTTGGGAGGCTTGCTGAGGTTTGTCCAACTAATGAAGTAAACATGTTTAAATCATTGTTTGTTGGGAGAACCCAGAAAGACGATACACCAATAATGGCATAACTGTCCACTATCCAGGATGAGAAGCTATAAAGTATTCTTAAATTCTCTGTGTTCAACTCCATTCAGTAGCTATGGCTTACAGTCTGCCAATGGCAAAGCAGGAATCCAAAGATGCCTCTCAGATACCATGATCAGGGGCATAGACACAAGTGGAAAAGTGCGGGGGGGGGGGCTTAATTTTAAGAGAGTGCCTGGTGCACAAAGTGAGCCGAAAATTTGAGGTAGTAATTATATTCATAGCTCAAATTGCAGCGATTTCAGCATGTCAATGTTATCTTGGTGACTGCAAACCAAACTGTGGGTGGTAAGGGCATCAATGTATAAATTCATTTGACCATAATTCGTAAGTCCCATAAGTCCCAAAATCTGGGGGGCTGAAGCCCCAAAGCCCCCCTGCTGTCTACAGCTTGTGGGATAATCAATCAGCATGTCCATCATATGTATGTAAATATAGAGCAGGGTTTCATGTCAGATGCTTTGTTAGGGAGGGGTAAGCTAAGAATGTGTGCTGCATTTGCTTGGCTATGTAGCTTAATAGCATAAAGTCATAGCTTATAACGATACTTATCTAAAAAATTCAGGTGCGACAGCTCCCTTATTTGGACTTACACTCTGAACCTTGGCTTCTTGTTTGGACTCACTAAACCTTTGACACTCCAAGGTTGATGTTGGATTGAAGGAGCTAGGTGGTCCAGACAAAATGTGTGAGCTCACACAGCAGCAAACATCCTGTTTACTTACCAGCTATTTTGTCGATTGTGTCATGTCTAGGCAGTCCTAACAGAGATGGTGTACATTATATACTGATGAACTACAACGGCTTCAGTATCATCACCCTAATCAAGGGACTTTTTGGTACCACTCCCTTCCGCAGCTTTAAACATAGACATTTCAAAAAGTAATCAAGGGTATTTTTTCATTGGTGACAGTCTCATACCTGATCTGGCAGTATATATATTTAAATAAGAGAAGGGTTGATACATAGCTACATAGCTACTATATTTGAATTCCACAGTGGTTGGCAGCTGAAAAGTGTACAAGATTGACTGTTCCAGACCACCACAGAAAAAGAAGAGGCAAGTGTGGTACCTCCATAACATTGTAGGTAGCTATAGATACTATTGCGAAGGCCTCTCATCTGTATGCATAGGCGATTGGTTTATCTGTGTATTTCCAAATGACAAGTTGTTGCATGCAACAGAAGATGAAAGAAGCAGAACAGAGCAGGCGGTGGCAGCTACACATAGCTAATGGTAGCTAGGCCAGCTGGTCAAGTGACCAAGCATAATAGCATGGCCATAGCAAGCGGTCGGGCTGGTCGGGTTTTGGCCCGACCACTTTTTCGCAGACTAAACGTGCACGTGCGCACTTTGAATACAAGTGAAGTCGTAAGCTGAGCCGTCTCGGAAAACGGCTGCGCATCATCGTGCAAATTTCACTGACAAAAAGGTAACGTTGCGTTAGGATTTATAGCCATTTCGGTTTACTCGATGGCCATTTCTTACTGCGACGAAGCCCGTGCTGCCCGCGGTAGGTGCGCGCAAAACTAAGTTCATACGCGGAATCTGAAATCACCAGCCTCGTTCCCCAGGCCCCGTCCAGCTTGCCATCGTTTGCCGTACGTAGTGCCAGCGACGGAAAGCTGGGCGGAAGCCTGTTAACTAGACTACTCATGGCACTACTCAACGTGAATCAGAACCTGCTTGCTAGTATATATATATATATATATACTAGCAGAATGCGTTGCGTTGTGGGGTGAGCCTGAGCAAGCAGTGGCTGGTGTCTCTAATCGCTGAACTGGAATATGGGTCATTGTACACATCTAACTCGTGTATAGGTAGCGTTCGATCTAGGTTGAGCTACCTATACTATGACTCTAGGGCTATTATCTGGGTGTAGCTACTCGAGGCAACCTCAGCATGCAGCTGCACGAGCAGCACGCCTTGCTCTATCTTTTTACTCAGTCTGTGTTCTTTTGCTCTGCTGTTTCAGCAGCGCGGCGTGCTCCGTCACGTTCGGTTCTATTTTTCCTTTTCTCCTCCATTGTTTGGGGGGTCCTTCGCTGGTCACTTCGAGAACACAATGGTGCCATATTGACGACCCTGGAAGCTTTACTCCGAGAGCACGATGGTTCCATATCAACTACCTCTTGGATTTACGTAGAGAACATCGTTGTCTTGAGATACACCTGCATTAATTTTTCTTATTTTTCACAACGCGCTATGCCAATTTGGGCTTGGAAAGACCCAAGTTTTGTCAAAAAGAGAGATGTTGAGAATCCAAGATTCAGCACCGTAAAGAAGAACACAACATTCCTTTAAGTCACAGTTAAATACTCATCTTTATTATATTAGTTAAATACTTGTAATATGGGTGCATCTTTTATTAGCTTACTGCTACTGTTGTACCCTTTGCATATTGCATAAATTTATTATAGAGAAAAAAAAAAAAAAAAAAAAAAAAAAAAACATTCAGTGATACTTCTAGAGGACAGGGGGTTCAGAGAACCATGGAATATTTCACTTCCTCTGGCAAAAAGGCACCTCTGGCTTTTTTTAATGTTGTTCTCAATCCATTCCTTGCAACGTGACTGCATGCCAATCCTCCCTCAGCTACGTCACGCCTCCAAGGCTGTGTCACGACTACCAAGTCTCGCTGCGCTCAGCAATTATTTGAAGGGCTGAGAAGCATTGGTCTAACCCAAAATGAAATAGTGGAAATTGCATGAATTGTGCAAATATGCAATAAAAAACGTACATACCATATGAACATGTGGTCAGAAATTTCAAATTCCTAAATGTTCAGCATCTTCTGAAATGCATTTTAAGAGTATTCCCATGTTAGGAGGGGCTAACTCAACATTTGTGGGTTAGACCACTATGCTTCTCAGCCCTTCATTTGATTTAGCTACTGCCATTCAAGATTTTGTGTAAGACACTAAATGTACTCTGCAATATCCCCCCCCCACATCCCAATCAAAATTTTAGATAGAACCCTGGGATGATATGCGAAAAAGTCTGCAAAAAAGTAGGGAAGGTATAAAAGTGAAAGTGAATCTACAAAGCCCCATCCCAGTATATAGTTCTTTATTGTGGAAGTTGTGTGTCGAGTGGGGGAGCACCAACACCGCTGGCACATCGATGTTCATGATGTGAAAATTTCCACACATATATAGTGTGAAGTTTAAAACATGATGGGATATGGGGATGGGGCATTTATGGCTTAAATGGGCGGGGCATTTATGGCTCAAATGGGTGGGGCATTTATGGCAAAGTAAGTTATTGTTTTTTGGAAGATATGCTCAGGTCTTCAGGGGAGTACCCTTTCCAGTCCTCGCATGACCACGGGTTTCGGTCCCTTTGAACTCCCGACCCGCTGGAGCGTAGCACCTACTCAGTAAGTGTACAAGGGCTAACAGTTGTGTAGAAAGGCTCATGTAGCTTACGGAACGCAGTAGGCGGCAGAGATTTTGCTCCATAGCTGATGCGTGGCAACGTCCCTCTACTATTTCTCAAAGATGCCTGAAGTCTTGAAGGACTATGCATGCCAAAGTCGGGCTGTGTTCTGACTTAGCCTATAACTGCAACAACCGGAGTAGCTGCGTGCTGGTAGGACAAATGGCTCTATTGTGTGGTACTACCCCAAAGCTCTCACAGTACATGTACATCACTACATGGTAGACCGTACCGCTTGCTGTATTCACCCAATCTCATTGATATGGGTACCGTTGGAATCGCCATTTTATGCTCTTTTCGAAAATAAAGGTTGTTGTTGTGATAAACGAATTTTGATTTTCACCCCGACACCGCTAGTACATGGTAGATTTTTAAGTGACATACTTATACAACTGGGTGATATGATAAATAAATAAATACAGCTACAATGACATGTAGTTTATTAGTGTCAGTTCACTGAGAGAGAAAGAGAGGGGGGGGGCACCGGCAACGATGGCCGACTTGCATAATGACGTCACGTACGAGGGCTGGGGTAAAACTTCGACGGCGTGCCGTAGAGAATGTATGGGGATTTTGTACCCCACCTGATAAACACCGTTATAACTTGTGATCAATAGTAGCTGTTGCCGCTCTTTTTGCATGCATTGACCACAGCAGAATGTTCTATCCTCTGAATAGTTTCTATGCGCTTCGGACGTTGCGTCATTATGCAAGTCGGCCATTAGAGTAGCTGCGTGCTGGTAGGACAAATGTGGTACTACCCCATGAAAAGCTCTTCTCCGCAACCAGGACAATGTTTTTAAGCTATTGAACACTTTTATAGACAGTAGAGTTACAAACCTCGTTTTAGCCACATGCTATGCATGAATGGCCTGTGTGCTGTAATCTGATACTTCACTGGTAAAGCCTTAGCTACATAACAGTCAATGCTGTAGTGCATTGCTTGCTCACGCTCGCCCCACAACTACATTCCCCTAGTACAGAAATTGTCATACATTATTTGTGCCTGTGTGTTGTGTTTGTGCATGTGCACATTATCAGTACATACGTACCATGCACATTACACTTATTACTGTCAAGTTGGGGTTATAAAACTTCAGCAAGGATAAGTTAGCAAAATGTTCATGACTGTTCATAAAATCTTGTTGGTTCATTAAAAAAAGTCCAGCATGAAGAGGTAGAATGTTCATAAATCCATGAACTTTCATAATGATCTGGCAATATACTGATTATGTATTCTTGGAATTTTATTTCGTTGTTCTGGTGTGTCTGTTATGTTTTGTATTCTGTGTTTCAAGTAAAACCAATACCAACTGATTCTACAACTTCTGGAAGTTGTAATGATGAAAATTCTAGGTTTGCTGCACATACACGACATATTATATATATAGCCAGTTCTTTCACTAAACTGGTCACACTGGAAGTGACAGAGCAAAACACTTTTCCCACCCATAGCACTGAGGCAGCAAGCAGCATGGCTCCTGCCATCTTCCTCCTCACCCTCCTCCTACCAATTGCTAGTATCTCTGCTGCAATTGATGCATCCACACTGGATGTGCACACCATCGCATGCAACCACACAACGACTTCTTGTGAATGTCGCCAAGATGCTGATGTGTGTGTCTTCAGTTTACAGATAGAACTACTTCACAGCTTCAACAGATACATCATCAATCCACAGTTTGGAGAGCGAGTCGACTTGGCACGTGTCTACTACTTTGGTGACGATGGAAACCTTTACGGTCACCCCAGACACCTTCATCCATTTTGTGCTAATGCCAGTGAAGATGATGTCAGTGAATGTACCCCAGCATACACATTTGATGGATCAACTTTCAAATCCTTTATTGGAATAAACGGACAAGTTCCAGGTCCTGCACTAATCGTTTGGGAGAATCAGACTGTTGTTGCAAACATTAGCAATGAACTGCAATTGGAGGCTGTCTCCATCCACTGGCATGGTATGATGCAATACAATACTTACTTCATGGATGGTGTCCATCACATTACACAGTGTCCAATTGATCCACAGAGGTCTTTCCGCTACATATTCAAGGCCAGCCCATCTGGTACTCACTGGTATCACTCTCACACTGGAGTCCAACGGTCAGATGGCTTGTTTGGAGCATTGATTGTTAGAGAGAGACCATTTGTTGAGATTCAGATCAGGAAAAAATTGCCCATTGCATTGTGGCTATACCAGGACTTACCAGCTGAACATACTGTTGTCATCACTGACTGGTTTCGTGAAAATGCATTAGATGCATTCTCATTACTTGAAACTAGCTCCTGGTTTTATAGCCATTCTGGACTTAGCCCTCCAGGTCGAGATGATGAACCGGAACCTTTTACCATGGGACCAGATGGACAGGAAGCTGGAAATTTTGCATTTTGGTCAGCCCTAATCAATGGAAAAGGCAAGCATCCTGGAAATGAATATCCCTACTTGAAATCACGTCTTCATATATTCACTGTCAACTGTGGCCAAGTTTACCGTTTCCGCCTAATTGGAGCAATCAATAATTTTGCATTTAGGTTCTCAATAGATGAACATCAACTCTGGGTTGTGGGGACAGATGGGTACTGGGTAGACCCTGTGGCAGTAGACTATATCACCCTCCAGTCAGGAGAGAGGTACGATTTTCTCCTCATTACCAAAATAAAACCAGCTAAGAATGACTTCTGGATGAGAGCGGAGGCACAAGAGATTGATCTAGATGGAAACACTACTCCTGCAAGCCCACCTCCCTATCGCCTGCTTTTAGATCGTGCAGCTGAGGCAATTCTACACTACAATACTCCAGGGTCTTCACTACCAACTTCAGCAGATTATGTGCGCATCAAGGAAAATTCTAGGCCTATCAATTCCACTTGCACCTCATCCAACCGCTGCAAAATGATGAATTGTCCATGGAATATACACCCTGCCTACAATCTACAGTGTATCTATGTGGACTCTCTTCGGCTACTTCTTCCCTCTCCAGACTATATACTTCCAAAGGCTACGCCAGATGAAGAAATTTTCTTCCAGTTTGGGACAGAAGGTGTGGGAGCTTTGAGTGCTGTGAATGGACGTCGCACAACATTCCCATCAGTCCCACCTAGGTTGACAGCTGATGATCAAGAATTCAAAAAAATTTTTGATAGAGAATATTGCAAAAACCTTGATGATCGTACACTATGCAACAATGTGACAACAACTACTTTGAGTCCAGCATGTCAGTGTGTCCACATGAGAAATCTTGGGTTCCAAAAATCCTATCGGTTTGTGTATACTGTAGCTGGACCACAAGGGACATTCAGCCACCCAGTGCATTTGCATGGACATAGCTTCTTTGTAGTTAAGATTGGTCTACCACCTATTAACAACAGTACAGGCTTTGTAGAATGCTTTTCTGAAGATCTTGAATGTGATTATCCACCAGGGATTGGAAGATGTGATTATGTTACAAATCCAGATCCTCAAGCAGCCTATTCCTGTATTGCACCACGGTGGGCTGTTGGGAGAGAGTACATGTACCCTTCACCCACAACTTCTGGCATGATTCCCTCACCCACATCCTCTGGAAAGATTGACCCATACACACCACGTAAAGATACAATTATGGTTCCAGCTGGAGGCTATGCAATTGTGGATGTAGTAGCCAACAATCCTGGTATCTGGTTTATGCACTGCCATGTTGAAAACCATGCAGTTGAAGGAATGGCAGTGACCCTCAATGAGGCACAACCATACCAGAACCCATCCCCACCAGAAATGCGTCAATGTGGAAACTTTGAACCATCCCTCCAAGACTTCTACAACTATCTGGACTTTGACCCAAACAGGCCATCCACTACTACAGGTATGCGCACCTTTTATTGTAGTTGAGAGAATACCAATGACCTATCTGTTATTACGTTCCTTTATATCTAGCTCCCCCTGCCACACCAAAGCCAGTTGCCCCGACCACGTGTGCAGCCGCTGGCTTCAAATCATGCTGCAGGCGAAGAGGCCGGGGCTGCTATGTTAGAGCTGGCAGATGTTGGTGTAATAGACGTTGCCGTATTTGGGGAAACTGCTGCTCAGATATCGATGTAACCTGCAAAAGAAGATGTAAGTCACATCCTGAAGTAGGTAACCAATCAGTTGCCAGCATAGGTGGGCCCTATATAGACTATAGCTACCATCAAGACACTTATGTACCAAAAGGCTTTGCACAAGAACAGGATGCACAACTTTAACCATGTGCATTCTTTATGTATGTAATAACTTAAGTTCTTACTTATTGTAACACAGATTCTACTGAAGGTGCTTTGGAACTCAAACATTACTGACGAACAGCTAAAGATTTAGACTCCTGTATTGGGTACACAAACAATATCCATGCAGTGTCTTGCTTCGAGCTTCTTTAGTGGTACCTCTGAAGTCAAACGTAGCCATTCTCACAAGTTAGAGTTTCTGAGTCTATGATCATTTAACCTTGAGCTGCTAGATGTCATACTGCTGGTACCTGCACAATAATAATGGCAAGTAAACATATTGTGATTTGTACAGCATATTACCGTACAATGATCAGACCTTCCCCAGGCCCCAACAGAGGCAAGGCCCATGTTTAATTGCTAAGTAAACAAATAACTTTCGTGACCGGTAAGCGCTAATTTTCAGCATATGGGTGTATCCTTTACTCAGAACTGGTAACCTCCTATACTGTTGAAAGTGGTGCAGCTGCAACCTGCAAGTGATATGATCAATCATAAATTGAACCTATCATTCCTGTCTTTGTTATATAACCAACAAACTCCTAATGTCTCACATAGTGGTTAGCTAAGATTTGAGGGGTTAAACTGCGCTATGGCAATGGATGACATACCGTAATTATTCTAACTCTACATAAGCTTAAAAAATAAGTAGGTTGTGACCTTACATTATATTGGATTCGTCATAAATTTCTGAAATTGAATTAGATCTTACGTTGCACAAGAATCACAAGACGTGAAAACGCGAAGGCCTGCTCTTTTAAGTTAGGTAAGTGTATAGCTGGTTTTTCCTAGAATTGTAGGCAGAATCACAAGACGTGAAAACGCGAAGGCCTGCTCTTTTAAGTTAGGTAAGTGTATAGCTGTTCTTTCCTAGAATTGTTGGCAGAATCACAAGACATGAAAACGCGAAGGCCTGCTCTTTAAGTGTATAACTGTTCTTTCCTAGAATTGTTGGCAGAATCACAATACGTGGCAGACCTCGTCGAACTCTGTAACTGGTATCAAGCATCCTTTTGCTAGTTTCACGTAGGACCTGGAGTCCATACTACGATACCTAAGTGTATAGCTTTCTTCTCCTTGAATCGAGTGCATACCTCGTCGAACTCTGCAACCGATAAAGGCAGTACCAAGTGTCCTTCGCTACCTACGTAAGTGTACATCTGGCTTTTCCTCGAATTGTGTACATATTGATACCGTGTCGAACTCTGGGACCGATGAAGGTTGCACCAAGCGTAGCTAGATAAGTGTATAGCTGCTGGAATTGTGCACAGATCTCGCTGAACTATGAAGACAGTACACCTGTTTGTGAGACTGGTAGGAAGGCCACGAATGTTGGAGGTTGGCTTCGGTCATTATCTTACACTAAATTGGATGAGCGTAAATAAATTAAGACTCCGGCTTACGTAGAATTAGATTCATGATAAATTCTTGAAAGTGATATTCTTAGGTTAAATTGGATCAAGATAGTATTGGAATAATTACAGTACAATTGGTTTTTAATGAAAAGAGTGCTGCTATAGTTTATTTGTTTACCCGTTGGTGGTAAGCATAATACATAGAGAGTATATTACACATCAATAATGAAATTAACTTTCTTTGTCTATTTACAGCAGGGTGAACTCTTCTACATGCAGAGAACCACTGAACAATAAACCTATACAATTTGAACACAAAAGTTTTTAACCGCTGTCTTTGTAGCCAATTCACTTCACATGCATTTGGATCTAAGAATGAGAACTTTAGTAGTATAAGGGTAATTTGCAGTTAAACCCTGATTCAGGCCTGGATATTAGACATGTATAAGAGTTGACTATGATTGCTAAATATATACTTACTGCTTTTGTGCTGCAAATCTCCATGGCAAACAAATATTTGCATGTGCATGCCAACTTGACTATATTAGGCACCCCAATAAGTGTCATTCCTTGGAGCTTCAGACCAAAATCACTACCACTTTCTGCATGCATGCACAATTTTTATTACCATGAGCCATGAAAGTTTTTGATGGGAGAACAAGAGGACAGGGTATTAATACTACTACTAACCACATACATATATACCTGCATTAACTGTAAACTTGTAGCCAACCAGTAACAAAAAATTATGTAGACATTTACTGGAATGGTCATTAAAACCAATTTCTAGCTGATTGGTTTGCATCAATTCCAATACAGCTGCTAGACATAAATTTTTAAGTATACTGTATTTAAAGGACAGAGAAAGCATTACGGCATGTGATGAAACTTAATCCTTAGTTGTACACAATGAGGTCATTGTGCTCAGTAGAATGTAACCAGAGTGCATGCTGTCAAGCATGTTAGTAGCCTAACAAATTTCAAGTCACTACTATAATGAAAATTGCGTAGAGACAAAACTGGTTAGTGATGTATAGAGCCCTTGGGCCTATGACTCTTGGGCTCTTTGTTGCTACAGTGCCATTATCTGGCATGTGGCACTCAAAGTGGTGAATATGTTTTCAATGTCCACAATGTGAGATGCCAAATCTTCCAGTTTCAATATCAATAATATAAAGTAAGGCAGGAGGAGCTGTTCAGATCAGATACTGATACAGAGAGGAGTCTGAGAGCTGAGAAGAAGGAAGAAAAGAGGACCATACAGTAATATGCCTGATGGAAGTATGGTGGGAGGGCCTTTGGAAGAAGAGAAGTTCATCAAAGTCTGCCAGTGTTTATATCACTGCACGATGTGGAGGACAAGCACTGGATGGTCAGCAGTCAAGATGGTGTTTATTAATTTCTGAGGCATGCAGAATTGTTCTGTTGTATGCTGATGATATTGGGGTACTGGCAGAGTCTCCAGAAGAAGTGCAGATGATGCTAGGTATAATGGGGCAGTATACAGTGGAGTGGAAGCTCAGCTTTAAAGTAGCCAAGACAATGCATGGTTGTGGGGGGGGAAAAAGTGGCAGTTGAAGATGGAGGATCAGTGGGTATAGGAAATGGAGGAGGTGAAATACCTGGAGGTGTGGTTTGATAGGGGAATGCAAAGGAATGTGCTGCTGGAGAAGATGAAGATGCAGAGGAATGGGCAGCTAAGATGGATGAGTAGGAACGATGAGCTGATGGAGGTGGAGAGAGGTAGACTGGTGTGGAGCTCCTGCATGGCTAGATAGCATGCAGCAAAGATATGGTCGCCTGGTGAAAAGGCAGTGAATAAAAAGTTGGAGGCTGTTCAAGACAATGTCTGTAAGCAACTGTTGGGAGTCAGCACCTTGAGGGGTTAATTAATGCACAAAACAAAGGCTGTTGCTTTCCAAACTTTTAACAGAGGATGCAACTTTTGTTAGGAAACGCAGGTTATGTGTTGGCTATTGTCATCAGACATTATTAGCTTGTTATCAAAATAAGTCTGTGGTGTGTTTTGTTACCTAAACTGGACTGAATGCATTTGTATCGGGTAAGTTCCTGCTATAATCATTTAGAGAGATATTGCCAAATAATTGTCACTTTACAAGTACAATTTCTGATACAGTTGAATTGAAGGGTTAATTAGTAAGTTGTATCATGCAACCCAATCCATTATTATTACATTTGCTGTCATACTGGAAACCATTGGGAGAATACACAACCCCAAAAACAGGAAAGAAAAGGGCCATATCAACTGATCACTTAATTCTATTGTACGAGATGATCACAGAAAGGTGGGTGAGCACATACTTAGGGGAAGGTGTATCAGGGATATCTGTAAACAGGAAAATATGGTTTGCATGCTTTCTTAACATGACAGGTTGACCAGCTGCATGGAATTGTCTTTCTCAAATGTAAAATCTCTCACTGTTATAAATTAGATGTGTCTCAACAGCATAATATCAAATCACCCATGTATGTGACAGTGAGTGGCTCCTCCCTTGAGGGTAAAGCTTTTATAAGAAGCAACAGAACTCTGAACCCTCAGGCCTTCTAAATCAGGTAAATTTGCAGCACAAAACCCTGAACCCTAAAGCCTTCTACTTCAGGTCTTGTAGCAGTGAACTTTGTTTTACTAAAGCCTACTAACAAAAGCTTTTACCTATGTAATACTGAACTCTAAAGTGTTCGGGCCAAGGTAAATTAACCCGCAGCACTAATGAACCTCTTGGGTTGCGCTCATTTAACCTTGGATCACGAATCTCCAAATCATGTTGACAGCTAAATGGGCAAAGTCAAAGTGTACCGTAAGGTCAACTCTGAGTTTTGCCTTGTAGGCTGGAATTGAAGTAGTCCCATGACAACTCCATAGGTGTAGTTTTAACTTGTTTTGTATATGGAAAAGCAGGAAATGGAAACCGGAAATGGAAACTGGAAATGGAAACTGTAAAATTTTCACTTCAGCTGAGGGACTAAAAATTGAGTTTTTTGGCATTAGCTATCACTGACAGGTAGAAGGAGCATTTATTTTTCAATCTTGTGTACATTTTGACTTTGCCCATTTAGCTGTCCACATGATTTGTGATCCAATAAAGTTGTCCTACCTTGAACATGTCTCTTTCTGTCTGCACATCAAACCAGAATAGCAAAGCAATTGTCAATCTACTAAACTTGGTGGAGACACGTAAGTGGTCCCTTCACTTTCACTGAAAGAAAGAAACTGTACTTTAGTTTATATGTCAGCTACATGTTTCCTTTCATGAAATGTGCTAGTTGCATTTATGTAAGTAGGTGAGTTTGAACGATATCTTGTGATATCTCTAACACAAACACTTAACACACAAACACCAGACATGCATCAGCATAAAGATCATGATCCACCGTAACAATTAGTTGCATGCACTTGACATACTGTTAAAGATTAGTGGTTTACTTTCATAGTGTCACTGCCTACCTTTTCCTGTAGGTTTACTGTGAATCTTCAAGGTCTGCAACAACTGAAATTACAAATATGTGTTACCAATGACATAGCTACATGTAGCGTGGAGTATGCAAACTAGAAGTAGAAGAAATCATATTGATGTGTTGCTAGTGTCCAGTGGCCATTGGAAGCAACATCTGGCATATAGCTGGTGAAGTGTTCAAACAGTGTTTAGTTGGCTTTGACAGGTGGTGGGCTAAAGGGGTTGAGCTTGCTTATTAGCCCCAGTTCTAACCCTAACCCTAACCATCGCCATAGCAACAGGGTATTCTAATGAGATGCTGGTGTGAGAGCACACTGCATGGGAACTAATTAGTGGGTCAATTACTACAGGGACAGTGGCTACCAAAATTGCATAATTATAATACTCATGCTGCTTTATAGCAAAATAATGTAACAGCTATGTGTATAGCAATTCTTTTTGTTCCATCATGGATTTGAATAAAACTCCATGCCTGTTGTTTGTGTTATAGGACTATTATGTCTAGACGTGTCCATGTAATGATACAGGGCTTCATGAGGTTTGTCACAACTAATATGAAATAAACATGTTTACACCATTGTTTATTGGGAAAACCCAGAAAGACATTACACCAATAATGTCATAACTATCCACTGTGTACAATGAGTAGCTATTCTTCAATTTTCTTTGTTTAACCATTCAGTGTGTCCTACAGTCTGCTAATAGCAGAGCAGGAATCCAAAGATGGCCCTCAGATACCATGATGCGTGAGATAATCAATTAGCATGTCTATCATATGTATGTAAATACAGAGCAGGGTTTCATGTCTGACGCCTTGTTGTATTACGGAGGGTTTCTAAGAATGTGTCTGAGTATGGATGCTGCATCGCAAAATAACATGCTATCTGCTTAGCTATGCCACTAGAGTAAGAACTACATGGAATGGCTTAATACCTTAAAGTCGATTAGCTTAGGCACGTCAATAACTCACAGACTCAAGTGGGGCAATCTTCACAAAGTATTTGGACTCACACACTGAACCCTTGGCTTCCTTATTTGGACTCACACACTGAATCTTTGGCTTCTTTATTTAGACTCACACACTGAATCTTTGGCTTCCTTATTTGGACTCACACACTGAACCGTTGGCTCCCCTTCACACCAAGATTAATGTGGGTCCCACTGATGTTTTATCAAACATATTGGATGAAACCAGATGGTTTAGACAAAATGCATGAGCTCACACAGCAGCAAACATCCTGTTGATTACTTACTAGCTAGTTTGTTGATCCAGGTGTCATTGCAGTCCCAACAGAGGTGGTGTACATTATATACTGATGAACACCAACAGCTGCAGTATAGCATCACCCTAATCAAGAGAATTTTTGGTACCACTCCCTTCTGCAATGTTAACCAGAGACCTTTCAAAAGTAATCAAGAGTAGCTACTTACAAAGCCATAGCATCTACGTCATGGGTGACAGTCTCATACTTGATCTGGCAGTATTTAAAGACACAAGTAATAAAAGTAACGAAGACAAGGATCAATTGATAGCTACATATATACTATGTTTGAATTCCACAGCTGTTTTGAAAAGAGTATTTGATTGTAAAAGATTGACTGTTCCAGTTAACCACCTTTGAGAAACAAGAGGTAGGTGTGTATCACAGTAACATTGTATTTATATTGCGAAGTTCCCCAATGCAGCTCCATGTGTAGCCAATTGGTTTATCTCTGCATTCATAAATGACAAGATGTTGCATGCAACAGAATAAAACAAAGGCAAAGAAAGCAGAACAGAGCATGCGCAGGAGGTGGCAGATAATGGTAGGCTGGCTGGCCAAGCAGCCAAGCATAATATATTTCTATGTGAGCTTGCAACAATTTGGATGGTGAAATAGGAGTGAGTGCTGTGTAATGATATACCGGGTACTTTGTAGCTGTTGATTGGAGGATCATCATTGAAGAGATTACAGTGCACTGTTGATATGATTAATCTAATTTAACGGACACGCGAGAAAAATAATTATTATGGCTATTGTCCGCAATAATTAGAGTACACAAAAATATATTATGTGATACAAGTGTGCGAAAAATTAGAACAGCGTCGGGTGAATTAGAAGGTGCGCGCGCCTTCGCCACGTGTACCTATACAGCTAGCTATAGTGTTAAGTCAAGTGACAAGTCGGCGAAGTCAGCGAGTGTTCAGGAAGCCAACGTCACAGCAACGTTTAACGGCATGCAAAGATCTTGAACTTCCCGTTCGTGAAGGAGAACGATCCAGCGCCCATTAAGGGCAAGAACCAGTTGACCATTACGAGTTGCCGTCGCAACACCTCGATATAGCCAGGTGCCAAGAGCGCGATCGCCCATCCGATCATCGCCTGTCAAGCGGATAGCTAAAAGACCGGTCTATCGAACTTGAACTAAGCTATAGACTTGATACATTTGTGATCGTGATTGTACTGTAAGCTTCACGTTGTGATCGCGTCTTGTCCGGATAATTAGAGTACGACCAATTCAAGAAATTTTGAATGTACGGTACAATTAGAGGTCAAAAAATAATTCGAAAAGCTGTCCGAATAATTAGAGACGTCCGTTAAATTAAAGGTAGTACGGTAATTAGCTATTCTAACAACTCAGGATGCCTTCGCGTAATAAAGCTCAAGAGTTGCAAGTCAGGGTGACATTTGTATGGTTACTGAAGTGTCATATCGGGAAATAGCTACACAGACAAAAACGGACATTTGACACTGCCTGGCAACAAAGCAAAGGGATTTTAACATTCTATGAAACAGGTGCAAATCACAACATTAACCCTGTAGCACCAACAGGCAAAAAAAAAGTACTTGACGTTTGACCCCTCAGCTTCTCTGCTAATCGGCCGAGCGAGACAGGCTAGCAAACACACATAATATTTTGAAGTTTATAAATTAGTTGCACAAACTTGCTCTTGGTTCTAGTATTGCAATTTTAAATATATATATATCTTTAGCAAATGTAAGGTTAAGTATTTTACTAGCTATGTGTCCCCATAGGTCCCATTTGTTGGTGGCAAATGTTTCCCCCCATCCAGTCTAAGCAGATTACCTCTAGCACTTTAATAGTAGATACTTCAACGACAACTGCTTCCATTTGCGGTGTGAAACTTATAAGTCTTCTCAGGCTGGGAGAGAAAGGCTAAAACAATAGGCATCACATGCACCATTGTGACTTTACATTACTTACTATAATATAATTTTTGTTTCCACTTGAAGTACTAAATGTTGTTTGCTTTCATGCTTCCTCCATTAGTTTAGGGTAAGGGTATGGTAAAGTTTTAATTGACCCACCTTAACGTAAAGACAAATGTCGATCGACGTGATAACCTAGGTCGACGCGAACTGCCTGGGTCAACGTATAGTGGTTGGATTTTCGTGACATATAGTGCTCCGTACATATACACCAACTGGTTCACTAAAGCTGGACACGGCTCTGAAAGGCTTACTGGTAGTGGCTAGATTGCAGAAGATACCCGGATACAGCGTCGGCGCATATGACAACTTCTGCGCGAAGTGCAGAAATATTTTTATACGTCTATCCAAAGCAAATTTGGACTTTTAGACCCTTTCAGAGCACTCTCCATCCATATTCCTTCGGTGGTAAGAACTCGCAGTATAGGTTTCTCCACCTGAGGCAGCTACCGCGAACGGTGGCAAAAGTGCATGTGAGGCCAGTGGGAGCGCTTTAGAAGCCAGGATAGCTAGACATTACCTAGCTGTATAGCTTCGTTTCAGCATCCTCCTCAGCTTCTGACCTTCTGTCATACAAAAAATAGATGGTAGAAAGGAGAGGTTAACTTAGGAACGAAGGCTAAGCTATGTAGCTGCTCGATTTTCAGTGCAGGAAATTGCCCGGGTATACTGGCCCAACATTATCCTGTTGTAGGCTATGGATTCTATAATAATAGTCTGCATCTGCTTGCTTGTGGCATTGAGATATATTGCATCATTTAGTGAAGTTAAATAAAAACAACAGGAACAAGTCACAAAAACGTTTTCTGAACGAAAACAAGCACATGTAGGATGGAACCCTCTGTGCTAAGGCATTCAGGTAAGCAATAGTGGAATCGGCGGTATCTTGCTCACTCATCAACCAGCAAGATTAGACACTGATCTTGGAGCACAGGCAAGTAGTGAGGGCTTTGAAAGGAGGTTGTTATGTCTGAGCTACAAGTGCTCATGGT
Source organism: Agelas oroides (assembly GCA_949130485.1). Lineage (NCBI taxonomy): Eukaryota > Metazoa > Porifera > Demospongiae > Agelasida > Agelasidae > Agelas > Agelas oroides. The sequence goes on along the minus strand of OX422187.1, from coordinate 9,499,596 downwards.
GCCATGATTAATAACTCAGTGTCACACTGTCCTTCTAAAAGCTCGTCTCATCCCCAGACCAAATTTTTTCGCGTACGCTCTGCGGCCTTGTCGAAAATTAGGGTCCAGAAACTTTCGCTTGGAAAACTGCGGCCAGTGGAAATACGACTGGTCAGTAACTATAGGTGTTAATTGCATTATCAGTTACTAGCAGGGAAAGTTTGGGCAAGTGGAAAATGCTGAAGTGCGGAAACCGAAGTAGGGAAATGGAAGTATGGAAATGACAAGAAAGGCCGCCTATCGGTGTCTAGTGTCTTACTGACTCAACACTGTGTGTGTTGAGGCCTTGTAACTACCCAAAGGGGAAAATGTCTTCCAGCGATGTCGAAGCCGGATCCCGGACTGCAGCAAATGTCACTTCATGATGTTGCGTGGGCCAACCGATGCTCCTGCTCCTGATGTTCTCGTGACAGCGATATGAGAACATCAGTTGTGTTGTCTTAGTTCTCGCTAAGAATATTCACCAGTGATTCAACAAGTTCAAATAGTCACCTCAGTCACGGAACAAGACTAAGTCAAACTGTGACTGAGTACACTATACCGTGTAGTGTTCGTTGGAGTCAGAAGCTTTTACATCGCTTGGAGACGATCACCCTTTGTTACAAGGCACAGTTGTGAGTCAGTAAGGCACTAGACACTGATAGGCGGCTGCAGCGTTTTCCACTTGTCCTATTGTAAACTGTGTAAATGACAGAGCAAACTACTTTTCCCACCCATAGCACTGCGGTAGCAAGGAGCATGACTCCTGCAATGATCCTCCTCATCCTCCTCCTCTTCCCAATTGTCAGCATCTCTGCTGCAATTGATGCATCCACGCTGGATGTGCATACTGTCACATGCAACCACACAACAACATCCTGTGAATGTCGCCAAGATGCTGATGTATGTGTCTTCAGTTTGCAGATAGAACTACTTCACAGCTTCAGCAGATACATCATCAATCCACAGTTTGGAGAGAGAGTCGACTTGGCACGAGTCTACTACTTTGGTGATGATGGAAACCTTTACGGTCACCCAGGACATCTTCATCCATTTTGTGCTAATGCCAGTGAAGATGATGTCAGTGAATGTACCCCAGCATACACATTTGATGCAACAACTTTCAAATCCTTTATTGGAGTAAATGGACAAGTTCCAGGTCCTGTACTAATTGTTTGGGAGAATCAGACTGTTGTTGCAAATGTGAGCAATGAACTGCAATTGGAGGCCGTTTCCATTCACTGGCATGGCATGACCCAATACAATACTTACTTTATGGATGGTGTCCATCACATTACGCAGTGTCCAATTGATCCACAGAGGTCTTTCCGCTACATATTCAAGGCAACCCCATCTGGTACTCACTGGTATCACTCTCACACTGGAGTCCAATGCTCAGATGGCTTGTTTGGAGCATTGATTGTTAGAGAAAGACCAAGTGTTGAAATTCAGATCAGACAAAAATTGCCCATTGCACTGTGTCAATACCAGGACATACCAGCTGAGCATACCGTCATCATTGCTGACTGGTTTCGTGAAGATGCATTAGATGCATTCTCATTGCTTGAAACTGGCTCTTTCTTTTATAGTCATTCTGGACTTAGCCCTCCAGGTCGAGATGATGAATTGGAAGGTTTCACCATTGGACCAGATGGAAAAGAAGCTGGGAATTTTGCATTCTGGTCAGCACTAATCAATGGAAAGGGCAAGCATCCTGGAAATGAATATCCCTACTTGAAATCACGTCTTCATATATTTACTGTCAACCCTGGCCAAGTGTACCGTTTCCGCCTAATTGGAGCAATCAATAATTTTGCATTTAGATTCTCAATAGATGAACATCAACTCTGGGTTGTAGGAACAGATGGGTACTGGGTGGACCCTGTGGCAGTAGACTATATCGCCCTTCAGTCAGGAGAGAGGTACGACTTTCTACTCATTACCAAGATAAAACCAGCTAAGAATGATTTCTGGATGCAAGCTGAGGCACGAGATAGATGTAGAGGGAAATACTACTCCTACAGGCCCACCTCCCTACCGCCTGCTTTTAGATCGTGCAGCTGAGGCAATTCTACACTACAATACTCCAGGGTCTTCACTACCAACTTCAGCAGACTATGTGCGCATCAAGGAGAATTCTAGGCCTATCAATTCCACTTGCAGCTCATCCAACCGCTGTAGGATGATGAACTGTCCATGGAATATACACCCTGCCTACAATCTACAGTGTATCTATGTGGACTCTCTTCGACTTCTCCTTCCCTCTCCAGACTATATACTTCCAAAGGCTACTTCAGATGAAGAAATTTTCTTCCAGTTTGGGTCAGAAGGCGTGGGAGGTTTAAGTTCTGTGAATGGACGTCGCACAACATTCCCATCAGTCCCACCTAGGTTGACAGTAGATGATCAAGAATTCCAAGATATATTTGATAGGGAATATTGCAAAAACCTTGATAATCGTACGCTATGCAACAATTTGACAACAACAACTTTGAATCCAGCATGTCAGTGTGTCCACATGAGAAATCTTGGGTTCCAAAAATCCTATCGATTTGTGTATACTGTAGCTGGACCACATGGCACATTCAGCCACCCAGTGCATTTGCATGGACATAGCTTCTTTGTGGTCAAGATTGGTCTACCACCTATTAACAACAGTACAGGCTTTGTAGAATGCTTTTCTGAAGATCTTGAATGTGATTATCCACCAGGGATTGGAAAATGTGATTATGTTACAAATCCAGATCCTCTAGCAGCCTATTCCTGTATTGCACCACGGTGGGCTGTTGGGAGAGAGTACACATATCCTTCACCTACAACTTCTGGCATGATTCCCTCACCCACATCCACTGGAAAGATTGACCCATACACACCACGTAAAGATACAATTATGGTTCCAGCTGGAGGCTATGCAATTGTTGATATAGTAGCAGACAATCCTGGCATCTGGTTTATGCACTGCCATGTTGAGAACCATGCAGTTGAAGGAATGGCAGTGACTCTCAATGAGGCACAACCATACCAGAACCCATCTCCACCAGAAATGCGTCAATGTGGAAACTTTGAACCAACCCTCCAAGATTTCTATGACTATCTGGACTTTGATCCAAACAATCCATCTACTACTACAGGTATGGGCACATGTTATTACAAGCAACAGAATACTAACAACAGAATTACTAACAACAGAATTACTAATGACCTATCTGTTATTCATTTCTTTCCATCTAGCCCCCCCTATCACACCAAGGCCAGTTTCCCCAGGTTTGAGCACTTTTTATTCTAGGCAAGATAATACTAATAACCTGTTATTCCATCCCTTTCTATCTAGCTACCCCTGTGACACCAGGGCCAATTGCCCCAACAACTTGTGCAGCTGCTGGTTTCAAATCATGCTGCAGGCAAAGAGGTTGGGGTTGCTATGTTAGAGCTGGCAGATGTTGGTGTAATAGACGTTGTCGTATTTTAGGGAACTGCTGCTCAGACATTGACCAAACTTGTACAACAAGATGTAAGTCACAATTTCAAGTAGGTAGCTATGCTGTCAATGTAATTAGGTTTCAAGTAGACTGCTAGCTACCAATGGAAGTGCCCTATAGAACTCATATCTGATGTGTAGGTGTAGCTATTCACTATTTTTGAGTGGCTGACTAACTGTTACTCTCCCTTCTTTACGTAGCTCCCCCTGTCACACCCAAGCCAGTTGCTCCAACCACATGTGCAGCTGCTGGCTTCAACTCCTGCTGCAGGCAAGGAGGTTGGAGCTGCTATGTTAGAGCTGGCAGATGTTGGTGTAATAGAGATTGCCGTATTTGGGGAAACTGCTGCTCAGATATTGATGTAACCTGCAAGAGAATATGTAAGTCATGCACATCCTGAAGTAGGTAACCAATCAGTTGGCAGCATTGGTGGGCCCTATATACACTAGTACCATCATGCCACTTGTGTAACATAAGGATTTTCGCAAGAACAGGTTTGATTGGATACACAACTATAAATGTGTGGTTTTTTATGTAGTAACTTACTTAATATTGTGACCAATTCTATTGAAGATGCTTTGGAGCTCAAATATTACTAACAGCTAAGGACTTAGACTCCTAGGCATTGTCAATTTTCTCATGATATTTTTGGCTTTGCATTGCATTGGTTAGACAATCAATCTCCATGCATGCAGTGTCTTGCTTCAAGCTTCTTTACTGATACCTTTGAAGTCATACTTTGCCTTTTCACTTTCCTCTATTTTTGGCTCTAAAATTCTCTTTATTCCTACACAAGGCAAGAGTCCTAAGCATTTCGAATGAGAAAACCACTCAGCATGGGTTCTCTCCTGATGGAGAGAATTTTACCAGTCAACCCCCAATAAATGGGGTTCTGACGGCAGATACTGAGTGGCTGCCAGGTGCGCGACTGAGGCATTTCAGTCCCACCTCTACATATAGAGGATTGTGAGGGCTGGTGGTTGTCCATGCAGTTGTCTTAGCTCAGTGACAGAGCACTGGCTGCACAAGCCAGGTGTCCTGGGTTTGATTCCCAGCGACTGCCAGCCTTTTCACTTTCCTCTCAAAAACATCAAAATTTCTCTTTAGTGTATCCTTTTCTCAGAACTGGTTACCTAGTGATCATGTGTAGTGTGCAGCTGTGACCATCAAGTGATACGATTGACCATATAATCTATAATCAATCATACACTGAACCTATCACCCTGTCTCCATTATGAAACTCCTAATGTCCACATAGTGGTTAGCTATAATTTCAGGGATTAAACTGTGTTATGGGAATAGATGCCATAAACTTATTATTTTACTAATGAAAGGGGCACTGCTATAATTTATTTGTTTACCTGTTGGTGGTGAGCATCATACACAGAGCACATCAGAAATACAGTTAATTTATATGTGACTGTGTTTACAACTCAATAATGAAACTTTGTTGTCTATTTACAGCATGGTGAACTCTTCTACGTGCAAAGAACCACTGAACAATAAACCTATACAATTCAACCACAGAAGTTTGGAATTGTTATTGTAGCCAGTTCACTACACATGCTTTTGGACCTAAGAAGGAAAACTTTAGTAGTATAGGAGTAGCTAAGACTTTGTAGTTATCCCTGATTGCTGTATATATTAAGCATGCATAAGAGTTGATTATGATTGCTAAATACATCCTGCTTTGGTCCTGTAAATCTCCGTGGCAAACAAGTATTTGCATGTGCATGGAAAACTTGACTATTAGCCACTCCAATAACTGTTTATGTTTCTTGTCACCGCCAGTATCATTCCTTAGAGTTTCAGAATCAAAAATCACTACTATTTTGTGCATCCACAAAATTTTTACTACCTTGCTTGAGCATGAGCCATATGAGAATTGGCTTTGATGGGAACAAATCACTAGGGTAATAATACTATTGCATACATACCTGTATCAACTGTAAATTTATAGTCAACCAGTATGGTAGGCGTTTACTGGGATGGCATTTAATACCAGTTGCTAGTTGATCAGTTTGCATCAATCCCAATGTTGCTGCAAGATATAACATTTTTAATTTATGTGAAATATGTATCACACAACAAGCTGCTCCAACATGAGCTACGTGCCTTAGATGAAGGGACAGAGAAAGCACTATGGCATGGAGAAACTTCATTCTTAGGTGTACACAATGGGGTCACTACAGCATCCTTTGTGCTCAATAGAATATCACCAGAGTGCATGCTGTTAAGCACAATGATTTTACCTGGCTGGCAACCAACAATGATCCACAAATCCAGTGAAATATTTCACTAAAAATGAAATCACCATTAATTTTAGTGATTCAAAATTCCACGTATCCTGCATGCCTTGAGCATGTGCCTAATTATGCTGGTTCGTGCCAACATTGATGAATTTGTCTACAACCACTTGAATTTTTGAGCCGCTGTTTGTGACTCATTTATTTCAGCAGCTTAGCTAATTCCAGTTTCATAAAGTTACTAAACTCCTGTCCTTTCTGCATTCTACTAGTTGCATGCCAGTCATCTAACAGACTGTCACATAACATGATAGGTGACTGTACCATAACCTGGAGTGGGAGAAAGCTTGGAACGGAGGTCAGTGTCAGTAGCAACAACCAAACGTGCCAAAACAACATACCATATACGTAGCTGGCTCATAGAAACACACACTGCAAGTATAGACATGCTCAGCTTACAAAGTTGTGTAGCACTTATCTCTGCTGTTTCAGTTTGCAAAAGAGAGAGTCATTTTTCCAGCATCAGATTACTCCTGTTCCTGTCTCAGGTAGCTCCATTTTGCGATTTACATTTGAGAGCTTAAGATGGCCTTGAAGGCACAAATACATCCATACAGCATCTGCAATTGAAAGACTGTAGGAATACCGGTATGTTCAATACATGTGTGAAATTCCCCCAATTATCAGGCAGCGAAATGATACATGGTGCTCCAGGTGTCCGTAGGGCATTTTGAGAATGATGCTCACTAAAATCTTGTCTCAAATCTGAAAATTGTGAGGTGAATCAAAGCATATGCAAAGCCCTGCAAGTCCAACATACATTCACAGAACTAACTTAATGCAGGGGCTGATGATCTTCTGAAGTCATTGGCTGCCAATTGGTCTTGCATGGCACTAAGAAAGTTGATTCAATCATGCCAGTTTTACTAGCTACAAACGTTCTTGATCATTTGTTCAACTATTTTAGCTCACAGTTTGCTGTTCACATTCTTTCTGCTCTAGAAGAAAACAAGACACTTGCAGGATTAAATCAATCAAGAAACGATTTCCATAGTGAAGATCCTAGCGTACTTGCAATTGTAAATTGTAGAGGACTCAGTCACAACCGTACCCTCAAGGTTCTGCGAATGAACAGCTGCTCCCTGGCTAGCTTAGCCATTGAAGCAATAGCAAATGCAATGGCTAACAGAAGTGGACTAGAGGTATTGCACATTGAGTAAAATGAGATTTCCTGTCTTGGGATACAACAAATCCCCTTATTTCAAACATCACTCTGAGGAAGTTGTTCATCTATGATCACCTCAAGCTGAACCATAGCTAACACTGAAGCTAGATTTATTGAAATGCTTGCTATTAACAAATCATTCACTACTCTCAAAATAATAATCAACTTGTCATCGATATTTCTGAACAATTTTTGCATCATTTCATTGAAACTCTACCGACAACTCAACTCTTACTGAATAGTACATGAATGTTTACAGTAACAGCATTGATTGGGTGAACATTACAAGGATCAAACGAAATCAACGACGTAAAAAATCAGGCCTTCATGTGTTCTTTGTCACTTTTGCAGTACAGCTATGTAGTCCTTTGATAAGCTACTGAAGTATACGCTGCTGCATTCTTTTGCCTCACTCTAGAAGAAAAGCCAACTGTGGCCTTGTGGTACAATGTTGGGTGGCATATTGCAAATACATGCTTGCTAATATAGGACATGTTGTGCATACATGATGATATATATTGTGCTTACATGTTGGCATGTTGTACATGCATGAATGTTGGGATATTGTGCATGCATGTTGGCATGTTGTACATGCATGAATGTTGGGATATTGTGCATGCATGTTGGCATGGTCTGTCCAATGAATGCTATAGACATGTTAAAAATGTTGTGCATGTTAAGTTTGACACAGATCCACCCCCCCCCCCCCCCCCCCCCCCCAGTGTAATACACCAGTTGATGAGGTAATGTGTAATACACCAGTTAATTGATGAGGTAATGTGTAATAGCTACACCAGTTGATGAGGTAATGTGTAATAGCTACACCAGTTGATGAGGTAATGTGTAATACACCAGTTGATGAGGTAATGTGTAATAGCTACACCAGTTGATGAGGTAATGTGTAATACACCAGTTGATGAGGTAATGTGTAATACACCAACTGTTGATGAGGTAATGTGTAATACACTACGTAGTTGATGAGATATTGATTAGTACACTGGTCGATGTAATGTATAATACACTGGTCGATGATATAATGGGTCATACACTGGTTGGTGATGTGCATTTGGCATATAGTGGTCAATGATGTAATGTGTCATAAAATGGTGGATGATGCAGTGGCGGATTTAGGGGGGGGTAAGGGGGGTGCAAATGCACCCCCCTTTGGCGGCTAGTAATGTATTTTGCGTACATAACTGCACGAGTCCATCAAATGATTATGCAGCAGTGGCATGCAGCAACAACAACCAGGCACAGTTACACACTCACGTATCAGTTCCTTACTGATCTCCAGACGTTTGACTAGGCCTAGAGTTGCTTCGAGATATTCAGTTCGGCCCGAGGGGTCCGCCACGGCGCGCCTCGGCGTACGAGATTTCGAAATCCACTGGATTTCACGTGGATTTCGGATTTCAGAGTGGATTTCTAGATTTGAGTTTGGATTTCTGCTGACAGGTTTCTTCTTGTATGTTCTTGGATATTTTAGTTATAGTTCCTAGCTTAGCAAAACATTTTAGTTAGTTGTAGTTTTGGTTAACTAAATTTTAAAAAGGCCATAGTATTTAGTTAAAGTTATAGTTAACTAAAACAACACTGTCGGACAGTGTACGAGATTTCTTTTGTGACGGACCCCTCGGTTCGGCCTTCCAGCTATATTTATTTTATTGCGTTCACGTGACGAAAGTGGGCGTGACAACCCAAAAATTTCCGGCGCGCTTCGCGCGCGGGTGACGGAACCCCCCTTTCTAAATTTCTAGATCCGCCACTGTGATGTATGGGAAATACACAGGCCAGGATGTGATAATTAGAATTTTTAGTTCACTCATCATAGGGAGTTATAATTCTTTTGTAGGATGTTAAAAGCAGAGACTATTTAGAAGCAATGTTATATAGGTTCCCTAAGGGGGTTTCAGCAGAGGAAACAAAATCACGAATTGCACCTGCAACCAATTCTAAGATTTTTTAGCTCAAACTAATAGGTAGTTTTGTGGCACTATCTATATAAATCAGTCTCAAGGGAGATGTCCAAAGTGTTTCAGCAGCAGACTGAGTAGTATTGGCTGACGGTCAGTATCTGGTGAGAAAACTTTTGGTGGGCCAAAAATAATGAGCAGATGAATTCTACTGTGTTTGAAGACATATAGCGGTTTGGGGTGGCTTTGGTGGCTGACTAGTGTCTGCTGGCTTCAATTTACCAGCCAACTCCCTGTCTGAGATAGCATATACTGGCTTCAATTATCACCAATTTACCGACCAACCTTCTGTCTCAGACAACATATATACTGGCTTCAATTATCAGGTCAACTTTCTGTTAATTGTAAAGGACTGTTCCCACATCACCTAGACTGTCAACCAGAGGCCCCTCTGACTGTACAATGTCCTTGCACGAGAGAGCCTTGAGACAAGACTAGGTGAAAACATCACTCAAACTGCCTGCTAAGCTCCCTGCCGGCTTTGTGCATGAATTACAAGCCTAAGCCTGTTCCCCTCAGATTTCACAATCTTAGGACACTTAATTCGGAAAAGCCAAACTTCCTATTGTATAGTCCAGTTCCCACATCCCCTAGACTGATTGACCAGCTCTAAAAATAGCACAGTCTACCAGCTAAAGCCCCCACTGGCTCACTTATCACCAGTGTACAGGCCTAAGAATATTCCCCATGTTTGTTTTTTTTTTGTTGTTTTTTTTTTATGTTGAAACTGACCATGAAGGAAAGGAGTGGTACAGCAGGCCCCAATAGCTGAAAGCTAATACTGAGGGGTCACGAAATAAAAAGCAGAAAAGGACTAAAACAAGTGCAATAACAATAACTTAAGTCCACAAGAAAGTATTTTGTATACACTTTTTAAATTGTCCAACAGAGTCATGATGTACATAATTTGCTGGTAAACTGTTCCACAGTCTAGTAGTACTAACAAAAAATGAATTAAAATAAGCTGCTGTTTTGGTGAAAGGTACAACAAGTTGACTAGAATGGGAAACTCTAGTATTGGGGGAGGCATTAAAAACAAAAAGATCTGGGGGGCAGTACAATAGACCATTTAAAAACTTAAAGGTCATTAGAAGCTTGAGATATGAGCGTCTGCTGGTAAGTGTGGGGAGTTGGAATTGGCTATTGAGCTCCTCTGCATTGACTCTCCATGATCGAGAGGCCATCCTCAGTGCAAATGTCTGGACGGACTCCAACAAATACTGATCTTTCTTCAAATGTGGGTCCCAAACCACACATGCGTAGTCAACAATAGGTAGAACTTGTGACTTATAGAGGGTGATGATAGTTTCAGGCTTGCAGAAGGGAGAGAATGTTCTAAACATAAAGCCTAGCAACCTTCGAGCCTTACAGGAGACATTCTCCACATGTTTAGTCCAAGTTAGATCGCTGGAAATCCACACCCCTAAATACTTATAATGTTCCACTGGCTGGATCACAGACCCATTCAAATTAAGTGGAGGTAGATGGTGAGCTTGGGAACGTTTCCAAGAAATCAGCATGCACTTGGTTTTAGAAGAGTTCACAGTAAGGTGATTGCTAGATATCCAGTGAGCAATGGTATTGATATCGGCTTGAAGATCGTCAAAATCAATGGGGGTGTTGATGGGCTTGTAAAGAAGGATGTCATCAGCATACAACAGTATCTTAGCCCCTTGAGAGAGAGCTAGATTTGACAGGTCATTTATATATATGAGGAACAAGAGTGGCCCCAGGATAGAACCCTGAGGAACACCGGAGCAAACAGGTAACCACTGAGAGTGAGTGCCATTTAGGACAACTCTCTGGTGTCGGCCAGATAAGTAGTTCTTAATCCAGTGGAGGATGGTGGCTGAAACTCTGAAAAGTTGAAGTTTATTAAGCAGAGCCTGATGTGGAATGGTGTCAAAAGCTTTGCTTAAATCAAAAAAGACACAACCAACCTGGGAACGTTTCTCAAGTATGGTGTGCCAATGGTGCGTAGCCAGTAACAATGGAATCACTGTGGAACGTCCAGAACGAAATCCATACTGGTTTTCTGACAGGATGTTGTTGGTTATGAGATGGTCAAGCAGGAGCTGGTGTAAACGTTTCTCAAGAATCTTACTAATAATTGGGAGGAGGGATATGGGGCGAAAGGACTGTACAACTTGTGGAGAGGAGTCCTTAGGAATTGGCACAATATTGGAGGACTTCCATTCAGCAGGGAGTTGGCCTGTCCTAATTGAAAGGTTGAAAAGTGAAGCAAGAGAGGGTGTGATCTCAACAGCAAAAGTTTTTAGCATCCAGGCAGAGATGCCGTCTGGACCAGTGGCTGAGTGTTGTTTAGTTCTGAGAAGTAGGTTCTGAACTTCTCGATGGGTAAGGTCCAGGCTCTCAATAGACAGGTTGTGTCGGGAAGGTAAAGGGTAGGTGGTACACTGACCGTATTAAAACAAGATGCAAAATAGGTGTTCAATAATTCTGCCTTGTCCTGGTCAGTATGAGCCACTGTGGACCCATGAGAAAGGGAGGAAGATGAAGGAATGGAGCGAGGTCTAAGTAGCCTGATAGATGACCAAAACTTCTTAGAGTCAGATCGAGAGTTGGCAAGATTGTTGAAGTATGCTTGTTTGGCTTTTCTTATTTTGCACACTATGGCATTACGAAGAGCTTTGTACTTGGCCAACCACTCTGCAGACTTAGAGACCTTGAACTTATGATACCAGCGCTCACGCCTTCTGATATCATGGCTGATATCACGATCAATCCAGGGAGTATATGACCGGATAGGGACAGTTTTGGAGGGTATGCATTCCCTCATGGCAGAGAGAAAGTGCTTGGACCAACGAGACCAAAAATCATCAACACAATCCGAATCAGATGCAACAGGCAGGCTCCTTAAAAGGTTTTTGCCATGTGTAATGTCTGCTTTTGCGTACATCCATATGGTCTTAGTCAGATGGTTATTCTTAGTGATACGTGACAACAAGTTGACTCCAATTGTTATGGCATTGTGGTCACAGTTAGATTCCACACTGAACCAGCCAGGACATGAACCAAACTTCCTGTTGTATATAGGTACTGATGAAATATAGCTGTGTAACCTTCCTTGCCTCATTCCCAGGCTCTCCACACACATACTGTAAGCAACGGATCGAAAATTGGGCAGGGCCTGGGAACGATGCTGTAACCTTCCTATTCTGCCAGGGAAGATCATGCATTTCCTTCCAACAACCCGCTTCTGCTTTCATGATCATACAACAATGAACAAGGTCAGATGGTAAAGGGTTAGTGCTATTACAAGAGCAAGTTACAGGGAGAGACAGTTTTACATCAATCATCAAATACATGTGCTATTAATGTCTGTATTTTAATCAATTGTTACACTTACAATACCAAACTCCGCTTTTCATTAGTGTCTATTGAACAAACACGTGTTCTAAACATGATCTTGATGGTTTCGTGGTCTATTTTTGTGATCTTGACCACATCAAACTAAGTAGACCAGCCCCTAAATTGGAATGAAAATGCAGGCCGGTTTTATATATGTGGCTTCGTACATATTATTGGAAGATTTGTTCCCAGTCTGGGGCAGCCACTCAATTAGACCATTACATCAATGAAAATTAACTTAAAACATGCTGCTTAGTTGTTATGACCTTGTCCATACAATTACCAGGGCCTGGGAACAAGGCTATAATGACCTGGTTCAAACAAGCATGTAGCATTGCAGCAAAGAAGTGTAGTTTCTACCAGTTAAAAATGCCTTGTAGAAATCAACTCACGTGGTGCAGCAGAATTCAAAAGTATAATACATAAAGTAGTGTAACACAAAATTGGTATATTGAGCTTGGTACGTAATGAACTCTCTTGCTGAATTATTCAATTTTGTATGTGCTACAGTGAAATGTACATGCAAGGTGATACAGCTAGAGTCCAACACACTCTTTTTTAAGTCATACATAGTATAATATTTGGTGATGAATGATGTATTAATGGAACGTCAGCGTGTATCGACAGTGATGATGGCCATTCTCTTCCTGATTCGATCAAAGTTTACACCATCGAACTCTGCTACATTAAGGCCATCGATGCCCAAGTTCCTAAGCATTGAATTGGCATGCAAAGCTTTGAGAAAGTCTTTCAAGGTGCAAGTTTCACTGAATACAGAGTTAAATTTGATCGTAAGTGTTGTGAGAGCGGTGTTGAGAGCAACCATTCTATTCAGCTCACCAGCTGTGACACTGTCTAGGGAAATGTTGTCCTGCAAGGTGAGTTTTGTCAGGGTGATATTTGATTGCAGAGCAACAAAAAGCTTTCGTACACCATACACAGAAACTTTGCTTTGTGCCATGTCTATAACCTCTAATCTACTGCCTTTGGTAAGTGAAGTGGCAACTGCTTCTACAACTGGGTGAGGGAGGGAGCATTCGTCTAGCTTCAGCACCTTTAAAGTGTGGTTCTTGCTCAGTGCTGCCTCCATTGCAGCTGGTAGAGCTTCAGTGTCACTCTCATCCAAGGATTTACTGCCAGATAGAACTAGCTTTTCTAAGCTGGTATTTTCTTTCAGTGTAGAAAACAGGTTTATGGCAGCCTCTGGACCTAGGTAATTGGAAGTCAAGTCCAAACACTTGAGTGTATTGCGTGCAAGAATGGCTGTGATTGAAGGCTCATCTGTATTGCTGATGTGGCACCCTTGTAGGGATAGCGTATCAATAGTACATGAACTGGTTGCCAAGGAGCTCAGAACAGTGCTAACTCCTTCCTCGACCCCATGCAGTGTTAGGTCTGTGAGGGAGTTATTGACCTGCAGTGCCTTAGAAAGGCTGCCAGCAACCATGGTGCTGATTTGACAATTTTTCAGGTGAAGAGAGCAGAGAGTGGAATTAGTGCAAAGCATCTCTTCTAGTGCAACAACAGCTGCAGAGTTTGTAAACATTTGTTTACAGCCATTGAGCTCAAGGAAATCAATAGATTTATTCATTTTTAAGCCATCAAAAAGAACTTGTGCCTTGCTAGCTGTTATGCGACCATCATCTGTATTCTCGGAACTGTTGAAAGATGGTAGGCGGTCTGAAATATGAAGCTCTTTGATTTTACTGGGGGTAGCAGCATAGTCACAAAAGGTTTTCATGAAAGATATGCCAAAGAGACCTACATCAATTTTCAGCGTCAATGGTATTTTGCGATTCTGAATCATCTCAATTAGTGCCACTGCAGATGCATCATCAAGTAGCTGGGGCATTGTTGTAGAAGTGAGAAAGAGTCGTAAATTATCTATTCTTGGATTTTGTGTGAGCTCAGCAAACACTTTGATAATGGCTAAATACACATTCTCTGTGGCTGATGAGAGGAATGCCTTGTCAACTACTGTCGGAGGCCGCAAGAAAAGCTCAACCTTTGTAAGCTTGGGCATCGAGGCAATGGTTGAGCAAAACATGGCAGCAATGTGAGGATCTGTAGGTAAACTGATTCTCAAGGAAGATACATTGCTGAATACTGGGTGCTGAAGGAATGGTGTAACCTCATTGATGGAGCATCCACGTGTTTCAAGCTTTAGTTCATTTATTGTTATCTCTGAGCTCTCATCTACGCTCTCAGTGAGTAGTGCTAGCTTTTGGCGGGTTAGGTCATTGTCATACAGGTCAAGGCACTTCACCTGCATGCTGGCATGTGACAAAAACTTTCCAATGACCAGAGTATCAAACAAGCTCACATCATCTGGAAACTTGAGCCTAATGTCTGCATGTGAAATGTTTCTACCAACAGCTCTGTAAAACCCTGGATCATGTGCCTCATAAAGCAAGTGGCATAAGAACAAGAGTCGATCACTATCCTTTCCATTTATAGATGTCAGGAAGAGAAAACGCAGAACAGCTTCCATGCTCTCTAGGCCACATTTCCCAAAGAGAAAGCGAAACATTGTGCGGTATCGATCATCATGTAGATGGTCAACTACAAACTTGGTTTGTACTTCTGGTGGCTCATGTGATAGAGCTTCGGCTGCAAGAAACTCCTGAATTGTGAGGTGGAGAAACTGGTACTTCAGGTCTATTCCAGTCTCTGTGAAGCCCTTAAAGGCAGTGATAAGACCCAGTGTGTTTGAGCTAGTAGTGAGCTCACAGTGGTATTCCTCCAGGTCCTCCTTGGAAAATACCATTTTATCTTGTAGAAGACCATGGTATGCCACCAAGCACATTGCCCTGTATAGCTTGAGGATAGCAGTGGGCAGGGCATCCCTGCTTCTTAGGTGCACTGTAGGTTCTGTGGATGGGTCATACTCCTGGAGGTATCGGAGCAGAGCGTTGGTGGTAAAGGCATCGTATATACCTGTTAGTGTGTCGGGAAGATCAAAGGTGCAAGATCTGTAGATGTAGATGACCATGGCAAGATTAGTAGGCACATAGCATAGTGTCTTCAGGTCACTCCTCAACTCAAGCTTTTCTAAAAGAGCCCGGGCAGCTACTGGAAAATCTTGGCCCAGCATGTTGTGAATACACTGCTCTACCTGTTGCTCTGTGAAGCCAAAAATCTCCACATGCCGACTGGTTACGTCAGGTTTTCGAAGCCACTGGGAGGCATAGGGTCTGGATGTGATCAGAATGGAACACCGAGGGAGAAGACGCCCAATAATGACCTTGCAGAGAAGAGACCTTTTCCCCTTTTGTTGAGATGAAAGCTCATCCCACCCGTCAAGAACAAGCAAAGCATTTTCTCCATCTGTATCCTCAAGCTCACGTGCAGCACCCTCCCTCAATTTCTTTGGCCCATAGCAAAGCAGGTCCTCGATTTGCTTACCATTTGCTACCTGGTCATCTCGAAGAGGAACATAGACCATCAGCTTGAAATCTGCAAAGACCTTACCATCAGCCCAGGCTTTGCATGCACTGTGGCAAAATGTGGTTTTGCCAACACCAGGAGCACCATCCAGGAGCACCTTCAGACCCTTCACATTTGACGAACTGCATATGCTTGGTTGTGTTACTGACTGGAGCAAGCTAGCCAAGACAGCGTGACTTAGTGGAAGGCTACCTTGCAGATCATGCAGCAGTTTGTCAGTCTGTTGCACTCGCTCTCTGGGTGATGGGAGACCTTGAACTATGCTTTCCAACTGCCGGTTAATTGAGCCCTGCAGTAGCTTATTCCTCAGCTGTAGGCTACCATGTTCGAGAAGTTGCTTAGGCTGAAATAGTTGCTCCAGTGCAATCGTTTGTTTCTCGAAGTACAGGTCGTCCACTGTGCCGTGGAGGGTAGACTTCATGAAGTCATCCATTTCATATGATTGTGGAATCTTCTCGTGGTTAATCAGTGCTAGGTTGACATAGCGATCACTCACCCTCGGAGGCCAGTCTTCCTTTGGCAGCTTGTAGTCACCATAGAATCTCTTCAGGTGCAGTGCATATTGATCAATTGCAGGAGTTCTTTCAGGTGTAGCCTATTCTGAATGGGGAGATAGGTACACATGAAGTAATGACAGTAATATAGATAACCCTTGAACTGCAGTTGTTGCATTTATGCGACAAAGCAGCTAACTGTGCAAACCCATAGAGAGTACAGTAGTAAGACTTTCCTACTATACTCTACTATCAATGGCGAAGCTAATAAGCCTGGTGAGACATAGGGGTAAACTTGTGACTGTTGAGTAGTAATATTGGGCCACACCTTTCCACTTACATCACTATTCAGGAATAACAGGAAGAGGCAGTAGTTAGCCTCGTTCCCAGGCTCTCCCCTGCCCCAAAGAAAAATAAAAACGGAGGGGCGAGGGGAGAGCCTGGGAACAAGGCTAGGCAGTAGTAGTTAGTCAGTGATCAACAACTGTAGTTATAATAGCACTGGCATGCATAGCACTGGTATGCATAGCACTGGAATGTGGCTTTGTGCCGCTCAACAGCATGAGTACGCATTCCCAGGCCTACCGGAAATATGGATGCCTCCATATTCCAGACACGCAGCAGAGGTCCCTATGGTGTATGCACTAGAGGGGTTCCACTGTATATTCACGAGACCCTCCTCCCTTCTTGCTGGGGATCTTGCTGAGGGTCTGGAAATCAGACTAAGCTTGACAATCCATGTTAGCTAAGACAAGTATAGTTTGTACCTATGTGATCTAGCAATGCACTGGTGAAGCCTTAGCTAGCCAAACCATTTTGGTAGTGATTGAGTGTCATGTAGAATATGTGTGTAAACTCGTATTCAACTTGCTACTAGTGTTTACATAACTTGAACCCAACAGCTTCACCACTCTGGCTTCCTTTGCGGTGTCTACTACGTACGCTGGATGATCTTTCACTTGGATTGCAGATTAATCTTGTCCCCAGACCTCACCCTCACAAGACCAGTTGTAGCTCAACAGAGGGGACTCTGGAGGCAAACTACTTATGTAATGAGTGTATGAACTTGATAGTGAAAATAGATTGACTTAATTGCCGGGATATGGATATATGTTACCTAGCATTGTGATTTCGTGTATGCCACTGAATACCTTGTTCTGATTGTATATTCGTTTCCTTCATGTTGTATAAGTTTTAGATCCTTGTTTGTACCAAACTAGACCCTATCTCTTAGCCATTGGTTTCCTGTTCTTTTGCTGTATAGGACTAGCAAGATATTGTGCAATATATATTAGGCCTTAGATCATCACTCTAGCACAGTGTTTGCTAACTAAATCAGCTAAGTCCTTGACTAACTATGTTTTGACTGAAGACCACACCCACCTTGAGAGTTCGGTCAGTGGCGGTACCACGGGGGTGGGGGGGGGGTGGGCGCAGGGGGGCGTACGCCCCCCCAAACCGCCCATCTGGCCTGGTCGCGGGGCGGGCGTCATGCTATTATCTACACGGCCACAGCTAGCTAGCTAGGTACGTAGATCAGACATTCTTTGTAACTCAAGAGAGAAGTCCATTCATCCAGTCGAAGGAGCAGCAGCCCAGGAGTCCACCGATTCCGTCGAACGACCAACAACCCACTCAGTCCCATCGTCAAGCAGACATTCAGCTTCAACTCTGAGTGGTGGTGCTGCACATCATAAATTTTGTACATGCTTCTCCCCCCAACCCTCTACTGCTGTGCACGCCTATGAGTTCGGTGCTGTTGTTGCAAGTAGCTAGCTAGCTACCTTTTGGCTGATCAGCAGCAGCTGCAAGAACCATGGGCACCTCGGTTTCTATTTTTTCAACAAAGTAACCACAGGGTTGTATTGTATGCCGCATCAAAAAAGGGCTACAGTGCTCCAAAGCAAGAGAGCAAAACTTTTGAAATTTTTCAAATTATATAGTAAAGCCCTCCTATCATCTTATTTACACATATAAACGGTACAAACCATAGTTATTTGCACGTACACAGCCTGCGCTGCGAGTTTTAGCTTCTCTATATACTTGCCATACTTAAGAAGAGCCGTTGTGACGTCACAGACAATTTGTGATGTCACAGATGTGCACTACGATGCCAAAGAACCATCAGCCAGCTAGAATTTCTCATATTCGAACTGAGTATTAGCTAGAAGTTCGGTTAAGTAGGCTTCGTGGAAATCGTGGCAAGCTCAACTACAACCGGTTCTTCTCAGAGCCAACTCACAACTTCCTTGATTACCCCAGCAACCAGGAAGTGAGTCCTCGGAGTCAAACAGTACTGCGCAATGTCAGCAACATGTACTCTACCACGAGAAACTGTAAGATTTCATACTCTGCACCTGGAGCCAGTGAACGCGATCAATAATGCGCCTATCAATATTATGCCCCACTACCTCCCGTACGGGCAATGAAGGGGCTTTGACTGAAGGGGGCTGCCCCTACAGTCAGGTATTTGATTACCTCTGAAGACATCTTGAATACGGCAATGGTCTCCGTATACTGCACAGTTACACTGTGTGTGTCAAATCCCCAGTAATCCCCCACCTTCTGGAAGGGGATTTGATTATAGGGTATGTCCCGTATATTGGGGCAATTGATATTTAAATTAGTCAAATCCCCACCTTGCCCCACTATAGCCAGTACAGGGGGTAGTGGGGTGTAACATTGATAGGCACATAAAGACAGCAGCCATACCGTTCACCTAGCCACGCGTTGTGGTTAATGACATCATGAAAGGAACGCCCACCCATGACACATCACTAAAATGGCTGAAAGTTACTATTTCCAGCAAAAGTGCTCCCAAACCTTCCAGGAAGGCTTTTATTCTAAGAAAAGTACTTGAACAAAACTTTACCCTATCTAAAAGCCATCTTTCTAGTAAATCCTGTTAACTCTGAGTTTTGTGGCTATACTATGCTAAACACTTTTGCCCCTCAAAAATATAGATTTTCTTGACAATGCTTGGGAGTGAAGCCTGTTGACTACCCTCATAACAAACTTCCAAGTAAAGGCTGCTTTCACACCACATCTGGACACATAACTTCAAGAAACAGGGCTATAATATGCTAAACACTTTTTCCGAATGGGGTGACTGTTGGCAGCCATATTGATGAGGAGACATCACATGACACTTAATTAAATTAGGGAAAACATAACAAGTGTTGGGTCATTCCTTTTATGTACTTTGTAAACACATTTGATGTGTGTCAAGCATTACAGCTAAATATATCCAAAATTGAAAGTTTTGCTCTTTTGCTTTGGAGCACTGTAAGTGTGGTCTGCTTTGATCTTGCCAGCCAGGGCCATGGCTCACACCCACAAGACTACGAGAACTTTCAAGATGCAAACACATGCTGCATGAATCACACAGCACTAGAAATCATGAAATTTCAAGCGTGAAAATCAACTGTCATCTTTCGCGTGCGAAGTGGCCACAACTGGGCGAGAAATGTAATCTTGTGTTTTTGCGTGTGTCAAAACAGTAATACAGTTAAGACTGAACAAAATATTTTGTTGCCCTAGAGCCCAAAGTGGCCGGCTTCCCATAAATGATAGAGTATCTACTATCTATGGCTTACTCATGCACATGCACTACTATGGCCTTACCACTTCAATGCTTCTTACTCTCACTGAAAGGTGTACTACCCTTCCCATTTACTGTAACAGTACAATGAGACACATATTTGGAAGCATTCCTTGAACTTAATGAATATCTAAAGGTGGCTTAGTTAAAGCTAATTGGAGGCATTCCATAAACTGCGAGTTGGTAAATACCAAATAACCAATAATGATATATTTCCAGACATTAAGAGCCACAAATGAAAATGCTTTGTAGTTTGCCAACGCAGCCATGCAACACACTCTCTGTGCAAGGGGAAACTCTTGGACAGTGACAGTAGCATCTTCGGTGAGTCTGACAGGGAATATCTATTCCAACAAGCATCCACAGATTGATTTGTAGATGCAAGAATATTCATGTTGCTATTCGTTGGATAGCTACGGCAATTTAAAGCCATCAATGGAAAGACGATTTAAGACATAGAGTTGAAAGTCATTAGTAGCTAAATACCACCTCCCCTAGCTACTTGAGTAGTACTGAAGGACAGGAGGTGGTGATTGCACATAAAAACCTGTACCTATAAATTAGTTGGATTATGAAACCGAGGTTTCTTAGTAGTAGAGTAAAAAAACGATTGATGGCTGCAGCCAGACTACTAAGTGACTGAGGTGAAGCCGAGGTCACTTAGTGGAACCCCTCTAATGTGGAGACATTAGGACCACCGCTGGAATGTGGAGGTGTCCGTATTTCGGAGGCTTCTGGTATATTTCAGGTAGGCATGGCAATGTGTACCCGTGCTGTTGAGCATGAAATGTGTTCTTACCGATCCAAGGAACGCATTTCGCACACACGTTCTTCGTTTTGAACCAGGAGTGGTACTTTTTCGGTTTGCAAACATTCGAAACTCCAGCACTTGGGACAGAAACTACAAGAAAAGGGCTAAAGCTTGTTCTTTCAGTCGGGGACCCCTCCCCCCTTCTGTCTACCTAGTTAGACACTGACATCATTCACGTGATAAAATGAACCAGGCCTTCCCCCTCCGTTTTTGCATACTCCAAGCAATCAAAAATTGGACGGTGGGAAGGCCTGGGAACGAGGCTACATGTTTACACATCATTATTTGATATTCATGAGCTCACTAAGCTACTAGTTAAAGACCTCCAGACAGGTCACTAACAAGTTAGCAACCCTGTACAAAGTTTCTACACCAGAAAAGTCTTCAGTAAGGATACACACATCAAAGCTAGAATATTCTAAGCTATGGTGGTGTCTATCAAATGCAGTGTTGCAGTATGGCTGAGAAAATGAACGCTAGCAACAATGGCACCACTCATTATTTCCTGTACCAAGGGTACGGACATGTCAGGGCCGTAGCCATCAAATTTGGAGTGGTCAGGTTAGGGTGCGTGCGTAACACGCAACAGCTAGGGGGGTCTGGGGGCATGCCCCCCCAGAAAATTTTTTGGAATTCAGAGTCTATGAGGTTGCTTCTGAGACCATTTTTGGGCCAAAACGATGCTTCTCGGAGGCCAGACGACAGAGTTTTACATGCATGAACATCTACCCTTTCTGCCCGTTGCGCCATATTGCACTGCAGGGAGAGGCTAAGTTTACCTCGATCCAATGTTGCGGTTACGTCATCTATTGAATTTTCATAAGTAATCCGTCGCGCACTTACCGAACCACCGAAGACGAAGACAAGACCAGAGGAAAAAAAAAAAAAAACACAGCTAGTGCATTCCCTGGCCCAAGCCCTAACCCTAACCCTTACCCTAACCATTTAGCCAACAAGCCACAACGGACGACTAGCACACTATTCGGTCTAATGCCACGGCAGCACAATGGACTATAAATATTTAACAAGTGCGCGCGACGGATCGCTTATGAAGATTCAATAAGATGACGTAACCGCAACATGGCTCGCGGTGAACTTAGCTTCTCCCAAGCACTGCATGGTTTCGGCTTTCCGATCGTTCGCTAATCTCACAAGCCACACCCTTCGCAGATCGTTCGGTTGGAAGAACAGAAAATTGTTGGAAGACTCGGTCTTTCGCACTGTTCGCAGCCATCTCGTATTATGTTGCAACATGTCACCACGCTGTGTGCGTGCCATGGGCGTTTGCCGAGCATTGGCGACGCCAAGCAAGCCATGGGTGAGGGAAAAAGTGGTCCGGTTGAAACCGGACTAACCGGACCCGTGGCTACGGCCCTGCATCATGTCCTAGACAACCCACACACAAAGCTAGCCACAACTCAAAGTTCTGGTTCACTGTAGTTTTTCACCTTATATATATATCAGTGCTATGCTACCTGTGAATGCTTCAGGCTCCCCTTCAGAAGAATCGGGCTCACTCTGTAACAGGACTTTGGCTACGTCATCTGCGAGGGCTGCATTACCCATATCCCAGAACACTTTCGCTAGACGCTCATAGGTAGCTTTCTTGCCATGCTTCTGACGCCACTTCCGAAGAACCGCGATTCTTCTCCCGAGAGCTGGAGTGTGTTCCTCTTCGATCATATTCTCTTCGGCTTCACTCAGTCCCAGGAACGGAGCTACACCTCTCCAGTCAGGGAGGGACTGCGCGAGCTTCCGGAGGTGCCTGTCTTTGCACAACTGCTGTAACGCTTCTGGGGGCACATCTTTTAGCGCTTCTTTGAGAGTATAAAGCTCGGACTCGGCCATCCCCGATAAAGTAACGCCAGAGATCGGTCTGACTAAACATCCACTAGGACCTAGGAGGAAAATCAGTATCATACGTAGCTAGCTAGATCTAAAGCGAAACTTGGGGACGAACTAGTCGCCGCTGTGCGCTAAAATTTTTGTGGTTCATTCCGAATAGTGGAGGCGTGCTTAATACGTCCTCAGGCTAGAGAACTTGCGTGTGCGTGGGGGTCAGGGATTAAACACATTAGTGAACTTTGACCTAAAATGAATGCACATGCCCGTCCTTCTTGACTTAGGCTATCTTTATCCCTGTTTGAATCATTATTGGAGGAATGGCTGATACAGGCTTCTAAAGGTTTAGGGATAGTCTCGTGCCCCGCCCACGCGCGCCTCCCGGCGAGAAACGGTCTGGTGAACGAAGTCGAATTTCTTGGGCTTATTCCCCAAAAGTGGTAATGACCAATGAGATTGCGAGATCGGTAATTTTTACGTAACGCTTCTCTTACAACCGTAAAATTTGTTAATCTCCATTCGAGTATCCGTACCTTTTTTGAGCGGGTTGGCCGCAAAATGTTTTGATCGTTGCTAGGTTACATTGTCGCAAAAAGTGTGCGCTAACCCAAGAAATTCGACTTGGTTCACCAGACCGTTTCTCCTCGGGAGAGGGTGGGGTCTGGGGATTACCTGCTTTGCTAGCCTCGTTTCCAGGCGCTCAAAAAATCGGAGGGAGCGCCTGGTACACACTGTTGTCGCAAGCGCGGCTCCCCAGGGTTTTTGGGGAACTTGGAAACTACTGTATACGTCTCCGTGTTACACGATCGTATATCATTGGAATACTAGAGTCGTCACAGGTAATGGCGGTGAGTTCTGGAAAAGAAGTTGCGTTCAACCAAGCTGTATTGTACGCCCTCGGTAAGGTCGGAAAGCCAGGAATGGTGCTGAAGAATGGACACACGCTGGCATACGCTGGCAGCCCATCGTCTTTCTTCACTGCTACCAGAAATATCCGTCCCCGGCAGGCGACTTGGGAGATCTTCCAGCTCACCTTGAATAGTAAACAACCCGCTAGCGTGTCTGGCATCCACTTCAGAAAGGCAGAAACGGCACAGCAAAGTTGTCGCCATCGCGCGTGGCGGACTATGTTCTACACTCGTGGATTTCCATTAATAGCAGAACGTTAGCATCCGTAAGCTTTTCAGTGATTTATACGGTTAGGGTGGGGTTAGGGTTGGGTTAGGGCTGGTATAAATACCGTATAGCATACGGATGCTAACATTCTGTCGTTAACGGCTTGTCACTCGTGCCAGTTGTATATTTACCGAATATTTCTCCATGTTACTATCTGCAAGCTCAGCTTACGTGTCACGATAAATTTTCCTTATTGCATGTGTTTTGAAATGCATCTTCTACATCCTCACTAGCCTCGTTCCTAGGCTCTTCCCGCGCGCGAACGAATAATACCGTTGTTCCTTACAGCAAGCGACGGAAAGCTGGGCGGGGCCTGGGAACGTCAATGGAGCATTTGAGGCACATATAAAAGATGATAGGCCATACATAAAAGAAAGTTATGCCTGCTAGACACATTACAGTGTCTTGTAATTGCAGCGTCATTGATGTCATGTAGCCCAACACTGCTTTAGAAACAGACCTGGGGAATCCTGGAATGAAGCATGCACTATAGGGTTGGAACTGCGGTGTGATAGGTTAAAGTTCACTAGTGGGTTTTATTTCTCTAGCTGCTAGTAGTCCAAGCAGGATCCCCTAACCCTGTTCCCTGTTCCCAGACTTTCGGTATTTATACTGTAGATGTAGGTCTAGTCTTGTGCCCAGCCTGCATGCATCTGGTGAGAGGGACAAGACCAGAGGAGGTCTCAGATGTCATTTTGGGGTTAGGATTACGGTTACCTGTCTTGCTAACAGTAACAATTGTACCACTATAACCCCAAAGCCAAATTATGACAACACCAAAGTCGCAAGAGGGGCAACTGCCCCCCAATTAAGAGAACTCGACTTACTCGCATTAACTTGCCGACTTACCACTGGCCTGCAGTTCGCTGCTGACTATAGGCAGTGGCTTTCAATAATGCACTGTCATATGACCAGTCAGCTGCATGTGCATGCATTGTGCATGCACTCAGTATATTCACTAGCGAATGTGGAGTCAATGGAGGTGATTTCAAGTTCCAGTAGCTCAGCAAGTGATGATGATGGTGATGATGATGAGCTGCTGGATGACCTTTTTCCCAAGAAGTTCTGTGTGCTTTTCTGTATGACTCGGAATGCACCAGAATGCACCCCAGAACACCTTAAATTGCCAGAATTTCCTGGGGGGGCATGCCCCCAGACCCCCCTAAAGAGGTTTCCAGACCCTTCTAGTGTTAATATTTTCCACTGAAGGTTCTGGGACCAAACAATACCGAGAGTGAAGGAGTGCAGGGCACCCATGAAGGATATGATATACTACAAATGGTGTGATGCTGTAGCGATGCTACTACCGTATATAGAGTTCACAGCTAAGATATCACTTGTTTTTAAATAAGCAGAGGCCTTACACAGTAGGAAGTGCTAACTAGAGTTGGTACAATCATAGTACGTAAGGTAAACAGAGGCCTTACAAGAAAGTACTAGAGTCAAGCACTCAACTTGTAGAATACAGAACAGCACATCAGGTACATGAAGTTGATGCTATACTGACTGTCCAGTTCAGAACTCGAAGAGAGCATGAGGTTGGTGAATATAAAATATTCAGTGAGTTACCTAACTAGCTAGCTACTAGAAAATGTAGAACATTGTGGGGGTGAGCCTGAGCAAGCTGATACAGGATATATTATGTCACTGATGAGTGTAACACATCAAGTCAATTATCCTCCTACATGCACATCCATTTACCATTCACAAGGGGCTTTAAAAGGGTCATTGCTTTGCTTTAATTATTAACTTGTCATGGCACACAGCAGGATTTGTCACTGTCTACTGTTACATGAGCGTAATAAGCCAAACCTGATGACGCATAAGTATATGATTAGCCCTATAGCTAGGTATCACATATGCCAACAAGTTGCAGCAATTTTCCCAGCCTGGGCTACACATGCATGGACCAAGCTTTACCGCCGTCTGAAATCATGAGCTGGATTTCATGGCGTTTATGAGTGCCGTTTTAATATGCATGGGCCTGACCTGAGACCGACCTGCCAGGGCTGCTAACGTGGCTACACATGCATGGAATAAGTTTTACACCGAAATCATAAGCTAAATTTCTGGCTTTTCTGAGTAGTCAACCACCGTCCATATTTGTACCGCCTGTGAGCGGCCTGCTGTCTTCGCTCCGGGTCCCTGACGCTGCACTCTGACAGCCCTCCACTGCCGGGGCACTGGCCTTCACATGCTTCAACGATGTCGCGATATCGATCTTCGTGAAATGTTTGAATGCGCTCATTTAAAATTTCCGGTAAGTGGTCGGTCCAAACAAGCGTACAAGCATAGATACACACACGCGTGCGCAATGCAGTCACGCTAGTGTGGGGCTCGCTCAGGCTCGCTCAGGCTCGCCCCAAATATTGTTACTCCAGTCAAGCAACTGTAATTTTAGCAGCTGCATCAGCACAATGAACTTTATATCCGGAAGCTTTTGGAATGAGTGGCAAAGCATGCGCAATAACATTCACCATCACACACCCCTCCAGTAATAAAACGTCTAGTAGCTATGTGGACTAGCTAGCTAGCTACCAGGATGGTTTAGAAAGCATCACTGGCAAGGAAGTAGGGCACTAACCAACTTAAAACCAAGGCCCTCCTACCAGCAGCAGCCATGTGCATGAGCAATCCCCTCCACAGTGAAGTTTTTACGTGCATGATGAGTCAGAACTGGAATCAATCTGATCCAGATCTGTACCCAGAAAGGCAACGGAACCTTATTGCGCAGGACGCGTTTCCGCGCATGTGACCCTTCCGCGTGAACACCACCACGTATGTAGTGACTCTAGCCGCACCCACTCATTAACGACCCTGCAATAGTGCAAGGTACAACTCATGTACCTTCAGCCAGATCTAGACAGACTTCAAACTGTCTTCATTGCCAGAAATGGAGCCCCTACATGGTGAGAGTAAGCCCATTTTTGCATTGAGGGAGAAATTTGGCCCACCTGGTGCAAACCAAGGCCTTTCTATAATTTAAGCCAAACTCAGCAGCACCCGTGTGCATGTCACCCTTCACGTGACCTCAGCCATTATCCCCTGTAGCTACCCCATTGTCTGTCTGCTGACATACTGCACATGCAGTCTGATGAAGTACAAGGCTAAGGTTGCATATAAAGCCATATTAGTTTCTCATCAGGAACTTAACCCTGAGTGCCTATACCAGAGCCTCCCAGGATCTACTCCTAGCTACCTAAGTTAGGCCACTATTTTGTTGCATATCAGTTTCTCATCCCCACCCGCATGCTTTTTTGGACCTGCTTCGCTGGCCATTATTTTATCAATCTACGCATCGATGCTGCTGATTTACGTGTTGATTTGCTCAGTGAACTGCAAAACAGATAAAAGATGTCTCCCTTCCTAAAATGTTGGAGCACTTACCCCCAGACATTAATTTCTTCACATGAAGCGTGACCTCGCGAGTCCAAGAGCCGAACTTTCCTTCACATTAATGGGTAGCTATTTGCAAGTTGACATGCAATTAGCTAACCTTGTTAGTTACCTTGCTGCACTATGTCTATAGCTTCAAGTTTGCTATCGGCTAGATATGTACATGGAGTGCACTTTTCATGCCATGCAGATCATTATGGTTGCCTTGTATAGCTATGAGACTACTTAAATGTGTATCTCTACTTACATGTACGCAGAGAAAATACAGTGAACATTTCATTACTGGCACTCACTCTGAGCATTGCAGTCATTACTGGAGGCTGCCTGGCTGAGCAAGTCTACTATGTGACACCAAATGCCACTACATCTTGCCCACTTGAAGCTAGACCTGGAGCCTGCCAAACACTCAGGCATTATGTCAGCAAGTCTGAGGAATACTTCCAGTCAGATACCACATTCTACTTCCTCAGTGGTACTCACTGGCTGGATATACTGGAGCCAGTAGTCATCATGAGCAACATAAAAGCGTTTATATTTATTAGCAATCTCAGAATGATTGGTGACAACAGACTGATCCCATCATCACAGAGTTTCATTCAAATGGAACCATCAGCTGTAATATCATGCAATTCAAGAGCTAGTGGATTTGTGTTTGGGTTTGTGCAGTCCTTGCAGATAGCAAATCTTTCCTTCATTCATTGTGGTGCTGATGCAATATCAGCAGTGCCTTCAAGTTACATACCACAGCAAGATTATCTTCAGCTTCAGAACATTTCCGTTACACTGGGCTTCCTTTTAGTTGAGGACCTTCACTTGTCTGGTGTACTGGTACAAAACAACACTGGTCACGGACTAGCTGCCCTGAACTTGCTCGGAAATTCTAGTATAATAGACTCAGCATTTGTTTTCAACAGAGGAGATGAATACCACTCAGGAGGAAATGCAGTGGTCTATTTTCTGTTTAATGAAAGGATATGTCCAGACATGGTGAGTCTCAATATTGCATCCTCAACATTCATGTATGGAAGTACACCTGGGTTTGCTGGGTTACCACCACCACCTCCTGGCCTCTTTATTGTACTCTACCAGCGCTGTTCTCACGTGAGTGTTCATATAAGCAATTCTCTTCTGTCAGGCAATCAGAAGGATGAAAAAGTTGTGGCAATCCATGGAGCAAACTTAGCTATTGATATTATTCACCCTGCAGAAAATAACTCTGCTTTTCACAGCATTGTGATAGACAACTGCCACATTGAAGGTGGAAGAGCAGATATAGGTGGAGGCATGTCACTGTATGCATTTACTTCTACAGATTTAACATTAGCTGAACTTTTTTGTGCTGAAAAAAACTCAGATCAAGCGGGCAGTGTGCATATTGTGAACACTGAGATTGTACAAAACACAGCAGTTGATGTAGCTGGTGGCGTTGCAGTGGTCCTAAACTTGTGTCACAAGTATACAGTAGAGCTCACAAATACAACATTCAGTGGCAACAGTTTAGGTTCAGTTGGAGAGAGTTCAAAAGGCTGGTGGCCAAAACAACTTAGATCCATTGGAGGTGGAAATCTGTGTGTTTACCTTGGACTAGCACATTATCATTCAATCAGCATCAAAGACAGTACATTTAGTTCTGGGATGGCTCAATTTGGAGGAGCCATTGCACTTGCTGCATCTTTTCCCCCACTTGAATATAATGCAAGGCATCGTGACAGTACAGAAGTTATATCAGTTTCAAACACCAAATTTTTAAATAATAGTGCTAGCAATGGAGGTGCTGTATGGGTTGATTTGATGACAAAAAGATTGCAAAACTCAAAAAAGTGCCATACTACCACAGCATCTGTTGTAAGAATAAGGAACTGTATCTTTTCAAACAACACTGGCTACCTTGGAGCAGCAGTAGCATTCACATCTGAAAGGACATACAGCACTTTCACAGATCTTCCAACTTCTGCTCAATTCCAACTAAAAATTCAGAACACATCATTTGAAAACAATCAAAGCCCAAGTGAGAACACTGTCCTCCCGATACTGAACTACAAGCTTACCCCTACAACTGTGACACGTTCCACAGTATATCTGTATGGTATCCAGAACATTTCCTTTGCAAACTGCAATTTCAAAAAGAATAATATTAGTGGACTGTTGGCAGAGAAGTCAAACATGTTCCTTGAAGGTGACAACATTTTCTACAACAACAGTGGAGTGAGGGGTGGAGGCATTTTTCTGTTGTACTCATACCTTTACCCGAGACTAAATACCAAGGTCTCCTTTGTCAACAACAGAGCAAGTGAGGTAGGAGGGGCCATTTATATCAAAGAGGAACTGTCCCCCTATGGTAACTACCCATGCCCAATTCAGCCTGAGGTTCTAAATGGCATGCTATACAATGAAACTGGCATTGTTTTTGAATTTAACAACAACACAGCAAGGGATGCTGGTGCATCAATTTATGGAGGGTATTTTGATACTTGTAATACTGAATCATACCAAGATCTAAATCGTCCAGTGAGTTCAGATCCTTTATCTAAAAGCAGTGAGCTGAATGCAATTCTTAACTTTACCAATACTAGGTCTGAAGTGTCAGAGATATCTTCAGATCCCATTGGTGTATGTTTCTGTGATGGCAGCTTGCAAAATTGTACCAAAAAGCTGAGATCTATAACAACTTTTCCTGGTGCTGAATTTAATGTTACAGTGCTCACTGTTGGTCAGAGAAATGGACCTGTCCAAGGAGTTGTAAGAGCTACATTCTATAATTCATCTCTACACAATTCCCTTGGAAAATCCCAGGATTCACAGTCAGTAGATCGGTATTGTACAAACTTAACCTACCAAGTGCTTTCAAACGACAGTGTTGAATACTTACAACTGACAGTTGAAAATCCATCAGAGTTATTTGGCTACTTGTTCAATCCCGCCACCATTTCCATTCAACTCCTTCCTTGTCCACTAGGTTTTTCACTGCAGGGGTTTCCTCCAGAATGTGTATGTAGTAGCATTCTTAAAGATGAAGGCATCACTTGTGATATTAACACACAAACCATTCATCGACCTGCAGGGATTTGGGTTGGATACTCCAACGCAAACACCTTCCCTTCACAAGTGAATACGAGTAGGAAGATTACTGTACACAAGCACTGCCCATTTGACTACTGCATACAAAGAGATAATGATATCAACCTAGAACATCCAGATGAGCAATGTGACTTCAATCGCTCAGGTGTGTTGTGTGGACAATGCAGACAAGGCTTCAGTACAGTTTTGGGATCAAACAGATGCGGAAAATGCGCAAACAAGTACCTGTCACTGCTTTTTGCATTTGGAGTAGCTGGATTGGTATTAGTAGCATTTCTAATTGTGTGCAACTTGACAGTGGCTGAGGGCACACTAAGTGGCCTTGTCCTGTATGCCAATATTGTGCAGGCTAACCGCTCATCCTTCCTACCTTGTGAAGCTAACAACACTGATGACCTAGTTCTCAAAGCCATCGTGTGCAAGCTGTCCTACATCACATCGTGGCTGAGCCTAGATTTAGGTATCGAAACCTGTTTCTATGATGGAATGGACATGTACTCAAAAGCTTGGCTCCAGTTTGTGTTCCCAGTGTATATCTGGTTCATTGTCATTGTGATCATTACAGCAAGCCACTATAACTCGAGAGCATCTCGTCTGTTTGGAAGGAATGCTCCCAAAGTACTTGCAACTTTGTTCTTGCTGTCGTACACAAAGATACTTGATGCTGTCTTCACTGCTTTTTCATTCACCTTTCTGGATAATGGCAGGCAGGTTGTTTGGCTTTATGACGGCAATGTTGAATACTTCAGAGGAAAACACATCCCACTTGTTATACTTGCAACATTGTTTGTGTTAGCTTTTTTAGTTCCTTACACCATCATCGTACTTTGTATCCAGTGCCTGCAAAAAAGGTCTTGGTATCGTCTGCTGGGATGGGTTAGGAGATTGAAGCCACTGCTTGATGCCTACACTGGTCCATACAAAGATAAGCATCGTTTCTGGACTGGACTGTTGTTGCTTGTTCGCTTCATTCTTCTACTTGCATATGCATGTAATGCCCAGGGTGGTGCTTCCCTTAATGTTCTTCTCACTGGAGTAGCTGCTTCCTCCCTTCTCGCTGTTGAATGGGCATTCATGGGTATCTACAAGAAGTGGCCTCTTGACCTGCTTGAGGGTTCATTTCTGCTCAACATAGCCATTCTCTCAGCTGCAACATTGTACACAAAAACCGTGAATGGAGATCAGATTATTGTTGCATTCATATCAATAATCATTGCATGTGCAATGTTAGTGGGAATTCTGATTTTTCATGTGAAGAATCGTTTCAGGAATTTAAGGTGTACAAGGACCCATTCACATGAAGTACAGCTTCAATACATCACTAATTCCACGATTACAATTGCAGAAGAGAATGATAGTGATCAAATCGACTCCAGTGTTGATCAACCATCAGTGGTACAGCCACTTTGTTTGACATATGATAGAGATGGTTCTGAAGGGGGCTTCATTCTTGTCCCGGACACATGATGACCAACACTAACTTCTACTGTAGCTACACATGGAATATGTTATAGTAAAGCACTTTTATGTAGCTAGAAATTCTTTTAGTATGTGGACTGTATAATTACGTATAGATTGTTGTGAAATAGGAATTGGGCATATCTCTCTCAGGAGCACCCTTGATCATAAGCTGTACATGAATTGTATCACTCAACCATGTGTCTCTCATTCTGCTTTTTCATGTAAGCAATCATTTAAGATAAAGAAAAACCATGCACTTAAATAAAATGCACCTTCAAAACTCACCAATCCCTTGGTTAAAAATGTGCCAGACAGTGACTGATGATGTCATCAAATCAACAGTGTTAATCAACATCAGTAGTGCAGCCACTACATTTGACATAATTTCAAAGAGGGCTTTATTGTTGTCTAAGACACAGAGTGTGCAACTAAGATTTACTTCAGTTGACATGCACATTCAAGGTTGGATCATAATAATAGTAGTCAGAAATTCACTGCAGTATGCGAATGAAGTGAAGCAATAATTATATTTCTGGTATTATCAATCATTTAGAGCAGACTACAATTTACTTTTCACAAACACACAACAGTCTGGAACACAGCTTTATGCCATACATCCTGTCATACATCCTGTTTGGAATGGGTGTTATACTTTATAGTACTGCTCAAAATCTGTCTGGAGAGCCTAGGAAAGAAACTATTTAGTGTACTCATCTAATATTTAATTTAATGCAAACTGAAACTTTGGCAATACAAGATCTTAATACCAAACTCCCGCTACCAATGCAAATACCATAAGCTCCCAATAATAGGCCCCCTTCAAACAAACGCCCTCCCTTGTCTTGTAAACCTGTGGTGATAGTAAATAAGCTCCCTGCAGAATATAAATTGAAGTTGTGAATGCATGCTCCATAGCTCAAAGCAAGAGGGTGGCGCATATACAGAATTATGCAGAAATTTGCAGAAACAGCCAATTTTTGGAAGAATGAGGCCATCTGAGCAGCAGGCATTAATGCAGCAGAAAGTTGGGCCAATCCCCATAACAGCGTGGCAAAATGCATCTGTACACTATGAGACTGTTTCATTCAAAGTCTGAGAAATCTAATCACTTGCTTAGTTGAATGGATAACTGGCCAATATACTATCATTCTAGGAAGTTGGATACTGCAGCATTGCAGCAGCAACAACAACTGCATGCGTGGCTGCTTTAACCACAGAGTAATTACTTTAACCATGGAGTGGTTAGCTACCATGGTTACAGACAAGCTGAAGAGACAGTGGTTATGTTTTGGTCTTAAAGGCTAAATTCATTTGACAACCAGAGATCTGCAGTGGGCATCAAAGTATTTACCACAACCTTGAAGAGCAGTTTTAGTGATTCCCTCATGGCTGCTTTAACCACAGAGTGGTTACTTTAACCACGGAGTGGTTGGCTACCCTGGTTACAGACAAGCTGAAGAGACAGTGGTTGTGTTTTGGTCTTAAAGGCTAAATTCATTAGACAACCAGAGATCTGCAGTGGGCATCAAAGTATTTACCACAACCTTGAAGTGTAGTTTTAGTGATTCCCTCACGTGAAGGATTGTCGGTGTAGCTATAAAATGCATGTGCACTGCTCTATGAATGCAGTGAAGCTTGATAAAAGTGTTTGTCATTTTGCTTTGATGATTTTTTTGCTAAGATAATGAAACACGAGCCTATGCTAGCAGTTTTATTGCTGTTATGGAGTTCTGTTGTTGCCCAAGAGCCCCATACAGTGACTCCCAGTATTGTACCAGGAGGTGGAACAAATACCTGCCCTTCAACTAGTCAGGCAATAGCAAACCTGAAAAGAGATGTTCGCACCCTTCTCAGAGATAATCTTGTGCCATCTCTTGTTTTCGATTCATGTAACAATGTTTCTGCTGAAAGTCCATCTGGCTACTACTACATACGAGATAACCTCACTGGAAATGGTGTTCTACAGTACTGTGATATGAACAGGACATCATGCTGTGGGAGGACAAGAGGCTGGATGAGGGTTGCAAACATTGATATGACGGATCCAAACCAGCAGTGTCCACCAGGACTACAAACTTGGACTCATCCTTACAACACAACTTTTAATCTTCGATTGTGTGACCGCACAGAACGGTCCCCTGGCAATGCCAATCAATATCCCTCTTGTAACTCAACCACTTTTCCTGTGAATGGAGTTCAATACTCAAAAATTTGTGGGAAGATCAAAGCTTACCAGTACAGTCAAGTGAATGCATTCAGTTGGTATGCTATCCGTGGTCGTACACAAACCAATATTAATGCCCCATATGTTGATGGAATCAGTCTGACACACGGCTCACCTAGGCAGCACATCTGGTCATTTGCAGCAGGGATTCAAGAATCAACTTCACTTCACCGTACGTCAAGATGTCCTTGTGCTGGTGCAGTAGGTGTTGTGCCACCGTTCGTTGGTCAGGACTACTTTTGTGATAGTGGTGTTCGCAATCAAGTGACCTATGGAGTTCTGTACGATCAAGATCCCCTCTGGGATGGACAGGGATGCGGGGCTGCTTACAGCCGTTGCTGCACTTTTCAAAGCCCTCCGTGGTTCTGTAAGGAGCTTCCTCAGGCAACCACTGATGACATTGAACTTAGGATGTGCGGTGATCACCTTGTTACAGATGAAGCAACACCACTTGAACTTGTTGAGATATATGTTCAGTGAGCATAGTTGTAGCTATACACTATAGAGATTGAGTTTCTTGTGCCAGACCGTTTTATGCGGGAAACTTTTGACGATAATAATACTATCAATGGATGTTAGAAAAATGACATAGGTAGCGATTCCGGAAGATTGACGAAAGAAACAGCTCGTTCTCAGGAATGGCTTGTGCTACGTGCAACCAACGCACATCAAACGATGTCACATTGGCTGCTCTTTGCGAAAAATCGTGGGTCGTCCGAAACTAGTCGACTCCAATACCTGCAGTTTTTAATTTTCTTTTAAAGTGTTAGCATGATGATATACCGCATGTCAAAGAGCATGACCAGAATTCCTATGTTAGCAACTCCGGACAGTCAAAACTTCCGTCGAAAACTGCAGGCACTAGCCATTATCAAAATCCAAATATCTATATAGCAGAAGAAAGCTCTCAGCGAGCTCTGTCGAACGATCACCGTTGTAGCCTCGTACCCAGGCTCCTCCCCTACAGAAAAACGGGGAGAGAGCCTGGAAGATCTGATCACGTGCCCCGTGACGTACTATGCGTGGTTTTATGCGTGGTTTTATGTGTGGTTTTGATAATCGAATTATTGCCCACGCAGTCCGTTCTCAGTGCTGACAAGGCCGTTGTTGTATGTCGCTGAGACTACAGATCGGCACTGAAAGACTGTTTCACCATTTCTAGCTAGACTCAAGCTCCTACTATGATATTTCAAGTATAGCTTCTACTGCAGCGCCAAGTTTTACGCTGCCACGACGTTGTTTCGTTCAAACGGCGTAGGAGGCAGTCGCCTTATCGACGTTGACAGCGTTGGCTGTCGCTCACTATGTCAGCAAGGAGTCTTTGGAATGCCTCTGTGAACAGCTGTGAGTTGTGAATACTCCTGGCGTGCTGTCATAGTGAGCGGTAGCCAGCGCTGTGAACGTCGCTAAAGCGACTACCTTCTAGCGCCGTTTGGGCGGAATAGCGATGTGTAGAGTAGAAGCTACACTGCTTACCAGCTAGCTAGAAAACAGTGAAACAGCCTTCCAGTGCCCATCTGTAGTCTCAGCGACATGCACTGATCCAGAACTCCAATAACAGCACGAGTACCGCTTAGTACGGACTGCGTGGGCAATAATTCGATTATCAAAACCACGCATAAAACCACGCATAGTACGTCACGGGGCACGTGATCAGATCTTCCAGGCTCTCTCCTAGTCTCGTGCCCAGACCCAACCCTCTCACGAGGAAAGGGTCTGGTGTCACAAGCCTGAATCCTTGGGCTTGCGGAAGTGTTGAAGCCTCGTAATTGTTAGTGTAGAATTACAAATTGCTCAGTGTTAGATAATGAATCTCATAACATGCTTTGAGCGGTACTATTGAAGTACTAGTTCTCGCTTCCGCGTTATTCCAATAAACGCCGCTCTGCGATTTGATTGGCCGCTCCAAGCTTCTGGAGCTAGCCCAAGGATTTGGACTTGTGACACCAGACCCCTTCTCCTCGCGTGAGCTGGGTGGGGTCTGGGCACGAGACTAGCTCTCTCCCCGTTTTTCTGTAGGGGAGGAGCCTGGGTACGAGGCTACACCGTTGGTCGTTGCATGCGAACTCCATTGATGCGGAAGTTACTCGCGTTTTTAACAGGTTTTAAAAGGCCTATTTATTATACTGTGTTGCACGTGACTGTATACGTAAGGTAATGAACTTCTCAGTAACCGTAGTCTCGTGAAAGAGCGCCCACCCCAAGCTACTTTTGGCCCAATTTCCTGTATAGGGTCAAAGTTTACTCGAATAGCGCCCACTCCTCTGAAGCGAGCTTAAAACCACGCCCACTAATTAGTGAAAAACTCGCCTTTGGATGCGCTCTCGATCCCGATCTCTTCTCCAACGTGGAATCAGATACAGGCATGATTCAAAAGACGATAATCGCTTCATTTGCAACCTGTTGCTGTATAAGCTACAGGTGCTCCTGTATCAATTACCCGTTGACAAAGAGTGCGTGGCACATAAAATGGTACTTATCCGAGTACCTATATAAGTACAGTGAAGGTGGGGGGGCCAAGCCTTCCCAGTAGTTGTGAAGGGGGAGGGGGGGGGGGGGGGGGGGGGCAGTCGCTGTAACATGACATGGGCGCTGTTTCGCGATACTACCAATGTTATAAAAGGGGAGAACATCATCATCCATGCATATCTCTATAGCTTATCTTTGAGCCAAAAAACAAAAAAAAAAACAGTGGAAGTACTATTGTGCAACAAACTCTAAAACTTTAGAAATGTTTGCCATTATTGCTAGCTAGGCCTTGTGCTTTATTGCTACATCCCCATGAACATAGTATGCCATGGTTCCTTTATAAATTGGAGGATAAAAGCTCATGCACATATGCAGTCATTCTCCAAAGTATCGTCAAGGAGCATTATACAGTGATAGAGCATTATATATAGTGAGCAGTCAGGCAATGACAGATGATAATCTTTTTGCACACTTCAGAACATAGTCACTCTCAATATACACACTCAATAAATAAAATCTCATTCCTTCAAAACAGTTCTATACACCATTTTCTTCACTTTTATGTTCATTTTCGCAGTCTAAGAGCAAACCCAGCCACAATCAGAAAAAGCAGAAACCACCCAATTGTTACAAGAAATCCTCTCCACACCTCCATGTGTGAGAGGCCCCATCCTGCATAACAAGCATGAAACCAAGAACACTAAGATGACAATGGATACAAATAACATTATATGTTACTGGATAGTGTGCTCAAAACCAGAAACAAATGAACAACAAAAAAAACAACAGCAAACAAGTAGCTAGACAAACAAACAGACAAACAAAAACCCAGCAAACAAGTAGCTAGACAAACAAACAGACAAACAAAACAACAGCAAACAAGTAGCTAGACAAACAAACAGACAAACAAAAACCCAGCAAACAAGTAGCTAGACAAACAAACAGACAAACAAAAACCCAGCAAACAAGTAGACAAACGAACAAATAAAAACACAAAATGCGAATAGTCCCAAATTATTGTGTCTGCGCATACAAAGTCCATAAAGGCTTACTTCACCCTAATCACAATGTACATGATCCAAAATAACAGCTGGATTCTGACGTAGTTAGCCACACACTGATAATATTATCTTGCAAACCTCTTCCCATGATGGCTCTCATTGCTTCAGCAGGGTAGGTTGCTGGAAGTGCAGCACTGATATACTTCAGGACCACTGGCATGCCTTCTAGTGGCCATATCACACCTATTATATGCAGTCCAGCATTATTTCAGTTTATAATAAAAAGCCTACCTTCTACATGAAAACCAATCCAATCATGTTGGGTATCGTATACACTGTGCTTGGTGAGAGCATACTAACCACTGAGAATGATGGCAGGATAGAAGGCAGCAATGGCTATTTGCAAAGCCCCACTCTCTGTACCAGCAGCAGCAGATATCAACAACCCTGAGAAAGTGTAGCATCACAGCATATTACTGTCAGGTTTCTTTGTGAGCCATCATAATGGCTACGTACTTATTTGGAATTAGCCTTGTTCCCAGGCATCCCTCGTTTTTCTTTGCTCTTCGGTTTGCGTTCAGTATAATACACGGAAGCGGGGGTTCTCATGCTTTTGTGTATTATACTGAACACAAACCAAAGAACAAAAAGTGGGGGAGGCCTGGGAACGAGGCTACTTAGGAATTATGACTCATCTTATCCCATGTCCTCCTGTCTCAGGCTTATTCACTACCTTTTCACACAGGACCTCACATGTGCTTACATGTTTTCTTGAAGCCATTGACTCTTAAACATGACATCTACTATTTTGCTTTAAATTCTGAATGCCCTATATCCTGGCATCTATAATAATTAGTCTCAATATAGGAAGAGGTTAACTATGTACCACTGTGTACATTTTTGGCTTT
This sequence comes from Agelas oroides, assembly GCA_949130485.1. NCBI lineage: Eukaryota > Metazoa > Porifera > Demospongiae > Agelasida > Agelasidae > Agelas > Agelas oroides. The sequence continues at coordinate 9,461,375 of OX422187.1, read as the reverse complement.
GGTAGCTTGCTAATCCAACATTTCAGAAGAACATACAGGTCTACCAAATAGAAATACAAATCCTTACCAAAAGACATCCCTGCAGAATGAAAGCATAAACATAAAATATTAGGACAGCTATCTAGTTTGCTGAAAAAAATAAGTTTGATCCTAAAGAAGCAGAAGAAGTTAGCTAACAAAGCAGCCCATATCACAACTATACATTAAGGTTGTAAGATATGGTGTAAGGTGATCTTAGCTTCCTAACACGAGAATAAACATAAAATGAATTATTAGCACAGCTAGTTAGCTCACTGAATAAATAAGTTAGCTGCTAAGGAAGCTAAGGCAGCTACATTTTCTTGGCTCCCTATCTATCAGTGGTTATATGTGTGTTGGAAGCTAACACACTGCCCAGATCAACCTTACAACCATTTAAGGTGATCTTAACTTACTACCACACATATCTACTGTCTCTTCAGTTTGTCTGCACTTTGTCATGGGTGGGTGCTCTTTAGCAAGACTATGGTAACATGCATGTGAACATACCTGTCAATCCTTGCAGCAAAGCAAGCAATCCAATTAACCCAAGATTGCTGGTACGTTCATTGTAAATCTAGAGTGATAAGCATGAGCATGCAATTTGAACAATTTGAGACCCACTCTAGTTCAGCATACAAATATATTGAAGTCAAGAGTTTGTTGTAATCATCTTTTGATAAATACACTATCACGTTGAGCTAAAAATCTAACAGGGCTGGCACCATATTAGGGCGGCCGGGACAGCCATGTCTGCCACACTTTTTGGCCTCCTTCAAACATCTTCAAGCCCATGTACCTCGGACAGTTTGATTGTCGTGGTCATTGCTGTGCTAGCACTCGACACATTTCTTACTAGGAACTTAGTCGACCAGTCTCAGTAAATACGCACTACAGTCCCTTTGCGTCTGAGAATGTGTCTGGAATACCACGCCTTCTTTTTAAATGTTACGGTGTGTGACCACCGAGTTTAAGCAGGTGCTAAGTTTTTTTTTCTTCTTGCTATCAGTATACCGCCAGAAGCGGCTTCACAACCGCTTTCCTCACTGACCACCCCACTTCAAAAGACCTGGCACTGGCCCTGAATAATAACCATTCATGAATCTGCTACCCAACTAACAGAAAGTGATCAAGTAAAGCTGATGTATATATGAATTAAGCTTACCTTGAATGCATAGAGGACAATAACAACCAGGAGAATGATCTGTACTAGCAGAATGAAGAATTGCGTCACCACCTGAGCAATAATGATTTCTGTAACATTCACTCCAGCCACCCAAGTGCGGTCAATCAGGCCTTCATTTCGTTCCACTATCAGGGCAACAGCTGTCAGACCAATCGAGATGCCAAAGGTCATACTGTGGAAGAAATGTAGTGTCATCTAGTTCAAGGTTTTACTGTCCAGCCAGTGGAGCTTCTCTTAAAGGATGAAAACACCTTGCTAATCAAAACACTCAACCAAGTTTCAACAATATACAACATGCATGTACTATTCTCCCTCAGAATTATGGATACTAGGAAGCATTTTTGGCCCCAACAGTGTCTAGCTGCATTAGAGAAGTTTCATTGGAGAATGGACAAAGCAAGATTGGAATGCAGCCACTGATCCTATCTGCCATGGCGACGGACAAAAGTGGACATCAGGAATTTCTTCACCTTGTGATAACTCCTGGTCCCATGTAGTCAGTGAATGACAAGTTTAACTTCCCATACACCGGAGGTTGCTCCACCTACAGTAAAGGTAGATACAAACTTAAGTGGACTTCAAACAATAATATAATATCAGTGTCAACACATCTATGTACGTACCTTCACGGGTGGGGTGATTAGAGATGTACTAATGTTACAAGACTCCAGGACATCAGTCATAAACTCCTACATAAGAAATAGGTAGCAAGATGTGATAAGTCCTACATAACAGCACTCCCATCTCCCGCTCACTCCATTGCATTTGATTAGGCCAAAATGCATCCTGCTATACCAAAACAATGACGTGGTTAACCACAGCTATAAGAGCTGAGGGGGGGGGGGGGGGGGGGAATAGATTAGTGCAATGACTCAACTAGAGACCTAGCTCAGCTTCACCTTCAACCCCTGATTGAATTATACTGCACCAGTATAACCCATCAACAGCTCTGGTTAGACCAAACAGCATGGCTGCAGTTGCTTTTTACAGTAATTTGCATGTAGAGATGCAACACTGTGAAAAGCTTATTGGATGTTATTTAAGTATGTCATAGTTTCAATGAGCAAGGTACCTACTAGAATATGACTGACCCTTTGGCAGAGAGCAAAGATATCCGAATTCAAGAGCTGAGTGCATGGATGGTTGTGACAATAAGCTCTTGATGTAGGACTTACTACACTGGATATGGTGTCATCGTTGTTGGGAAAACTGCAAAAAACACTAAATATTTCACCTACATCACTTATCAACTTTCTTGATTAACTGATGCCGTCACCACTGCTATGCAGCCTAGCTAAGCACTTCCAGTCCATACAATGTGCACATGCACTTCCAAATATTCATGAAATGTATTGCATGCATAGTCGGCTGCTTTGATCTGCCTGTACACCATTCTACAAATACTGCCTGAGGACATGCAAAAGTATTTGCACTAGTTTCTGAGCAAACTACTGACATTATTTTGGGCTGGTGTTTCAGAATATGTGCATACATGTATGGTACATTCTTTCAGAATGTCATCTATAACCCAGCAGTTACTTGCTTGCCTTCACCAACATTCCAAGTGTACATAAAAGAAGTCTTGTTATACTAATTACGACTTACACCACTCTTAATGCTCTTCACATTATAACACAAGACTGGAAATTTTCTACATGGAAAGCTTTCAAGGTTGTGAATTTTTTATATAATCTGGTAATTCACAATACCTGTTGCTGTGGTAATGTTTATGAGGAGAATATTAATACCACTTGGGTACACCTACAAAACCAGGTAACACTGGTCGATGATTTCTTACAGAAATAGGTGTTCCACAACACTAACCTCAAATGCATTTAGTGTCTGGTTTTCAATAGTTGCAGTAATTTGGGAACCTACAGGGAGAAGGATAATGTTGGCTGGAACGTACACACACACACACACACACACACACATCAGTGGTGTAGCTAAAGTGTGCTGGTATGCCTGTTAATTTTCACCGCTGAGTCAATCGCGAATCGAGCGCTAAAATTTTGCAAAATGCCTCGAACATTGAACATCTTAGTGTAGCTATACTGTATCTACAGTATAACACAGTTTGCTGTCACTGATGAGATTTAGCTATACCGCACGTACACATACCCACTGAAGTCATCAGTCAGAAGTACTCAGTCAGAAGTACTCTGATTCCAAATACGGACAGCAATACCAATCACCTAAAAATAGCCTCAGGACTGCCCTGAGAGGCTTGAAAACTCACATTTTCTGTGGGAGCATGTCCCTAGACCCCTCTACTTGCTTCTGTGCTTCACACAGAATTCTTCGGGTATACAGTGCACTCGTGCTGTGCTCTGGCATCGTATGTGACCTGGCTACGCCACTGACACACACACAGAGGACAGGGTAGCCCTGTTTCCGGGCCCAGCTTTCCATTGCTTCCAGTACAGTACATGCAGCTGTACTGCAAGCAACAGACATGTGGGTAGGGGCTGGTAACAAGGCCAGGACAGGGTGTATTAAACATAGCACAGCATAGTATGAGTGTACCGGTATAATCACCATTAAACATAGCAAGATCGACATACAGCAATATGTTCTGATATGGAATTCCATACTTGTGACATCCATGTAAAGGTGGACTGTAGATCCATTGATAATTTCCGGAGTCAAGTGACCTCGGGCCGAGTCGAAAGCCCTCTGACAAATGTCTTTGGTATAGTCCTCAGGTATACATATGGCCACCCAGGCTTTGCCTTCCCGTACTTGCTCAACTGCTTCCTCAGTAGTGTTGTATCTATGCTGTAAAGGGGTCATATAGTGACAATACAATATGTGAACTACAAGGTAACATGTCATGCTACCCATCAAAGAGTATTGATGTCATGCAATCACATGACTTCAACTGGAAAAGTTTTGTCTACTGTGTGACTGGTTCCTCATGTGGGGTGAGTGCAGCAACTATATACACTGTATGTGACGTATACAAAGTACATACCATTGAAAACGTGTTGTGGTCAAGTTTTGACAGAAATATGCTTCCGAGACGGGTTGAGTTGAGGGAGGGACACTTTTCCAAACATAGAGGACCAACTATAGTGTAGACAAGAAATGAAATACTACAATCCAATTGGTCACTCAGAGGTAGTATCAACAGGCCTCCATGGCCTACTTTCAGTGGTGGCAACCATGCAGACATAGAACATAAATGTTTGTGCAAATGTTCATGCTCATGGTTCATTCCAAATATGTTAGCTGTGGCTACTAGCAAATGTGCCTATACAGGTTTCATATGCATCCAAGGACTTCACTTGAAGCAGCTAACAAATTGATAGTATCACTGGTACCATCCTGAGCATTTCTTAAGTTGTACATATAAAAAAAAAAGTACCTCTTTATGGCACCATGACATCACAAAACCGTACCATGACATCACGACACCGTACCATGACATCACGACACCGTACCATGACATCACGACACCATACCATGACATCACGACACCGTACCATGACTTCACGGCACCGTACCATGACATCACGACACCGTACCATGACATCACAACACCGTACCATGACATCACGACACCATACCATGACATCACAACACCAGATGTAACTTACGTTCTCCTCTGTCAGCATCCACATAGGCCACATTGACTCCCTCGAGATTTCTCCCCACAGCAAGGCAGAAGAGTGCCACCTGGATGGTGGGTAGGAGGAACTGGAAGAAGAGGAGCCCAGGGTTGCGGTAGATGCGCATTAGGTTCTTCCAGCAGAGAGCTAGCACATTCATCGGCCTTGGTACACATTCACGGATATTGCATGAACATGCAGTGCCCACTGAACGCACACTGCCACATGCTGTGCATCAGAGAAATGACGTTGTTAGTGTACGTAGCTAGTAACTGAACAAATTCTCTTGTTGACACAAGTACTTGGATGTAGGGGTTGTTTTAGCGGAAAATGGAATGCTATTATCCGAAGAAGGATAACAAAATGCAAGCAAAACATAATTGTAATTTCGGATCAAGTATGTATCTGCAAACGCATCAATCCATAATTAAGTTGTAGTTCCTAAGGTCACTTCATGGGCAATTTTATTCACACACAGGGAGACAAATTCCTCCAGTGAATATTGACTTCAATGAGGAGGGTACAACATTCATGGTGTACAGGCAGTATTCAGAAGAACAACAGTGTGAGTGTTGAAAGCAATCAAGAGCCTGAGTTCAAGCAAATTAATGGAAGCATAAAACAACCCTACTAAATTGCCTTGTACCCAGGTTCTTTCCTGTTTTGTTTGGCTATTCAGGAGGGTTGTTTGTGTCTGGGTACAAGTGTGATGTGTTGAAAGCAATCAAGAGCCTGAGTTCAAGCACCTAATTGAACTACAGTAGCAGAGTCACTGTGATGTGTTGAAAGCAGTCAAGAGCCTGAGTTCAAGCACCAAATAGAACTACAGTAGCAGAGTCACTGTGATGTGTTGAAAGCAATCAAGAGCCTGAGTTCAAGCACCAAATAGAACTGCAGTAGCAGAGTCACTGTGATGTATTGAAAGCAATCAAGAGCCTGAGTTCAAGCACCTAATTGAACTACAGTAGCAGAGTCACTGTGATGTGTTGAAAGCAGTCAAGAGCCTGAGTTCAAGCACCAAATAGAACTACAGTAGCAGAGTCACTGTGATGTGTTGAAAGCAATCAAGAGCCTGAGTTCAAGCACCAAATAGAACTGCAGTAGCAGAGTCACTGTGATGTATTGAAAGCAATCAAGAGCCTGAGTTCAAGCACCTAATTGAACTACAGTAGCAGAGTCACTGTGATGTGTTGAAAGCAGTCAAGAGCCTGAGTTCAAGCACCAAATAGAACTACAGTAGCAGAGTCACTGTGATGTGTTGAAAGCAATCAAGAGCCTGAGTTCAAGCACCAAATAGAACTGCAGTAGCAGAGTCACTGTGATGTATTGAAAGCAATCAAGAGCCTGAGTTCAAGCACCAAATAGAACTACAGTAGCAGAGTCACTGTGATGTATTGAAAGCAATCAAGAGCCTGAGTTCAAGCACCAAATAGAACTGCAGTAGCAGAGTCACTGTGATGTGTTGAAAGCAATCAAGAGCCTGAGTTCAAGCACCAAATAGAACTGCAGTAGTAGAGTCACTGTGATGTGTTGAAAGCAATCAAGGGGCTGAGTTCAAGCACCAAATAGAACTGCAGTAGCAGAGTCACTGTGATGTGTTGAAAGCAATCAAGGGGCTGAGTTCAAGCACCAAATAGAACTGCAGTAGCAGAGTCACTGTGATGTGTTGAAAGCAATCAAGAGCCTGAGTTCAAGCACCAAATAGAACTGCAGTAGCAGAGTCACTGTGATGTGTTGAAAGCAATCAAGGGGCTGAGTTCAAGCACCAAATAGAACTGCAGTAGCAGAGTCACTGTGATGTGTTGAAAGCAATCAAGGGGCTGAGTTCAAGCACCAAATAGAACTGCAGTAGCAGAGTCACTGTGATGTGTTGAAAGCAATCAAGAGCCTGAGTTCAAGCACCAAATAGAACTGCAGTAGCAGAGTCACTGTGATGTGTTGAAAGCAATCAAGAGCCTGAGTTCAAGCACCAAATAGAACTGCAGTAGCATGCAGAGTCACTGTGATGTGTTGAAAGTACACTGCAAGGGGCAACAAACAACCTCATCCTATAAAGCTTCCAGATTAGAACACTTGTTCTAATAAAACTGTTGTGAATGCTACCAAGAAGAAGTGGACAATGAAGGTTTTTGTAAACATAGCTGCAGTGCTTCTTGTCATTCTGGTAGGAGTAAACTCCGTACCTCTGAAGGAGGTGAGGGGGCAAACACTTGTTGTGATGATCAAATCTTATGATCGGATCTAAAAAACAAGAAAAAAGAAAAAGAAAAAAAAATGATGGGATTTATCATGCTAATATTGCCTAGCTATGTAAACTGCGTATTATGTTGGTATACTGTGTATGTGTTGTGATTGTGCATGGTAAATGTATGTGTTCTATTTGTACAATTTTCTCAGCTGCAAGGTTATCAACCTGCTCAGCCTACTACCACATCTGCTCATGAGCAGAGTGTCCCTTCAGAGCCTTACCTGCTGGAAGTTAAAGAGCAGTTGGAGGAGATAAGAAAGGAGCATGAGGAGATTCAGAATAACCAACACCAGAGGAAGACTAGGAGTGTTTCTGATGACACATGTAAGGAGTGTGGTCAGTGGCAATGATGCAACCACAGCTTCAAGTGTAACAATAAACTCAACTATTGCTGGCATGGCAAATTAGGAGTGGTACAGCTACAGATCCAAAGTGGCAAGGCATGGATAACCAGGCATGCATTGTACATAGCCACACCTTTCCTACCCATTGGCTACATTCCCAACTTGTTATACTATAACCCATTGCAGCATTAATATGAACAACTTCTCTTTCTTCCAGATACTTGCAACTCCACATCACCCGTGAGACATGGAAGTACTGTTGCTTTTCAGGCATACGTCAAACACGACTGGATAGGTTGCTCAAAAACCAGTACTAGTTGTGGTAAGAGTGCATGCCCTTTGCTCTACATGGAAGGGAATGATTGGAACACCTGCCGAGAAAACGTATTCCAAATCTTCCGGGCCTATGGTCATGGTGATGTTACAGTGGGTGACCTCGTTAGTCTGTATCTTACAAGAGAAAGTGGAAAATGGCTTGACTGCAGTCAGACTGCATGCAGAAAGAGTAGCTGTCCTGGCATTGCTAACTATGAACGTGGTTTCGATACACGTGAAAAGTGGTACCGCTGTTATGGATCAGTCTTCAAGATATATGCTAGAGGAAAACAGCTGGGAGAAACCATCACTGACCATGACGACATCATGCTATTCTACCTCCAAGGTCAAAATTGGATTTGCACACATGTTGCTAATCACCATGCCACTTGTCCAGGTACCACCCGGCCCCCTCCTTACAGCAAGTTTGATCCCTGTTTTGGTGAAGTATATAAGATTTGGAAGAGATATTAATCTCTGAAGAACATGTACTCAGTTGTGATCGAATAGGAACAATACTTTCTTTTATGTACATGTGCTGTGTTATTATATACTTTCATATTTTGCACTGTGAAGCTGCTAAATCTGCAGCCACAATCTTATGGCATGAACTTTAACAATTTATAGTGGTCATACACTGAGCAGAGGTCCAGGTCTGAGACTAACCTTGGTGCAGATCTACTGCAAGCTGGTGGTTTCAATTTGAAAACTGTGTGACTTGTTTCAAATTTCTGATGTCATCGTCTGCTTACTATTCCCACTGTCTGGCCCTTGTCTTTTCAAAGTGCAATAGCATTAAATCAGCGCCAACTTTTCTTAGCTAGAGCTTTTTGCTGTTTTCTACTTGGATTCATTGAATTACCCATAGCCTTTGAATCACCGATTAGGCCGATTCTGGCTCATGAATAATTAATAAGTCAGGTGACCATGATGGTGCTATTGAAATTTACGCTGTCCCATGGCAGCAACCAGAATTAACAATCAACATGTGTCTCTTTGATGTGGTATGCGGCCCTTTGTAATGCCTGGCGGCACTTTCACGTGGCTTGGTGGAACTTTGAAGAAATCCTCCAACACTTAGGGGGGGAGAGGGGGACAATTCCCCCTAACCTAAGTCCCCCCACTCCCATATTTCAGACCAGACTTCCATTAGTTTTGTGTTAAGAGTAGCCTTGTTCCCAGGCCCCGCCCAGCTTTCTATCACTTTGCAGAATGGAAAAGTGGGAGAGGGCCTGAAATAATATATCATGTGAATGACGTACTTAGAGGGCAGAGAGAAGGTAGAGAGGACTTAATTGAGCGTAGGTGGATCATCGATGTGCCTACGCATGTACGTAGTTCAAAATCGACAGTACACGTAGCCGTGTTTTAGTAGGAGCCCATTCTGACAGTTTTCGAACAGTAAGTGCAGAGGCTTGAGCAAAGCCTGGCAAAGGGCTGCCATGGTGTTCAATATTGCCTTGGGGTGTACAACAGTCAGTTTGCCAGGTAAGCAAGCAAGTTAATGTGTTTGATTTCCGAATGTACAGGTCTGCGTATGCTTACCATAGCTTGCTGTACTACCAGGTAATGTAGCATAGTGTTGTCTAGTCCCATTCTGTCAGCCATAAAGCATTCACAACTGAAAAAGTATGAGTTCATTCATTTGCCCACATGTAATTAAGTTCTTCCTACCTATGACGTTTCTCACATGATAAATTTTACCAGGCTATCCCCTTACCTTTAGATTTTTCCTTGGGTGCCTGAGAACAAGGCTATGTTAAGTGCTAGTTCACTGTTGTGACAACTAAGTGGGATTGAGTCAGCAGACTTGTCAGGAGCATAAATTTGACTTTAAAATGGCTTTAGAATCAGAAAGGTAAAGTTTTCTGGGAGGCCAGGCTCCCAGATTCCCTGAGTGATTTGGAAGCACAGGTCAGTTTCTCTCCACCTCTCACAACTTAAAATCCTGTATGAAAACTCTGAAGAACAATCATACTGCTTCTTATTCCTCTTCCAATTTTCACTCATCCAAGCATGTTTCAGGCACAACCTACCCCCGACCCCCTGAGTGATTTGTGTGTCAAAGAAGCGTAGGTCACTGTTTCTCTCCACCTCTCACAACATAAATTCTACTGCTTTGCATTCCTCTTTCAATTTTCACTCATCCAAACATATTCACTCTGTGGTAACATGTTTCAGGCACATCTCACCTCTCTTCCAGATTTTGGAGGCTACTGACTTCTCCCTCTTCTTGGTCCTGATGGACTCTGTCAGCAATGGAGTGCCCTCATCACTCTCATATGACTTGTGAAGTTTGGAGCTGCTGTCAAAATCCGCATATTGCTGGGGAGGGTGATGGGGGAGGATATAAACAAAATTCCAACACTAACTCTCAAAATGGGCAAGTGTGTGGCCATTTGGCAGGTTTCAGGTAAAGTATATACTGTGTAAGTTTATAACATGATTGTAGTCTTATTTCCAGGCTTGAGCTCCCTCACCAGCATTTGTTGAACACTGCATGCAACACACTAAAGCCAGTAAGGAGCCTGAAAATGAAGTTAACTCATTCAACAAAACATGGTGCGTTAAGGCAGGCTCTGGTTGTGGACAAGCATTGTTCACACTACTGACCACAGAAAGTTTATGGTGTATTTTGCTGTCATGAAGTACACTAGTGGTTTTCGTTTTGTATCCTGTTATTGTATTGTGTTGATGATGTAAACAAACAAATTGGTTTCCATGGAAACACCCTACCCTTTTGTAAACAATGTACACTAATTAACACTGTATTTCAGCAAATGTGATGCCAAATATTCCATTTAACTAGGCAATCTTGGTACCGGTTCAAATGCTCTTCACACACAGAATTCAGAACTAACTGGAAATTAGGTATGGTAAGTTCACGTCACAAGTAAATCGAAAACAATGCCTTGGAATACACCAAAGTGGCAGTCAATTATAAATTCTACTAACTCTCCTGCTCTTCAGAAGCAGTGGAAACCGTCACTCCACCCGTATGGATGCATGACAACTGTTTCCATTTATAGGTACTACACACCAAGTTCTTCGGCACCGCGTTGGGGGGGCTTGCTGCTGAGGTTGGCTACTAAATGAACGGGCTTGAGTCTTTTTCGTGTTTCTTGCTTCCGGAACCACGAAACTCTCCATCCAGTTGTAGTCCTGCTGCGAGTTAGACATGTCTAGTTCACAACCAGCAATAGCACAAACCTATACAGTACAGACTAACAGCCATAACACTGCTAGCAAAGCTAAGAAGCCTTCATACGGCAGCCATTCAATCTCCGTAAATTGTAATACAACTTCCGCGAATTATAGCAATACCTTCGTATACTTACGTATCACAAACAATACATTTTGAGCCCACCTTAACCTATCCGAGTAGTGAAAGGGTGATTAAACCATTAGGGCTGTTTATCAAAGCCTTGAATAATCGACTATTCCTGCTGAGTATTTGAATGAAAACTACTACACTCACTGCATATGCAGCTTGATACGTGAGCTGAAAAGTACAGTGTGAGAATGCACAACTTACAATGCAAGCTCTACCTTCCCCCATGTCATTCTCCTCTTCATCCTGGGATCGACACAGCTGCAGAAACACCTCTTCCAAGGTCTGCCATGTGAAGAAACACTCAGGAAATTATAATATATTATATACTTAGGAAACTTTACCACTAAATCACAACTTCCCCCCCCCTCCTCCACTCTTCCTTTATAAACAGCCAGCCTAGAAATGCTTCTCAGTATTGCAGCAGGTCATCTTCAGCAGGCTCTGTACTGAAGACAACTGCTAGTTGAGGTGGTTATGTTGTGTGCTAGAGACAAGAACATACCGACATCCGATAGGAATGAATCAAGTAGTCTGGTTTAGCTTGAGCCAACAGTTTGCCATCTCGCATCAGTCCAACCTGTGTAATGAATCCAAAGACCAATCATGTAGATATCTAGAACTCTTCTTGCAATGTTTCCCTCCCCCAAACTCCACCTTTATCAACCGCACCACTAGTCTCATCACCATATCAAATTTTTTGCACACACCCTGCACCCTCGTTGAAAAGAAGGGTCTGGACAAATTCACTGTTAAAAATGGGGCGTAACTATAACAGCATGTTGTCACACCAACCAGATTGCTCAGGCAAGTAAATTACACTTTATGTCATCACAGACAGCCAGCTTGCAGATTTTTGAGCGCCAAATACTGCTGCTAATAATACCTACAGTTGTTGACCAGCCTTATGTCAACTGGCCCCAGGTTTCCTAGTGAAGGTGTCCAAACCCTATTTATTGACGAGGCCGCAGGGCGCTTGTGAAAAATTTGATCTGAGGACATGACACCTGCAACTACCTTAAATCTTCCACCAATCTCTTCCAATTCACTGTATGTCTTTATTCCACTATACTCCCGATTTTCCTTCAAAATATTCCTTAAAACACTTCTGTCAAGTTTCCTCTTTCATGCAGCTATACATGTACTAGTGCTACACAGAAGCTTGATGTACGTACCACCCCAGCCCTTCTTCTCACCATATGAGCCTGGCGAGCCTCCTCAATGTAGTGGGTAGTGATGATAATGGTTGTCTGTTGGGAGGACACCTGGTTTAGAAGATGGTGCCATATCCTGTCAATGGTCAGGTGTAGTGAGATAAAGTATACAGTGAGTATTGAGATGCAGCACATAGATGTACACATGTACGTATATAACATTTTCATGGATCTTTGTATACTGAGTCATATTAGCTGATCTCGTGGAAACTCAGAGGCCACTCTACAAATGTACATTATACTTGTTCTTCCAGACAATTACATACGGACAGTTCAAAGTGTGAGGATAAGACACATTCATATGTATAGAGCCTTGCATAGTACACCTCTGCCATAGATCTACACCAATAGTGTTTAACAAGGTTAGTCTCAGACCTGGGCCTTCCTAAAAAGGAGGGTCTGGCGAATATCCTCACATCAAGGGCTAACTGTTGATATGGATTTTGCTAAAAACTAAACCTTTGAAGTTGGAAGGGTAGTCTGGGCACAACAGCAGCAGCAGGCTTACGTACTTTGCTCTGAGGAGGGGATCCACACCCACAGTAGGCTCATCCAGGATGAGCAGGGGAGGTTCCTGCAACATGGCCACTGCAAATGACACTCTTCTTTGCTGACCACCACTAGAGAAGGGGAACATATAATACCACTCATAAAGACCTTGTGGGTTGTTAATATGTGAAATGATGGTAAACAGACATCCACCATTTTGAGTGGTAAGAAAAGCCCGGCCCACTCAATGGAGTGTAAGTTGGGCGCTTGACAAGCTCACATTGCTTCAGTGAGCTGTAGGTCCTGTTGAGACCATGTACGTGTATTCCATGTGGAAAAGTAAACCAGTTCTTGTGCTTATGCAAAAGGACCTTGCAAACTGCCCCACTGTACTTATACTCCATTAAAATGCCACTCCTTTCTACTCAAAATGGCGGGATATTATCTGATCTCTGTCCACTATGCATTATACACAAGAAGTGCATAATGTTTATACAACATTACACATGCAGGAAGTGGATCATGAGTAACACATTGTACTCTCTCTCACCTCAGCTTCCTGATGAGTTTATCCTTATTTGGAAGTTCAAGTAGATCGAGTAGAAATTTGCCTCTTGTCTTCACCTCCTTACAACTCATGCCGTGCAGGATACCAAAGTAGTACATTGTCTCAAGCATTGTGAAGTCCCCATACAAGGCCAGCTCCTGGAAGACAATAGCAGTAGACAAAAATAGTAACAACATACAGAAGTTGGTTGTTAGGATGTAAATCTGTTCAGTTAATCATCTATTTAGACTTTATGCTAACCTACATGGCCAAATTGACTACAGAATGAGGACACAAGGATAATGAAATAACATACTTGGTACACTGTAAGTATACCACAATCTCTGATGGCTTGGTATATACACATTAATGTATGTATGTATGAATAATCAGTGAACTGGCTCCCTGAAACAGGTAGAACAAAGTTACCCATTGCATGCACAGGATGTACTTTGTCCAATCCTAGGCCTCATCAGCTTCACTGAGGTGACTGTTATCTCATGTAAGAAAGGCTGCTTCATTTCAATACGGTAGCTCCTTAGCTGCTGTGCTGATTTTCCATGGGGCCTTGGAAGTGTATTTATATGTAATAATAAATGACCATCTACTGTGTTTCCCCTAACCTGTGGCATATACCCGACATCTCTGCCAGGTATGTTATGGCCCCTAGATCCTGGGGGATGACCCAGGGTAGTAACCCGACCACTCTCCAATCTCAGACGACCCAGGAGGCAGCGCAACAGTGTAGTCTTGCCACAGCCACTGGAGCCTAGAAGACCATAGCTGCATGGAGATGTTGTGGTAGAAGGAAATTGTGTGACAAGAGCATCATCACAGACCTTCATTACACTAGCCTCATTGCCTCCCCACTTCTCAAGGAAGGATTTCTAGGTTATGTACCTGACATTTTTTGTTACTGATCGGAAAGATGCCTGATATTTCTAGGTATTTATTTGGGTATGACACTTTACCTGACATATTTCTTGTAGCTAAAGTGATGACTCATCTAAGTTTGTCCTAAGTTAAACTAATCCGGTACAAGGCCTTCAATTACAATACAATTATAGATAGTAGAGCTTAGTAGAGCTCTACTATCTATGATACAATGGGACAAAGTTAGCAACAACATGATCCACAATCATATGAACATAGATAGTAGAGTGAGTCTCTACTATCTATGATACAATGGGACAAAGTTAGCAACAACATGATCCACAATCATATGAACATAGATAGTAGAGTGAGTCTCTACTATCTATGCTATGATCATGGGACAAATTACGACCTACTGCTAGCCTTGTTCCCAGGCCACTTTGTTATCTCGCAGCCGTCTCGATTTTTCTCCACGGCTGCGAGATAAAATCTGGGAGTGGCATGGGAACGAGGCTACTGCCCTTCACACTCTTAACAGCTGTCATCAGATGTGAGGATCTCTAAAATTAGTGAGGTATTAAACAGCGCGGATATAAACATAATATATGATGTACATGTACATGTATCCAACAAAGGCAGCCCCACCCCTTTCGCGGTAGGGTACCGATTCATTCTGGGAAGGCTGAGAGCATCGATTCTTTGTGTCATGCGAGTAAAGAAGTACACTCACATGCATCCATATGGTACATCCATGTTCAGGTCCTTGAGGACTTCCAGACTGCCGTACGACTTATGAGCAGCCCGCACTTCAATCGCAAGCTCCTCTTCCATTGCCGAAAATGTGTCCACATACGCTTTCTACTTCCACTAGCCAGTCCATGCAACAACAGAACAGCCTATTCCACTATTGATGGCCCTGGGCCCACGGATGCTCGATGCTTACATAATTTTAATACCACGATGGGATGTCACGACCCGGACCCACGTGCAACGTTTACCCGCTCAGCCACGCCCTCCTACTCCTAAGGGTCAATAATTCCAATTAGCGCACACTACGAAAACGTGTCAAAGTTCAAGCACTACTATCTATCTAGTACCACCGCAACTGACAGTTAGTACCACTCTGTGGGCGGCCACGATGGCAGCTGGTCCAATTCAGGAGAGAAATCAAGGTTATTTTAAGAGCATTGCAGCATAGATAATCATTAAATATAGGTATAGTCTTTCATGCATGCAATTCTTGAATAAACAACACAATCAAGAATAATAGAGAGAAACCCTGAAGTGACATTTCAGACCGAGTTTTCAGACTATATTGGATAAGGCAAAGCTTGGTTCATGTGCCAAACCCTGTTCCCCTCCTAGCCTCGTTCCCAAACTCTTGTGCGTGGGATAGAGAAAAAAAGAGCCTGGTACACACTGTTTGCGCATGCTCAGATCCCCCAGGATTTCTGAGAACTTGGGAAATCTCCGTAAAATATACTCCGTTACACTAACCTCCGCAAGACATGCTGACTTCTTCCATGTGAAAGATGCCTCCCACTGACCACACTCTGTGTGGACAATGACGAAGGAGAGATGAGGCAATAAGCTCTTCGCTTACAGGAATTATCCATGCGTCCGTTTATTCCAGGTAAATACTACGGCACGTGACTGATGCAATCTTTCCCTTTGAAGTTTACCGGTCATCTTGAACAAAGTACATGTAATGCAGACAGTTACCATCAAAGCGATTTTTTTTCTGACTTTAAAACCATCCGAATGCGTCTCACAGGCAGTATAATTCTGCAGTGTGGCTTTTAGCAGGTAAACAGAAATTTCCGTTAATTTTTAGTGTAGCGGAGTAGTATACAGGTTTCCAGGCTATCTTTTCTTCCCTGCATAAGGGCCTGGGAACGAGGCTATTCCCTTCCCAGCATAGACTGTGTCTGGCTAAGAAAATGTGAGTGAGACTACTAGCATGATGCATTAACTTTCGTGTGACTGCAGATGCCACAATCTATGTTGGTGGTTTGGATGAGAAGGTGACGGAAGCACTCCTCTGGGAGCTGTTCCTGCAAGCTGGACCCGTGGGTGAGTTGCATAAAACATGCAGAACCATAGATAATGTATAACCTTATAGGTTACACATCATCTATGGCAGAACACACTACTGTAGTCTCGTCAAAGAGCAACCACCCCCAACTTTTGGCACAATTTTCTGTAGAAGTTTACTGAAACACCCACTCTGTAGTGAGCTTGGAAGGCTGGTGGTTTTGTTGTACATTGTTGTTCGTCAAATAACTTCAACCGGGTGACAGATTTGAGGACTTTGAGTTGTTGTAAACATAACATGGGTGCTTTGTGATGTTATGCAAAGTTTCCCACTACGCAGGATGCACTTGAGCCATTCCGGGCCTCCTCATCTGCGCTGAAGTGGCTTGGAAATGAAGAGTGTTATCTCACACAAAAGTGCCTTTAGACACATAGCTGACCTTATCCATCTGGTTGGTAGAACATACATGTACATGTAGTGCCCCTATGCAGTTGTCCTCATTTTGAAGATTGAGCAATCGTAGTCACGATCATGTGTTGTCAATGTGCATGTGCATGCACGCATCAGAGGTACTGAAAGTCCAGTGCACTAACAGCAATCACATGAACCACCAGAAGCGTGTACATGTATTGTATGAATGAGGCATTAATGTTTGTTTCAAAGCCATACATGTACATGTATATACACACTTGTAGAAGTATGCCAGTGCTTCCTGTCTCTTGTGTATGCAGTGAATGTGCACATGCCTCGTGACCGCATCACACAGCTCCACCAGAGCTATGGGTTTGTGGAGTTCATGGGAGAGGAAGATGCAGACTATGCCATCAAGATCATGAATATGATCAAACTCTATGGCAAACCCATTCGAGTCAACAAGGTACAGTATAAGGCATGGGTCACCAGTCTGAGGTTAATAAATCACATCCCTCACAATCTGTTATCCATATCACTTGTATCAAGAGCGCATAAGAATAGGCGGCTTGAGTAAGAACGTGTAACTCCAATAGAAGCCTGTAGTCTGGTCAAAATTATTGAACTGTACTGAAAATAGAACACCCCGTCACGTGCTTAGAAACAAGGGGTTCTGTTACACAGCATGCGCAGTACGTGGTACTGTTTTTAGTACTGGCGGTAAATTCCAACCGGTTTCAAATTTTACAGAGTTACACGCTCTTACTCTAGCCACCCGTTCTTATGCGCTCTTGCTTGTATAGATCTCGTCCCTTGTGGAATCAATGAATTGTGTGAGTTAACATAGTGTTACATTCCCTCCCAGGCTGCCTCAAACACCAAGAACTTGGACGTGGGAGCAAACGTCTTCATTGGGAACCTAGACACAGAAATTGATGAGAAGCTGCTGTATGACATCTTTAGTGCATTTGGTGTGATACTGCAGACACCAAAGGTGGGAGGAGGGAATCCTAATCCACTTTTGTCCTTACCTGATTCAGTCCAGCTCTGAGAGAGTGAGAATCAGTTGGAATTTTGGCTGAGGCCTCTAGGCAACGCTACTTATATAGCTTGTCTTCCGCTCCTCTGCCAGGGGTCCAAGTGGCTTAATGGTAAGAGCGTCTGACTAGTATTCAGAAGGTCTTAGGTTCGAATCCCAGCTGGATCCTGGATTTTTGTTCCGTGGATTTATTTCTCACTCTCTCAGCAAAAACATCAGCATTCATGAGCACATACTGTCGTTTACATTAACAAACCTCTCATGTATTTTATTTGTTGAACATGTGTATTGTCACTATACCATCCGTACATGTACATGTAGCACACATTGAAATGTGAATATTGGCATCATTCCATTATTTGCATGCTGGTTACATGTAGGTGTGTAGTACTATAGTTTTATAGATGCGTCTCATTTACTATTGGCCGGCATCCACTTGCTCTTTCGTCTATACGTACAAAGTAATGTGTAGTTGATGCATGCTTGTATTATCTAAATGACAGAAATTACTTAATTCCTACAGATCATGCGAGATCCAGACACTGGAAACTCGAAGGGATTTGCTTTCATCAACTTTGCCAGTTTTGAGGCTAGTGATGCTGCGATAGAAGCCATGAATGGACAGCACTTGTGCAACAGGGCCATCACTGTGTCGTATGCCTTCAAGAAGGACTCCAAGGGAGAGAGGCACGGCTCAGCCGCAGGTGAAGGGAGAAGGGAGGGTGGAGAAGTGAAACAGAGAGAGGAGAGGAATAAGGGGTAGTGAATCAAGGAAAAGGGGCAGGAGAGGTGACCTCTCTAAAACACTGGTTCTACATGTATGCTACTAGATAATGTACAACATTGTGGGGGCGAGCCTGAGCAAGCAGCTAACATGCACATGAATAGACTAAGCTTCACGCTGAAATGATGAGCTGAATCGCTAGCGTTTATGAGTGTCGTTTATGCACGACACTTACCTGAAGCGATCTCAACCCGGCGTGTATAATTTTGTACGGTCTGCGAGCAGCCTGCCGTTGATGGTCGGTCCATAGCTGCTGTGACAAACAAGAAGTAAGGTGCCGTGCATGCTTAAACTTGAGCCGTCTCCGCTACGGTTGCCAACGCTGCCCTCTGGCAGTAGCCCAGCATTGCCCTTCACCTATTGAGGCTACTATAAAGTGCATGAGGACGTTCAATTTTCGCACATTTAAAATTTACGGTATATGGCCGCAAGCACGTACGTATACACACACATCTGCGCAATGCAGTCCCGCTAGTGTGGGGCTCGCTCAGGCTCGCCCCAATAAGAAGATGGAGGAACAGGAATAGAAATGGAGAAAAAACAGAGATGGAAAGGGAGAAAGGCAGTTTTATACTTGGTACATGTACTTCATGATATTTCTCTGACATTTACCAACTCTCTGCCTTTTCTAGAGCGCATGTTGGCTGCACAGAACCCCCTCACGCAGATGGACAGACCCCATCAACTCTTTGCCGATGCCCCGCCCACCCAGCCACAGATGCCCCCCACCATGCCTCCCGCCTTCATGGCACCAATGCCACCCATGGGTAGGTTTCAACACACACATCAACGAAATTTAAAGTCCATGTGGTATACTAGTTTAAGAACATGTGCTGTTTGGAGGAATGGTACCTTTAACATGTGTAGCTGTTGAATGTCCATCCTATCCACAGGTTTAACCCTAATCCAATGCTCATTCCGTCTATTTACAACATGTGTACACACATCCTTCCCCACACACCACACTACCCTCTAAACACATACACTTTCCCACACACACACACACACACACACACACACACACACACACACATACACTTTCCCACACACACACACACACACACACACACACACACACACACACACACACACACACACACACACAGGTATGCCACCAGCCCCTCTCATGGCCCCTAACATGCACATGCCTCCACCACACAATATCAGAAGTCAGTTCAGTATGCTTAGCGTGTACATGTATATAACTGTTGTACCACTGTGGCACCTGTTAGGCGCATATTATTCCTTAGGAGCATGTTTCCTTCCTGGCATCATTTATTGTAAGTGCATGTAGTACATTAAATAGAGTACACGATGGTGGTGAGAGAGCGAGTGAAAACCATGGTATCAAAAGCCCACAACAAACTTGATAGTCATCCTGAAGTCAAATAAAGGAAGAGCTACACAGGTGTTTCCTGCTTCTGCAGCTCGATGTTGTGGCCGAATTTCAGTGCAGCTGTATTCTCAGTACTCAGCTAGCATGATAGCTGCAATTCAGAATTTCAAGTGACTAGTGACTAAGCACAATAAAGATAACAGCCTTTTCATAGCTGGCTAGGTTTTGATTTCTAATCATAAATCTCCAGCAATCTCCCATTGAAAGAACGCATTTCGCACACGTGTTCTTCATTTGTAACCTGGAACGGTACATTTTTCGCTTTGCAAACGTTCGAAACTCCAGCGCTTGGGGCAGAAACTACAAGATAAGGCCTCAAGCTCATTCTTTCGATGCATTCTTTCAATGGGAGACCCCTCCCCCCCTCTGTCTACCTGGGTAGGCACTGACATCATTCACATGATAAAAAGGACCAGGTCTTCCCCGTCCATTTTTGCATACTGCAAGCGTTCAAAAACTGGACGGCGGGAAGGCCTGGGAACGAGGCTACCATCTTTGTACATGTAGCTTCACATGAGGTTGTAGGCATTCAGAAAGTTGACTATCTCTGATACTGTACATATCTGTAGTATTACTGATTGACTGTGTAGAGAAGTACATGTACACGTGTTCTCCATCACAGTCATGGCAAATGCATGTACTTGCACACCCTATACACACTATTTTCCTTCTGTTTGGCAGTGATGGGTCCTGGCCCTGTTCCTTTGATGCAAGGTCCACCCATGCCCCCTCACCCACATGGTCCTATGCCGGTATGTATACATGCAGCGATAAGTATGCAAGTATTTTTACATGTACCGCAGTCTCGCGAAAAAGGGCCCATGGGCGGAGCACCTTACAAGTCTGCCAAAGAGGGGGGTGGGCGCTCTTTCGGGTGTTTCCGCATTGAACCACGAAAGAGCGCCCATGTCTTGTTTACAGCGACTCGATGCCCTCGAAGCAAATAATTGGACAAACAGTAACGTACAACGGAACCACCAGCGGCTTCGAAGTCGAGTCCTAACGGCACACAACACTCTGAACGGCACCACGTCACCGTGAGCATGGTGTAGCTCGCAGTGCGCACCGCATTAGCTATGTCCGTCTACGCAAAGATGCCTTGTAGCAACTTCGGTAAAGTATTACACGAAGCTTCTTACCTCAGATACGCATACTGTGCTTCTCAAACTCCATGCGAAGCTCGCTCCAGGGTGGGCGCTCATTCGAGTAAACTTTGACCCTGTACAGGAAATTGGGCGAAAAGTAGGGGGTGGGCGCTCTATCGTAAGTGGGCCCTTTTTCGCGAGACTACGGTATTTTATTTTGTTGACCAACGTGCTCCATATGTAAAATCATATATTATATCCAACACTGCAGCTACTGTTTCTTTCATGACTCATTTTGTTCAGAGTCTAGAAAGCCTGCAGATACCACCAACCTGGCTAGTATGGGTTTTCATGTACATGTACAGCTAATCTTGGTGCTACAGAATTTGTAGTTACTTGATAAGATCAGAATGAATTCCACACATTTGAATGCGCGCACGCACACACGCACACACACACACACACACACACACACACACACACACTAACGTCACACACACACACACACACACATAGACACACATGCCACATTATGCACCACATCCTGGCCCTCCACACTCCTTCCCTCCCCGCCCACTCATGGCAGGCCCACCCCCACATCACGAGTTTAGACCACCTCCACCCCCACCACCACCACCAATGAGTAAGTGTGTGTACCAAGTTGATTTCTTGAGGTGTCATGAGACTGTTGTAACAAACTGTTTGCAACACTTCCACTCAAAATTCAGAGGCTTGGTAGAAATTATGGGTCATTCCATGTCAAATCAACACAAAAAATACCTGACCCTCACGGATTTGGACGAAACTTGGTTCTTACATAGTGTCTGTTGAGACATTCACCCATAGTCAGTTTCAGCGTTATATTTTGTATGGCTTCAGAGTTAGAGCCAGCCAAAAAGTCAATTTTTCGCCAAATTTTGGCTTACACCTTTGTACTTAATCAACCATAACTTTAAGCACGATTAACTTTATGACCTACAATTTGCACCACTTGTAGCTCATAAAATTCCCTTTCATTTGGTATAATTATCAAGTATATCCCATAAAGTTCGGGTCAAAGGTCATCACTGGTGTACTTTGACCTTTGCTCTCTCAAAAACGGATGTTTTGATTTGAATCAATTTTTTACCAAATGTTCTTTGGGGCCTTCTCTTTAAGTACAGTAAAATTGGTTTTGGGACTGCCATGGGATTCGGAGATACATGACAGAATGTAATGGAAGTTAGGGGAGATGTGCAAGTAATCAACCGTATACTTACCCGATAGGGGTGCATTTTGATCAGTATGACCCTCGTAAACATGACATGACAAGTAGACATAATTATGTGGCCAATGGATGATGACCAAGTGGTAGTTGCCATGGTTACAAGGTAATTTATTGTAGTTAATGTCTAGGAAACAACTGAATGCCGTTCAACATGCAGAAGTGACAGTGAATTTTCATGTTACAGTTTACTTAGGTCCTTCCCGCAATGACTACTTTACCCTAGGGCAGGAAAATTTTACCGTACTAAAATTAGCTCCTTGGTACACAGCTGCAATATTCTAAAATTAAGTTGGTAGATCAATTTATATAGGAGTGCCTCAGTGTGTGATTACGTCATAAACCTACATAATGTTGTATCATGCAAGACTGCAGTTGTAGGAAGGTCCATACTAGTGATAGAAAGCTGTGTCATGGGTAAGGCACTTACCAAATTGCATGGACACTGAGTTCATCTGAGGGCAGAATGGGCAAGATGGCAACTGCATGACAGGTGCATGCACTAACTGTTAGCCTTGTACTCAGGGCATACTAACCTGTTCAATGTGAACAAGAGTTAAGATTTCTAGAAAAATGGTTGCTTGCACACTATTTTTTTGCTCAAGCTCTTTATTTAGAGGTGGGACTTCATTGCATATACTGAGTGCTCTTATGAGGTAAGTGCACACGTTCCCAAGCCTTCACCACCTTCTTTGATTGCATGCAGTATGCAAATAGAACACAAATGGCCTGGAAAATCTAGTCAGATGAATGGCACATCAGGCACACAGAAGATAACTAGACACATGGGAGGTGGTGCCTGATGAAGGATCTCAAGGTCCTTTCTTCTAGCATCCATCCAGGGGTTGGACGCGAGAGCATTCACAACGAAGATAGTATCAATACTGCTTTGTTAGGGATAGACATATACAAAAAATGTTACTATAGTTGGGTACCACCCTAAGTGTGTGTATATCCTCTGCCCACCTGATGTCACAGCATACGTATGCATGACCACACTTCATGTTTTGCATAGCGTGTAAGAACCTAGAAACTGAAGGCAGCAAAGGCCTAGGAAGCACTACCTATGTTCATGGAGTTGTGATAACAAATACTAAAGGAATTCACTTGTTGGTCTGGTCACACATCCACCAGTGTAGTGTGTAAATATGCTGCAGGAATATGACTTGGTACTAGGTTTACCTCCTACCTGTAGCATTGAGCTGCATACTAGAGGGAAATTGCAATAAATTACCTTGTAACCATGGCAACTACCACTTGGTCATCATCCATTGGCCACATAATTATGTCTACTTGTCATGTCATGTTTACGAGGGTCACACTGATCAAAATGCACCCCTATCGGGTAAGTATACGGTTGATTACTTGCACATCTTCCCTAACTGCCAGTACATTCTGTCAAGTATCTCCGAATCCCATGGCAGTCCCAAAACCAATTTTACTGCACTTAAAGAGAAGGCCCCAAAGAACATTTAGTAAAAAAATTGATTCAGATCAAAACATCCGTTTTTGAGAGAGCAAAGGTCAAAGTACACTAGTGGTGACCTTTGACCCGAACTTTATGGGATATACTTGATAATTATACCAAATGAAAGGGAATTTTATGAGCTACAAGTGGTGCAAATTGTA
This sequence comes from Agelas oroides, assembly GCA_949130485.1. Classification (NCBI taxonomy): domain Eukaryota; kingdom Metazoa; phylum Porifera; class Demospongiae; order Agelasida; family Agelasidae; genus Agelas; species Agelas oroides. The sequence continues at coordinate 9,437,556 of OX422187.1, read as the reverse complement.
GGTCATAAAGTTAATCGTGCTTAAAGTTATGGTTGATTAAGTACAAAGGGGTAAGCCAAAATTTGGCAAAAAATTGACTTTTTGGCTGGCTCTAACTCTGAAGCCATACAACATATAATGCTGAAACTGGCTATGGGTGAATGTCTCAACAGACACTATGTAAGAACCAAGTTTCGTCCAAATCCGTGAGGGTCAGGTATTTTTTGTGTTGATTTGATATGGAATGACCCTTATACTAGTTGGAAACCTGTGAAATGCCTACAAGCGCCAGTTGTTTACATTTTTTCTATGTTCTGGTGTGTTGTAGAAATGCGAAATTATACTGTTTTGATTTAGCAGTCTAATTGATTCTTACATGTACCAAATTCTGGGAATAAGCCCACTGACTTGTTTCGATGGTAGGGGGTGTGTGCAGTCTGGGCACAAAATTAGACAGACACAATGTGGTTGACCAGAAAATTCTCATCAATACTGTAGGGTCACGTAAAATTTCTAACCTTTTCTCCCTCTATGATGGGAAAAGAGAGTGTAGGGAGTACACTCTTTTCCCCCATCTGTAAGGTGGGGAGAAACAGTACACTGTTTACAAAAGAAAACGAGAGCATGCAATCACTGGCTTATTTCCTTCATAGTGTAAACCTATGAAGGGATCTTTAATGTTATGAGGCGAAAATAGAGGAAAGTGAAAAGGCTGGCAGTTGCCGGGAGTCGAACCCAGGACACCTCTGGCTTGAGCCGCCAGTGCTCTGCCACTGAGCCACAACAGCCGGACAACCACCAACGCTCACAATCCTCTACATGTACTGCACAGGTGGTACTGAATGCGTCAGTCGCACACCTGGCAGCCACTCAGTATGTGCCGTCAGAACTCCGTTAGGGGTTGACCTTTTCACTTTCCTCTATTTTCACCTCATAACAGCGTGAGGCAAGATGCTCTGAGCAGTGTTAAACCTACTTTGATAATTAGAATAGTGCAGCACTGAAAAACAATAGTTGTAAACCCAGAAATACTAGTGTAAACCCTTTAATAGAAATGTGTGAGCGTCTTTTTAATGGAATGTGGAAAGGGTATAAACTGCTGCTTGAGCAGCATGAGAATGAAGCTTCTTCTGGTCCAATGTTATAGTTTCAGGCGTAAGCAAAATGTAAGCAATTGAAGAAGAAAGTTGCCTGTTACCAGCTTGAGTTTTGAAAAAAAGTTTGCCTTCGCCGACGTTTCAACTTTCTACCTTGGCTCAAACACTTGAGTTCAGTCCTATGTAGGTAAACGCTGTGTTAGTAGGAACAAAGTTCACTGCTACTTAGCTACAAGACGTGAAGTAGAGGGCTTTCAAGTTCAGAGTTCTGTAGCTTCTTAGAAAAAAGCTTTTTCCCTCAAGGGAGGACCCAGACAGTTTATCAATTGTGAATAGCAAGGCACGCCTTATACTGGTGCGTTACATACGTATTATTAGCCCGAAGCACAGCACCGTACTCAATACATGTAGCAATGGTTTTATACTTAGGCGTATTGAACGCATGAGGGTGGTGTAGCTGATGAAGGGAAGCTACCAAAGTTTCATTCCTGGGGTAAGTGCACCATGCCATTAATGAATATCCAGTCAGATTGGATGTCCAACGCTTCTTCTGGCCTGTGTACTAGAAAATGTAGAACATTGTGGGGGTAAGCCTTAGCAAGCAGCCACTATGGCTACATGCACATGAATACACTAAGCTTCACACTGAAATGATGAGCTGAATCGCTAGCATTTATGAGGGCCGTTTCTGCACGACCCTTACCTGAAGCAATCTCAACCCGGCGTGCCAGTATAATTTGTACAGTCTGCGAGCAGCCTGCCATTGATGGTCGGTCCGTAGCTGCTGTGACAAACAAGAAGTAAGGTGCCGTGCGTGCTTAAACTTGAGCCGTCTCCGCTACGGTTGCCAACGCTGTACTCTGGCCAGCATTGCCCTTGCACGAGGACGTTCAATTTTCAGGAAATATTTAAATGCGCATTTAAAATTTACGGTCTACGGCCGCAAGCACGTACATACGTATACACACACACTTCCGCAATGCAGTCCCGCTAGTGTGGGGCTTGCTCAGGCTCGCCCCAATTAACTTACATGAAGATAGCTGCTATCCATCTAAAACCCTGGCCCTTCGCCAGCTTTCGTCTTTTCAGTAGCTCGACTGTAGTGAGTTTCTTCAAATCAATCACCTGAACAGTCCAGCATGACACTGACGGAGGCAGAGCTGGAATCAAGCAATGCTTTAACTAGCTGTAAGCTATTTATGTAAGCCCTAATCCCACTATTAAATTCACATCTTGGGGGGTGTAACAAGGACAGTAGAAGAATTGTGTTCATGGAATTATGGGTCTAATCTAGATTAGATTAGTGATGGTTTTTTCAGGAAGGAGATTGTAGAGTTTCATATTGCATTGTTCTTTTTTGCAGTGATGTCACCTTATGGAGGTCCTGGTGGTCCCCCTCCAAGAGGCTTTGCTGGTCCCCCTCCTCCTGGTGGTCCACCCCCACCTCCTGGTGGTCCCCCTCCCAGAGGTCCTGGTGGTCCTCCTCCTCCCAGAGGTCCACCTTCTGGTGGCCCTGGTGGTCCTCCTCCTCCTGGAGTTCCAGGTGGCCCCGGTGGTCCTCCTCCTCCTGGAGTTCTAGGTGGCCCTGGTGGTCCTCCTCCTCCTAGAGGTCCTGTTGGCCCTGGTGGCCCTGGTGGTCCCCCTCCTCCCAGAGGTCCACCTTCCGGAGGCCCTGGTGGTCCTCCTCCTCCTGGAGTTCCTGGTGGCCCTGGTGGTCCCCCTCCTCCCAGAGGTCCTGGTGGCCCTGGTGGTCCTCCTCCTCCCGGAGTTCCTGGTGGTCCCCCTCCTCCCAGAGGTCCTGGTGGCCCTGGTGGTCCTCCTCCTCCTGGAGTTCCTGGTGGTCCCCCTCCTCCCAGAGGTCCTGGTGGTCCCCCTCCTCCCGGAGTTCCTGGTGGTCCCCCTCCTCCCAGAGGTCCTGGTGGCCCTGGTGGTCCTCCTCCTCCCGGAGTTCCTGGTGGTCCCCCTCCTCCCAGAGGTCCTGGTGGTCCCCCTCCTCCCGGAGTTCCTGGTGGTCCTCCTCCTCCTAGAGGTCCTGGTGGGCCAGGTGGCCCTCCCCCTCCCAGAGCACCTGGTGGTGTTGGTGGTCCTCCTCCTGGTCCCCCTCCTCCCAGAGGTCCTGGAGGTTCTGGTGGACTTCTTCCTGGTCCTCTAGGTGCTGGTGGTCCCTCTCTGAGTGGTCCTCCTCCCCTCATGCCCCCTAGACCCTCTCCTCCTGGATTGCCTATGCCACCACCACCAAGGTGCAAATATACTTATATCGATATAATTTTGTGTGTATTTATGTTATGTGATTGTGTGATTGTGGAGACACCAACCCTATGGTATTACAATTAGATTGGGAAAATAGACAGCCTCCTACTATGCAGCAACAGAACATTTTTATCTCAGTGGGTTTCTGCTGGATACTACTCCGTCTCCAGATATATAGATTTAGAATTGCCAGTGGCAGTTGCACAGTCTGCTGCGTGTATGTCTGACAAAACAGAATTACTAGCTTTACATTTCACTTTCACTACTCATCACTTTTGCCAGTACAGCAAATTCAACAATGGAATCGTGTCTGAATGGAATAGAGTGAAATTTGCTGCATTTGGTATTGGGCCTAGGTAGATCACTTTTTTGAGCTGTCTCAATAGATTAATACAGAGGTGGCTGGCGTCTGTGTGTATCCAGGTCCTTTGTTTATTTCTACTGTCCAGGTCCATGCTTCCACCCGCATCCCAAGCACAAGTTCCTCCAAGAGTTTCAGGATCAGAGGGTAGGTCCGAGAAGGATGCCAAAAATGTGCTGAACAGGATGCATGTGTACAATATCAAATGGCTGTTTACCAAAATGTATTAAGATGGTGAAGTTGGCAAAGGAGCATATACCTAGCACATGCTATGACTAAATTGATGGTGAATGTGCTCTTTGATGCCGCAGGCGTTACCTTCCCTATCCGTCACTACACTGTTGTCATAGAAGAGACCTAGGGCAGTGGCCATGGGTTTAGTGCATGTTACCCTGTATTGGGGTGTTAATGGTGATACAAACGTGTTCATACCAACCCTACACAGCTAGACTGTTTTGGTTGCCTGTTTCACTCTTAGTCAGTAGACAAGCTGTATTCATGACTCGTGTTTTTCCCTATATCTCGGACCCAGTTTGTCAAAGTTAGAAACTCATATTGGTCTATACTCTGAAAGGCTTAACAATCACTGTCTTGTGAAGTTATGCATGTTCCCCAGGCCTGCCAACCAAGCCTTACCACCCATGTGTTTTCTGTTCTCCCACAGGAGCTGGACTGCTACCTTTACCTCCACAACAACAACAACAACACCAACAACACCAACCATAAACTGAGCTGCTGACAGTGATCATTACATGATTGTCCATTGCAGCAAGGAGTTGCTCCTTCACAGACCCTTATCGGCCACAACTTACAACCACTATACTGTTATTGATGCATTGCTAAAATATATGCACTAGAATGTTCTGATAAACAGATTTTGGGTCAGAAACTGAACTGGCAATGAACCTCTTGCTTTAGCTGGGATGAATAAATAGCTTGCTGTTATTATATTACACCCCCAAATAAAGATTCACAACACAAACCAAGGTAAACCTGCAGCTTATGAGTAGTTTGGGGGGAGGGTGGGGGGTGGGCTCAGAGTATATAGAAGTGAACTTAGGTCTCCTGGCTTGAGGCACGATGCAGTACTCTACCAGTGACCAATCAAGCTTATATGATCACCAGACAAATTTCTATCTGATCCTTTTTTGAACCTTGTATCTGATTGTGCCACATACTTTTCGTCTCTGTACAATGTTTATACTTTGTGCTAAAAAGTTAACACTGTGTGGTGCTGACTAGCATACAGATAGATATAGTGCTGCATTGTAAAGCTTTAGCAGTTACTAGTTTTTATTATGGCTTGTGCTGTTGTCTGGCAAATGTAACTAAAGAAGAAGCTCCTCAATATTGTTCCTTTGGTAGCATTCCTTGGTCACACTGATGCAACTGAGACAACCTGAAATATGGCTGAAGTAATATAACCCATTGTGTTTTTGCAGTGTACTGGAAAGTGTATGCCTATAGTGGCTTTGCTTTATCATATGATTTGTTACGAGCAGGGTTAGTCCACCTGCATTCTTTCATGCACTGAGTATATATGATTACTGCTTTATGAAAGAAGACATTCAAATATATACATACATGTGTGTGTGTGTCTGTAAACAACCTTTCACTGTTCCGTGGTTACCAACATATTGTTCCTTTGGTCATGTACATGTACAAGATTTTATGTAGTCTGAAATGTTCACTGAAAACTATGCTATAGAGCCATATGTATATACAGGAGTCAGTCTTCTTTGTTCTTTGTCTTCTATGGGCTCAGCCGCTGTGTTTTCTCTGAATTCTAGCACTGGTTCATAATCTCCTGGGTTTATCAGCCGGTCTGGCAGGGAGCCAGTGTCAGACTCTGTCTCCACCTCTAATTCAGCTTGACCTGTGTGTTTGGCAGTCAGCATACATGTTTTCAAAGTTCTGTATTTCTTTTTCAGGCGCTGAGTGATACCTGCCTTTTTTGCCAACACATAGCAGATGTAGAATATCAGTACCATGTGTGGAAAACCTAACAGCAGTGTTGATAACAGATTAAGAAGTGCGAAGCTTGTTGTGCCAGGGATGGATGCTGCAAGTGATGTAATCTCGAGCAAAAATAGGATCAAAATATCAACAACATTCATGAAGTTTGACTTGTATGGCCTAGTAATAGCATAGAAACAAGAAGCACATATAGCAAGTAAACATAGAGTTGCAGCTGTGCTAAAGGTTGTATGTTCACGATCTAGAAAATTGATCAAAATGATTATCCTGAGGATGAGAAATGATGCTGAAACAGCCCTGAAATCATAAGTACCATTGGTTCCATCTTTGTACTGTCCTTGAAATGATTCCACAAACATGTGCAGAGCATGCCACCTGCGAAATCCACAACACGAGACACACCTTCTGAACAGTCTTGTTGGATACAGAATGAGAAGAACTGTTGGAAAAATGATAAATAACAACAACACACAAACTGCTATAGCTAGAAATATGAAATACTCTGGGGTATACAATTCCACTGTTGGGTCATAAAACAAAACAAATTTTTTTGGAAGAGGAACATTATATTTAATTTGGATAACGTAGAGCAGTGAAAATGATACGAATAAGATCTTTGAAAAAGAGAGAAGCAGAAATGTTGTAAAAGCATTGATTATTGATGCTTTGGAGTCCCATCTCCTCCTGAAGTGAACAAAATATCTGTGAAATGGCTTCCACAGCCAAACAACTGGTCTGAAGTTGTTGTCATGGAGTTTGATACATACATAAGTGATTAAAATGAGAAAGATGGGATAAAATGCTACTAAATACTCAAGTGCAAGTGCATGAACAGTCTTGATGTTGCTGCTTACACAAAATGGTGGAATAACAGAACGAAAGAAGTCTAAGCTCCATATGCCACACAGTACTAATAACATTTGCAGTAAAGTATATGGAAATCCTGTTACTTCATTCTCAATGTACATGTGCAAGGGTACGTTTAATCGTATTGTGTACACTACAATCTGACTCATAAACACAAGGGCACTCAGTGGGGAGGAGGTGGCTTTTACATGAAAGATCACTACCAGAATGTACATGACAGTTATTGGGAAAAGTTCCAGGGTCCAGTACAAGACCCATCCATAGCCATGTCCCCAGCACTTACTGCACTTCAGAGTATAAGAGTAGAGTGCAGTCCCATAGCCATCTTTACACTTCCCACACAGTGTGCCTTCTCGATTTAGTGGCCCACACATGAACTCATTAAGCAATGAAATATTTTCTGGGAACCAAATATAAACAACATGGTCCCCAGAATAAGTTCTGTTGTAACGTGTGATGTATGGACAAGCTCCATATTCAAGAGCCTCAGACGCACTGTTGTAGGTCATACAGTAGCCAAAATGCATCAGTGGAAAGCATTCCTCCACTGGGTATGTAGAAAAGCATAAGCATCCATGGCCAGAGGTAGATCCATTGTGGGAGATGAACTTGGGAGGGCAGACTTTGTGTTGGACAATAGTCTGTTCTGTGAAACTGAACAGAAGGATGAACAAGCAGACTGCTGACAATGTTGCTTTCATGACTGTAGCTACTTGTTGAATCAGTCCCAACCTACATATGTACTAGCAACAACAAGCACTAGCCAGATAGCTGTATTTCACTCAGATCTAGCTATATAGTTATACTGCACTACTAGCTTAACGTCACTGCAAAAACTACTCAGTTAAAATTATTACCACTGATGAAGGGCTCCGAACCAGAGATGACTAATCCACCAGGTGACTGGCAATCTGGTTACCAGATTTGCTGTAGGTACGTATGTGACTGTTAATTGAAACCATTCATCAGTAAGGTTACAAACATACTTGACCCTTTCTCAGATTACAAACTTCCAGAAGCTTCTAATTTTGAACTCATATTTGTGGTTTAAAGGTAATGTGATACATTATGTGATACATTTGGTCATTCCACTATAGCTGAAGTGATAGCTACATAAGGCCTAGCTTGTTTTGACTGAACCGCTAACCGAAACTGCAATAACAGTTTCAGTTACGTTTCAGCCAAAACAAAGCCTGATATATCAGCAGTTTCTGGCTTCACTGAACAGATGTGTACTTTGATGGAATTCAAAACATAAATACCATCCAGCATCCCCCTCACAATTAAATTAAGCTTCAATGGCTAGCACAGACACTTGTCTGATGTAAACAGTTCAGCTGCTGGTGGTTCTGTGTATGGGATAAAACTGCCAACAGATGGATGCATAACTAACAATTTTAAGTTGATTTAGCTGACAGACAGGTGTCTGCAGGGCTGTTTCTGCAGGGGGTGTACCTAGCACAGGGGCAGCTACCCCGCAAGGGAACTTAGTTACTTGCATTTCACTTAGCTACTGATGTCAGACTTACTGCTGGCATGGTCTGTTACTGTTTGCTTGTCTCACAAGCCAGACCCACCAACCCAAGCACGGATCACTTTCAGTATATGTACCACATGCGTACATAATGCTGAGAGCGATCCGTGTTGGGGTTGGTAACCAGGTTGGATCTGGCTTGTAAGACCAACTGCTGACTGCCAGGTGCTGACTAGGCAATGGCTTTCTAATCCTTAATAATGCACACTATCACATGACCATTCATGCAATGGATGCACAGGCTCCGTGTAGGCCCTAGGTGATGGTTTCCAGTACAGTAGCTCAGCAAGTGATGATGATAATGAGCCACCCAAAGATCCTCTTCTCAAGAAGCTCTGTATTCTTCTCTTCTCTGTTTCTGCCTCAGAATGCACTAAAATGCACCTCAGAATACTTAAAACTAGCAAAATTTCCTGGGGGAGCATTCCCCCATGCAGACCCCCTAGAGTGAAGGGCTATAAGGCAGCTTCGTTCTGTAATAAGTAAGTTATATATGTACAGCCCTGCAGCTAGTGTGTGGTAGCTAGCTCTTTCCTTGAATTACAAGGGGGATGATGATGGTAATTATGCTTGTGAATTCTCTGCATAGTAGTGTAGTCACCATGTAGTTCAATTAACCCTAAACCCAAGTAACCAATTATTTTAACATAAACTAATTTGTTACTGTCCTTATTTGGCTAGAAGCACTGAGTTGAAGCTGTATGAGAAATAGTCTTGTGCCACGCCTTCCTTGGTTCCAGTTTTTGATAACTTGCAGTATTCCTGGGAGTTATAGTAGCTACCACTAAACATTTCAAAGCCTTTAATCCAGTATTGAATCCGGACTGTTTTCCGTGTTTGCACCTGAACCCCCCCTGAAAATCATGCAGATTGGATGTCCAATGCTTAATCCTCTGGCCTGTGTAGCTATTATCTTATATTATGTTCGAGCAAAGTAACCGCACCCCAAGATGCTCATAGGAGGTTAGTGCTGCAGGTTTACCTTGGCTCGACCACTTTAGAGTTCAGTGCTATACATAAGTGAAATCTTTGTTAGTAGGCTTAGGAAACAAAGTTCATTGCTACTTAGCTACAAGACCTGAAGTAGAAAGCCGAGTTTTGTGGCTTCCTAATAAAGCTTTACCCTCAAGGGAGGAGCCAGTCATCAGTTTATCAATCGTGAAAGCAAGGCACGCCTTCACCTGCTTTATACTCATGCGTTACGCGCGTATTATTAGTCCGAAGCATGGTAAGGACCACCAGGATCACCAGGACCCAGGCCCACAGAGAGGGGGGGGCCGGGGGGGAGCAGGGGATACTTCCCCGGGGCCCCTAAACTTGTTTCGAGAAAAGGGGCCCCACGAGGCTTTTTTATTTTTTCCTTTCTGGGCTGCATCTTCACGCTATTTCTTTTTCTTTCGCTTTCCATTGCATTGTCTGGACTCAGTGAGTGAACGCTTGGGTAGAATAATCAGTAACGCTTTCAGTAAAGGATGGTTAGTGTAGAAAAATACTTTGACGCATGTGTAAACACGCGGAACCGACACCGTTAATTAATTGCCACGCCGACTACAAATAATTGCAAAATTTAGGGCGCGCTTCGCGCGTGAAATCTTTCCCCCGGGCCCCCCTGCTCTTTCGGCGGCCCTGCCAGGACCACCAGGACCACCAGGATCACCGGGACCACCGGGACCACCGGGACCACCGGGACCACCGGGACCACCGGGACCACCGGGACCACCGGGATCACCGGGACCACCGGGACCACCGGGATCACCGGGACCACCGGGATCACCGGGATCACCGGGACCACCGGGACCACCGGGACCACCGGGATCACCGGGATCACCACTTAAACCAGCTGAAGGTTCAAGACCCCAGCCAAGTTTTGTGTAATGTGTACCAGTGGCGTAGCTAGAAGCTGACAGTTGGTAGGGCACAAGTACAGACTGGGAACGAGACATGTACTTGGGTAGGCGTGGTTTGTAGACACATGTCTGTCGTACTCAGTAGACGAAGAGAAGCCCAGCGTGCCTGGCGGTTGCTCGAATGAAGCTACGTACGTACAGCACTGTTACACTGGCGGTTGTGTAGCTCCAGTAAGTGAGAAAGCCGGACGGTAGGGCTCCAGTTGGTAGGGCACTCAGTGCAGCAGTTGGTAGGGCACTTGCAGCAGTTGGTAGGGCCTAGGCCCTACCAGGCCCTACCTTAGATCCGCCACTGATGTGTACAGTATATATTGGCAAAGCGTACACAGATACAATGCAGACTGAAAGGCATCAAATAATCCATGATAATGTCGTGACAATTCAGTAACATAATTTAAGGAATGTGAACTTTCATTCCCCTTCTGGAACTAAACAACAAAATTCAATTACAATTTTGTATGGTTTTGACTCAGACACCAATAGCTAAGTACACTGAATTTTTGTCTCCTTTGTGCAGTGATGCCACCCTCATGGAGGTTCTGGTGGCCCTGGTGGTTCTGGTGGCCAGGTGGCCTGCTTCCTTCCTGTGGCCCTGCTGGTCCCCCTCCTGGAGCTCCTGGTGGTGTAACCTTGTTCCCAGACTCTCTCTCTTTTTGAGGAGAAAGCCTGGGAACGAGGCTACTGGTGGTGTTGGTGGTCCTCCTCCTGGTCCCCCTTCTCCCAGAGGTCCTGGAGGTTCTGGCGGACTTCTTCCTGGTCCTCTAGATGCTGGTGGTCCCTCTCTGAGTGGTCCTCCTCCCCTCATGCCCCCTAGACCCCCTCCTCCTGGATTGCCTATGCCACCACCACCAAGGTGCAAATATACTTATATGCATATAATTTTTTCTTACAGTGGATCTAGCTATCTAGCTAGAGTGCCAGTTCATGAAATATAAAGTTGACCAAAGTGAGTATCCTGAGGATGAGAAATGATGAGAAATGATGCTGAAACAGCCCTGTAGTCATGAGTACCATTGGTTCCATCTTTGTACTGTCCTTGAAATGATTCCACAAATGTGCAGAGCATGCCACCTGTGAAATCCACAACATGAGACATGCCTCCTGAACAGTCTTGTTGGATACAGAATGAGAAGAACTGTTGGAAAAATGATAAATACAGTTGAAATCCCTCTAATGCTGACACCATAGGCACCACCGCTGTGGGTCCAGAGTGCCCATATTTTGGAGGCCGGGTGAGGCTTCCAGTATCAGAGAGTCGGTAGACTCTATATAAGGATGGCACAGACATACCAAATACTTGATTAGTCGCAGAAACAGAGTGAGAAAGCCTGGAAGTTATTGAACATTCAAAGCTCTGATCTGATTGGTTAGATTAGTGTTTGTTTAAGTTAGGTTAATAAACAATAGGTGGTGCTGCAAGCAGACTTATGTTGGACACATGCACATAATTGTTGGATTGTACCCACCTTTGTTCACTTGCATGGTTGCTGTTAAATCATTGTACTTACAGCAGACTTGTGTCTTTTCATTATCTATTGTCCTCATCATGTGCTCTTGTAATTTGTCTATGGAACTTTCTAGAACATTCCTCTTCTCCTATTTAAGTTTCTGTGATTGCCACTTGTCATTTCTCAGTTCTTTGATTGCCGTTTGCCATGAAGTGAATATATTTCCTACCCTGCTATGCGCATCGTCTGACTACTGTCCGAGAGATAGCTCAACATTTATGGTCCTTCGAGCCGGATACTTTCCGAACTGCAAGTCTGTTCTACTGGTTCTCTCTTGGATTGTCGCCTACATTCTACACACCATCGCCGCATGCAACGCACTGATGTTCACTGACTCTCTCCTCAAAGTTGCCTGTCAACAATGAGCGAAACTGACCAGCCAACACTTGCTACTCTAAGAAAGAGAAGAGGCGTCAGCAAGGCCTCTATAACCCGCCTGAACACTCGACTGAAAGACCTTGAGAGTAGGATTCACGAACCTACAACCTCGAGCCTTGCCCAACGGATGTCACAAATGCTGGACAATCTCGATGCGGACTTCAAGAAGCATCACTATGCCGTTATTGACCGTATTGACGAAGCTGACGTGGAAGCTCTCAGCAGAGAGCAAGACGCACTCAACCAACATGATGATGGTATATCCGATCTTGCTATGCGAATTGAGCAAGTCATAGGAGCCTGCAGCTTGACTTCAGGCCATGGTGCAAGAAAAATTGTATTGCGCAGACTGTCCTATCTGAAGAATAGCCTCTCAGCAGTCAGCACTGCAGTCCATGCGCTAACAGCAGAATCAGCGGAACTCCACCTGCTGCACCAATATCAAGAACGGCTATCTGACTTCAAGAAAGAGCTTGGAGACATTCGCCAAACACTCTTATCCCTTGGAGTAGAAGAAGGAGATGAGATTGAAACATCTACAAACGCCATCGACAAAGTTCTCTTTGACTGCAGCCTGCAACTCAAGAAGCTGTTATTCACTCTCCCAAATCCAATCTCTGATCCATTAATGGAATCATCTGCTACAATGGTAACGGGAGTCAAACTACCAAAAATCGATGTTCCCACCTTTGATGGCAACATCCTCAACTGGCAAATGTTCTGGGAGCAGTTCAGTATTGCCATTCATGAACGTTCAAGCCTTTCAGACACTGAGAAGTTGGTATATCTCCATCACTCACTCAAGGATGGTGCAGCAAAGAAAGTTATTGAAGGCCTGTCTCGGTCTGGAGACCAATATGCCGAAGCAATCATGTGTTTGCAGTCACGCTATGATCGTCCCAGGCTAATCCACCAGACTCATGTCAAGAAGATTGTTGAAATTGCCCCCTTAAAGGAGGGTTCTGGAAAGGAGCTCCGCTATCTGCATGATACTGCACAACAACACCTTAGAGCTCTTAAAGCCATGGGACAAGAACCGTCTGGATCATTTATTACATCTCTGCTGGAGTTGAAGCTTGATCAGAACACCATGTTTGAGTGGCAGAAGTGCAGCCAAGAGTCCTCAGAGGTCCCTCACTACAAAGACCTCCTGGGATTTATCAACCTCAGAGCACAAGCGTCTGAATTTGTTTCCTCTGAAACAAAGAAGTTCGTTCATACAGAGCGTCACTTACCCAGACGAGTTCCACCAAGTAAACATGGTCCAATAGTATCCTTTGCAACAAGTGCAAGCAACACTGAAAATTGTGCTCTGTGTAAGAATGAGAAACACCCTCTGTATGTCTGCACTCGTTTTAAATCCCTTCCTCGAGACAAGATGATGTCCACAATCAAGTCAAATGAGCTCTGTCTCAATTGCCTTCGACCAGGTCACTTCTCCAAGCAGTGTCCTAGCCTCAACCGGTGCAGGAAATGCCAGAAACCTCACCACACCCTCATCCATGATGACAGCAAGGAAACTCTCCCAAGTCAGTCTGACAAAACTCTCACTTCATCCACCTCCTCAATTGAGCCTACGGTTCTCAGTCATACAGTGGCTGGAGTCACCTCCAACACTCTACTGATGACCTGTCAAGTCCTAGTCAAGGCTCCTGACAACTCCTCAGTCAAGGCTCGTGCATTACTTGATTCAGCATCATCCACATCATTTGTTTCCGAGCGTCTAGCTCAGAGTCTATGTTTGCCTCGCTTCCATCACAACATTAGAATTTCTGGTATTGCTGGACTATCACATCAATCTCCACTCCAATCTGTTGCCACATTTAACGTGTCTCCTGTCCACACCGCTGCAAAGAGTCTCTCTGTATCTGCCATCGTCGTTCCTCGAGTCACATGTGATCTCCCCGTCCAACCCGTCCATTTTGATTCGCAATGGACTCACCTCAAGGATTTGAAGCTAGCAGATCCAGACTTTGGACGTCCTGGAAAGATAGACATACTACTGGGAATTGATGTCTACACCGATGTATTGTTGCATGGCCGGCGGTCTGGACCACCTGGTTCTCCAATTGCCTTTGAAACCATATTTGGCTGGGTCCTAGCAGGAAGGACCAGCTTACACACTTCTGTCTGCCTCTCAATCGCCACCCATCATGTCTCTGTCACTTCAGCTGATGACTTACTCAGGAAGTTCTGGGAAATTGAAGAAAGCCCTAAAGGTCCCTCCAACCTGTCTCCAGATGAATGCCTTGTGGTCCAACACTTCAAGGACGCACACACCCGCTCAGACGAAGGCCGGTTCATTGTGCCTCTACCAAAGAGACCTCAATCCAAATCACTTGGAGAGTCGAGATCTCAGGCTGTGAAACGATTTCTATCACTAGAACGTTCACTGTATTCGAAAGGTCAATTCCAAGAATTCTCCACTGTAATGGAGGAATACTTCAAGATGAATCATGCTGAGTTAGTTCCTGTGGCTGATCTTCAGAAACCTCCCAAAGAAATTTTCTACCTTCCTATGCATGCTGTCAGGAAAGAACACAGCTCCACCACTAAGCTCAGAGTTGTATTTGATGCTTCTGCTAAATCTGCTAGTGGTATCTCATTGAATGATCTCCTGCTAGTCGGACCGACCGTTCACTCCCCTCTCATTGATGTTCTCCTAAGGTTCAGGCTCCACCGTGTCGCTCTCACTGCTGATGTCAGCAAAATGTACCGTGCAATTGAGCTTGTTCCTTCTGACCGTGACCTTCACAGATTTGTATGGAGAAGGACCCCTGAGGAACCACTCCAAGACTACCGCATGACCAGAGTTACCTTTGGAGTCTCTGCATCCTCCTTTGCCGCAAACATGTCTCTTAAGCAGAATGCTCTCGACTTTGCTGTTGACTACCCTCAAGCTGCCAAAGTTGTTGAAGATTCTTTCTATGTTGATGATGGCCTCACTGGCGCAAATTCCATACAGGATGCCATTGAGTTGCGAAAACAGCTTCAAGAGCTTTTCACGAAAGGTGGTTTTCTCCTGAGGAAATGGAATTCCAGCGAGCCAGCAGTACTGGACCATATCCCTGCTGATCTTAAAGAGTTCAATCCAACCCAGCAATTACCCGATCCTGACCAGTACACAAAGACCCTTGGCATTGAATGGAATGCCAGGCAAGATCACTTTCGCCTTACAGTTGCTGAATTACCTCCCATTACCAATATCACCAAGCGAGCACTTGTCTCTGACATTGCTAAGACCTATGATGTCCTTGGTTGGTTCTCTCCCGCAATCATCAAGGTCAAGATACTCCTACAGCAGCTCTGGGAACAGAAAGTTGGCTGGGATGACCCCGTACCACAATCTATCTTGGATGTCTGGCTACAATGGCGCTCTGAGCTACATTTCCTCACACACAAGCACATCCCTCGATGTTACGTTGACAAGAAGTTTCGAATCACCTCAATGCAACTCCATGGATTCAGTGATGCCTCTGAGCGAGCCTATGGGGCAGTCATCTACATCAGAATGACTGACTCTTCCAACAATGTTCAAACTTCTTTGGTGACCTCCAAGACCAAAGTAGCTCCCATCAAGCGATTGACCATTCCCCGACTTGAACTCTGTGGTGCCTACCTGCTAGCACAGCTGCTCCACCATGTTCGCCAAGTGTTCCAATTACCCCTCAGCTCCATCTACGCCTGGACTGATAGCACTATTGTCCTCAACTGGCTCATTGGGAATTCAAGAAGGTTCAAAACCTACGTTGGAAATAGAGTCTCCTACATTGCTGATCTCATCAGTCCAGAAAGATGGAACCATGTCAATGGTTCTGAAAATCCAGCTGACTCAGCATCCAGAGGCCTCTTCCCTTCAGAACTACTGGAGTGTTCACTATGGTGGAATGGCCCTACATGGCTCAAATTGTCTCCTGCTGACTGGCCTAAACAATCAATACTGCCCCCAAATGACACTCATGAAGAAGAAAGAGAAATCGCACTTCATTTAATCTCTCAACCTTGTTCTCCTGTGATTCCATTTGAACAGTATTCAGACTTCAACCATCTCAAACGCATAACAGCCTGGATTCTTCGGTTCACCAAGAACTGTCACTCTGGAACACAGAAACACCTCACTCCCTTGCTTTCCACCGAAGAATTGCATGAAGCAGAATACTATTGGATCTCCATCATCCAAAATGACCATTTCCAGAATGAAATTCAAACCCTGAAGCAGGAACGTCTATTGAAGAAATCCAGTCCTTTACTACCACTCCATCCCTTCCTGGATTCCAACAAATTGCTACGCGTTGGTGGCAGACAGCAGAATTCCAAGCTTTCTTACTCGAATCAGCACCCCCTGATTCTACATGGAAAACACCCCGTGACCAAACTAATCATTCACTCTGAACATCAACACCTCCTACATGCTGGGCCCACTCTCCTCACTGCCTCACTATGTCGTCACTATCACATCACAGGATGTCGGAAGACTATCCGTTCCATCACTCGTGGATGTATCACCTGCCGACGCACCTCTGCTCGACCACAACCTAAAATGCTGGGCCAACTACCCATTGAAAGGATCACTCCCGGACCAGTGTTCGATCAAACTGGAGTAGACTATGCTGGTCCTGTCTACATCAAATATGGTTATGTCCGCAAGCCCACTGTGATCAAAGCCTATGTATGTGTATTCGTTTCACTCTCTGTTAAAGCCGTCCACTTGGAACTTGTTTCTGACCTCACCTCTGAGGCATTCATAGCCACTCTCAGAAGGTTCATTTCTCGCCGTGGCAAGCCCTCACTCATTTGGAGTGACAATGGAACGAATTTTGTTGGTGCTTCCCGAGAGCTTCAAGAACTAGCTGATTTTCTCGAAAGACAAAAAACACAGCAAGAGATATCACGATTCTGCTCTAACCAGCATATCAAGTGGAAGTTCATCCCCGAACGTGCTCCTCACTTTGGCGGCCTTTGGGAAGCTGCTGTCAAAAGCATGAAGATCTGCCTAATTAGAGCTTTGAAAATTGTCATATGCGGTGATGTCAGAGTGTAGACACATGTGGGGTGGTGCCCATCATGCAGTTATACTTTGCATTGATCAGTCCCAAGTGTACTGAAAGAAAAAAAAAAGGGCTGTATTGACACTGCCATGCAAACATTCCAACCTCCAGTCCTTGGACAAGAAAGGGCCCCGAGATTCGCTGTCAGTCACCACCTCCTGTGTGTCTACCTGACATTACATCACATCACCACACATGACAAATCTCCCAGGCCTTCCCCTTCTGTATTTGCACACTGGAAGTGATCAAATACTGGAGATGGTGAAGGCATGGGAATGAACAAGGTACTATTTCCTCAAAGATAAATTGCCTATCACGTTAAGTTCTATTGTTGTAGAAGCCATAATCAAATAAAACACATCATCTAGGCATGCTGTGATTGTAAAACGGTACGACTTCAAACAACCAATTATGCTTAGTGTGACAGATTCCAACTTCATGACACCATAGACTTATGGTCCACAGACTTCCCTAGTGACAGCACAAACATTCTACCTCTGATCGAAATTTTTATGAACCAACAAGTTTCTATGAACAATCATGAGCTTTTTGTGAACTTAAACCAGCTGAAGGTTCAAGATCCCAAGTTTTGTGTAATGTGTACAGGTAAAGTGTACACAAATACAATGCAAAGGATCCATGATAATGTCATGCCGCTCACTAACATAATAAGGAATGTGAATTAATTCCCCTTGTGGAACTAAACAACAAAATTCAATTACAATTTTGTATGGTTTTGACTCCAACACCAATAGCTAAGTACACTGAATTTTGGTCTCCTTGTACTGTACTTTTGTGTTGCATTTCAAATTTTACATACTTCTTAGGAACACTTGCTTGCATGAATAGTGAATCTGGCAACACTGCTGTGCATTAAGTCATTTTCACAGTATATACACCTTTCATGTGTACACATATACATGTACAGTGCTTCCTATCCTATTCTTGCCATCTGTTTGTGTGTGTGCTCTCTTATCCACAGCACACGTGCACACAGACACACACACTATAAATGACAAGTCGGATTCCGCCTACCAGCATTAATCAAATTAGACCTTACCCAGTACATGTACATGTATAAACCAGCTACCATTCATCACAATAATGAAGCTCAAAGCGGAAGTAGATACATGTAGCTACACTTCAATTGAGACTAATCCTCAGGGAAGCATGGAAGACTCAGATGAGAAAGAACCAATGCTTCTGTTATAATGATAGCTGCTAACTCACAGCTATACAGTTAAAGAACAGCTCAATCTTTTACATAATCCACGTGTAAGCCCACGTGCAACACATCTCACGTAACCACCAGACCAGACTGGACTCCATATGGGAGTAGCTCTGCCCTGTCTGTAGCCAATCACAGGTCGGGAGTTTAAAGGAGCCAAAACCTGTGATTGTGCAAGGATCAGACCAGGAACGTTAACTCCCCTGTCGACCAGCAAAAGAAAAACAGAATAGAAAGAAAGTATGCATGTCCGAGTCTCTACCGACTTTTGAATAAGGCCAGCCACCTGACTGCATTCTGTGCATGATATGGCAGTCCCCATCTCCCGGTCACCCCAGCGCAGCTGATGAGGCCTGGTATTGGCCGAAACGCGTCCTGCACAGTGGGTGACTTTGCATAACATCTAGGCCTGTTTTTATAAGGGAGATGTGGTTTGTTGATTGTTCATGTACAATGTAGCATATGCACTATAACTTAATCTGTCTCACTAAGCATATTATGATATTTATTGGTGACTGTCATTTTTACAAGCACTGAATGCAGATTTGAAGTACAACTTAAAGAACAACAAATAACAAAAGTCATCTTAAGTTGTTGCGGAGTTGGAATCTGTCAAAACAAGTATAAATAAAGCAGCAACTAATTGTTACCTGGCACACTACCTAAGCAGATTGGTGTTGAAGTCCTGCATCAACATTTTTTTATTACATCAACAGTTAGCTATGGCTTTTGTATGACTTACAACAGCAATTGCAACATGCAGTGACAATGCTTTTTAACCAAATAAGGACAGTAACAAATAAATCAAAGTATTCATTCACTATATAAGGATGCAGCTAACAGCCAGTGTGTGTTATGCATAGACTGTAGTGTGTTGTGAATGTAGCTTGGTATTGAAGAAAGAGTCATGAAAGCAATTTTGTCGACTTGCTTGCTCATTCTTTTGTTCACCTTCACAGAACAGACTACTGGCTGGCACCAAGATGTCTGCCCTCCCGACTCATCTTTTGGCGGGCATGGATGCATGTGCTATAAAAAAAGTCCAGCTCCAATAGGAGAATGCTTTCCACTGATGAATTTTGGCTACTGTATGACCTACAACAGTGCGTCTGAGGCTCTTGAATATGGAGCTTGTCCATACCGTATAGCTCCAAATTTTCGTGGCACAAAAATTTCGTGAAACGCTCTAAATTTACAAAATTATTAACTTTCGTGTTAAAAATTTCGTGATTGCGGCAAATTTTAGTGACGCCCCGCCCATTCGTTATTTATCCACGTGGCAAGTGCAGAGGCCCAGTCTAGAGCGAATTTTTGTCACTTAGCACTTGAAGTGCCTTATTGTGGCTGTGGTACCATGCATAATAGCGTATGAGCTAATCTCTGCCTTTTCCTTGGGTGTGTACTTCTGGTACGTTCCTCGTTTGGTTGATTTTGTGACCGACTCGGCGCTTGTTCTCTCCAGCTCTTCTGCCACGCATTTGTTGGCCGCCTCGATACAGGAGGATGGCATTTGTAATGAGAGAGGCCCGGTAGGGCTAGGTAAAACCGCTTTTGAAGGGTTGGATTTCTTGAAGTAAGCCAGCAGAGCCATTGTTTAACACCGATCAGACGTACACGCACTCGTGGAAACGCCACGCCCATTAATGACATATTAATTTTCGTTGAAAATAATTTCGTGAATGAAGGGTTAATCACGAAATTCACGAAAATATTATGCCACGAAAATTTGGAGCTATACGGTACATCACACGCTACAACAGGACTTATCATGCTGGCCGAAGTGTTTTTTATATTTGGCTCCCAGAAAATATGTCATTGCTTAATGAGTTCATGTGTGGGCCACTAAATCGAGAAGGCACACTGTGTGGGAAGTGTAGAGATGGCTATGGCACTGCACTCTACTCTTATACTCTGAAGTGCCGTAAGTGCTGGGAACATGGTTATGGATGGGTCTTGTACTGGACCCTGGAACTTTTCCCAATAACTGTGATGTACTTTCTGGTAGTGATCTTCCACATAAGAGCTGCCTCCTCCCCACTGAGTGCCCTTGTGTTCATGAGCCAGATTGTAGTGTATACAATCCGACTAAACGTACCCTTGCACATGTACATTGAGAATGAAGTAACAGGATTTCCATATACTTTACTGCAAGTGCTATTAGTACTGTGTGGCATATGGAGCTTAGACTTCTTTCATTCAGTTGTTCCACCATTTTGTGTAAGCAGCAACATCAAGACTGTTCATGCACTTGCACTTGAGTATTTAGTAGCATTTTATCCCATCTTTCTCATTTTAATCACTTGTGTATGTATCAAACTTCATGACAACAACTTCAGACCAGTTGTTTGGCTGTGGAAGCCATTTCACAGATATTTTGTTCACATCAGGAGGATATGGGACTCCAAGTCATCAATAGTCAATGCTTTTACTACATTTCTGCTTCTCTCTTTTTCAAAGATCTTGTTTGTATCATTTTCACTGTTCTACACTATCGACATTTCATATAATGATACTTCTCTTCCCGATAAATGTGTCTTGTATTATGACCCAACAGTAGAATGCTACACCTCAGAACATTTTATATTTCTAGCTATAGCAGTTTTTGTGTTGTTGTTATTTATCATTTTTCCAACAGTTGTTCTCATTCTGTACCCCACAAGACTGTTCAGGAGGTGCGTCTCATGTTGTGGATTCCGCAGGTGGCATGCTCTGCACATGTTTGTTGAATCATTTCAAGGACAGTACAAAGATGGAACCAATGGTACTCATGATTTCAGGACTGTTTCAGCATCATTTCTCATCCTCAGGATAATCATTTTGGTCAACTTTCAGTTTCGTGAGGAGATGCTCTCTACTTCAGCAGAAATAGTATGTGGATTTTGTATATGTGCTTCTTGTTTCTATGCTATTGCAAGCCCATATAAGGAAAACTTTAGAAACTTCATTGATATTTTGATCCTATTTTTGCTGGAGATTGCATCACTTGTAACATCCATCCCTCGCGCAAGAAACTTTCTGATCTCAACACTGCTGTTAGGTGTTCCACACATGGTACTGATATTCTACATCTGGTATGTGTTGGCAAAGAAAGCAGGCATCACTCAGCGCCTGAAAAGGAAATACAGAACTGTAAAAACATGTCTGTTGGCTGCCATACGCACAGATCAAGCTGGAGCAGATGTGGAAGCAGAGTCTGACACTGGCTCCCTGCCAGACCGGCTGATAAACCCAGAGGAGTATGAACCAGTTCTACCCACCCGAGTAGAACACACTGCACTTGAGCCCACAGAAGACAGACAGCCAGTCGATGAAAAACAAAGAAGAATGACTCCTGTGCATACTTATGGCTCTGTAGCGTAGTTCCTTGTTACATTTCAGAAAGAAAATTGGCAACTACAGAACAATGAAAGATTAATTTTATTGTTTACCATGCACATACTTCACATGAAGCAATGCAACATGTCAAATATTTCAAGAAAAATCTTGTACGTGACTGAGTATTCTAATTCCAACAACTATAAAACAGTCTTTTTTGTATCTGAATCTCATTTTTACTTAATTGTATAATTACATAAACATATTTCAAAATTAATGTTTGTCATTAGCAAGTGACAGATTGGTTTGCAAATTTGAGAATGCTATCTATAAAGTGAATGCTCATAATTATGTGAATGATCATATGTAGGCAGGAAGATCTGATGTAAGCTTTGGAGAGAGAAAGAAAAATCCACAGGGATCCAGCTGGGAATCGAACCTGGGACCTTCCGAATACTAGTCGGACGCTCTTACCACTGAGCCACTGGACCCACGGCAGAGGAGCGGAAGCAAGTCTGCATATAACAGCCATGCTAGAGGCCTCAGCCGATTCCAGCTGTCTCTCTCTTTCTCTCTGTTGATTACACTGCCTGGTTTTCACCACTACACCATATTACTAATGGTGTAGTGGTGAACTCTTTGCACAAATGTTCAGTTGTGCAATTATTTATATTAAAATGTCAAGTAATAGTCAATCTGTTAAGCAACCACACTAGCCTCGTCCCCAGGCCCCTCCACCCGAAGAGAGGCCTGGTACAAAGTTCAAAGTTCAAAGTTATGCATTGCCCCTTTAGGATAGCAAGAATATAGGCACAGAGTAACCAGGACTAACACAGTAATAAAGACAGTTGAACAATGTTTAAGAGGAGAGTTAGATGTTAGATATGAACACTTTCTCTTCTCCAAGTCCATAGACTACATTGTCCACCACCATCATAGTGTGGATTGTTAATTAATCACATCCTTCCACCATGGTGGTTAATAAACCTCACTTTGAAGTAGATATATAATGTTTCCTGCTTTCTTCTACACCTTTAAAAGCTAAAACAATGCCTTCTTTGTATGCCAAAACTTTCAATAGTCATTTTAAAGTAAAATGGTACAAATGCAGTAGTAATTATCAATGCAGAACAACAATTAATGCACCAGAGCGGTATACTATACTAGCAAGCTAATAATAATAGTATGATAAAGATGTAGTCAGCATCATTATAGTTTACAGTATAGTGATGGTATTATATTACATTCAGTACTCATTACGTACTGTGGCCAGCTGTCAGCATGAATAGCATAAGATGGTTAGGACTCTCATGTTCTTCAGACATGCGTTTAATTTCTGTAGTGTATTCATCATTAGAATCAGTTTGTGACTGTTGATCTCTCTTTTCTGGCTTTACCATGGTGATGCAGTGTTTGTGACGCCATGTGGAGTAAGAGACGGGGCAGATAAAGTATGGCTCACCTGGGATTGAACTGCCACACAATCTCCTTGGTAACCATTTAGAATTTAGGAATTTTACTTTTTTTCCCTCAATTCGATCCATTAGCTTCAACTGTGCTTTCTTCTTGTTGACTAATGAGCATGGCACAATTTCAAAACTTGACCGTGGTTGGTTATCTTTAACGTGAAGGTAGCGTTCAACATCTGTGTCATTAGTATCTTCACTCTTAGGGTCCAAATGCCTCATGTCTTCAGGATCGGTTGTGATGTAGAATCGACTTCCAGAGGGGTCAGTAGGGTCAACTGGTCGAATATAAAAGTTTGATGCCTTCATCTCATCAGTTGTTCCCGTGATTCTGCATGAATACTTTGTGCCTTCTTTTTCCGGATAGCAATACAATTTCCAGTAGGCAGGCCTTCCAGTTGTTGTAGGTTCAGACATAATATGGTATGGTCCACCTGTATAGTATAAAATAGATCGTTTCATGTGTTCTGCTGGCAAGGAGGAATAAACCTATGCTATAACTGTTTCCTTTATCGAAAAGATGTATCTACATGCAAAGACACAATCTGTTTATGTATAAACTCTACATACAATACACATCTCAGATTTTTACTGCTTTTGTTGGCTTCTGCTTTCAGACATTTAATACACATGTTGCTGTTTGTTTCCACTTATTTTTCTGTTACTGTGTCACCCATCACAGTAGAGTGATCTATGCCAAGTGTATGCTAAGTGCACAAACTTACATCTCTTGAATGACTCAATGTATTGCTGGATACTTTGATGTAGGTATTTCCTCAAGTCTGGATTGGACACCAGAGCGGTGATAGGCATAACTGCATAGCGTAGTACTGCTTCAGCTGGTGTTCGAAATCTAATCAAACGCTTCTCACCCTCACTTGGGAAGATACCAATTTCTTCTTTGTTTTCTCGCTTGCATTGAGCTTTCCTGAATAATGACAGTGAAGTCTTGGCAGAGCCTCCCTGTGTCATGCTAGCAGTCGCATGATGTGTGGAGCGTGTCACAGTGGATGATATGGTTTTGGTAGAGTACTTCATGGCTCCAAGAGTGATACTGGACACATAGTGAGTAGCACCACCTAACACATCCACTATAAAATCTCGACAATAAGTATTTGTTTTGGGTGAGTACTTGAAAGTGCTTTCTGAAGGACGGGTTTCAGTGGCACTTGTCTCTTCACTCTTTCTCAAATTGCTGTTGTCTGCATTTTTCACCCATTCACGCAAGTTTTCCTCTAATGTAGTGGGGGAGGGAGTCGTAGAGCTTGGGGCTAGAATATTCATGTTGAAGGAGATTGTGCGGGTAGTGATGTACTCACCAGATATTTGCTTTGTGTTCGTTTGTGATCGGTTCAAATCTGCTGCTACGCTTGTTTCTATGGGTGTGTTTGGAACTTTTACAGCAGCTTCAATTGCTCCCTGCACTTCATAGTGTGTTCCCACATATTCACTGAAGGAGTCATAGCGATTGCCTTCATTGGTCACCATCAGATTTGTTTTTTTGACTTCTCGTGCTTGGTATGGTTTTTTTTTGCTCCAGGGACATTTTTGAGTGACATCAATAGCCTTTCCGAGGCCTAACTCAGCAAGTCCTGCAAGCTCATCTGCAATCAACCCTTGTGGCCAAGTGCAGACCTTTTCCTCATCTTGTTTCTGGGGCTCGGTTGTGGATTCTTCTTTCTTGTCAGATTTTTCCAGTTTGGCATCAGCAATGTAAAAGCCACTAAAGTATATCAAGATGGAGGAAGACTGCATATGGTTAGGAATTCCATTGATACATAGCTAACAGCCTCATAAGTAAGGAAAGCTTGGGTACAAGGCACTCAGTAGCAATACCACTCACACAATGTATGTTTACTGAAACCCGTTTTTGTAGTGCAGAACACAAACAGCAGGCTTGGCTGTGCTGAGATATTTAAGACCCAAATATTGTAGCATTTGAAATCATGCAGATGTGAGATGTTTTTGTTACAAATCATAACAAACTATATTGTCTGAAATTGCGATTTCTAGTTCTTCAGCTCACTGAAGAGCGATCAAAAACTGGACGGTGGAAAGGCCTGTGAACGAGGCTAGAAGCATGGCTCATGTATCGAGCTATTAAAGCTTACATCCACGACCGCCTCCTCCGCATTGAAACCTCCCCTCGCTCCTGCGTTTCAAGCTGTAACACATACTAGCTCGAGGATTTGCACTTAGCTGAGTTAACTTTCCATAGTTTGTAGCTAGTTTCCACATAGATAGTATACTATGTATGGTTTTGCAGGACGTCCTACAGCGAGCTCCATCCGCCCTGTGCCATCCGTTTTTCAGTCCGTTCCGCGTTTTCAGTTCTCTGAATACATAATTATTGAATTTAGCGCCAGACTGCGTTATTGTACTATGTATTAACTTACGGATGAAACATAACAGGATACGCCATGGAGAAAGCTGCTGGGAAACCCGATATCGACCTTGGCTGCATTGCTTCTCCAGAAATACTGCCATCAGTAAGTGAGGATGTGATATTTTCACCTTCAGCCATTTCTATACCGGATGAAGTGCTGAAGTAGTTGAAGGTAGATTTGTCACACTCGGGTAGAACCAACAGGTAGTAGTCGTGACCACCTTTCAACTGCAACAATTTTATATGAGCTCAAAATACCGCAAATACGTCTGGAAGGCTTTTTCTGTAGGAAATACATGCCAGGATCAGGCCTAACAGGCTTCTTTCTCTTGGTTAGTAGGGGCGTTAATTGATTCTCGGACACTTAGAAACGTTGCGTTGAGATCCAGCAGACACAAGAACTGTAGGATAGGTGGGCTAATGTTTGATATTCAACATACCTGAAATTCAGCTCCAAACAGTCTTCTACCCGAGATTCAGCAAACGAAACATTACATCCGTTCAATCACCTGTCCTCGGAAAAAAGATTCTATTGGCGGACAAGTCTGATAACCATGTATTATATCATCGCTAGCCAAATTTTGTAACTGCTGCAGCATGGTATGGGCCCGTATGCAAAGCCAATGGAAGGGCTACTGTCTTTCCTTTTCGGAGGAGGCAGAAAAAAGTTACGTGTTGTTTTAAAATGTATTTTCGGATGTGATTTTCTATCCCCGCGGACTGCAATAGTCTCGGGTAACGAAAATTATCCCAGCGCCTGCATGTCTTGTTGCCCTGATGATCTGGCACTGTTGTTAGCTACCGCGCTAAGATCTTTTAGTCTGCGGTCCGAGAATATATCAATCAAATCAATCAATCAAATTTTATGTCACTTGTGCATGTACACAACCAGCCTAATGAGGCTTATGAGACACAATAGATACAGAGCGGTATTAGTGGTAGAAATTGAAATAAGGGGGGTGTGGTAACAGTTAGTCCGAAAATAAATTTTCGCGTCTATCATATTGCAGGTACATGACCTGGAAATTCTAGAATTAGAAACTGGCATGCATATAATTATATGACTATGACACCATATTACTGGGGTCACAATAATGTGTGCCTAGGCAGGAGGAAGGAGCCCATAAAAGAATTTGTGTTTGGATCTTCTCATGCATTTTCAGGTATGATCTTGATATGATGCGCCTGGACGGGAGGAAGGAGCCCATTAGATTAGAATGCATTTCCAGATGACCAGAGTTTACGATACCTGTTTCATGATGCTACCAATATAACATACCTGCATGGCATTTCCAGATTTCATGCCTATGTAATTAACACTACAAGAATATATGCTATGCAGAGTTGTTTGTTGGAGGTCCTGCCAAGATTCACATCTGGGTCTTCTGAATACATCTATACCCTATTTTTTTGTAACAACTGCAATAAAAACATCACGTCACAAGTTGAACTAGGCGGGCAAAACACTTTGCATGGTTTCTCTAGAAAGAGCAATACTTCTGCAGAGCCCCTGGTGGGGCTCTGATGGTGCATTGAAAGTGGCTGCTGATAGCCTGGCAGCTGGTTTGGTGGGGCTGTAGCCAAAATAAAAATTGTGCTTTGGCACTCAATATGGCAAGTGTGTTGGCACTCATGCACCATGCAGGGTAAAAGCCCACAACGAAGAGCTATTATGTACATGTACAGTCATACCATCTATCCTCCACTTAGTCTCGAACCCAGACCCCCCTTCAACCCTCCAAAGAGGAAAGGGGGGATCTGGTGAATATAGTATAACATTTTTGTACCTCCGGCAGCACAATCTGATTGACTGATGTGGCAATTATCTCACCTGGACTGGACTTCCGCAAAGTACTTAGCTTTACTAATCACACAACCTATATTTAGCACACTTCCACTTTACTGATCCTCCACTCCAATGCCAGAGCTCCAGTTGCTCATGTGGCAAGAGCATCTGACTAGCAGTCAGAAGACCCAAGTTCGAATCCTGGCTATATAGATCTCGATGTCCTTTTTTCTCCAATGAAAAATTCTGCATACCTTTACCCAAAGCTAGTAATTAGTAGTATAATTATATGTGCAAGGTAGAAAACAGTGCTAAATGAATTATGTAATCATACTAGCTGTCATAGCAGCCCATAGTGAAAGGGTAAATCAATTTTACAAAACAGCTCTTGTTTGAAATTTGCTTAGTGGCTACCGTGAGCTCTAGATTGCCAGCTATGGCAGTTTGTGATGTACAGAATTAAAAACTAGTCAGATGCTTAGAGAAGAGCTAAAACTAGTAAAAAAAATTTGAACCAAGTTGGGGCTGTTGCACAGTAGCTCCTAAATCAATTGATGTTACACTGTAGTTAGCTCATTTGTACTGCTTCCATGGTATATAATCATTATTACATTGGTACACCAAAGTAATGAGGAAATAAACCACACTAGTTCATAGAATACGAGTGTACAAATTTAGTGCATCAATGAGTGTGTGATTTGGAACAAGGCCTCAGCCATCTGTTGTAGTCACAAGTAGAGAAACTTGAGTACAAGTTAATCTACATGACATGCACAATTTGATACTCTGTACAATACCAAAATTGTAAAATTGCATATTATAAGAAGGGCTGAGAAGCATAGTGGTCTAACCCAAAATCAAGTACTGGAAATTGCATGAATTGTGCAAATATGCAATAAAAAACGTACATACCATATGAACATGTGGTCAGAAATTTCAAATTCCTAAATGTTCAGCATCTTCTGAAATGCATTTTAAGAGTATTCCCATGTTAGGGGGGGCTAACTCAACATTTGTGGGTTAGACCACTATGCTTCTCAGCCCTTCATAAGTACCTCATATTACAATAAAATTATGCCTGTAACTGATGCTTACATGTTCAGGCACACACTAAATGTTTGACGGCCAAGTTTACATGTAGCTCCAGCTGAGCATTTTGGGTGGTATGCTTTCAGACTAACGGTATCCACTATCGTATTGTCCCAGGAACCGCCCGTATAACAGTCTACGATACAGGTCATACTTTCTACCATCATTACATAATTTTCATAATTATCAGTTTAGAGAAATTACACTACACAATCAACACAGATTTTCTACTCTGTCCGCATCCTCTTGATCCCAGGACCTCCGGCACCACTCAGTCCCTCCCTCTCTCCCCTGCCACCAGTCCTGTCCTTGGCTAGTTCATGCTGGTAGGCTTGCACAATGGCAGCTACTGATGGTCCGAACAACATGGGCTGCTTGAGAGCAGCTTGTAGCGTGACAGGAACTGACAGACACCTAAAGAGAGTGTAGGAACACTTTACAAAGGTATAAAACAATAACTAACAGGAGCTTATGACCACAGTGCAGAAGAGGATGTAACTAGCATAATTACATTGTGGAACTAACATTAGTGGTATACCATCAATATTCTAAAGACTGGTACGAAACTAAATTCCATCAAGTCTGGCTTCTGCTATATTAAATTCACAAAGATTTCAAAAACACAATTTCTTCTGCTAGATTAAATCTGTAATGGTTGCATGTTCTTCAGGATAAGCATTAGACGTACACACACAGAGGCTTGCAGACTAGGCTCTCCCAAAAGTTTGTAAGTGCAGAAGTTTGCCTGTACTTGATGCACTACAACTTTGTCTACCAATAACGCATTGCTTTGATAAGAACTTTCAGTGCAGTGATCTCAGCCAGTAACTGAGTCCTGTCCTGCTTCCTACCTGCTTGCTTCCTACCTGCTTCCTACCTGCTTCCTACTTGCCTCCTACCTGCTTCCTGCTTGCTTCCTACCTGCTTCCTACTTGCCTCCTACCTGCTTGCCTGCTTCCTACCTGCTTCCTACCTGCTTCCTACCTGCTTCCTACTTGCTTCCTACTTGCCTCCTACCTGCTTCCTGCTTGCTTCCTATCTGCTTCCTGCTTGCTTCCTGCTTCTTCCTACTTGCTTCCTACTTCCTGGGGCCTATTCAGCTAAATAAGATCCCTATGAGGATAATTAGTGCAGCTATCCTTGCAGCTATCCTTGCATTAGCACAAAGTGATATCTTTGGCTAACTTAAATACATCCTTGTATTAAAGTAATTCAATAGTGTAACTTACTGTACAAACATGAGTACATCAAAATTCATCCCTCTTTGATTTCAATTGATTTCATTATAATATTGACAACAGTTGGATGTTTCTTCTTGTCCATGTAGTTCATAAGCCCCTGTAACAACTACTAATCACAACACTGGCATTCTTCCAGTCATGTGAACAAAGTTTGTTAAAAAATGTTTTGAGTTATGAGGTAAAATAGTAAAACCATCAGCTGCCAGAAATTGAACCCAGGCTCCTGGCTTGAGCTGCCAGTGCTCTACCACTGAGCTACAACCACCAGACAACCACTAGACCTCACAAGTCGGTATATACTGCACAGATGGTTCTGAATGTTTCACTTGCACACTCAGCAGTCGCTCAGCATGTAGCTACTGTCAGAACTCTGTTAGCCAGAAAAATATCAGAAAAGAACCCATCCTGAGTGCTTTTTTTTTTAACTCTAAACACGTTGAACATCTTGTTGCAGCCAGAAATCCTGGGTTCAATTCTTGGTGGCTTCAAACTTTTATCTTTCCTCTATTTAACCTCATAATCTCTTAACTTCCAGCTAAGGCAGGAATTTAAAGTAATTAGAAGCTATTTCTTTTTTCCTACTGCAAGTTGCCCCCCCCCCCCCCAACACACACACACACAAGCTTCCCTGTTGTCAGCTTTTGGCTTACTATAGTTCGTGATAATTCATGCAAACATAAGCCTCCCCAAAGGGGAAGCACTTACAACATAAATATCTGATAAATGAGCCCAACTACAACTGAGTTTCTTACTTAGTTACTGAGCATTCTTGATTCAGCGAACATCTGGAGTCCTATCTAACAATGGAAGGCTTGATGATGAAGTCCAATGCATTATTTTCATATGAGGTCCACCCCCACGTCTACTTTGTGTACACCTGATGTTATTCATGTGTGTTCCTAGGCCTTCCACCCATTATTGACCACTCTTCTGCTTTCATGTATTATTATGAATGTATCAGAGAGTCGGTAGACTCTCTATGTAGGGATGGTGCCGACGCGCAATATATGCAATACTTAAGCAAAAGCCGTATAACTTCACCACAAACACGCTAAAAGCTTATTTAAGCGCCCAGGGTTCCTCTTTGAGTGCCTTTGTGATCAGCAAGACTCATATAGTTGCCCAAATGCCACGCGGAAGACAGCTAAACGCAAAAGTGTGCGGTAGCAAAAGTGCCATTTTTCGTATTCTTTCTTCTTTCTTCTTTCTTTGTTCAGACCACTTGTCAAACAACGATAACTCGAAAACGACTCAAGTACTCACCTTGATTTTAGCACGAAACTGATGCTCATCACAGCGCGCAGCTTCTCAACCACTCATCGTCTTCATAGCTTCAAATTTACCCTGGTCAAAAAAGCTGTTCACAGCACTGCCTGACTGCTGTCCGTTGCGTAGGACGCCATTTTATAATCTTGTATGCATGTGCACATGCAGTCTCGTTCCCAGACCGAAAACCACGGTCATTGCTCTGGGAACGAGACTAGTGCTCACACGAAATCGCGCTTGTTGACTGTATGCACGGCTGGCACGGTCTATTCCCGTGGTTGTGGGAAAGCCTTATGGACACTACGTAGGTAAGGAGCTATATTCAGTTGCTTACTTATAGCTACACTATAAAATACAGCTTTAGGTAACGCCTGGATGGTCAGTTTTTATGCTCTGTCGGTACAGTTGTCTGTGCTGGTCAGTTGTCATGTGATCGTAAATATAAGGAAATTGGCTTCACAAAGGGGTGAAAATCTGGTACAGAGAGTTATTAGCCCTCCATCGGATTCCAGCTGGCATATTACACGCTTGGAACCACTGCTAAGCTGTCTGCTTCAAGTTATAGGGTTGTGATTACACTTGAACGAATCGTCTTAGGCTTAGGTCTAACTGTAACTGAGACTAACATCAAAAAAGTACAGAAACAAGAAATAAAAAACATTGTAAGATGTAGGGATGGCATGCCAAAAAGTATACAAACAAGGTAGGGATGATATCATAAAAGCAAAGGTCAACATAAAGGCAATGCCCCATCCCTACATCTTTTTCACACTGCAGTTAGACAGCATGCTTGAAACCTAAACCTGCACCCATCTGTGGAGTTAACAATGCTGTAAATGAGCACCGACCACTTGAGTTTTTAAACACTATACAGCACTTACTCCTGCAGCTCACTTCAGCTCAGTGTCTAGGTTGTATAAGCGGTCCCATATACAATATAAATGCCAACAATTAAGGGTTCCACCGTTACTACAAGTAGCATGTCAGCACCAAAAGCTACCTGGTCGCTACATGCATAGCTTCCAACAAGGCACACATATACCACATACCCCATGCTGCTAGACTACACTGCAATCTGGACCCCAGACCCTTCTTGCCCTTTCAGAAGGGTTTGGAGTCCAGGCCCCAGGCCATGTGGGAGGAGGAAAGTGGCCTGAGAACAAGGCTACAGCTATGCCCTTCAAGAACTGCCAGTAAGTTTGTGGTACGTTTTAGTTATAACTGCAGTGTGAAAAAGATGTTGGGATGGGGCATTGCCTTTATGTTGACCTTTGCTTTTATGATATCATCCCTACCTTGTTTGTATACTTTTTGGCATGCCATCCCTACATCTTTTTTACATTTTTAATGTTTTTTATTTCTTTATAAAATGAGTGAAGTCTGGGAATGAGGCTAACTACAAGTGACAGCTGGGTCATAGTAGTCATTACTGACCTCCATGCTACCTCTGAGAGTCTTGGCTGTGGTAGAGGTTTCCCCTGAGATGCACAACCGACTCGTACCACTGGCTTAGTGGGGTGCTGCTCTGGTAATGCAAATTCAACTGGTGTGTGTGTGGTGGGTGTGTGTGTGTGTGTGTGTGGGGGGGGGGGGGGGGAAGGGGGGTGTGGGGGGGGGGGGGAAGGGGGGTGTGGGTGGGTGTGGGTGGGTGTGGGTGGGTGTGTATGGTGTGATGTGATGTAAACAAAGATGTTAAAGGAGACTCAGTAGTCTCGAACCCTTTCTTATCTTGCATGAACCACTGCTACCCTTACAGATACCCGCAGGTCACCGCAGGTCACTTTTAGCGTGAAGCAACTCAACAAGAACCGTTGTACTTGAATGATGCTCAAGCTTGAACCACTTCTGCACTTGAGAATCTATGCTTATAGGTCGAAAATTGTACTAATTACTGGGGGCTTACCCACAATCTTTTCCTCTCTGGAGCTCTGTGTATCCATGATGACTGTGATCTGGTCAGGAGGGGACGTGGTGATGTCAAATAAATATTCAGGAATTGAGGGATCTGAGGAGGGGGGAGAAGTAGGAGCAGGAGATGGAGCTAAAAATAAAGACACACAGAGGGAGAGGACAGAGGAGAATAGGATGGACTACAGGTACCCCTTACATTTTGAACACTGCACTCACAATGGAGTACCGTAAAATCGGGATAATAGGCACCCACACAAAATAAGCACCCCATGAATATAGGCACCCATTGTGATTACTACAACTACGTCGCGTTTATAAGCACCCATACAAAAATAGGCATCCCACATAAAAAAAGCACCCGTTACGCACAAACGGAAGCGAATTGCTGATTCGACTTTCGAACGTAGCGGCTAACTTTCGCTGGTATTTATCTCCGATTGTAAGCAAGCTATCGACACGGGATGAAAGCTAACACTTGAGAAAACATATCGAAGGATTAGTCAATGCCTCTCAGGGATTTGTGAATTTCAAGTGTTTTACTTTGGTGGGCGGGGTTGACAATGATCGATCCGAGTGCCGTCTGTATCCTGGGTTCTATAAAAGCCACAAACGTAGGGCAAGAAATAGCAGGAAGATAAATTCTAGGCCTAGCTATTATAGGTCTCAACTAGTACGTTCCCCTACGATTGTACCTTGCTATGATATTACATGCATTTATTAGCACCCCATGAAAATAAGCACCCTTCGAAAATAAGCACCCATTCGGTCTGCTAATTTCGAAAATAGGCACCGGTGCTTAATATCCCGATTTTACGGTATGTGGTGTAGTTTGTTTTTGAGGTTTGTGTGTACACAGCTACATGTATATCTAACCTGCGGGGACATTCTTCGGACTTTTACCAAGACAGCTGGAGAAGAGAGTGTTATACACCAACTGCTTGCGTAGCAGCTATGTGTGTGTGTGTGTGTGTGTGTGTGTGTGTGTGTGTGTGTGTGTGTGTGTGTGTGTGTGTGTGTGTGTGTGTGTGTGTGTGTGTGTGTGCGTGCGTGCGTGCGTGCGTGCGTGCGTGCGTGCGTGCGTGCGTGTGTGTGTGTGTGGAAGAGTGCATGAGAAGGAGGAGTATAACCATGACTGTAAGGTCTCACTGGAATAATTCCAAAGACATGTCCAGGATGGATGAATGGCACTTTAGACAACATGACTCCACATTCTTTGGTCTTCAGAGAGTCAACAGATGTGACATTGGAAGGGAGGTAGTAGAAATGGCGCTGTGAGGGGAGGCACTGTAGAGTGTGTGTGTGTGTGTGTGCACGTGCAGGCATGTGTGCATGTGTGTGCGTGTGTGGGCGTAGGTGTGTGGGTATGCATGTGTGAATGTGTGTGTGGGTGTAGGAGTGTGTGTGTGTGCATGTGTGTGTAGGTGTGTGTGCATGCATAGGTGGTACATGGAATTCTGACACATCAGCCTGACTGAAACCATGTGTGATTCCTCACCACCAATCGGCACTTGTCCTGGCACAGCTGCTGCTCTCCCTCCTGACATGAGACAAGAACGTAATGTAAAGATACATTCTCAATACCATACACTCCTCCTATACTTGTTAGGAGAGGTGATATTGGAGGCAGCTGGCACCTTACTTTGTCTGCTTTGCTCTGAGCAATAAGGTGATTGATGTGTGGTCCGGACAAAGCCTGGATAGTCTTGTCTGGTATATGTGAGAGGTACATGATCATTACAGCTGTCAATATTGATAGACCATTCTGCATACACAACACACATGCACACACGCACACATGCACACACATACACGCACGCACGCACGCACGCACGCACGCGCACACGCGCACGCACGCACGCACACACACACACACACACACACACACACACACACACACACACACACACACACACACACACACACACACACACACACACCTGCACCATAGGCAGTCTTGTGCAGCTGCTCCATCACACTTGCACTGACTGGGAAACTTGAGTTCAGCTCGAGCACAATGGTCATGGCTACAGGAACACTGTTCTGGTTCGTGACAGCATAGAAGGTGGCCTGTGTTCGACTAGCAAATTGGAGGGGGGGGAAAGGGGAGGGGAACAAGGGAATGTAGGAGATAGCATTTCCACATAATTGCACAGCCACATATAAAACTATACAGTATTGTGGGTTTCTTTCACAGGAGAAAACTTTTGCAAATATCAAGTTTCAACACAAATTCACAAATCAAATATTGATTGAACCTGAACACCAACATAGGAACATCCCTGTCATTGCTGGGGGCGGGACTCATAGTGTTTCTTCACCAGTCACTGCCATGCTAAGTTACTTATAGAGCACTGATTTTGTGCAACCAAAGAGAGACTAGTCATCATGGACATTGCTTTCCTCTCACTGGTAAGACAGACATTGCCAACAGCAGCCTCCATAACTATCATGTAGACACGGTAGCCTCTCAACGTACGAATCTCATGTTGTTTGTTAGTAGGAGTGGTCAACTGCTTTCACACAATTCATTTTCAACAAAAATCAATTTGTGAAAGTTTTCTACTGCAAAAGAAACCCACTGTACAATACTAGCCAGGTAATAATGCAAAACTCAAGCTTACTTGAACAGGTTGGGGTCGACACACAGGTTATACACCTGGGTACATTTTTCTACGCCCATCTTGCCTCCCATCCCGACCCCATCCGGCACACATGCATTTTTGTCAGTGGAGGAGAGCTGTGGACACTTTAGTACCTCATACGGGTGGACAAAGTAGGTCATGCACATTGGCAAGCCTGTGAGAGAGAAGTAACAGGAGATGTGTACTCCTCTAATAGTAACAAGCAACAGGAGGGTGAAAATAATTGGCATGGGTATGGACACTCATGCATGCAGTCAGACATTACCAAATCCAATACTGAAGTAGCTAGTAATCAGGGTTGACATAATCATGCATGCATTGTGCATGCGTTTATTAAAAGCCCTGACTTTCTAAGCCAAAGAGATAGTTGGAAGACTCCCACCTCCATTGCGTGGTGTCACATGTCCCAGTGGATTGTTCATTATGCTGTCAGATAACGTGGTGTGAGGACTACAGGGCATGTGTGCATGTGTGTGTGAATGCGCACGCACACAAGGAAGGAATAGGAGTGGAGAGAATATAAAAAAATCAAAACAAGGCGACAATGCAATCAATCTATCCTCACATGCTCTCGCTGATGCTGAGGAGCACTTTCTCTGTAGCCGTGAGAGCCTGAAACATGGAGACCCTCTCTGCAGCCCCGACCTGGTTGTACAGCTCTGTCAGCGCCCGTAGATGAGACTCAAACTTAGAGAATTGGTGGTCACAGAGGAGCTGAGTAAAGGATTCCTCTTGCTGTGTGTGTGTGTGAGTGAGTATGTGTGAGTGTGTAAGTGAGGAGAAGACGGAGGGAGAGAGGGAGGGAGGAAGGGAGGGGAGGGAAGAAGGGGAGAGCAGGAGGAGGGGGTAGGAGAGAGATTAGTGTGTGTGTGTGTGTGTGTGTGTAAGTGAGAAGAAGAGTGAGGGAGAGAGGGAGGGAGGAAGGGAGGGGAGGGAAGGATGAGAAGGAAGGAGGAGGGGGTAGGAGAGAGTTTAGGGTGTGTGTGGGGGTGAGGGTGGGTGGTTGAGAGAAGAAAAGGCTACAGGTAGAAGAGTGCGACATGCACTAATGAGAATGGCAAGAAAGGTGGAGGGGAGAGAAAAAAAGGAAAGCAGGAATGGAGGAAGGGTTGGGGGAGTGGGAATAGAGAGTGAGAAATGAGATAGAGATGGAAAGAGAGAAAATAAGAAGGGATGAAGCAAAAGTGGGGCTAGGGCACCGGGAGGTGGTGAACAAACCTGACTATGAGTGTGCACGAGCTTGGCTCCAGTGATCTGCCCATCACTATGACAACCAACCTCCACAAAGAATGCATCACAGCTGAGAAAGCAGCAGGTGATCTGCTGCTGTTGAGGTGGTTGCACATCAAATTTTAAACTGGCAGGAGTATGCGTATGTGTGTGTGTGTGTGTGTGTGTGTGTATGTGTGTGTGTGTGTGTGTGTGTGTGTGTGTGTGTGTGTGTGTGTGTGTGTGTGTGTGTGTGTGTGTGTGTGTGTGTGTGTGTGCGTGCGTGTATATTGGGGGGTACAATTCAAAACAAACTGGAAAGGGACAGTGGTATATAGCCAGGAGACCCAAGTTACCCAAGCACAGTTCAAAAAGGGTGTAGCCATCATCATATCACGGCACTAACGTATTGTTCCAGAACTTGGAGTGCAGTAAGTCTGTTAGTTTTGTTGACAAGGGTGGAGGCAGGAGTGCTATATTGTGCTGTGCTGCCATTACTAAACAACACAGTGGCTACACTACAAATAACTAGCTGAGTAGTGTATGTACGCATTATTACAGACTGAACTGCCTGGGATAGTGCTGAGTTGCCTGGACTTAGCACAGGTAGGCCAGGGTCTTGCTATGCCGTTGGGAAGGGTATATAGGTTACACATTATAATATAGTATTCACCTTAATTTCTGCGCAATGAGTTTTAATCTTTGTAGAATCCCATCAAGGGAGAAGTCTGTGTATGTGTGTGTTGTAAAATGTGCACATACACAGACACACACACCACAGGTACGCAGGCAACGACAGTGTATACATGTACATGTTGGAATGAAGCATGAGAGTGTGAGAGTGTGAGAATGACTGCAAAGCACGAGTTTCACACTAGAGGCGTGAGACTTGACAGGTCTGACTCACACACACACACCTCTGACTGCTTCTTGCAATCGGAATACAACTTCTGTCAGTCTCTTCTGCATCTCCTCCACCTGAGCAACCTGAGGTGATGAGGGAAGGAGATGAGAGGGAGAGGAGGAGAGAAGAGAGGAGAGGAGAGGAGAGGAGAGGAGAGGAGAGGAGAGGAGAGGAGAGGAGAGGAGAGGAGAGGAGAGGAGAGGAGAGGAGAGGGGAGGGGAGGGGAGGGGAGAGGGGAGGGGAGGGGAGGGGAGGGGAGAGGAGAGGAGAGGAGAGGAGAGGAGAGGAGAGGAGAGGGGAGGGGAGGGGAGGGGAGGGGAGAGGGGAGGGGAGAGGAGAGGAGAGGAGAGGAGAGGAGAGGAGAGGAGAGGAGAGGAGAGAGGAGAGGAGAGAAAGAGAGCAGAAGAAGGGGGAAGAGAGGAGAGAGGAGAGGAGAGAAGAAGAGAGGAGAGAGGAGAGAAGAAGAGAGGAAGAAAGAGAAGAGAAGAGGGGAGGAGGAGGGGAGGGGAGGAGAAGAGAGGAGAGGACAGGAGAGGAGGAGGAGAGGAGAGGAAAGGGGAGAGGGGAAGGAGAGGAGAGGAGACGAGGAGAGGAGAAGAGAGGAGAGGAGGGGAGGAGAGGGGAGGAGAGATGAGTAGAGATGAGAGGAGAGGGGAGGGAAGGAGAGGAGAGGAGAGAGGGGGAGGAGAGGAGTAGAGATGAGAGGAGAGGAGAAGAGAGGAGAGAAAGAGAAGAGGAGAGGAGAGGAGGAGAAGAGAGGAGAGGAAAGGGGAGAGGGGAAGAAGAGGAGACAAGAAGAGGAGAGGAGAGGAGTAGAGATGAGAGGAGAGGAGAGGAGAGGAGAGGAGAGGAGAGGAGAGGAGAGGAGAGGAGAGGAGAGGAGAGGAGAGGAGAGGAGAGGAGAGGAGAGGAGAGGAAAGGAGGGGAAGTGGAAGGAGGGGAGGAGGTAGATCATACCTAGACTACTTTTTGCAGAGCAGGAAAATAGTCTAATAAACTGCCTATACCATTTTGGTTCCCAAACCCACTGTTACATCACATAAACTTGGTTGTGAGTTCAAAAATGTCCTTGCAAACAGCAAATTGTCTGGGACAGCCTACTCTTGCTCCTTGAAAGATAGAATAGCCTAGCTTACAAGGCAGCTAGAATCGTCCATTCAACGTCCATGTCGCTAGCAGATAGCTAGTTGGCACATAGTGTGGAATATAATCTTCAATGGTGCCAAGTGTTAAGATTAGCAAAGAACAATTCACGAAACACTTCAGTGCACTTGAAAGAAAACGGTATAGACAGTTGCTTGCTATACGGTGTGTATGCTGGTGAGAAAGGCTAATGAGAGGCTATTTGTAGGATTAACGCTAACACACAGTCCAGTCATTTTATTCAGCAGCATGCAGTGGCTGACAATCTTGCAGGAGAGGTAATTACCGCACTGCACTGTCCACTATAGACTAGTAGTACATGATGCAAATGATGACAGAATACAGCAAAACTAGCTAGCTACCTGATGGATAAAGGAGTGGAGGAGGGAGATGTTAGTCTCCCATCATTGTCTACTATGGGCTTCATGCCTATGGCATGAATACACATCAGTAGCTAGCTACCTGCTGACTGGTTGCAGGTGTCTGCTGCTGGCTAGGCAGCTGCTTCAGCTGCTGTGCATGCGCACATCGTAGTCTCATTTGCTCCACGAGCTCCCCTATCCTGCCTTCGTCTGGAAACACACCAGCTCCAGTTACTACGGCCATATTACTCTGACTCTGTGTCGGATATTTTAATTAAGGCACACCATACAGCGAAGAAGGCGTAGGTGTTTCGCGAATCGTGCATGCATGGTTGACCGTGAGTCTAGCCAACTCTAGCATCTAGTTGTAGCCGCCCGGCAGTTCAGTTTCCAATCATCGCTTGCAGCAAGCGATCAAAAAATTGGTAGGCTAGCCGGAGGCTGCAACCCAACTCAAGATAATGAGTCTGCGTTTAGTGCGCTGGCGCTAGTTTGCCATTGGAGGAAGCTGAAAGAGAAAAGGGAATCGAAAGAAGGTGTTGTATGGGAAGAGGCTGACAACAGGTTGGTTATGCAGAAGAGCAGAGAACCTAAAACATGCTGGAAATGTTGGATGGGTGTATTGGGTGAGACGGGAGATGTTTCTTTTTAGTTTAAGTTAACCGTCTCATCAGCTACTTACAGTAGACTGTAGCTTTTCAACATCCTTCTTGAGCGCCTGCAGAGTATCTTCTGTAGATGGTGATTCCACACGTGGATCTGGGACAGCTTGCTTGACCAGACTCGGCAAGGAGGTGCGAAGCTCATTGAGTCAAGTTCATCTTTGAGGGCAGCTACGACGCTTTCTAGACCTTGAACCTCAGCTTTGTGAAGTTGCTGGGTGCAAATAAGACACACAAACGACGTAGAGCTGTTCTTCAGTTCCAGATAGTGATATTTAGATACACCAGCACAGTGTCTGTGCATGCGTTGACGGCAGCTGCCTTCACAATACAGGACCACTTCGGTGGCCGTGAAGGGCCTGTCGCACAGGTCACAGGCAAGCTCGGCTTCCTTGGTTGTCTCACCGTCTTTCTTTGATGTTCTGGTAGCTCTGGACATGGTGTCTGTTACTATAACACGACGTACAAACGGACAATTAAGGGATTCACCACATTCAGATAACAGTCCAGTCGTAGTACAGTAGTTGTCGTACCAGTGGCGGATCTAGAAATTTAGAAAGGGGGGTTTAGTCACCGGCGCGCGAAGCGCGCCGGAAATTTTTGGTTGCCACGCCCACTTTCGGTCACGTGAACGCATTCATACAAAATATAGCTGGAAGGCTGAACCGAGGGGTCCGTTACGAAAGAAATCTCGTACACTGTCCGACAGTGTTGTTTTAGTTAACTATAACTTTAACTAAATACATTTTTGGCCTTTTTAAAATTTAGTTAACCAAAACTACAGCTATTAAACTAAAATTTTTGCTAAGCTGGGAACTATAACTAAAATATCCA
The DNA here is from genome assembly GCA_949130485.1 of Agelas oroides. Lineage (NCBI taxonomy): Eukaryota > Metazoa > Porifera > Demospongiae > Agelasida > Agelasidae > Agelas > Agelas oroides. The sequence continues at coordinate 9,397,206 of OX422187.1, read as the reverse complement.
AGAACATACAAGAAGAAGCCTGTCGGCAGAAATCCAAACTGAAATCCAGAAATCCACTCTGAAATCTGAAATCCAGTAGATTTCTAAATCTCGTACGCCGAGGCGCTTCCGCCTCCGTGTATTATATTGAACGCAAACCGAAGAACAAAAAACGGGGTAGGCCTGGGAACGAGGCTAACTCTAGGCCTAGTCAAACGTCTGGAGATCAGTAAGGAACTGATACGTGAGTGTGTAACTGTGCCTGGTTGTTGTTGCTGCATGCCACTGCTGCATAATCATTTGATGGACTCGTGCAGTTATGTACGCAAAATACATTACTAGCCGCCAAAGGGGGGTGCATTTGCACCCCCCTTACCCCCCCTAAATCCGCCACTGCGTACTGGTGTGTTGGTAGAGCTATATGTGATACTTGTTGTAGGGCGATTAATTTTGACTCTCTTCCAAAAAGAGTGTAAACAGTTTTGGAAGACACTCAGTCAGTCTTTGAAGAAGCCTCCAAACTGAATCCCTACACTGAAAACAGCCTCCACAACTTGAGTACTGCCAAAGCCTGATCCAAGCCCGGGGAGAATGAGAGGAATGGAATGACATGGAAGGTAATTGAGAGTATCCTGGTGTATGAAGGAGGACATGTAGCTACACATGTACATTTGATTGCCTTGAGGATGGGAGGCAATCAGATGTCAGTAAGCATGGCAGGCCTTTTTGCAGATCCGAAAACAAATGCAGGGATCGGCAGGTAGTGGAATTGACACACTTCCCGAGGAGTTCTGGTGGGAGAGGCAGGAATTACTAAAGAGGGGATAGGAAACATTGAAGATAGTGGGAGCCCAGAAATTATAAAAGTAGTCTCTGCCCCCTCTTGAATCCCCCGAGCCCCGTTAACAGTCATTTATATATTTGTCATGCACTATATTCGGATTCACTCTGTAATGCACATGATGGCCATAACTGGGTCATGCAATGCTGATTAATTTATTGATGAGTGAACAGGTCTAGAAGATGGGATACCAGGAAGTACACAGTCAGGAATGAGTGCTATGGATACCTTTCGATTTCCAATGAATGTGTACTTGAAGTGCATGTATTGTGTCATATCCAAGAAGACTTCTTCCTAATAGAAGTAGCTTGTGGGGAATCTTTGCATGTATACATGGCTGCTGCAGAAGGTTCAAGGTCAAATATTCTGTCAACAGCCTGGATGCATGAGAGAGGATATACAAGCAAAAGGTGCATGATTGAAGGCAGAGCATGAAGGCTGCATTTTTTCCTGTCCTGAATGTGCATTCACCCTCAGGTGCACTGCAATATACTACTATAGGGTCCCATTTCCCAGCAGCTGAATGGAGAGACATGCAGTGTACAGGAGATCATCATGCATGTGCTCAGTGCAGGCTGTATCATAATGGCTCTTCCAAAACCAGCTGGTATTGCATCACGAATGTTCTTAGTCTGTTGCCAATGATATTGAAGGATTGGTGACATTGCAATCCACTTGAAAGATCGTGCAATCCACATTTTCTTTATACTAGCTATGTATAGCCAGTAAAAAAATGTGGGTTATGTAGACATGCAGCTTCTGTGTTGTCACAACCCTGTGCCTGTTATGTCATCTACAGAGTACTAGTCTTCTTATAGCTCATATTTAAATCCAATGTTGTGTTTAGTTTTGAAACAATTATAATGACATCCTCAAAAAAAGAGAAATACAGAAATACCTATGAATTCTATTCCAATTTTGAAGTTGCAGACCTCCAGAAAAACCCCATTGTTGACCACTTTTTAGATTTATGATACTCAAGTAGACAATGCAAAGCCAATATAATGTAAATACAATGATTCAGTTTTAAAATAACTATTGTTCTTCATGAATGTCCACACTACACATAATGATATCTCCGAGCTTGCGAAAGCGAGACACTATTTGCATCTCTTCGATAGATCCTTCCATAGTAAACTGTTGGGTTCCTCCCATGCCACTCTGAAATGTGAACATTCCATCTGCTGTTCCATCTTTTCCATTAACATACAGTGAGAAGCCTGGCTGACCAGCAACACCATCATCATCACTTTTGGCCTGTAGAATGTTGTGCATTAAAGGTTCAAGAACACACTGAGAACTACTAGTGTTCTGCTAGTGTTGATCAACTATAGGATTATAGTGCATTACGGGTCTTCAGTTTGAATTCATTAACTCCACAAACCTTGGTATAGGTAAATAAATGCATGCAAGTATACTTATGATGTTGTCTGCATGTTCACAAGACTCTGCAAATGATATCATCTAGCTATGCTAGGGGCAACTACCCTTGTTCCCATTGCAGGCTACTCCTGCAATAATGTTGGAAAGAAGTGCATGCATGGCCAGGACAAGGTCATTTCTGGTGCATGTTATCCTTACAGTTGCTGTGCTGTTTGCAGTAGGAGGAATGTCTGGTGCCAGTGTCTGTATCCACTGACCAGATTCCAGAGGCCTGCAAGCTGCTCTCACATTGAACTTGGTCCAGTTTCTAACCTTTAGCTCAACAGCTATAAGCAAACACAATGATAAACATATATAGCAGCAGGTTTCCTTCATTTCCCAAGCTCCACTGTACAGAAAAGCAATGACTTTGCCTTTTCCTTTTTTTACAATGAAGACTACTACCATAGTACAATGATAAGGTGTATATAACATCAGGTCTCACCCTAAAGGTGGCACCTGAACTCACAGGCCCAAGGAATCAATACATTTTTGCTAGTGTCCACAGGTATTAATTTTATCATTCACTTCATAAATTGTTGTACAAACAGGTTTGTAAAACCACTTATACACTAGATGCAAGTTTACACCAGAGCAGTTAATTCAAAACTACCAAAACTGTTGTATTGTTCTGCCACTACTCCATCAGTACATGCACAACCATTATATAGTTATGCTGAATAACCAAACTAGAGTGCTTTTAATGGCAACTTACTGAGAGAAGACATTCTTCAATAAACAAGAGGCTAAGTTTGTTAGCAGTCACCAGTACATGATCTGCTGCATGTCTGACCTTAGCAACTACACTATTTCTGTGAGGTGAAGATTTGACATTAGGCTTCTTTGTTGACATTCCATATCTGCAGCCCTGTTTACGTACAGTATGACCACAGCACCTAACGGTGCTGTTGTAGGTATTCTTTGAAGCACTATAAATACATTGTTGTGGGTCAATCCTGTGATGCAATCTGCATTTTTGCTGGCACCACTCAGCTGCTGGCACCACTCATACAATGATCTGATAATACTAACTGTATTGAAATAATTACAGAAAAATATTAATTGTCAGAGTACATTTAATAAAAGGGAATGGAAAATACGTGTTTTAGTTGCTTCTCTCAGCTGGTCTACAGCTGTCTTCATGAAGGTTGTGTGTGTGCTTTCAAGGGGTGCTGACAGCAAAACTTTTCTCAGAACTAGTAACTTGTACAGGAACAAGAACTTGTTGGGCTGCTCCCACAATTCCAAGCAGCATCTCAGTAGCTCTTGCAAGTGCAGTTGAAGCAAAAGAGTCACTCTTTCACATAGCTGCTGTAGTTGAAGCGTAACTTGTGCATAGTGAATCACCACAAACTGCTCAAGACACTTGCCAACCATCTGTACTAGTCTAGCCTCTTCCTTGTAGTTGTTAATAGGATCTTCATCAAACAGAGGGTTGGTAGGTCTTTCAGATACATGTTCAGAGTCCACAGATATGAGATCCAAAAGAATACCAAAACATTGGACTTTGCACTCTGGGAACAGGAAGAACAGAGACTCGAGGAATGTTTTGAGTGCTGAGTAAGCAGTGGGATGATGCACTGAATTCCTAAGTGAGGCTGAGGATGAAAACATATAACATAATACACAAAGGTATGCATGGTACATCAAAATGAGATAGGGATAACATGACACCTGAACGGCAAGCTGTCAATAACTAAATACTTTACTAGTACAGCCAAATGCAATTCACACTTAACAGAACTGCTATTCACTTCGGTGCTGCAGTGATATGCAGCAGTGAAAATGCGCAAACTTCCATGCATGAACAATCAAAGTCACCCACTGCTCAGGACAATTTCAACACTGTATACTATCACTGTATACAACTAGGGTGATCATGCATGCCAAGCTGAAGCTCAAATTATGCGATTAGAATGGGAGCTGAATAATGCATACATGCTATCAAAGTACCATCATCCCTAAGGTCCTTTGAGTAGTGTACCACCACTTACATGGTATATTTGCCTGTGTAATGATTGCTGCAACTGACTCAGCCATCTCTTCGCGCACATCAACATCTGCATCCTGGAGTAAGTCCACAACTAACTTGCAGTATACTGTTATATCCACTGTTTCATGGACAACATTCCACAACTCTAGTAATGATCTTGCAACTGCAATCCTCAGCTCGACTGGCTGTGTTGGGTTGATGCTTTCTTTCAAGAGTGTTAACCACTGTAACAGAGGAAGTGGAGACAAGAGCAATGTAATGACTTGGGATTTCACCACAGCATACTCCCTAGAAATTAACAGTAATATATGTTAAGAGAAGCAATTTTCACGTGCCCTTCAAGACACATTTACCTGGGGAACCTCTGAAACATTGAAAACCAGGGCTGCAGAAACGAAGTGCATCAACTGAACCCTCAGCTCTAGCCTGTAGATAAGAAACAAATTCAGAGGCTTGTTGTGTAACGACAGTAGATGATGTTTTGTTGAGAGAGTGAGAAATAAATCCACAGAAAAAATCCAGGATCCAGCTGGGATTCGAACCCAAGATCTTCTGAATACTAGTCAGACACTCTTACCATTAAGCCACTTGGACCCCTGGCAGAGGAGCGGAAGACAAGCTACATAAGCAGCATTGCCTAGAGGCCTCAGCCAAATTCCAACTGATTCTCACTCTCTCAGAGCTGGACTGAACTAGAACCCTGGCTGAACTCTGGCTGAACTCTGCAACCTTTAAAGGCCCAGTTGTTACGCATACATAGTCCTCCGAGCAGTCCTAAAATTCAGCAGTTGGAATTCGGCTGAGGCCTATAGGCAATGCTGCCTATGGAGCTTGTCTTACACTCCTCTGCCAGGGGTCCAAGTGGCTTAATGGTAAGAGCATCTGACTACAGTGGAACCCCTCTATAGCAGATGCCATTGGGACCAACAATTTTGTCTTCCATAGTGGGGTGTCCCTAACTCAGGGGCTTCCGGTATATTTCCGGTAGGCGTGGTGTGCGTAATCGGGCTGTTGAGCACAAACGTGGCTACGTTTTCAGAGCCTTTCCCTTGCTGTACGCTGGCAGGAAAGGCTAAGCAGAAGCTAGTACTATGAGTACCAACCTAATCTAATGTCAAGTTGTTACCTCCAGCAGCGATGGTTGACAATCTTCCTGAAATGTCATTAAGTATTGTTTGCATACAGTTGGGAGTGTGAAAAGTGTCCGTTATACAGAGTAGCGGGGTGTCCGCTATTCAGGGGTTTCTAATGTATTGAAGTGTATAGAGAAACGATCAGGACGAATTGTCCGTTATATAGTGGGTGTCCGCTGTTGAGGGGCGTCCGTTAAGCAGGGTTCCACTGTATAGTATTCAGAAGGTCTTAGGTTCGAATCCTGGATTTTTTTCTGTGGATTTATTTCTCACTCTCTCAACAAATATCATCATTCAAGAAACAAATTAATAATCATAATTGTAAGCCATGTATAGGGCTTATAACAAGACTTATATAGTACAGGATTCAGTACTACTTTCAATGCATAACCGGTATGAAGATGGGACAAAGAACATTGGAAAGTAGTATACATGCACATGTATGTCACTGCATCTGCAAAAATCTGCCTTCCACTTCTCCACAAATGTTGCTCGAAGTTAGTGGTTGCTATCATGGCAAGATATAGATCTAAGGCTTGAGTACGAAGAGTGTCCAAAGGATTCGACAAAGGCATTGGAGGTCTATGATCTTCTGAGCCAAAGAGTCACTATGCTGGTTTCTAGGAACCCTGTGGCTCAGATTTTAACTTCAGTATTGCAGGTTCCTTTACAATGTCTCTTCCAGTTCATTACTTGATTTTCAGGTCATAGTACTGAACACTATCAGCTTTCAGAAGACAGCATCGAGTCAGCAAAGCATAAATGAAAGCATTAAAACAAGAACATGCTAGGGATATTTACTAACTTGAGGACACCATCAAGGATCTCATCCTGTTTTGTTTCCTGTCTCACTGTGAATGAAAAATGCTGATGGTTTCACTGATAAAGCACTTTTCCATGTCAGCAATAACCTCCACTACACACACACTGTGACAGATTCATGGAGAAGATTTCGTTAAACACTTCAAACACATGATCACATCTCGCCAATAGTAGTTTGGTGGGAAAAGAGGTAAAAACCTTAGACACTCTCAGCAGGGCCAGCGCAAGCGGTAGAGCTGGTAGGGCTTTGGCCCTACCACTTTTTAGCCGGTCGCATTAAAAAAATTAGCCCCGCCCTTGCTCAAATATTTACGCGAGGCTGCATGTGTTTACACGTCGGCGCTCTGAAGTGCGAACGGGTGTAGCCTGAAAGGAGAGTGTTTACCCGGCTGATGGTTCCAACAAAATGGCGACTCATCATTGTCGACTCTAAGGTGTCGAAACTCATGCCTTAGCTCACGATTTTGGTTTGTATCAATGTGAATGTTCCTCCTATACGGTGTCAAAGATGGATGGGTGTGGCATTTCCTGTGCTATACACTGTCCAGACCAAGTCCTATCAAGTTTAACACAACACAGGGATAACTGGTGGATTGGTGGCAACAAGTAAGAGTCAGCGGTGTTGTCCACGGGCTTTATTTGGTGTAGATGCGTCTTCATCTGGCCTCAATTTGTTTGGTGCCGTTTGTTGTCAATGAAGCATAATCTTGGCAGCTAACCCTTCAGTGATACCCTGACCTTTTCATGACCTGTCCACTTTTTCTACTGGTTATTTTTTGTGTCTAGCAGAATGATTCATTGTGTGTATTCTCCTCTTGATTCAATGTGTGTATTCAATGTGTGTATCCTCTGTGTGTAACGTTCCCGAAACGAAAAGCCAACAAATATACCTCGCATGAGATTCAAAACGACATTATTAAGGTGATGCCCACGCATGTGCTGAGAAATGTCACAGCCTGTTTGCAGCAGTCTCCATTCCTTACATTGATGATGGACGAAACCAGAGATGTTTCCAACAAAGAGCAGACAACCATTGTTGTTCGATGGGTATCGATCATCTTGAAGTTCACAAGGAATTCCTTGAGTTATACCATGTCCCTTCCATTGATGCGGTCACATTGACTGCAATTGCCAAGGATGCCCTGGTTATAGGATCAATTTATCCATGTCGAAGCTGCGTGGGCAGAAGAGGAAATTGAACATTTTTATTTGGACAGCCACCCCACTTATCTTTGCCTTTGTCTCGGTATCTCTTGCTGTTTCAACAGCTTCCTCCCAGGTGCTGTAGCAGGTTGTAGTTGTCTACAATGCTGGCTAGAGAGTCAGCTCGAACTGTCCATCTTGTAGGGCATAACACTCATATTCCTGGTGAGTGGAATCCAGTAGCATCTCATTCCCTTCTTTCAACTCTCGAAATACTGCTTCACGTCGAGGGGAATACTTGATCAACTTCGTGATCTGATGGGTCATGTGGATGCACCCTTTGTACCCTCCGAACTGAGGAATCATACGACTTATTTTGGGAAAAAGTTGTAAAGTCTGTCGATGTTGGAGAACCAGAGGTACCACGCTGACATAAGATGCCAAAGCGCTATGATGATGGCTCAGCAACTGGTACTTTTCATGACTCTCCGAAGATGTATTATCGCCAGTTATATTATGAGGCAATTGACAACATTGTCAATGGCTTGAAGGATTGCTTTGAACAGCCTGGGTACAAGGTGTACTGCAACTTGGAGCAGCTTTTGACAAAGGCATGTCTGGGGAAAGACTTTGAAGAGGAGTTTCAATTTCTTTGTTCCTTTTATAAGGATGATTTTCAGTCTGCGCCCAGCTGCTCACCTTAGGTGTTGACATTGAACGTGCATACAAGGAAGCTTGTGGCACTCAGCATTCAACAACTGAAATCACTATCTTCGATGTTAGAGATTACTTCCAATCTTTGTCTGTAGGTCAGCGAGACCTTCATCAAGCTTGTAGGGTTCTACAATTAGTAGTGGTGATGCCAGCTACTAATGCAACTTCTGAATGCTCATTCACTGCCCTGCGTAGGGTCAAAAGCTATCTATGACACAGCAAAGGTTGAACCGTAACAACCGCTGTCCGTTCGACATTTTTGACAAGAAAGACGTAGGTTTTTGAGGCTTTCACGGTATAGTCACTCACAGTAGGTCAACTAACTCTCAACCGATAGTCACATACCCTTCCTCTGTAGGGTTTAGAGACATGCGTTCTGCATTTGCTCCTCCATTTGCTCATAGATATTATTGCTCATGGAACGGGATTGGAAACTGATCACATGCGCCTACTAACACCCGTACAACTAGCTCAGGGCAACGTCTGTTACTGTGATTAACGCCTTCAACAAGGACCAGGGTCCAGAGACAAGAACTGAAGAACATAGTACAGCAACTTTTTTGGAGTATGCTGGGCTTCGCAGGTATGGTTAAAAGGTTTATCTACCCTACTAGCCTGTTCTCAATACTGTTTGACTTCTGTGGCCGTATTTGTGAATGTAGTGCACAGTAGTGTGTCTTTGTTACTTGTGCAAAGGCAAATCTGAAGTTTGTATTCCTATAACTATCTGTCTGACTAGCTTTTGAGTGCGTTAAACTGCTGAAAAGATGGATATTGAGCTCCAGAATAAGAACCCATTATTAGTAGCTGTAGCTGCTCCTTGACCAATATTTTACATCTTATATTATAAGAGAAGCTATAAATATGGTGGATTTTGTGTACCTCTACTGGGCCTGATGACTGTTTTATCCTACTGTTTAGTACCTTACTAGCAAGTACAAATCCCTGTGTCATAGAATCAACCATAGTTAGTTTGTAAAATACCTTGTCTGTTGAGTTTCAGCCCTGAAGGCTCTTGTACCTAGCATAGTACGTGCTGCAATGAAGACAATCTGTATGCATACATGTATAGCTACCCCTCGTGTATTTTTTATACAGAAATGCCACGAAAACTGAGGTTCTATCAGCCAAAGAATCATGAAAGAAAGAGGAGTAATGAGAGAGACAAGACCATGTCCTTGCAAGTCTCGATTCCCCTCAGTGTGGTGATGGTATTCACTATTTCTATACCGTTTCACCTGATAAACATCCCTAAGCCTGTGCTGTCCCTAATAACAGGTACGTATGTACTATTGACCATTCATGATTATTTATACATGTAATGACTACAACTTTTGGCTTACATGTAGTTCTCGCAGCTCATCCTTTTGTTGAGCTTGTTCGGTATCTGTTTAAAGTGCCAGGGGTGAAGGTGTTCTTCAGTCGCCGATTATGTCAAGATCTGCTGGAGAAGTTTTTTGGATGTCAGCGACAGATTGGGGGCACGCATGACAACCCGACTGTGCAGGAATTTCAGCAAAATACACAGGCTCTTCGTGTCATAAACTCATTTGGCAGGCCGGTTGCCAATGGGAATTGCCGAGGCAACAAGGGAGACTCTAAGTTCATGCTGGAGAAAGAAAACTACCCCTTGCCAAAGAGAACCTCATGCAGAGCCAAAACCCAAACTTCAGAGTGAATGTATGCTTGTGGCATGCAGTTATTAGAAAACACATAACTTTTCCTGTTTCATAATACTACACAGTATCATACTCATGTGACATGTATAATGTCAATGATAATTACAAAGTATTAACTGAACTTTTACAACAAATGTTTTCTAATGCCTTTTGACTTTTGAGAAGTTTTCTTGGAACGTTCCTTGTGCTTCTCAACCCAAGCGCTGGCGAATGCAAAACCACACATTGTTACCCATAATTCAGTTATCATTGGGAAAAGAGCTTGCTCCTCCTCTCGTTCCCAATTGGCAGACAAAAAGGCCCAATGGAATAAAACATCCTCACTGGCCTGGATGTTAGCAATGGCCTTCTTCCTTATGTTCGTTTGCTGACCTCCAACCTGCCGAAGGAGAACTTGAAGCTCTAACTCCATTGTAGTCATCAAAGCGTACATGCTCGAATTGACGTGCTTTAAGCCTCCATGGTCAATTTCTTTCAACCAGTCCTGTGATTCATCAGTAACTCCATCTTCATCTGTGAGATCTAGCAAGCACAGTATCAACTCTTCTTTAAGTGGATGACTGGAACGCTCAAGCTTTGAATGCAAGGCTCTTGGGATATACCCGGCAGCATAATAAATAGCATTTTTCTCTTCATAGGTGAGAGATTCCTGCCGGATAGCGACAGGTGGTTGAACAGCTGGAAAACGCTCTCTGATCAACTCTTTCAACATTTGATCAGTTATGTACTGGTACAGAATAGGGTGAGGACTGCATGTGGTAGAGAGCTTCACAAAATCCTTCCAAAGGGTTTGGAAGCTAGCTGATATTCGAAGTTTATGGAAGTTCCCCCACATCTTCTCCCAACCAGCTTGAGAGTTAGCTGGTGGCAAACACTGCCTCAGACTCTGCATTAACCGTCCACTGAAAGTGAAACACGCAGCTTGGTTGGCAGGAAGTTTGCTCCACTGTATTAGCGAATCAGCTGCTTTCAGTGCATCTGCTGCCTGAGGTGATGGCAGTCGAAATCCATCGTCTTCAAGTACAGCACGAACGGCTCGAAGGAATATTTCAGAGTCACCTAAAGATATAGTGAGATTAGGACTATAAATAACCCCAGAAACTTATGAAATAAAAGAGTAACAAATTTAGCTTACCTGACCCGCTCGATCTCACTTCAACTTCAGCCATCATGACCCAAGATTTGCTTCCAATTAATCCACACCCGTAACTAACGTTGGCCGTGTTACGTCATCAGTTTCCAATCCCGTTCCGTGAGCAATAATATCTATGATTTGCTCCATCATTTGCTCCTCCATCGTTAAACTTCAGTGGGTGTTCTGTTAATGTCTACACTGGCCCGGTTATGACATCTGAAAGTTTCCTTTGTTCACAAACATGTTTAATTTTGGACTTACTCCGGATAATCTTGAGAACTTTGCTGAGTTTTAGGTGCATGTAATAATTGTATTTTTGTACCAGTGGTACAACATGCAGTTCTTTGTATACTTGCAGGAAAATGTTTTTCTTGTGAAAATTAGTTTCGTCAGTAACCACAGTTGCCATAGAAGCCTCACTGTACCCTAGGGTACATGCATGGATGTACCCTGGCTTCAAAGGCACCGCCTAGGGTACATGAATATTGTACTCTGTGGCGGCTTCTTTGATACACCCACCATCATGATACAAGTTCATAAGGAGCGTACTGAAGCTCTAAATGAAGTTGACGTTGCTAATGAACTTGTTGGAGATTCTGAACATAGACTAAGAACGATTGGCAAATTTCAGTAATACAACTGCTATATACTGTATCCATGTACAGTGTTTTAAGTTTCTATAGTAATTACATTTTTTATTTGATTGACTTTGATCTTGCCCGGAAAGAAGGGGACGGGTGTTACCCACTAGAGTATAACACAACTGGTATTGCACGGCACCAAGATGCCACCCCAGGCAAGCCAATGAAGAAGGAGCATGATCGGTATGCCCTTGCAGAAGTTATCAAAACAGTTGTTTGTCTTAAACACGCAGCAGCAGAAAAGAAGAAGTACGATTTGGGCCCAGAATGGCCTGAGAAGTGATCTCAGAGCATCAAATTTCCTGGGGGGTGTTGTATATCTGAACTAGTTCTAAATGACGCACATGTGTATTTTTAGATTATGAGTTTCATAATGTCTATTATTAGCTGTGGTAGTCCTGTTAGACTGGTTTAACTGGTTTTTGTGTATTTAAGCTCCTAACACCACGTGTTGGTCAGTGAGAGCCCTGAATCCATGTGAGAGCACCAGTTATACTTTCTCATACTTACTGAACTGTCAAAGACGTGACAGGGGGCATGCCCCCAGACCCCCTAGACTAAATGTGTTTATGCACACTTTCAATGTTCGGCCCTACCACTTTATTTTAGCTTCCTCTGGGCCTGCTCAGCACTTCATGTTCAGTTCTTGGTCGTTTTACAGGAAGGAACTGACAAAGACAGGCAGTTGGTGTGTGGGGAAAATTTTGTGATGACTGATGTCCTTCACAACACCATCAACCACAACCTTCAAGATCTAAATTCATTTTCTAAAAGGTTTTTTTGAAGCTATGGGTACCTTGTATGGTCAGTATTTCCACTTCTGCTGCAAGCTAGCACTAGAAACTTAAGCCAACGGTTCTTCAATCAATTCTCTTGGAGTTCATGACTTCAGCTACACCCACTCATTAGTGAGCTTACGATGGTCAGGGCTCTCCAACCAGCAAATGCTTCTCCTGACTGAAAACTGCCCACATTGCAGAAATGGAGCCCCTACAAAGGCAGTTTGTATGCCTGTTTGTGCTAAAAAAGGAGAGAGATGCACAAGCACCCAGTGGTGTCTTTCAGTGAAGAATGGTAAGTGAACTGGTTGCTACAGATGGCGATGAAAGTGGCACATAGATTGGACAGGGCCAGACAGGCAATTTCATGTTTAAAATTAATTTCAGTTCATCCAAGTGAACAAAGACATAATTCACACTAAAATGTATTTACTGTCGTAATGAATTCGACGGAAAATAAGCTCTTATTGTCGATACAGTGCACGTATTGGGGGGTGGGGCTGGTAGTGCACACAAGGTCTGCTAGAGAGAGAGGTATGCAAAACAAGTGAGACATAGTTTATGGGTATGCCAGACAGGTGAAAAATAGTTTACTGGAGACGGGGGAATGCAAGATAGTTTACTGGAGATAGGGGAATGTAAGATTGCTTGGGTCTTGTGGAATGCTTGGTTTATGCATATTTAAAGCAGGAGTTAAGTGTGAGGTAGCATTCTCTCAGCAACTACTACTGCTGCCAACTGGAGCAAAACCACTCCTGTGGAATCTACTTGCTGTTCTTGGCGCCTAAATCTACCAACGTTTGGACATGTCTAGCTCTGAAGACGAAGCTGTCCCCATAACGAAAGCCAAGTTCAATTGCCTCCTGAGAGATATGGAGGGGATCCAGGAACAGATGCAGTCAATGAAAAGATAGCTGGCTGAAGACAGGGAGGCCACAAACAAGTAGCTTGTAAAGCGCATCAATCACAAAAAGGGTCTGTCATTCAAGAAGAAGGGCCACAAAAAGCAGCTTTGGTTCAATAAAGAATTTAAGTTCATGGAAGATCACAACAGCGTCGAACTGCCTCATTACTACGACTCCAGCAATAGAGAGAGCCAGAGAGGCACTGAAGGAAGGTGAGGATCTTATTATAGTTAGACAGAAGGCCATTTAGAATAGTTGACTGTTCAGAATATTGTTGGGTAATGTACAGGAAAACGAGGATGAGCTGGCGGCCAATTCAGCCCAGCTGCTGGTGACAGTAGCAGTTTTAGTTCAGCATCTAACCAGCAGTCCTCCTCCAGTTCCACAAGATCTATCCCTAATGTTCCAGACCTCGGGCCTTGTTTTCTTTGCGGGAGAATGGGGCATTTTAGAAAATCATGTCCATTGTTGGAAAGTAACTTAAGATCTAGTTTGAAAGAGGCTACATAAGGACTGCTAGTCAGTTGTAGTAATTTGCTATGAAAAGCATACATTTTATTGTTGTATTCAGATTGTGTTGTCGACCTGTCAATCCCTATTGACCTCCATAGGTTCACAATCCTTGACTGTAGATGGGTCCACAATTATTACTGTTCAAGGGAGGCTGAAACAGCATTCCAAATTTTGGCTGAGCAACTTGGAAGCCTCTGAGTTTGTCAGGCAGACTGTACAGTTTGGGTATCACATCCCCTTTCTTGCCTTGCCTGTTCCCATTTTTTTATTTCAACCACCAGTCTGCCTTGTAAAACGTAGAATTTGCTTCCTCAGCAATTGTGGAATTAGTTAAAGGAGGCTGTGTTGTGACTTGCAGTCAGTGCCCAACTTGTGTGTAACCCTCTCTCGAACTACACGGGAAGCGTATGTCAACCAGTACCTCCCAGTTCAGAAATTCAAGTATGAAGGCCGGAATTTGGTGCCTCAGATGTGTGAAGGAGATTGGTTCATCACCTTTGATCTTAAGTCAGGCTAACACCAGGTTTACACAAATGTAGACTGCTCAATGTCTCTCAGTTATTCATAGAGTCATGGTTCTAGGAAATTTTACATGCTTCGAGTTCACCCCTTTGGGCTGTTATCAGCATTTTATGTGTTCACAAAACTTTCTCATCCATTGGTCTGTCACTGGAGAGCTAAGGACATCTGAGTTATTATTGGGGCAAGCCTGAGTGAGCCCCACACTAGCCAGTGGAATGGCGGATTTTCTTTCTATATATTATGTATATCTATATATATATTTCTGTCATACATTACTTTGTGTATACAGAGCTACACTTTAATCTATTTCACTGAATGGCCAGCTAACCTTATAGCAAAATAACTGGAGGGCCAAATGGACAGCTTTCATCTCCCTCCAGGTGGAACTGTGTTTGGCCTCCTCCACTGACCACGAATAACCTCATTGGGAAGTGGCAGTGTAGCCACACCAGTCTGTGTGTGGGTCAGCAGTACTTGATAATATAAGAAACCGGTCTTCCTGAAATGCAGTGGTGGTTGTTCTTAACAGCTCAAGAAGGAATATCTTTCCAGCCCCATTCCTCGTATATGGGTAGTTAAGAACATTTTAAGAGCGCATCGTGTTCAGGAGACATAACCACCATACCTGGGGTCACTAGCATTCGAGTACACAATACATGTCGAAAGTCGCTAACTGGACAGCTATCAACATGGACTATCAAACAGTAGAAGCCTGAATTTCTGCGTTCTGTACATAGCCTAGTTTGTGTACACAACTGCTTGCTACCGTACAGTGGAAGCTTGTGCTTCATATCCACCCAAACAGTTATCCGGCTTCAGGATAAAACACTCGACTTGTTGGCTGCACTGGCACCATCTTGATATCATGCATATCAGAGTGAAAATCTTACTGTCTGTACGCACCATGTGCATGAAATAGCTTACTGATAACGAAGGTGTTGCGCATATTGTTTCCTATGGATTCAGAAAGCCACATCTTCAGGATGGTGCTATGGCCATTTTTGAGCTTTAATTGTTTCCAGAACAGCATCAAGCTAGAAATGGATTGGATCCCTTGTAGTTTTAATACACAAGCAGATTTCATTAGTTGAATTGTGGACTATGACGACTGGGGGTGGGTCCATGCATTTTTCAAGTGCTAGATGCTAGTTGGGGTCCACATTCTGTTGATTGTTTTGCCTCATCCTACAATGCTCTCTTACCCCGTTTCCATAGTAAGTCTTGGTTGCATGGCTGTGAGGCTGTGGTTACTTTCACTGTCAATGAGTTGAACCCCTTGCATCTTGTTTGTCACACCATTCATCATGCTCATTGTGTACAGGTAAGAGTACTTTGATTATTCTAGTCTGGAAGCCTGCACCGTTTTGGCCTATCATCTGCCCAGATGGGTGACACCTTGCTCCTTTTGTCCATCAGTGGTGGCCAATGTTCTGGGATATAAAGGAATTTAGATGCTATGAGGCAAAAATAGAGGAAAGTGAAAAGGCCAGCAGTCGCCGGGAGTCGAACCCAGGACACCTCTGGCTTGAGCCGCCAGAGATCCTGGTGTTGTATCATGACAAACCCAGCTCAGATAAACCTCTTGAAGTGGACTTACAATTAGAAGGGAAGCCACTACGGATGGAAGTGGATACTGGGGCAGCAGTGTCCCTTGTGTTAGAGAAGACTTACCACAGCCTGTTCCCTACAGTACAATTACAGCCATTGACGACAAAGCTGCGTACTTACTCTGGGGAGCAGCTGACCGTTTTGGGTCAGCAAGAAGTGCAAGTCCGGCACGGGGAGCAGATGGCAAAGTTACCCCTGCTGGTAGTCAAGGGGGAAGGCCCAAGCCTGTTAGGCCCTAACGGGCTGCGAGTGTTCCGTCTCGATTGGAAAGTGATTCATCAACTCCGAGGAGGGAAGTTGCCGGAACTCTTAGAGTATCATGGAGAGGTGTTTCAGACCGAGTTGGGGATACTGAGAGGATATGAAGCCAAGATACTGTAATGCTACAATGTTTTGCGTGAACTTTACTTTTGCTAATTTTCCGAGTGCTGACGGCATCGCAAAGAAAAGATCACAATAATTAAACTTGTGGGGGTGGCACTTGGTAGGTGTGGTTAACGCACACGTTGACGTCCAACCAATGAACGTTAGCTGGCTGTTCCAGGAGAAGCAGCAGTAATGGATGTTTCTGGCCTTGTGTAGTATAACAACAGTGAAGGTGGCAGAATAAGTTCCATTGTTCTTCAGAAGCTGGGGTTTTTTTCAAGATGAGTACCAGTATTCGCCACTATTTCAGTCCAACTACGCGACTTCCCATCCACAATTATTGCGCGTGCTTGTAAAAATTGAGGGAGGGGCTAAGATAGGTACCGCTTATTCACAAATATAGATCGCAAATTACTTAAATTATGGCAAAATCGCAAAGGTTTTTCACACGCAAAACATAATAGCATTACGGTACATGTGGATCCTGGAACCAAGCCTTGATTCTGCAAGGAACGTACTGTGCCATATGCACTCAGGGCAAAAGTAGAGCAGGAGTTAGAACGTCTCACAAAAGAGGGCATTGCTCTTTGAGAGTCATGTTACTGCTCCTGAACTATAACTTGCTATTGCTAGATCTTGGATGAAGGCAGTAGAAGGCAAAAAACTTTGTTTGCAACGTTTCAATCGCACTTTGGCAATTTTCATCAGGAATTGCCTGATAAAAATTGCCAAAGTGTGATTGAAACGTTGCAAACAAAGTTGTTTGCCTTCTACTGCCTTCGTCCAAGATCTAGCAATAGCAAAAGAGGGCTTATTGAGCCAATTCAATTTGCAGATTGGGCGGCCCCTATTGTACCAGTAATGAAAAAAGATGGAACATCTCTATGAGTCTGCGGGTATTTTAAAGTCACCGTAAATCAAGTGTCGAAATTGGATAAATACTCAATCCCAAAGATTGATGATCTGTTTGCACAACTTGCTGGAGGAAAAAGGTTTACGAAACTCGACATGTTCCAAGCATACCAGCAGTTGGTGCTGGAGGAGGACTCTCAAAAATATGTGGTGAAAAATACTCATTGGGGTTTGTTTCGTTACAATCGTCTTCTCTTGGCATAGTAAGAATGCAAATAAAAGTTATGTTAAAGACTCCACGGAAAGCAGGTTGTCTGTTTCACAGGATATTGGCCTGTAAATACTATAGTACTTTGTACAATCTTCATGTCTAATCTCGCTGTTTCACTTTCTTTGGTCTCTCACACTGCTGTCCATTCATGTTTAAGTTTTTTGCATGGTGCATGCCCGGTTTAAATAGGAAACATATCTTCTGTCATCTGAATTAGACACTCCTATTGTTGATACAATGCATGCATTGGGGGGTGGGGCTGGTAGTGCAGACAAGGTCTGCTAGAGAGAGAGGTACGCAAGAGAAATGAGATTGCTTGGGTACTGTGGAATGCTGGGTTTATGTGTATTTAAAGCAGGAGTTAAGTGTGAGGTAGCATTCTCTCAGCAACTACTCCTACTGCCACTGAAGCAAAACATTCTTTTCTGAAGTATCTTGCTATAGGAAGCAGACAAGATGGGGTCAAGCCCTGAAGCTCCAGTTTGCATGTACCAATTCCTTGTCATGGGGTGTTTAGTCTTTCACATTTGCAAGAAGGAAGAGCCTGGAAGATGGAAGGAGATCCAATAGTCATCAGCTCATGATGAACTCTGTGTATCCTCTGGGACGTTATTTTAATTTGGTTTTTCCTCTCACAATTTTTTCCTCAGTGAGGATTTTTTAGAGGATTTTCTTCTATGGGTGTGCTGGCCAAACCGAAAATTTTCAGTAGGCTCATCCCAGTGTAATTTGTAGACTCATGCATGCTTTACATGTCTGGTGTATATTGTCTGTACTCTGTGTACATTATCTTTAGTGGTAGTGCTCACACAGTTACTGTACGCTGCCTCACACCACTGCCCAATACTAGTTAAGTGTTAATTCATATTTCACAAATCCTGTACTTGCCACAATCGTCTGTATTGTCATGAGAGCACTTAACACAGTTTAGCAACTTTTAAACTCAGAGCAGGTTCTGTTACAGATCACACAAAAGTGAAATATGGAATACCCCAGATATAGGGATGGAAAATTACCAAAGCATCACAAGATAAAGTGCAAAAATGGTAGGACTGGAACTAAAATACGTCCTGTGTTTCAGAGTGCAGGTAGTGTGAGTTCACACTCACTAAGATCACAAGAAACTCCCCTTATTGCCAATTTCTGAAGGTCTCCTCATGGTGGTCTGGTTTCAGTCCTGTGTATAATCTAACCTCCTTTATGTGGCCTTAATAAATTAATCACACTCTTCAACTTCTTTTCTAAAAAAGAGGGCAATTAGATTTAAGCAATCTGCATCCAGATCTTGGTGGCACATGAAATAAAAACGAAGGAGGCCCTTGACTAGACAACTCTTCTCTCCACGTGGTAAAGAATTCTGGAAATAAGACTATTCTATTTGCTGGTCATTGTCCCTTTATCAAAACGGAAGTAGGCTGGGCCAAATTAGTGTGACAAGTAAGCAGGCTATGATAACTTGAAACATGGTTAACTCTTTGAACGAGGCAGCAATTTTATGTCACCTTTAATTAACCACAACAGCTGCTGCACAATCAGCATTACCACTCTGAGGTCAAAGTGTCAAGTGTTGCTAAGCAAGCCCTAGGCGTAGCCAGTGGCCTGATTTGCGTAAATAGTGTGTAACTAGGCTGGACTAGTTTATCTAAGTAAGTGATCACTGCTAGGTAAGCTATTTCTACTTGTATGAAGCTATTTACGTGTGGCTATTCTCGTAACTTACCGGCACTTCGAAACAGTGCCAATTTTCCCAGTGGTTACCGACAGCCCCGAATTATTCAGCTGATTTCTCAGTTATTTGAAGGTAGTACTTCTGTCTTAGGTGAAAACTGGAGGCCGTTCGCTTCCTTCGTTTGAGAAAAAGCTTCGTGTTTGGCAGCCCTTGGCCATATCATGATCGCTTACGAAGTAGTATCACCCCTTCCTGCTTTTCCTGGATATGGAAAGGTGCGGCCTAAACCCATTACTACTAAATCAGTAGGGATTTACCCCGAAGTGCCGTTTGCCTTCGCTTCTTCGCGCAGTACGGACTCTAAAGTAACGTAGGCGTATAAATACGCCGTTCGCACTCACGGGAATTAAGTAAATGTTAGGCGTATATATACGCTTATCGCGTTCAAAGGGTTAAGTTGGAGTACCTGATGTATTTTTGATGACTCAGGTCAACTGCTCTGTCAAGAACCTGGTAACAAGAAGATATAAGCTTTGTTAATTAAGACAGACATATAATAGTATAACCCTCTCCCTTTCCTTGAATAAAGAGCTCCTTTTGGTTACATCCCAGGCAGCAGTGATAGTGGACTTGTATAGCTCGTGGGAACCATGGTGCCGGTAAGCTTCCTACCTGAATCATCCGAAAGTAGCTAACAGCTCCACAGACTATGCAGTGACATGTGTAGAAGTTCGCAGGTAAAAACACATTTTTGCAATGCAAGCTTTTAAGGAGACTAAACATAATCTGCAAAACATGCAGAAATTACACCACTTGAAAATGTCCTGCTATAAAGTATTTGTTTAAATGGTTTCCAAGCTATTGTAAATCAATACTGGCGGAAATTAGCGATTGCCAATTGAGAAGTGTCATTAGGTAACTTGTGTGTGTCCATCCAAGTAGCAAACCCCTGCTCACAAGTCTGCATGCAGTGGGGGTTACATGAAGGAAAACTACTGTTGGCCATTTTCCGAGATAGTTCATTATTCTCCAACAGAACTGGAAGAATTTGCTGCATTGTTACCAGAGCTACACATTCTTCAGCATACTTGCCTCAATGAAGGCTGAAACAGTACATACGAGTTTCAGACCATTCTCAGATGTGTACTTCCCAATCATTGCCACACTATTTATATATATATTTTATTGAAACTTGCCTTGTAAACTGGGTTTCTCTGCAGGCAAAAACTAAACTTGACAAACATTAAATTTGGCACTGCTGTTACTGATCACAAAATTGTCAACTTAGTTTCTCAACCAAATCTTCCAGCTATACAGTATGCTATGCACACGTTTCACACAAATATAAATTTCCTACTCGCAGCAAAAAATGATGGGGATTAGTTACATACACCATGCAAATATGCTCACTTCCATTTGCTAACCATATGTAAAGACACTGGAGTAATTTGTTTTAAGTACCTTTCCTGACTCCTGAGTATCTGCAATAGCTTGCAGCAACCTTTTGACGTTTGCCAAACAGAAGAATGCCTGCAATTGAACAATACATTGAGGACAGTAAAAAGCTACAAACCACCATGTCTACTATAAACACAACACTACTTTGGAAACAACAGCTACAACAACAGCTACAAAATGTCAACTACATACCTTTGCTAGCACATCTTGATCACTATCAACTTCACATACAATCTTTATCACTTCAGGTAGAAAGCCCTCAACTGCCTCCAAAGACTTGCACCTTAAGTACTCAAGAGCACAATGAGAGACGACTGGACAGCTATGTTGCAATGACTGGGAGATCACTTCAGTAATCTGTGGCCACTGGTGTTCACAAGAAAGCTGGCTATCAGAGTACTGTGCTAACAACAGCAGCAGTTGACACTGAGCAACAAGAAACTTGTCATCAAAGAAGGTACGATTTCTGTACGTGTGAACCACTGTTTGAGCGTTCCATGCTAGCTCTGCTAATGCACATACCGCGTTCTCACCAAGGTCACAAATGGCTTCTTGGTGAAATGCATGCTCCAACAATTTTGTCACTATTTCATGGTACAAAGTAGAAGTGACGTCACATCGACTCACCCTGAAACACAGAATGAAGATCAAAATGAGCACCACACAACAAGATTGCAGCACTCAAAATGCAGACCTAACTGCTTCATTAAAAGGCTTTCTTGCAATGCAAATGCCATGCTCTAGTAGTTTCTCACAGGTGATGAACATCAGGAAGAGATTTCAATATCTGTTAATTAGCATGGTGAATCCTACCCCACCAATTTGTACCAGCTGTTGCAATACTGTCTATTGTGGTGGTCATTGCTGATTTGGTTTTTGTCTGTTTATTTCACTTTGTCATAACCACACCACAACTGATGAGAACTTGATCAGGTGCACTGCCCATACATTAAACTTGGATTGTCATAAATGAGTTCAAGAACAAGTCTTGAGTGGACTGCAACTTAGAAAATCCATACTGGATACAACACATGCAAGTGGAGATTGATCGCTTCTGTACAAAACTGACAAACCACCAAACTTACAAGGGTTTGATTAGAAGCTGCTCAAGCAACCAGAGACCTACATCCATGGTAGAACCAGAAGAGTGGGAGACTTGTAAAAGCCCATGACGATCTACTATCAATCTGTACAGAATCAGCAATAATCCATGTAGCTCATTATGGTTGTGTGGGTTTAACTGGTGTACAACATCTTTGATCACTGATGGCAAATTGTGAGCAGACACTGTGGACACAACCGAGTGTGAGATCAGAACTCTCGTCTTCCATTCAGGACAGGATGGGCATCTGTGGTAATGAAAAATAACTAATACTGAATCTTCATGCTGTATGTCTGCATAACATTCATTTGGGTACGTTTTATTGAAAAGTCTACATGGCGACTGGTTTATAAGTTGTCTAAAATTCCAAGTATTAAAGCCTGTCACATAGATACCCATATAGGTATGTGATCACTTGATAAAATAATATCAACTACTTATTTGCAGCTTCTTTGTGAACACCTATCACAAATCACTTATGTACCTTTGTAACTCCACCTAGAATATACTGCCAAACCTCATGTATGATAGTCATATCACTACTTATTGCAAAAGCCATCACCAATTACTAATGTATTGCAAAATACTCTTACATGAAGTATTTCCTTGCAGTACTTCTTTACCATAAAGACCAAACACAATACATTTACTTGAGGAGGAGGGGGAGAAAAGGCTTCAGTGAAGTGACAGAGTTTTCCTCATCGAGTGCCGATGGATACAAACGGGATAGTAGAAGCAGCACTGGAAACAGGGAGGAGTGAAGAACCCTAGGATAGGGGAACAGCCAATGTACTATATATATAAACATATAATATATGTATATACCGTAGTCTCATGAAAGAGCGCCCACACCCTACTTTAGGCCCATTTCCCCGTATACGGAGGGTCAAAGTTTATTCAGATGAGTGCCCACCCTGGAGTGAGCTTTGCGTGGAGTTTGAAAAGCACAGCCTCAAGCGCTACGCATATCTGAAGTAAGAAACTTCATGTAATACTCACCGAAGGCATCTGTGCATAGATGGACGTAGCTAATGCAGTGCACACCACGTGCTACACCATGCTCACGGTGACCTGATGTGGTGCTGTTCAGAGTGTTGTGCGCCGTCAGGACTCGACTTCGAAGCCGCTGGTGGTTCCGTTGCACATTCTTCTTGGTCCAATTATTTGCTTCGATGGCATAGAGTTGCTGTAAACATGACATGGGTGCTCTTTTGTGGTTAAATGTGGAACCGCTCAAAAGAGCGCTCACCCCCCTCTTTGGCAGACTTGTAAGGTGTTCTGCCCATGGGCGCTCTTTCACGAGACTAAGGTATGTATAAGTCATAAGTATGTCTAAGGCATAATGCAAAGAAGCAAGGCTGGGGAAGCAGTGACGTGCTACTTACACTTGTATTTGATGAGTCACGCTGTGTTAGCAGGGTAACCACTACACATGCATGGGTGACCTTGTACTTTTCAGTAAAGAAACTATATATAGCACCAACTTCCATCCAGTTATGCACTTAGCACCTACTTCCCACTTTGCTTCTCCAGTATTTGACTTGCAGTGATCAGCTCTTCCAGTAGAAATCCATGAAGGGAGGGAAATCGAGTGAAAAACTCTTTTGCAGTCATCTTATTCTCCATGGAATGCTCATCTGATACTCTCTTAGCACCAAAGATTCGAGCTACCAAAGCACTGAAGAGTAATGTTGAGGAGTTACGAACCTGTGCAAGAAAAGTGGTCAACAGCATACCATAGCTCAGGCAACTGCCATTTTTCCATTGATTGATTGATCGATTGATTAATTTTAAGGAGAACAAAGTGGACTTGATCAATTTTAATTTTTGGGGTTCAAATGTTGTTCTTACTGTCATATTCACACTAGTTGCCACACACTAGTTACCATTTTATCCTAGCAGTTTATTTGGTTTAGAAAAGTGCACGCTTCAGCATAGACAATAAAGTCACGTTAAGGAGATTGAAGACTTCAAAGTATTTTATAATACTGCCAATTGTGATGACCATACTACTTTATTATTAACACCAACTTTGTCTCTGAAATTTCAACCACAGAAAACTATGTCAATAGCTTTGGATTGAGGTACTTACAGATAGTTACATATAACATATCGCATAATGATACCAGGCAACTGAAAAGATTATGTATTTACTTACAGGCCAAAATGCGGAAGAAAACCCCTCAATGGCAAGCATTACCCCTTCAGCTACAAAAGGGATGATATAATCTCCAAGTCTAGCATCTCGGTACAAGGCCCTGAGAATATTCAAGGCATGTACAACTCCTGGTAGAGGTTGTATTTCAGGATGTGTCCTGAAGGTAAGGAAACACAGACATAAACATTGTGAAATGACATTAAAAAGCATGTATCGGGTCATTCATAGATAGAAAAAATGTTCAACAAGTGACAAACAATGCTAAATGACAAACAGCCTTTGAGTGTGCCATTACATAATACTAGGTGGGGTTTGCAGTTACTCCATGCTTTGACATGGAAGCTGATTTGCATACACCCACATCTTCTGTAACTATTTACTTTCTATCCACTTTTAAATGAAGTTAACCAGTTAAACTAAGTTACATTGGAGGATGGGCCAGTGGGCAGTGTGCTTAGCGTTGGCGCATCTGAGCATGCTGTTAAACTAAGTTACATTGGAGGATGGGCCAGTGGGCAGTGTGCTTAGCGTTGGCGCATCTGAGCATGCTGTTAAACTAAGTTACATTGGAGGATGGGCCAGTGGGCGGTGTGCTTAGCGTTGGCGCATCTGAGCATGCACACTGCAAAGCCCATTTGTGTGTTCCCACTTGCATGTGCATGGAAGGGATCTGCTAGTTGCAAATCATGCTCAATCCGTCGTCGGTGTTTCTCTGTGTGACTCCGGTATTTAGTCGGCATTGGTTTCATGACTGACAAAGTGCAAGACAATGTGGGTGTGGGGTCAGGAGCTGGGGAAGATGAAGATGGGACAGACTGAGCGGGAATGTTGTCGCCTCAAAGACTCGAGCTGACGGAGGCACACCTATTGGCTATAGCAGACAAGGTGGTTCAAAAGCTGACAGCGGCCAAGGCTGTGCCCAAATGTCAAGGTGAGGGAAGTGGGCTAATCTCGTGGGTCACACCCTTACGGGTGTGGTTTGTGGGACTGGTTAGCGGTGTGGTGTTTATGATGGATGAGCTAAGTAGTCAGGCTGGGAAGGGGGCCCTACTAGCGAAGTTGGACAACCAGTCTGCCAATAGAAATGTCCCTGTGCATGCGGATGACCGTTACCTACTTGGAGTGAAGCTAAAGTGATGGTGCAATCACATAGCCACATGAAAAAATGATAGGCTGACTCCAACAGTTACAAGGAAGTGAGCTGTGGGTGTCTCTGAGATCTCGGCATGGCTCAAACAAGAAGAAGCAGCCTGGGAACAAGGTTAATCCAAAACTGATTCTTCTGCCGTGGGCATTCATACAGCAAAAACAAACAACACTCTATGCCTCATAACCACACACTTGAACCATCATAAACGTCCAGGACTGCCATAACATGTCAAAGTTGTACTTAGTACATCTTAGGATATTGGGACTGCATGGGTTATTCCCAGTTCTACTTAGTATTCAAGTCCCAGTTGTCCCAAGTTACCATGGGACAACCCGGGACATCCCGGGAACGTCCCACTACTTTACACCACCCTGCCAGTCCCAGGTTCGAGTTGTCCCAAGTTACCATGGGACAGCCCGGGACATCCCGGGGACATCCCACTATCTTACACTACCCTGCCAGTCCCAGGTCTGAGTTGTCCCAAGTTGCCATGGGACAACCCGGGACATCCCGGGAACGTCCCACTACCATACACCACCCTGCCAGTCCCAGGTCCGAGTTGTCCCAAGTTACCATGGGACAACCCGGGACATCCCGGGAACGTCCCACTACCATACACCACCCTGCCAGTCCCAGGTTCAGAAACAGGTACAGTTGAGACATAAACAATAGGAAATACTCCCTGTGCAAGTAAATGTAGGTAGGAACAAAGGCACAAACTATTTATAAGTTGATTAGGTTAAAGAAGTGAATCATCCTCTACGGAGCTTGCACTCCTCCCACCTGTTATGAATGTGCAGAATGAAGAACATGAAGATGTTGCGGCTCATACGTCAGGTCATCCTGGCATACTTCGAAAGCCACGAGAAGTGTTGCTCACACACTTTGGTGTCAGCCTATACAAACAGCAGATTAGGTTTGCATAGTAATATCTGATCACATCTATTATGCAACTTGATCCTTTCGGTATCAACCTATATAAAACTGCAAATTAGGCTAGCACAGTAATATCAGATCACACACATTATCCAACTCCTTGAAAGATTTGGGGTCACAGTGTTGACGGCACCATGTGTCTGTGTCCCCAGCCATGTGGAGGTTGTCAACGACAATCTCAGTGTTTGCAAGTTGGATTGACTGTGGTGTCAGATTTCGTCTACATGGATTAGTGGCGTATCTCTGCAGATGACATCCATCATCGTTGCAAACAAACTCTGGTTTGAAAAATAGGTATTTCTGTTCAAAAACAAATGGCACACACACTCTCATGCATTTCAGTACCAAGACACATACTCACTCAGATTGCTGGCAATAGTGGTGTGGTTGCTCAGCAGCTCATGGAGAGCTACATATACTTGTAACTTGCTTTCCGCAATAAATAGCTCTGTAAGCATAACCACAATGCCACATGGCCGCATCCCAGCTAGTACACCTTAGTAGAGCTTGAAGTGCTATGCTTATGCCACATGACTTAATGACTGCGTATATTGCCATGCCTAAATGCATGTATGTACTATATTCACACCCACCACTGCAAGCTGTAATAAAAGGTTGAAACATAAGTTCATAAGGCACCAACTAGGGAGTGTGAACAACATTAGGATAAGTATGTACACTGACACATTGCCAGGTACGGTACACGTAGCTGCACCATGTAAAGCTTATGCGCAAATCACTTGGTCTTCATCCCAAGCTGGCATGACCACGCACCTTTTAATCAGAAATGTCAAAGTAGCTTCTATGCTACACCAAGAGTTGTACACCTATTACACAATCCCTACGAAGTAAATAGTGGTATATTCACATGCAGTACGACAATGCAAATGGTAGCTTTTGTTTTTCTCTGTATTGCATGTCAAGGGTTCACCTTCATCCTCACCATCCATGAAAAACTTTTTTCAGGAGGCTCATCAGCATGCATTGGGTCTGGTGAGGTGAACAATGTGTGTGTGATCACTCCATACTTCAGCTCAGTTGAGAGGGTCTCTTGTCTCGAAGATATGCCAGCCTCAAACTCAGCAATGAGTGACTGGGGTACAGTGGTTGCTGGTTCCCATGTAATTTCTTGTTCACAACTAACCCAAGCAACCTACACAAAACAGAGATAAGTGTGGCAACACAGCATGAATGCTCAATTAGATTACTGCTTGTTTGCCTTTGATCTCAGTAATACTTGTTTTAGTACTGCTCACTCGAGGCATTTATGACAAAGTACATGAAATTTGAAGGATGGAGCATGTCAAACAATACATACCCATTCTACCTGACGGTAGGTTGTGTTTCTTGTTGTCTTCTTTCTGACAATGACCATCACAACCAGATAAGAAGGGTCAGCACTTTCACCATCGGTGTCAGATTGCTTGCTTACACATGGGACATGATAGAAATAGTAACTAGAGGTCTGTAGAGGTGACAACTGGCATCCTGTCTTGATGGAACCAGGGAGGCTTGGGTACTGGATAAAACCAGCCTCAGTAGCTGTGCAAACATCTCGTTGGTTCTTAAGGTTGCTGTCAAGGACAAGAACCTCACTGCACCCAGGATAGTTGCAGTGGTGATCTATGTACCATTGTTGCCAGCTGTGATCATCAGTTCAGTCATTCCACCCCTTGCAGCAATACGAATTTGAGAAGGTCCAGATCCCAACAGACCAACAAGCCAAGTTGGAGCTGCTTAGGAAACTGGGGGAGTACAACATATCACTAACGCAATACACCCGTATTCTCCTTCAGAAGGAAATTAAACCACAAGTCGCAGGATTCCATGTGTTTCACTAACGTGAGGAAGTAGACCAGAGCATCTCCCATGGGTACAAAGAGACCAGTACAACATGGTGAGCATGGAATGCCCACAAAGGTGTTCAAATCTGGCCCAACCACAAGTCCCCCTCGCAGAAGTCCCAGAAAACCCAGAAAACCCCTTTAAAGGACTGCTTGGGTGATCACTTCTCGTTTATCCTGATCCACCACAACTCCTCTAGACCAGCATTTATCTTTTGTTACTTTCATCAGTATCTAACTCTGGTATTTAACAACTTCTCATTTATCATCCAGCATATTACAGATCAGCATCTATCTGATTTTCTATCATTATTTAACCGCTTCTCATTATCATCCAACACTGATTCTTCCTCCAATTCTGGTATTTAACCACTAAATTTGTTCTTCATCAATAATCATCTCACTTGTACTGCTGCAGTATGAATGTGTATGTCCAGTGTGATGTCTGCAGTTTTCCCGGACAGAAGGGACAGCTCAGACCTGGGTAACTTGGTCAGTGGACTAACCCAGGATGTCTGGAGTTGTCCTGGACAGAAGGGACAGCTCAGACCTGGGTAACTTGGTCAGTGGACTAATCCAGGATGTCTGGAGTTGTCCCGGACAGAAGGGATAACTCGGACCTGGGACTTTGGGGGGTAACTTGGTCAGTGGACTAACCCAGGATGTCTGGAGTTGTCCCGGACAGAAGGGACAACTCGGACCTGGGACTTTGGGGGGTAACTTGGTCAGTGGACTAACCTGGGATGTCTGGAGTTGTCCCGGACAGAAGGGACAACTTGGACAGTGGTGGGAAGACTCATCCATGGAAGATTCTAGGATACCCCTATACCTTAGAGGCAATCCTACAATACGCCTGGTGTCAAAGATGTCCCTGGGACATCCTTG
This sequence comes from Agelas oroides, assembly GCA_949130485.1. Taxonomy (NCBI): domain Eukaryota; kingdom Metazoa; phylum Porifera; class Demospongiae; order Agelasida; family Agelasidae; genus Agelas; species Agelas oroides. Next base: position 9,368,686 of record OX422187.1, on the reverse strand, counting down.
GTTCCTGGGATCCCCAAGGACAACTTTGGCACTTTATGGCAATCCTGGACAACCGTCATTCCATCCAAGGCCTTCTATTTTCACTTCCGGTAAAAGAGACATGAAATACAGTGCTCAGGGTGGACCAGTAGCCTTTCATGCAGTGTAATTAAACGAAGACGAAAGAAGGGAATGCAGTAAATTGAGGTGCAAGAAGAGATGAAAAGGATGATTTGCCAGTTTAAGTAACATGCTGGAATGTAGTACATTGTGGGGCAAAAAGAGAAGAAAAGTACGATTGGCGACTTGCTGGTCTGGTAAAGTCAAATTGATACTCTCCAGTGACGGACATTAACAATCCTGTTGCTTATGAAACCACTCGATCATGACTTGTATGGCTCATAGAGGCCGCTGACTAATCTAGAGCAGACTTTTGAGCATGTCATTTGTGCACTTTTAATGTGGTGGCCATTCTATTTCTGGGCCACCCTACATATGGAGGACTACCGTACTTCATGATAAAGTAACTAACACACATGCAACTCACATCTGTAAATCAGCACTTGTAGGGGCTTCAGGTAGTTTACAACTCCCTGCAATTTTCAGCAAGGTCTTCATAGTGGATTTCAGACAGCTCCGACCAGTGTAAGAAGGTTCAGCAGTTAGAATTGACTAGAAATATAAAGAAAGGTTAGATGATTCACAGACAATTTTCACACCTGAGGAGCAAACAAGAGCCACATACCTGCAGATAAAAAGGTAGACCTGCACTCCTCCTTGTGATGGTAAGCAGTCTGGAGAGCGAGGTGGACTGCAATGATTCCAAGAGTTCCTGAACCCAACAAGATGGTTTCTGATGAAGTTCACTGCATGAGCTTGTCCAAAGGCAATGACAGAGTTTGGTGAAACCAGTGTATGCCATCTCAAATGCTCCACGATGACGAGCCTCAGTCAGCTGGTTGATGAAAATGTTGGCAAATACATCAAGCTGTAGAAGGTCGATAACAAATACTGCACTGACAACATGGAAATCTCTGCTACACACTACCATTGCTCATCACACTGCTTTAATAAGCAATTGACCTTCACATTCAGATCCAAGACCTGTTACTGCTGCTTAGTGAAAGCCTTAGTGTAAAGTCAATATGTTCCTAGACTTGCGAATATAGCTATGCACTTATATATACATAGCTAGCTATTTACTACATATACAGGAAAAGAATATCTACAGTTTGTAATCCAGTCACTAATGAGTGCAAAGTTTCTGTGCAGTTACAAACAGGTATGAGCCCCAGCACAGCATACTTGCTCAAGAGTGAGAACCCCTGATTCTGCTCGATCCGCCTCCACTGGTGCATGTTCTGCTAGATAGCCAAATAAGAGTGAGATCTCTTTCATAGAATGCCAACAACACAACAGAAGGGACTGTGCATTTCCAGTCGTTGGTGTAGCCTCATCAAGTAGCTGCAGTTCACAAATATGGGGGTATCCAAGCATGATCACAAACATGACAAACGAAAGCAGTGGATCATCTCAATTATTCAAAAGTTCAACCGTTACACTAGGCATTACTATGGCCAAATGTTTCACTGAACACTTAAGGGCAATGCAATGGTATACAAGTTCAGACTGTTGATCACCTAATTATCAAAAGACATCATCCATCATCTGACCTCAGAGACTCCAAATTTATCAAGGCTTTTGGTTTCAGGTAGAAAGCCTTCAGGGCTGCTGTTACACACCACTGGTGAGACAATCTTCGCTACCCTAACACATAGGGTTACAGTCTCTGACATAGCACTCTTGTACTGATCCAGGACTTTGGAGATGGGAGATCTATAGGAATAAGTACAGTGTAACTCCACTGCTCAATGACCACATAGTCTATTTGCATTTGGCACATCACAGAAGTTGCTCACATTGTGGAAGCTTCAGCAAATGCCACTCGGATACACTGGATTACTCCATACATAGGAGCTAGCATGGAGGCCTGAAGTAGGTCACATTCAGCTGCTTGAATATGCTGATGCAAAATGCCACTCAGAAGGTGAATAGTAGACCACTGGGGGTACTCTTCATGAACATATGAAGATCCAGTTTCAACTTTCAAGGAGTCAGCATCAGAGCTCTCTATAACTACAGAATAAGGACATTTCAGGTGGTAATGTAAACCTCCCAAGGTGCTCCACAAAAAGTAAATGGTACGTAAAACTATGCTTTGAACAAACTGCATGCAGAACTTCGACTAACAACATTCGCATCACCAGGCTTTCTCTCATTTACATGGCACACTGCAACAGAGAATCCTTTTTCCATCTACATAGGAATCAACTGAGAAGCCACTGAGAGTATTAATTGTTTGGTGCATCAGAGTTTTGGACAATTTAAGGCAGCCATCTGTGTAGGAAGGCATGCAATTTGGAAACACACTGTCATGATGGGGTTGGCTGACTTGTCAGACTGACAAATGACTTCATCCACAGCCATAGTTGCTCACTGGATTTAACAGCTAGTGGTGAATATATTACAAACCCTGATTAATACAGCTTTGGCAAGCATACCTCCATAAACTTTCTTGGTGATTGTTTGAAGGTGGATATTAAAATTCGAACACACTTTGTGCAAAAACAGTTTCAGCATGGATGCTGCAGATGCACAGTTCACAGCTTTCGGACTCGCAACCAGACCAAAGAACATTGTAACAAGGTGCTCCAGGAAAACTCTATCCTGCAGTACATGAAAATCAGAGCAGACAAAGTTGCATGTAGGTAACATAGCATGCACGAGTGTCACTGCCATTAGTGTGATACCAGTATGTGCTCAGATTTAGTTAGATTCACATGCAGAGCCTTCGTGTTTTTTTGATGTACACTAGCTTTAATACAGAATGAAATACATGAACAGATATGATTTTTACCATTAATCCCAATTTCTCAGCTGGAATTTCTTGCAGCAAGTCTAAGTACAGCATACGATTTGCATCATAAGAATCTCGAAGGCCATGCAGTAGTGACATGGCTTGAGAGTCAGACAGAGCAGTGCAGAAGTTAAAAATGGGAGGGATGGTTGTATCAGTGGGATGGGATTCGAAAATGATGGCCATGAGCTGCAGAATCATGAGGGCCAAGTTCCTTCGTTGGAAAGAAGACAGGGGATGCAGTACTTCAAACTGCTGGGTCAACAACAGTTGCAGAAACTCCTAGATACAAAGATATACTGGTGTGAACACTTATTTAAAAGTCATCTAAAACTACAGACCTATACAGCAATTTGTAGCTACAATAATCCACGCATAAGGATGTCCTACAGAGCATAGCAATGCATTTAAAGTCAGACCAGTGAACACAAAATTGAGTGTTTACAACTACTCGTATGCAGAAAGTGTATTTGAGAGTTCTTCTCTTTCACATCATGCATCAATGGTATAACTTACTTGTAAGGAGGAGATGTATTTCTTAGGAGTTTCACAGCGACCTTTCTGGTGCTGCTTCATGAGAGTGTATGAGCTGTCATGAACTCGAATCAGCAGCTATATCAACAGAAAGAAAGCATCTCTGTATGTAGTTCTACAATTATCTAACAATACACCATAAAATTTCAAGCCTCCCATCTGTGCGAACCATCTATAAATTTGTCATACAATAAACAACCAAGCTGACTCGCTCCTTATCGTAGCTAAAAGCAAAACAAGGGAACTTGTTGCTATTCTCACACTGGCATGGCAGTCCAAATATTCTCACAGTTACAAAAGAAGTTTCGCATGCATTCGCATATTGATAGCCTCCCTAAAATTATGTGTTGTGTTCTTTGGAAGAAGCTTTTAATGGGCTGTCCAGTTGTCCTAATTAGCTGGTGGTAGTGCACTGGTGGCTCAGGCCAGGTGTGCAGGGTTAGATTCCTGGCAACTACCACCTTTCCCTTTTTACCAATATGTTCTAAGGCATTCTCAGTAATCCCTAATACACACCGGCCAACATGCCTCTATTATACTCTACTTTTCTCTGTCATGCACTGCTATTGCTCTATCATACTCCATCATCTATTACACTCTACAATGGCCTTTCCCATATCAACATAGTGCAATAGACCAACCTTCTTCAAAGAGTTGACAGCTGGATATCTGAAGCCTGGTGACTGACTATTGGCATTCAACTCAACGAACTGGAGAACTAGATGGAGGCAGGCAGGATCAAGTGGTTCAGTTGTGCGGTGACTTTCACACACCAGGCCAAGTGCTGATAGACGTATCTGAAGAAATGACATTGCTGTATGCATGAAGTATAGTGTCAATACAAGCAGAGCAGCTCCATTTTGACTCAACTTCAGCCACAAAATGGCTTTAGCATATTTCAAGGCTGTAAAGTTTTCACTTATTACAGGATAAATAAGACTCAAGATCCATGTGGTGTATGCATGCTTATAGACACAAAATCAATCTTCCCCTCAAAATGTCTTTCACTGCCTAAAAGATGCCTTTTTCTGGTTCAATACTCCAACACCACTCGGTAAATTTCAGATTGACGTGGTACATATGATATTTCCCATACAGAATTCAGCACTGGTGTTAGGTTAGTGGTACAAGGTATCTTACCTGTGCGTCTGAACAATGCATTGCAGTAATGAAACTGGCAGAAAAGGAGGCACTGGTGTTGAACTGCTTGCATTCAGTTTTTGTGCATCTCAAGCAAGCTAGCTGGGTGATAAGCTTGCACTCAGCAGACACTGCAGTAGAAAAATGACACGAGTTATGTACGCATGATGAGTGGACAGTTTCACATAAACAATATTAGGGATGGGGCTAAAACTAAGCAAGTTTAACGGCAGATTTTCATTATAAATATATACAATAGGAAGTCACTTATTGGAACTTCAGATATCCAAACATCGGTTAACCAAATACATTTAGCAAAACCACCAACACTCCCTTTAGACAACCAGAAGTCGGATTTAGCTCTTCAAATGGTTAATATCGAGTGTTCAGAGCTTGCTCTACTCATTATATGGTAGCAAGACCTGAAATAACTTCTAATGGTAAAGCCAACTCTCAAAGTGAACTGCTGGGCTACCACATGCACAGGAAACTGAGTGATGGTTTACGGTTGTGTGACATGCTCCGTCACAGTTATCCAAACATTTCAGTTATCCAAACAACCTCTGGTCCCAATGGTACATGTAGGCGACCTTCTACTGTATATCATAATATGTTGTTTTGGATGGTTTTGAAACTCTAATTCAACATAACGGCACTGCATACAAATACTTCCCCACAGTTGGTGATAAAATCAGTGTTCATGAAGCCCTGCGGCATTGCTAGTAATTGCATGGATGAAGACAATGTACATTTTCCTGTACTTTTGCTATAACATATATAGCTATTACTTTAATTTAGGATAAGAAATATCAGACCAGTTAGGCCACGCAAAGTCAATAAGTGGTTTCTGGTCTCAGGAGATTAGCAGGACTGTGTGTTATACATTGCTTTTATGTAATCAAAATGCCACCTTAGGGTCGTTAAATTCACCACAAATCCTAGTATTACAAAGCATAGCATAAAATAAACATCAGCTGCTATATTCCGCACAAGAGAGTAAGAGCAGGACTACTATTCCTGAAAGCCATAGCACTCCTTCTTCCATCCCCTCGCCAGATAAGCATGAGATACTTCCCAAATTCTGATGCATCACCAACCACCAGTGACAAGTTAGAGGGTTCGCTGAAAGTCTCCCACTGCAAATGTGCTTGAGCAGTAAGCCAAAGAGAACTGTGTCTAGCATCCATGAATCCCCTTTGTCACGCCGGTGACCTTCAGTTTCATTAGCTAGCCCCTGAAATACTCTAACTGAACAGACAGTTTTGCAGCTAGCAGATATTGTAAATCACGCTATTGTTAGTTTGCACATGCAGTGCAAAGGGTATCACCAGAGACCAGAAGCTGGTTGTTAACGTTGCATGGTGTTATCCATATTGCCAAATATCTGATATAAACTTACTGGTAAAAACCCACCTGGGTACATCACTATGTACTTCTTGAAACAGCAACAGCCATGAATGTGCATGACACTTCAAATTTTGGAAACATCAAGCAAGCAAAGAACATCAACTGACCTGAAGACATCCTTTCAGACTGAAGTTGTTGATTGACATACCCCATACACTCACTGGTGCAGTGAAACAGCGTAGGTAGACAGTGCTACAACAAAGACAAAACTAAACTCTCAACATGTACAGCATTACGCACTGATACCATGAAGAATTGGTTACAAACTCTTTGTGACCCCAGATGCAGACAAAGTATACTGCTCACGTCAAGGCTGTAATGTTCTCATTCAAAGTTATTTGTCCTGCCCAAGTAAAGGATGTTCCACATTCATATTTGTACTATAGGAAAATCTCTGCAGCTCTGTATCCAGCATCAGTGAGCAGTCTAGTGTTGTCAGTCTTGCCATATATAAAGCAGCTCCAAGAAACTAGAGATAAATTGTCATGCTTGCTGAAGCTGAAGTTGCCATTACATATGATTAATATGGACAATTACAATACGCTTACTTTTGGTAAAATGGCTGCAATGTTGTAAGAGCATCTATGTTAACCAGTCACAATATAGCTATGTATGTAGTTTACAAATGTACAATTGAATTCACACCCAAGACACACTGATTTTTCCTGCATGAGCACTGAGTGTACATCTTGGCTTTGCAGAGCACATAGACTGCTGTACCAGGTATTACATGCATCATAAGCTTATTCATAACATTGAGAAGACAAATGAGATTTCTTTGTACGTGCGTACATGTAATATTTTTTTGAGATTGCAGTGATCCTTTACTAACCTGAGTTATGTGCTGCCTACCCAGTGGTGAACCTTCACACATTCTTTTGATAGCAACATCCACCCATGTCTGCAAAACAAAGTGGTACTATCAACATTGGAAACAAGGAAAGTGGTTAGTTAGACCTTTCAAATCCTCAGGCTATGGTCACTTGGGTGATCAAGACCCTTTCCCAAGCGTATATATTTACCAACTGAAAATCTTAACAAAAAGTTATACCCAAACATGTAAAAGTTTCCTGTTATAGATATAAAACTTCTAGGACATATCTGAAGAGGGCTCCTGATCGTAAATGAGTGCTACACATTCTTCCGGTTTGATTCTCAACTTGAGGGGGTGCACAAGGAACTGCATTGCATTTGATGTTCATGTGCTAATCTCAGAAGTTGGCATCAGGTACACTAATCATTAGGCATGGTTATCGATGTTAACTAGCCTACTATTCAGTTTCAATATTTAGTATATGTGCACATACTTTGTACCACAAATCTTTGTTCCCACACATCTTCCAGTGTAAGGTTGTTAGTCGGCTCCATAGCTCCCCAGCCTAGATCAAACGAGAACCAATAATGAAGTACAGACAAATGACAGAGGTAGTATTTGCCCTTGATCTTGTAACAGTTGCCAAATTGTAGCTCTCTCGAAATCCACCTGAAATGCTTCTCTGCAAATCCTGACTTTAATGAATTAGACTGACTACCTGTATGCGATGTGGATGGAGCTTTGTAGTTCTGCATTAGTGATACACTGTTATTGTCCCACTTGACTCACATGGCAAGCAAGTGCTTGGTGCCCCATTACAGTCATGATCTCCTCTGGCAATCCTGGGTCAGCTTGGAGAATCTGTTCCACAGTCACATACTGTGATAGTGAAGAGAGCAAAAGAAACTTTCCTCGAGTGGGTGTTTTCAGGGTCAGAAGAATCTCTACCATGGAGAACAGGTAGTCCTCAGAACCTGGAGACATTATAAAATCCAACACTGATAAATTTACACTACCTTACCTTGTGTACACAGTATTTACTCTACCTACCTCCAGACTGTAGCTTCTGATAGGTTTCAATGATACTCTTAAATATCTCCTTACACTGGTTACGAATGCCCTATAGATACATCAGACAAACAGATAAATACGTAGCTAGCTAGCTAGATAGATATACTTACATAGATACATACAGACATTGAAGGCATGTACAAGGCATGTACATATACAAGCTGAAAATAATCACAAGTGTTAATCCGATGTGCATGCGCAAAATCAATCACGTGGTTATGAGAACAGCTACTGAAAAAATGGAAATTTTGTAACATGTTGATTCATTGTGTTATATCTCGTAAAATAGCTGAGTGGTTAGTTTGGTATAAAACAAACCTGCTTTATTCAGGAAGTAGTCATACGAGTTGACAGTGAAGTTCAAATAAGATACAGCAGTGGAAGTGCGGGTACTCGCTATGTATTGGAAAATGACTGGAAATCCGTGGCAAAACTTCCAGCGAAGGTACATTTTCACAGTTGTTTAGATGATTAGCTAGAACAAATTCAGTAGAACCAGTAGCGCGTGGGAAACTAGTTGTTCTGTGGCAATACTAAGTACAAAACAATCCGATGGTAAACTGCGAACGTGATTTCCGGGAAAGTCCCTATGAGACAGCCCAGCTAGTTATGCTTCATTTGACTTCCTATGGCATATAAAAACTATTTACGACGTAGCTTGGAGGGTATAGAGCACTAACTGCTCAATGGTGGCTATAGTCGTCATTTGTAATTAATATACCCATATTCATGATGACTATATAGTTGTCATTTGGGCATAAAGGGTTAAACGGTTATATATATTGCGTGTCCATGTCATTCCTATATAAAAGAGTCTACCAACTCACTGATATGTACTTACATCAACTGGGTCTTCCCATAGTGACCACACATACTGTAGCAAGGTTCGCATTATCTCACCAGTGGGAAGCAGGGATTTGTAAAGTTGAGAACTAGGAGAAATGTCCTTTATGCAGTCCCTAGTGGTGAAACATGGGGATCATATCAAGCAGAAACCAGTTAAACTCTATGAATCCAGTCCGTACCTCAAACTTGGCAGTAAAACATTCTATTAACTCATTTGAAGATCTAAGGTTCCTACACATGTATGCCCACCAAAATGGTGAAAGGTCCACTACTATAGGAGTAGCTAATTCATCATAACCAATAACAACAGAGATGTCTCAATAAATAAATTGGAAACCTGATTACATTTCAAGGTTTCATTTCAACAATCAAGACTGGATCTATGTGCAAATCACATCATGTGTACCTTGCAACACTTATCCACAATGACAGTGTACAGGAAGCAATATAACGCTCACTTGTTTCAGTGAAGCTAAATGAAAAGAGACCAGAGTTGAAAAGTACGATGGTTAGACTGCAAGTATTGTTTTCACAGGCCAAGATATTTCTGTAAGAAATACAAATTATACAATTTGGGCACCTTCACTAGTAAGTTCATAATAAGCATTTCTAAGTAGTAACCTATTGAAGAGCTGGCATATGGTGGGAAAGAGGGCCACTAGCAGAGGTTCTCCACAGAATGTCACCACCACCAAGTTTGGTGTAGGTACTTTCGCAAGCAGTGCATAGATTACTGTTAGACATCCAAAGGGTTGTAAAGGTGAGCCTGCAAGTAGAAAAAATATCACTACAATTGTAATGAAGGTAAAGAAGTCAAGTCTTAGAGGTGTCTTATGAAGTCATCAGATTCACACGATACTCATTAAGTAGTTTAACTCTTTACCAACCGTAGCAAATCATCGCAATATTACGTGAATGACCACACAAGAATTCCGGAAGCAGCCTAGATGACACGTTGTATACTCTGTGTTATATCTCCAGTTACAACCAGCTACAAGACTTCTGGTAAAAAACATTGGAGAGCCATAGGCTTTGCCTAGCTTCGCTATAGTATTGAAGCTTACCACTAAAGAAAAAGCTTGGAGATAAACCCGAACTTTTTATACCGGAAGTTGCTACCTTCGGTATGTTCTGGTGCCTGTAACTTGGATGTTAAAGTGCTGCTTCCTTTGAAATCTGCAGCGAAGTTAGAGCTTTCACTTAGCTATATACTGCTTTTGATCGCATCCTCGTAGCTTGTATACTTCTTGAGATCGGTCACGACAAACACGGCCCAGTCGATTGCGGTAGCATGACATGCTACGCTACGTTCAACTTCCACCTCATCGAAGTACTAGTTTCAATTAAAATGTGCACGATAAGCTTCCGGTGGGTGTAATGAATACTGTTACAGGCATGTGCAGTGCGTACTAAACCGCTACCTTCCGGGGCAAACACGCAAAGGCAGGTAAGTACTCATGACGCCGTTCGCCGTCATTGGTCGACAAAGAGTTAAGACTATATATAGTGCCACTAATTTTGTATCCCAGCATTTAGGTTACAGGTATATACATGTTCATGAATAAAATTAGTATGTCACAAACTTGTCTGTAGTATAACATTTCGTACAAAAAGCTACCGGATATTTACAACAACCAGTTGCTACAGAGGACATTCAGTTACAGTTCGGCACAACACTACCTTTGTTACAGTACACAGTCGAGTTACAGTAGGTGGCTGCTCGGTGGAGTACGAGTACAAACTTCTACATCAGTTTACTACAACGGTAGGAGGAACTAGTTATAGTTTAAACAGAGCCAGAGCAACTCACTGCAGGACCACACAAAGCATTTTCACTCATATTTCGGAATAGAACAGAGCGGCAGTGGCCGAAAGGCTACTGGATACTCGTAAAACGGGTACCCAGTAACCTCGCAAACAAACTATGGTGTACTGGAAAATAAAATTTGTGATCCTGGATTCAGTTCTAAAGTCTACTTTGAGAAGAACTGAAAAGCAACTTGGTGGTCACGATAGATCGATAACTGAAGAAGGTAGGTCTATGTTCAGCTACTAGGCATATATATATGCATACAAGGTAGTGATACACAATACGTGTGTCCAAGAGGAATCCCAATGGAAAGATGTATAGCTTCATGTCTCACTTCGGCACTTAACCATATAAAGAGCAATTACGATGGTTGCAACCAACGATATTGATACGCAGTCTGAGAAGTCTGTTCCTGGCCATGTATCAAAGATGAGATGGCTCTACTTAAGAGATCCTTCATATCACATCCCATGACAGACTAATTGGTATTACAAAAAAAAAGAGATAATGCGACATCCTCAAGATATGGTGACAATACTCTGGATTCCAGCTTGAGGTCTCTGGGGGACTACAATGTTGTCTAGCCTAAGAATGGTTGGGGTGTTTTTGATTCCAGCCTGGGTTCTCTGGGTGACCATGACAACCCCAACTCCAAAGGTGGTGGGAGCACTCTTGATTCCAGCCTGGGTTCTCTGGGGGACCATGACAACCCCAACTCCAAAGATGGTGGAAATGCTGTTGCAGCTAGTTTTGGGGTCCACTTCAGGGTCACTCTGGAAACACCCCCCACGGTTCAGGTTTGTTTATTAATCAGATACAGTGTTACAATATTAAACAGTATGTATAGTCACACTAATCTTGCTGAGTCACAGTCTGATATGCAGCTTTTACAATGCAGCTAGGTGCTCCCAGGTAACTTTATATGCCTACGTAATTGAATGATAGGTATTCAGTGTGTTGCAAAGGGCTGAAGCATGTAAATGACTTACCGAGTACTGACTGTTTCATCTCCTGGGAATTTAAGTTTCAAACCTCCCTGGGAAATACAGGATACTTCCCCTGCTGGCTTCATTATGCAATTCTGGGAGCTTAGCCTGCAGTTAAACTTTACATGTAAAGGTGCACATGAGCCGAAATAAATACGTAATTACATGCAAAAAGTCTTTCCTCAAGTACTTCTCTAAAGGCTTCCCTGCAGATATAGCAGCTCTTTCTCATTTTTCCTAAAGCCATTGAGGCATTTGTAGCCTGTATGTAGTATACATACACTCAAGTCATGTTTCAGCTCTATTGACAATATACATAGGAAAAGTATCTTAGCAGCACTGAATAGCAGCAGCTTCTCTATCCAGATAAACAAGTTTCATCTTGGCCATGTGTTCACACTTAAAACCTTACATGTAGAGTACATTGCTAATTGCTCTGGTACTTAATTTACAGGTTTCACAGGGGTTCCATTGTACCCTGGTGCACCTATCAAATTATTACGTAATTCTTTTCTATACGATAAACACTCTGGCCTGTTGAACTCGGTATCACCAGCCTCCCCCTGAAATCAGAATGGGTCAGAGATACTTACTTCTGGCTGGAATCTGGCTGGGTCCTGTAAATTAAGCCTGATATGGGAACCATTCTACAGCCAATCTTGGAAAGGACACACTATCTATACACAAATGGTGTGCCAATCACCACGCCCAATGGCCCGAAATCCTGAAGGCAAAGCTTTTAGTTGGTGCGTTTGACCTACGTACCAGCCAAAGCAATGGCAATGAACTTTACAGTACACAATGGCATTGATACTATGGCTGTGCTAACTGCCTAGATACAGGAATGCATGTGTCTCGCAAACATATTTATCTACCTAATGCGGATCACACCTCTCGCTCAGAACAAGCAACCCTTTGTCATGCCAGGCAAGCTGTCACGAGGGGTTCGGCAGTCTATGGTGTAAGGGGGGAATCTGCACTCTCACCCTTTCCTTAACATTCTCAAGGGTGTTCCATGTGAAGATCTCAGAGCGTATGGTTGCTGTTCATGCATGTGGTTCTGGAAAGTGTGGTGAGAACAATGCCTTGCAAGTTTTGGGTTAACGGCAAATACAAATCCCATCGATTCTACCTTGGAAAGGAAGTAAAACAGATTGACAAGATCCTTCTACGCAGCAAACCACCTCAAGAATTCTGCGAAGGCGTCTGAAGATTGAGCTTGGCTGCTTATTTATGCTGTTCGTATCTTATCTGAGTATCTTTCTGGGCCTACAAGAGGTTTCCAATGTTACATCAACATTTCCGATAGGTTTCCACCTCTATGGGTGCCTAGCAAGAAGGGTAGTAACCATCACTTATGCTCAAGCGTATACCCCCTTTACAAAGGTGCTGATGACTCACTGTTTGCTGACAAGCCATTCTTGCTCACATTTCTACTTGGAAAGGGGTATGTCTAATCGAACCAAGATTTCAGCTACATTTTCCAACACTCAATCTAAATGAAGGGGTACAGCCAACTTCAAGAGGCTACCAACTGAAAATTGAACAGGAGTGAACGGCAACTCAAGTTGGAGCTAAGTGCACTCAAGACTCAAGCCACTCTTTTCTCTCAGCTCTAGTGAGACAAGTTCAAGTCAAGTTGCTCATCCAGTTAAATACTAAGACAGTAGTTTTACAGATATTTGATACCATCCCTATTCTGTATTGCTACAAGTGACTCGAGAAGAGATGAAGCTGTATGCCACACATCTTTTCCGGGAACTCATCAATCCCTTGCAATCAGCTGTATAGACGGTTGCTTGACAGGTACAACAGCTGTAGCCACGGTTCTGCTCTGTGAGATATTGCTGGCATTTTTGCTATCCATGTCAACCAAAAACAAGAGCTACAACATGCTTAAAGTGTATAAAATCACTACAGTTTTTCATCACAGCAGCCAAGAACAACTCCTGCGACACCACAAATTTAAAGGGACAAAAGGGTTACTTGCTGCTACAACATTAGCTATTGATCTCCACAGCAAACAACACAAAACTATCTCAAGCACACTTTCTACATCACAATACCAGTAACAACATAATCTACAAAGACATTGTTCTAACTCTAACCCCTAACCCTATTCCGGCCCTCACTAAACTTCAAACTCTCAGAAGAGCAGCACATGGGAAATGCAAATGTTTGCAGAATGGAAGGTTCAAATAGTGGGGCTGTATACTTCCAAGCGCACGATATTGTGTGATATTGCACGGCACGGGAATAGGAAAATACTGTTGTAAAAATATTAACTGGATAATAAAGTAACATACTGCACACTCTATACCTTCAGTAAGCCACTGTTGGTAGAAGTGGCTGATCTTTTCATCCACATCTGCATCCATGGACTCCTTCAGCAACAGAACTACAGCCAACATGGCAGCACTGATAGCACAATCATGTGGTACATCAGCAGCTGCAAAAGAGAAGACAAAAAGTATCATCTTAAGTACACATATGGATATAAACAGAACAGTGACAAAATGAGTGCATAGCCCTTACTCATTATCTAGCCTAGCCTTTTGACCAGTGCACAATAAAGGGAGAATGCAAAAACCTGATTATGCATGTGTAAATGACAAAGGAATATGCATGCACAGAGCAATTGCCTTATGCATGTGAGCAGTATATTAGGTACAATACTGTGTGAAGTAGGTAACTTGGGAAAAGAATTGTGAGTGAGAAGATGGCAAAGCATTCACTTAAAGTCATCAACAAGGTAGTTGTCAACCATGCAGCAGTGGGCTAAGGGGACATCGAGCTGCTGAAGCAAGCACCCTTGGTGAGTTAAACATTTCACTATACCTGCACCCGCTAGATTCACCCTGTATATGTCATTCATTCAAACAAACTTCGCGGTTATCAGATAAGACACTTGGTAAGAAAAGTACTAGCCACGCATGGAGGTCTCTTCATCCCAGGTAGTGTTGCTTGCAGTACTAAATTACCATAGGCTTTCCCAGAAGTGTATAGGCTCCGGGAACTACTGTCTGTACTTGTTTTGATAATAACATGGTCTGTAACTTCACAAGTGTTGTTTTGATAAGAACGCTTCATGGTGCACTAAACAGACTCGTTCTGCCCGTGACTTCATCGTTTTAGAACACTTCATGGTGTCTACTACTACTGGCTCTTCCGCTAAATTGGATTCACTCGAAAATAATTAGTGCAGCTACCTTCCGCATAACTGGATTAATAAAAATCGCATTCTTCTGCTAGATTGGATCTACTGGAATAATGACGGTAATCCAGGCTGCTCACATACGTACACAACAAAGGGTGGCAGAAGGTCATGTTAGCTACTTCAAGGACCCGCCTCTGAAACAATTAATTCCGCCCCAACTACCAGCCCCACCCCCAAAAGCAGATTTGCTGCACCAAAGACAGCGAAAGATGTTCAAGAAGCGAGGCCCCAGGGAGTTCCAAAGAAGACTCAGCAGGACACATGCTATTGCATCCGAGTGCGGGCCAATGGAGGAGCTACTGAAGAGAGACTTGTGGTGAAATGATTCCAGTTCTGAGCGATATAATTCCCTCCCACCTCCACCACTGGTTAAACTACTTTGTGCTGAAGTGCACAGAAAGGATGGTTCTGAGTATCCGCCAGACTCCCATCACCACCTTTGCAGTGGGATTCTCTGTTTTCTCCGGGCAAACAACTGCCAATCTATTGACATCTTCAGACTTCACTGAATTCTGTGCCACACTAGATACAGAGATGAAGCGTCTGCAGGCCCTAGGAGTAGGTTCAAAGAAGAAGCAAGCAGAACCGCTGACTGAGGAGGAAGAGATACTATGGCAGAAAGGGCTACTTGGTGACCACAGCCCTCAAGCACTGCTCAATACAATGGTGTTCATGAATGGGCCATAATTTGCCCTACGCAGTGGGCAAAGAACATCAAAACCTGCGATTTTCACCATGCCAGATAGAGGTTCATGACAACGAAGGAGAACAGCCCTACCTGCTGTACACAAAACACCTCTCAAAAAAAACACCAAGGTAGCCTAAAAGGGAGACGAATCAAACCAAAAGTGGTCGGTCACTGTGCAAACATCGGAAACCCAAGCAGGTGTTTTGTGAGATACAAACTATACCACCTCGTGCCCACCAAAACATCAAAGAACACACTTGCAGCCCCTGAGGAACCTCACTCCGCACTGTTGGTACTCCCTCAAGAGCCACTAGGCCCCAACAAGCTGGCAGGCACTGTTTCCAGACTCTGCAAATCAGCTGGAATAAAAGGGTTAAAAACCCACAACTCATTAACGGTCACAAATGCCACACATGTCTACTCGTGAGGCACTGATAAACAACTGCAAACTTGTCATCGAAGCACTGATGGTGTACACCCATATAAACGTACTTCTGAAGAGCAACAGATTGCCATTTCAGACAACTTAAACAGAAGCAAAAACCAAGGTTTGAACAACAACTAGTACCATCAACACAGGACTCAGCTCAACTATCAAGTCAACATCCAACACTGTTTCCTCACTCTGGACTCCAAACCCAATCCAGCCTTCCCAAGGGCACAATGTGCCAGGAACATTCCACTTCAACCACTGTGGCTCTGTCACCATTAACCTCAACTACAACTAGACATCGTTTATGCATTCTTGCACTGTTGCTTGTACTCTATCATTTTCAGGTGTATGTAAACTTGCATTATTGTATGTAATCTTGTTGTTTTCAAATAAACTTGCCCCCTGGTACCAGGTGTCTAGGATCGAGGCTCTGTGGATTGAAGTGAAGTTGGACAAGAGGCAGATGCTGGTTTGTAATGTCTATAGACCACCGGATGCCAAGGCTGAGTGGATGGACGAAATGGCTGTGATGATTGAGCATGGAGTGCAAGTCGGTAGTTGTGATGGGAGACTTGAACTGTGACTTGTTACACCCAACTTGGGAGCTTGTAGACTGGGGATGATCATGGCTGAATATGGTTTGACACAGATGGTGAATGTCCCAACTAGAGTTACCGAGAATTCTTCTACGCAGATAGATTTGCTATTCACAACACATCCAGATGAGCTTCAGCATGTAGGATGTGATGATCCAGGTTTGAGCGACCGTAGTCTCATATACGGACTTTTGAAGAGCAAGGTTCGAGCCAAGAAACACACACCGGAATGTGAGATGTCTAGGGAAATGTGATGTTGGGAAGCTGATTGAAGATTTGGTCACAGATCCATGGCAAGTGATGGGTGCAATGGAAGATGTTGACAGTCAGTGGGAGTACTGGAAGAGTTGCTCAACAATATAGTGGACTTGCATGTACCAATGAAGAAGGCGAGAGTGCGTAGTAAGAGTTTACCACGGACAAGTAGAGAGATTCGGGTATTGATGAGAGTTAGAACATACCACCTAACAAAAGCAAAGAAGAGTAGGAAATTGGAAGACTGGGCGAAATTTAAGAGCATTAGAAATCAGCTACCATAAAGTGAGTAATTTAACAGACACCCTAAGTTAGCGGACACCAAAATTTAAAACCCCTAATTCATCAGCAATTTCCAGCTACTTAATTGCCCAGACGGCTGCCACGTGTACAGTGGAAGTGAAGTGCGAGAAAGATGAAAGACTTTGTTGTCGCGAGTTCGTCTGTGAAAGCTACCACTAAGCAGAGCTCCATGTCGTATGTATTCCGTATGTTTGCTTAGACTCTAATTTAATGCAACCACACGCCGCGTGCGGTCTATAAGTAAGGTGGTTGGAAGGTGGTTGAGGACCGGGAGAATTGTCATCTTGAGTGTGACCCAGGAGAGCAAGTCTAAGTTTGAGTTTGAAGAAGTGAAAGAAGAGGATGTTTTAGAACTGTTGAAGGGTTTGGATCCTAACAAGGCATGTGGGGCAGATGGAATAGGAGCGAAGCTTCTCAGAAAGGTGGCCCCTGACATATGCAGTAGTCTTAGATCTCTGCTTAATTCGAGTTTCAAGAGCAGACAGGTTCCTGGAGAGTGGAAGGCAGCAAATGTGACTCCGGTACCTAAAGGGAGGGACAAAGAGGATGTAGCAAATTATAGACCTGTGTCAGTGCTACCAGTCATTGTGAAACTGTTTGAACGGTTAGTTCACAAGCAACCATACAATTACCTACAGCAGCAGGGTATTCTGGACTCAGCTCAGTTTGGCTTTAGACCAGGTCATTACACGCAGGATGCATTGGTAAGCATGGTGGAGGAACGGAGCAAGTCGATGGATAATGACAAGTTGGTTGGTTCAGTCTTCATTGACTTGAGCAAGGCTTTTGATATGGTGGACCATTCCATACTGCTGCAGAAGTTGGAAGGGTATGGTGTGAAGGGAAAAGCGCTTGAATGGTTTAGAGGATATCTAAGTGACAGGAGGCAAAGAGTGTGCATAGGAGAGGCCGGGAGTGAGTGGGCTGAAGTGAAAAGGGGGGTGCCTCAAGGATCTATCCTAGGTCCTCTTCTTTTCATATTGTATGCAAATGATCTCCCTCAGGTTACAAGGAACAGTATTGTAACCCAAAACGCGGACGACACAACCATGACGGTGGTGGCTAAAGATGTAACATCACTAGGAGAGCAATTAAAAGAGGATCTAAGCAGAGTTAGGAAATGGGCTGATGACAACAAGCTGTTGATAAACACTCAAAAAACACAGCTACTGTTGATGGGTAGAAGAGGAGAGAGAGGACACTTAGTACAGTGAAGGTGGAAATGGATGGTGAGGAGATTGAAAGGAATAGGTCACTCAAGTGTCTAGGAGTGAAGTTAGATGATGCTTTGTCATGGAGAGATTAGGTTGAGAGTGTAAGGAGAAAGTGTTTTGCTGGACTGGCTAAGCTAAGGAGATTAAAGATGGTGCTGCCATCTTGAATGAAGAAACAGATCTACAATGCGCTTGTGCTTCCTCATCTGGATTATTGTTCTGTTGTACGGCAGGAGTGTTTGATGGAGCTAGGTAAGGAACTGGAGAGAGTGCAGATCTATGGGATGAGACTGATTCTATCAAAGCCACCAAGGACGCACAGTGAAGAGTTGTGAGAAGAGTTGGGTTGGAGAACTCTCTCAGGGCTCACTTTTATAGCAGGTAAAAGCAATTCCCATCCATGGCCATTTCAAGTGTCAAAGTAGGGTACATGCATTTTAATGCAATGGCCACCCATGGCATATAATACTGATGATGCAAGTGAAAAAAGTTCAAGTGTTTTTAGTAGGAGTGAAGACGAAAAGTTTGGCAAAGGCAGCTAGAGTGTGAGCATCTACTATACGAAAGCTAGCAGTTGTGTAGACAAACCAAGCTATTTACAGAATGCAGAAGGTAGCAGAAATTTTTCTGCTAGCTTCACAGTTTGATAGTCTAAGCTGAGTTGTATATTTAGCACTATTTGTGTAAGAACTATGTACACCAAGCCAGGACAGACAACATGGATCAGCAGAAGGCCAGTGTGGCTTGTTGCGTAAGAAAGAAATATGTACAAGCCAGGTGGTGCGTTCACAGACAACAGAAGGCCAGCCTTAGCTAGGTGTACAATAACCAAGAGTAACTGCCTAGGGAGGCTCCACGATGTGGTATCACTTCATGGCAAACTATTTTTTGCACCACAAAAATTACTCCAAGCTGTCCCATGTCAGGAAGTGTGCATGGGTTGCTCACAGTGGCATGTAAAAGCAATTGAACTATGACATCAAATTCATTGGGTATGTGTGACCAGTTGCCATGTATGAGTTTATCACAGGCATATCGAGAAATGGCTACAAACTGGAATGATGAGGTTTTCTGCTTATTGAGCAGTAGGCCAAATGAGAAATACAAGAGCAGTTGGAGGGATCAAAGGTAAACAAGGATGTTTATGCTACATAGGCTGTCCAGTAAGTTGACAAAGCTGGGAGTTGAAAAGATATCGGTGAGCAGAGTAGAAATGCAGATACTTCGCTACCAGGAGTACAATAGAAGACTTTGTTCATGCGATAGGACAGCTGCTAGCCCCATGTCCAACAAGGAGGTTTAGTGCAGAATGAAGGGTGACAAGACTGAAAAGGGTCCATTCTATTACGTTTGCAATAAAGAGAGATCTGATGCAAAGGTAGTGGGACTAAGCAATCATATAACCGGAGCACCCTAGCTATGCAGTTCACGCTGTAAGCTAGTAAAACGGTGCTGCTCTGTGTTGCCTCGCTCAGGCTCACCTCTACAATGTTCTACATTTCTACCACTTTACCATAGGCCTTTATCATTATGTGTCCCTCAAATTTTTATAATGTAATGCAAGAACAGAAATTGTCCCAATAAAATGTGATTAGAAATAACTAGAAATGCCTTTTTATGGGTGCATTGTGACTCACATTCTGTACTAGCAATCTGTATCAGCAAGGCAAGGTGTATAAGAAAGTGAAGAGAGGAGGGAGGTAGCCTGGGAATGGGACACGTGCTGTTCACTATCTGGCATGTCTGTTGCTATGTCTTCACACATGCAGTTTCTGAACGACATTATAGACATCTGGATTTTGGGCCATTGGGCAAGACAAACGCAGTAAAGTCAGGTGCAGGAGAGTCAAGAGCAGGAGAACAAAATAGAAACAGAAAATCCAGCATGCAACCACTGAAGTAAGAGACACTGGATCACTAAGACAAACAAGCAATACCACTTCGATATTCACAGTAAGTGCTCCTAATATTCTCTAAGAACAAAGTTACGGTCATGCTCATTTTTCAGTTCTCAGGCTGTACTAGAACCTTATTGTATGTGAAGCATTTGTATTAACATAGCTGATACGGTAACCCTAACCCATACCCTCAGATATAACAAGCCACAACAGCAGCCACTCATTCTTTGTTGTGCCTTGTTATATCTGAGGGTATGGGTTAGGCAACACTGAATAGCAAGCCCTGGGCAGTGCCAGCAATGTGAAGATGTGCTTGCAGCACAATAGCAAAAATATTTTCAAGAGCACAGTGTTATTTATGCAGACATGTACCG